>OX467084.1:30852212-31477212 GCA_950106755.1 Climacium dendroides | reverse complement strand
GATAATAGCTCTCACGATGCCATCGTTTTTGGTTCTATACTCCTAAGACTTCTTACAAGACAAACATTATTCATCAAAGATGCACTGTTTGTTCCAAGACTTGCTAAGAATTTGCTCTCGGTGACTCAAATAACTACTACTGGACAAACCAGTGTCTAGTTCACTTGTGATCAATGTGTTATCAGGACTATTTTATTAGCTTCTAATAAGAAATTGATTCTACATATTCCTAAAGATGGGAATCTCTTTTTCCTTGGAATAGGTGTTGAGCCTTCTAATTCCATTTATAGTGCAACTAGTCTCTCTAAACTTGAGATTGAGATGATTCATTGGCATTATTGTCTTGCCTATTTAAATCTGCAATTTCTTACAATATAAAACACTAGTTGAATGACATACTAATAAAAAAAATTCTAATACTTTGTTTTGATAATGGCGGTGAGTTTATTTCCAATTAGTTTAACAATTATCGTTAGCGTGAAGGCATTCAAAGACAACTTACCAATCTGTATAACCTTCCTTAAAATGGAGTTTCAGAACTAAAAAGCGAGACGCTTGTTGGATCCTCTTGCAGTATGTTGAAAGTTGCCCAATTAAGTAACTCTTTCTGGGTTGAAGCAATTCAAACTTCCTGCTACCTCCAAAATTGCTCTTATACTTTAGCACTTGAAAAAGTGACACCTTACAAACTCTGGATAGGTTTAAAAACTAATCTTAGACATCTCAAGATTTTTGGTTGTCCTGCTTATGTTCATTTACCATCTAAGAAACAACGCAAACTTGACACCAAAATTGTCAAATACCTTTTCATTGGTTACAGTGAGTCTATCGGAGTAAAAGGGTATCGCTTATATGATCCTAATACTCATGTGTATTTTTCAATCGTGATGTTATCTTTTCAAAAGATCATTTCTTACATGGAGAGTTATTCCAACCTCTGGATCACAATTTCTTCCTTTAGCTTCTAGATTTGATGATTTTTATATGCTCCCCGATCCAGGTTCTCAGGTTTCCTCTCTTGCAAATAAGCCTTCTGATTTTGATTCCTTTCTATTATGTCCTCATTGTACCTCTAATGCAGACTCTGACATTGAACCTTTGGTTCCCGCACCTGATGGTCCTATCCGAAACCACAACATTTCATCTGCACCTCAACTCTTTCCTCATTTCTGAACTCACTTACGACAACATTAGTCCACTGCTTTATCTTCCCTATGCACTTCCCAACGCCCGAATAAAGACCAATGGAAAATTGAAAATTGATGAAATATCATGATGAGTAATATTATACTTATGCTTTTATGACCCAAATTTCAAAACCCAATATAGTCCAAGAGGCTTTATCAAGCTCTCATGCTCACTACTAGCAAGCCACAATGAATTATGAATATAATTTATTAATTCAAAATGAAACTTGGCAACTTGTCGATCCACCACCTAACTGCTCTATTATTTCCATCAAATGGATTTTTTCTCATAAGTATAATTCTAATGGTACCTTGGCTCACTATAAAGCCAGGTTTGTTGCTCGTGGATTTAATGTCCATCAAATGGACGTTATTACAGACATTAATGCTCTCTTAGGACAAGTATGTTTCTAATATTTTACATTATGCTTACATGCAATCCCATCAATACTCCTTTGGAACCAAGCATTAAATATTCTTGATCTCAAAGTCATAACCTAACTCCAACCGAACTTAATTTTATGCAATTTGTTCCTCACAAGCAAGCTATTGGGAGTTTGCAATATTTGGTGGCTTGCACACGATGGAACATAGCATATTTTGTTAATCATTTGGTTCAATTTATAACTTCACTTGCTTCCATTCATTGGATAAAAATTATAAGAATCTTGTATTACTTACATAGTACCATGACTTATGGCCTTACGTATTTTGCTACATCTCTCACTATCTTTGATTCTCATATTTTTGGTGGTTGGAGCAATGTTAATTAGGTTGCTGATATTGATACCTACCGTTCAACATTTGGATATCTTTTCAAATTTGACTTTATGTATCGAATTTTTTGGCAAAGTTGTAAACAAAATATTGTTTCTTTATCTTCTATAGAAGCCAAGTACATTACCATTACTACTGCACTAAAAAGACACTCTGGATTCAAACATTTTTTCATGAATTAGGCTACTCTCTCCAACTTCCAAGCACTATTTATTGTGACAATTAGTATACAATTGCCATGACACAGTATACTATACACCATGATCAATCAAGATATATTGATATCCGTTTCAATTTCATCCATGAGAAAGTACAGGAAAAATTACTTCAATTGAAATTTACTCCCACTACTACTATGTGGGTTGATGTACTCACCTAATCATTACTTAAAGCCAAACACCAAACATGTCTCCAAGGGCTTCTTAGCAATTCTCCTTTAGCATTGAAGCAAGGGAGAGATTAGTTGTAGATCTTTTTACTTCAATTCTTTAGAAGATTAACTTTTACAACTATACAGCTGAAGGTGGAGTGTTACGATAAATTAATCTAGTCAACTTATAGATAAATCGATGTAGTTTTCTAGAAGACTCAAAGGGTGCACTTAATTCTACTACAACAAACCATGTGTGAATAAGTAGTTTCTAATAAACTATAATTTTAACTTCAAATTTTGAGCATTGTTTATTAATGACTATAGGATATTACTCTCAAAATTTCAAACTCAAATAAAATATGGAATGATTTCTAGAAAAAGTTAAAAATGTACTAAAATGACATGTTTTTTAAACTCAAATATTTTTAGAGAACACATTCAGATAAGCATTGCATCAATATTCAACTCAAAATGAGCTTTCAATAGAAAATTATTTTTAGAAATTTTTTGTTCATTTTTTAAACAATTTTTTCTTATATAATATAGGGGTGTCAAATTAAAATATCAATAATTCAAAACATAAACTTTCAAAGCAGAAAAATCTATTCATATTTTTTCATTTAATTTTATTTAAAATTCAAAAAATATATAGGGGATCCAAAGTTTTGTTTGCACACTAACATAAAAAAATGGGAGTGCACCCTTTGAGCTAGAAGATCTAGAGTTACACCTTTCTGTTATACTTAGAAATTCACAAATATAAATTATGTCATCTTGTACTTCTTATTATCAATATAAATAAAAAGCACATCCTTTACACATCCTGCATGTGTATTCAATGTGTGCACTTGTTATGCAGATTACAAATACCTTTGATATTACAATGTATGAAATTTGTTTCTACAAGGATTGGCCTTCCTTTTACTTTCCTCCACACTATCAATTTTTCATTAGGAGTAGACGTTAGACTAGCATGAATAGAAAGCAAAGGAATGGATCTTTTGTCTTTCCAAACAAGACAACATATTTTTTTAAAACAATGCATGTACCAATCTATCCAACTTAATTTTTTTCCTTAAAATTGACCCTTCTTTTTGAGGTTGAAGTTTGTAAAGGGGTGTAAAAATAGAGGCCTATGCTTAGATTTGGACTAAAACTTTGAGGGGAATATGAGTTTGTTGGAATAGAGTTGCTTACCAAAGAATGTGTTGGGCAAAAGGTCACAATAGATTCACATCGTGTCAAAACTGTTGGAAGAAGTTAGGGCAATTGATATCAGCAATTGTTGTGGGCGAAATCTATTGTATAGACACCATAGAGGTTGCATTGTTGCTGCACACAACCATAGAACATGTAGAAGGTTACTTTTCAATTGCATTCTCTCTATATATTTCTAAAAAATTCACTTGCTATGTCTTTCTACAAAGTCTTTTATTTTTTCTTCATTTTATTGAATCAATTACTGTTAATGAGAAAGAATTGAATTTTCACTTCTATAGCAACAATGTCATTAAATTTTTTCTTTATGTAATGTACTTATTCACTTTCAGGGTTTGGGGCTACTCAGTTTTAAGTTTGTTCTTTCAATTTGTGTTTTGATGTGCTTGATGGCTAACAATTCTTCCAACTTGAATACGTAGAACTCAACCTCAGCAAATTTCACACCAAACAAACAAATGAAGTAGAAAACAAATGAATATTTATTTGTGCTCCATGTTTAGGTTATCCTACATTGATGTGTTGAGCATAAAGTCCATATGCCAATAGACGGTCTGACTTGTTTGAGTTTTGGGTTTATTAATTGAGTTCTTGTTTGGACAATGCTTGTTCATTGGTGCTTGCTAATGGAAAATTGCCAATTATAGCTAGAAACTACATAAAGAAGGATGGTGATATCTTATTGAAACTACTTCATTATCTGTAATTCAATAGTTGACAATATTCTTCAAACCTAGGTTTTGTACATTTTAAAAGTAAATAATATGAAAAGGAAAAATTAATTTGAAACTTTTGAGTAAACTTAGATATTGTAAACTAGCAATACTAAGTTATACCATAATAAGTATTTGCACTGAGTACAAAATTCCTGAAAAAAGAGTATTTAAGGAATGCAACAAACATGCGATTGAAGGAACAAATTATTTGTCACTTGTTATTGCACAACATTAATTCTTTGATCACTCTCATGTCATAATTCAATTGTTGCATAACCTACAAATTTCATTATATTTAATTGACATTTTTTCATAATTTGTAGAATTTTTTTGCACATATAGAGAGCTACTTTTGAAATGAAAGTGACTACTTCCTACATTCTTCTACAATGTGTGTTATGTAGCAAGAAGTTTGGATAATGACAAAGGCTTCAATTGTGAATTTTTGGATATTCCAATGATGATTTGTCTATTTAGTTCTTTTGTATGATGAAGGATTTGTTGAGACTCATATATTTGTCAATGAGCTTTAGTTTCATATGATAGACATGTGTAGTATGACTAGGATTTCATAAAGTTTGACAAAGTTGCATCTTAAGTGTAGAGTGGTTGTTGTAATGGAAAAAAAATCAAATCTCTAAAGCTCTATAGCTCTTGGAATTAGAATTGGTTTTGTTTTACAATATTGAACAATAATGATTGACTTTCTAGGAACTACTGTTTTCTATAGAAATCATGATATTGTTGTAGAATCCAGAAAGTTAGCATGGAAAAATAAAGATAGTAGGATTAATGTTCCTTCAATTGGAAAAAAGAAGTTAACAGTGTACTATTATCCTCAGTGCATGGCATTTAATATATAATTTTCTTTATCTTCATGCTTAGCAAGCATCTAGCTACAGAGCATCAAATGTCATTAAAATAATTTAAGGGCCTAATTTATGTTTTTTTATTTTTTTATCAATCTTTTCTACATCATGATTAAAGCTATGTCAAGACTTCTGCAATGTGATCATTCTAATGTCACATATTATCAATTTCTTTGTGACTTGCATACAAATCAAACATCAATATGATCACATATCCCATGTACAAATGAGTATGAACATACTTTCTTGTTTATTTGTCTTTTTAGCAAGTTGTGATGAATGTTTTTTGGGTTTGTTATTTCTCAATATCCACACTAAATTTGAGTTCATTGTTTTTGCAAACTTCTAGTGCTTACTTAAAATTGAAAATGCCTTTGTGTTTGAGGATTCTTTAAACATGCAAGAGAATCATGAAGACCACAAGATAGGAAATATTGCATCTATTTACAATGCTCATGTGAGGACCTAACCTTGGAGGTTTGATTGTATTTTAATATTACTTTCTTTAGGAGTATTGAGCACACCATAACATTTGGGGCTCTCTTTCTTATTCATTTAAAAAAAAATTAAAACAACATAGACAATGTTTTTGATTGACTCTATAAAACTAGAAGTAGGATCCTTGAAAATTTTAATTGTCTTATCATTTCAATTGTAAAACTTACTATTCATTTGTAATAGAAAAGATCCTTAAGAGATTCTTAGTTTACTAATATAATTGTTAATATAGCAAGGTTTGAAAGGTGGCATACTTGATTTGACAGTGGAAGTGGAGGTGTTTGTTGAGGCGGACGCTATGGAGCTTGTTGAGGAATGTCATGGTCCATATTCTACAAGGCTCTACTACAGTTGTAAAGACAAATAAACATTTCAAAGAAAGCGGTATGGATGAGAAACTACATTATTTGCTCTACTTTTTTTCCAATGTTGGAGCTAGCTATGTAGTTGTAGTCTCAAAAAAAGAAGGCAGTACTTGAGAAGATGAAGGAACAATAGTAGAATTCACCAGATGTTAATCAACATATGGTAAATAGAAAACCTGTAGCCCTTCAACTTTTTTGATTATGGGGGACATGTACACAATTTTGTGCATGATTCTATAGAAATTTGCTAAAAATCTTTTTAGATCACCTTTACTTCTCTCCTTCTAATGGAGAATTCTTGCACACTAAAAGTAAAAAAGTCATCTTAGACTCTTTCAACTTGTATATAACTTGTTGCGCTTATTCTTTGAAAGTTTAGACATATTTAGATGGTAACTCTCAGTCAAAAAGCCACAAATATAGTCTATTTGATGTGCATTTGTTTATATCTTGTAGTGTTGCCACAATCCACTATTCATGCTCAAACTAATCATTAAATGTTGTCGTTGCCATACTTGTCCTATTCAATGGCAACAACAATTACAAAACCATTAGTAAATTAATTTATTCTTAATGCAATCAAACATCTAAAAGTAAACATGTACAAATGCTATCTATAGTCATAATTGACACTTTCATTTTCATTCATCCTTTCACTCCCAAGGAATCTGCGGTAGAGTTTTGAAAATTTGAATACAAAAAATCTTAATTAAGATTAGTTTTATTTCAAATTCTACCATGATCTTCACAAAAAAATTTAGAAGATATGTGGACATCATATTTTGGATAATTTTGAAGTTTTTAAAGTTCGAAGACTAATAGACCATTCAGAGTTACTTAAAAGGAATATCGAATGAGATTAAAAGATAATACTCATGTAAAAGTAAAAAAAAAGACAATTAGACTATTGGTTAAGAGGAAGTTGGAAGTAGTTAGACTAATTGACTTGCGGTTAGTAGGTTAGGCCCAAGAACATAAGGACTATTCGTCTTTTCTTTTCTCTCTCTCTTCCGGCGTTTGCAGTGATTGCCGCCTTCGTTGTACTTGTGCAGTCCTTCAATGCAATTTTGTCAATTCGTCTAATTGATTTTGTGCAATTGTTTTGAGCCAGAGATTGGTTGTTTTCTTGTGTGGTTATGTTTCTTTGGTTTTGCCAGGGAGTGACAAGTTTTGGTTGCAGTCAAATAGCTAGGGATTGGCAGTTTTTGGAGTCGGGACAATTAGCCAGAGAGTGGCGTTGTCATTTTGTTTTGTTCTAACTTTTTGATTAAGTCTATTAGCTAAGGCAGTCTGTGAAAGAATGTCATTTCAGTTGGTAATTATTTACTGTGATTGATCAACTATTAGCCAGTGAGTGGTTGATGGACTATTTGTAAGTGAGAGTACAAGGTCTAATTGTCTGAGGTTGAGCCTGCGATCGGTGAACCTGAGGAGCAGGAGCTGACGAATAAAGCTGCGAGCAAGTGGACCAACAAGACTATTAGACTGTAAGTTTTCTCTAACCTCATACTGCGAGGTAATTGAGTTTTCTTGAACTTGACCAATTGACAGAATATTAAGAGAATATGAAATAATGTTATTCTTATTAAAATGAATTTATTTATAATTGTTTGTGTAAATACCAGTGATTGGTATTTTGAGTCAAATCGACTGAAAGAATGAAATTGTTAAGCCAGTGATTGGCACACATATTTTAATTCATATTATAAGTCTATTAGTCTTAGAGCGTGAAGCTGACTAATAGCTAAAATCAGTAAGTAAAGACAAATAGACCAAGCTGTGATAGCTAAGTTCTTTACTGTTAAGATCATATTAAATAAATTAAGTTAAAAAGACAAATAGTCTGAAAAATATGAAGGTTAATAACCAGGGATTGGTTATAATAAAATAGAATTTAATTACCAGTATTTGGTATTATAAGACAAATAGACAAAGAAAGTAAGCTTGACGGTGTCAGTGATTGACTTGGTCTGTTTGTTAAATTAAAGTGTTATGCTTAAAAATAAAGCTATGTCTAATAGTCCTTGGGGTGTGAAACCCGTGTGGTTAACCGAATAAGAATTGACTGATAATCTGTAATCGAACTGTTGAGTTAAAGAGATTTAAACTTACAATTAGTCCTTCAGTCAGTGATTGGTATCATAGCTTAGTAAGTTATCAGTCCAATAGTCTTAATGGATTATGCTAAGTAAAGAAATCAGAGAGACTGAGTCTAATTGACAATGCTGGATTGTAACATGGCATATAATTGAATTACAAATATATTCAAAGTGTTGATTTTGTGAAGTCAATTAGTCTGCTAACTTGTTGGATAAAATACCAGAAGCCTTTTTAGTGTTTAAATATATATATTATATTTATTTTTATCTCTATGTATGGGATAATGTATGTGATAGAAATTGATAAAGTCTAATTGTCTTGGTGGTAGTTATTTTGATAAGTACCCATGTGTGCTGAATCAAATTGTCTAATTGACCGAGTATTTGTTTGTTGTCGTTGTAGTCTGATTAAATTAAAAAGCTTAAACAAGAAAATTGTGAAGTATGATATCTTGGTTATATTAAATCAGTCAATTAGTCTATGTTAAAAATATTAACATTATTAAATTGAATTAAGGTGTGTTTAATTAAAAATAATGGATTAAATTAATTCAATTGTGAAATTGTATGCAGTCAAATAGCCTTGTGTTGAAGATAACATTGGCCATTTAATTAACATTGTGTGACAAGTGATTGTTTGCAGGGAAGTTAGGGAGCAAAATCCTTGTTGGTAGTTAATAGAATTTTGTACAAGTGGATGTGAACTAATGTGTATGCATATCTGGACAAATTGACCAATTGATATTGAGACCGAAGTAGTTAGAAATAGTTAGTGGAATAAAGTAGAAGACTATTTGACCCATTGATTTGGTTACACTATTGTAATAGCTAACCTGTGGGTATGGACCAATGGACTTGTTACCAAAGCTCTGGAAACACAGTTACTAAGACTATTTGACCAAATGCATAATTAATTAAGGGAATGAATCAATACTAACCATTGTGGTATTGGCTAAATTGACAACACAGTATTTGAATTGTGCAATTAAAGCAATTAGGATAGTAAAGTTAGCTACCAGCCTATTTGACAAATACAAATTAAGGAAATAATTAAGGAGTTATAAAGGTGTATCTTCACACCAGTATATATATATATATATATATATATAAATTTGTGGGCTTGATTAAGTCGATAGAACAAGAGCCAAGACAATTTGACACGCCTTGACTATTTGATACTAGAATACTAGAATAAGACTGTGACAATAAGTCAAGGGTTAGTTTTGGGAAATGGACGGAAACTAAGATAGGTTAGGACAAGAATTACCTTTAGAAAACTAAATCTTTTAATTTAATCTTTCATTTTATAAAATGAGTGATAATCCTATGTAAAAGTGACTTTAGATACAAAACGATAGACTATTTGACTTTTTCCCAAACGAAAGAACCACCACTAGGGGATTCCTTGGGCTTTGTTTCCCAAGTAATTGAGACTACAAGATAGTAAATCAAATCTATTTTCTATGAATCTGGTTTATATTACAATATGAACCTATCTAAAAAATCTATGTCATTAATAGTCCAAAATGTAGTCTAAGGGCATCTACTCCAACAAATTTGTTTTATTATCTTTAGATGAGTTTATCAAGCCATCTCTTCCTTCATCAATATATTCTAATTTTCTTGTATACATTCTTAAACTACTCTAGTACAATATTCTACAATTAGGCATGCAAATTGAAACAATTTTGACATTTTGTAACGTTATTTGCCTTCTGCAAAGTAAACATTAATGTCTACTAGTATTTGATGGTGAAAAGGCCATGGGACTTGAGGGATTCACACACCAACTCACAAAATTTATTATGACATTAGAAGACATTTCAGGCCTCTATAGGGCCATTTCAGGCTTGTTCCCCCCCCCGAGAGGGAACGGCCAGCTGTCAGGGAAAAAAATTTCAAAAAAAAAAGAAGAAGAAAGTGTTAGTTCTTAGAATGCAAAAAAAATTGAAATTTAAAAAAAAAAATTCAAAAATGACGTGGCAGGGTCTGAGCCACATCAACCTGTTGCATTGTCACTGCTGCAGTGCACTATGGGGAGTTCCCCGCCATGATAGCTTGCGGCCTTTTAAAGGCCTAAAATGTCTTCTAATGCATACATTGTTGTTTGTAATACTTCAACACTAATTTAGAAATGTTTTCAAAAGTTTTTGAGAATTGAACCAAGCAATTCACAAAGAAGTAATTATTGAACAAAAGATTTGTGCTTCATTACTACATTGCAAGACTGTTTATAACATCTAATCCTCATATCTTTACTTCATAATATAGAAATTCATACTGTATGTGAACAAAAAAAAACTAATACAAAGAAATGTAGAAGGCTCTACATACATCTTCTTGGACATATTTTACTCCATAACATTTATGAAGTAATTTTCTTAGGAATCTCTTATATACAAATTATGAGAACTCAATTCTAACACAAAATTCACATAATTTCTTACATGCTTCAACCTAAAAAGCACACAAGACTACAAGTATGTCATGCCAAAGACACTAAGAACACTTTTAGTGATACAAAAATATTGATAGGAAGTCAACTACAACAAAAAACGAAAACAATGTGTTAAAAATTTGAAAGAAATTATCTTCCTTGTTAATATTACATACTAAAGAGAAGTGGCCTCAAATGCTTACTTTGTTTCTCATTTGTTAAAAGGCACCTAGCATCTTTATTTCAATTTCCTCTTGTAATTTACCTACAAGGAAACATTCTAATAAACTTATCAGCATACTTGTTGTACAATAGCCAAATGTTGACCCTATTGCAATAATAGGTAATTGTCATTATGTAACAATGATAAGAGAATAATGTTAATTCACTTATAAAATTATAGATGTGTGATCATTACACAACTTAGTAATGGAAAGTAAAAGTGAGTGGTAAACAACCAATATTTGGTTATGATGCACCAATGAAGTTGCTATATTGCTCTCTCTCTAAAGTCCCAAAGTTATTTTTGCCACCCAACCTATTCACATTCAATAATGCAACAAATAAGCATCTTTCTCTATATTATTTGTTGAATTGCTTGTACCTCTTATTTTACACTATTTGTAATAAACATACATATTTTTACATAATGCTTACATTTACAGCACGACACCATAAAATGTATACATAGAATCTCAAAAGAAATCAAAACTTTAAGGTAGTAATTTACATTAGTATTTTGAAATTAGTACCTAGCCTTTCAAGTCATAGTATTTGTTCCAAAATTTAGCCAATTGGAAAGACAACTTTGGTGTCAAAGGTCCAAAAAAATATTAAATGAGTATTGGAAAGACTTCCACACTAAACAAAATACTAATGGAGGACCAAAATAAGGTAGCTAGAAGGAGCCAAAATGGGAATAAACAAGCAGTCATGGTCTAGGTCTGGCCAATAGTTGGATGACATGTAGGTGGACCACATCACCACCCCATCACCGTCCTATCATGGGAGTCTCGACCAACCATAGGCCATTACATATTAAGACTTGCCGGTGGAAGACTAATTAGATTGTTTATTGGTGGAGATTGATCGAGCTACTTGAGTAGCGTATTGATTGGCTACTTGAATTAGAATATTAGCCAGTTGTTTATTGTGGTCCAAACTGTCCTTGTTAAATTGACTTTTGGATATCCAAATTTGGTACCAATAAAATTAAAACTTAGATAAAATTGTTGTAGTTGATTAAAAGAATCATAACTTAAAGTAGGATTAGCAATAGATTAGCATAGGAAAGAATAGGATGAAAAGTAGAGTAGAATTAAATATCATAAAAAACTCTTCATTTTCAAAAATTTAAACATTAAAAAGGAAGTAGAAGTTTGGGGAGAAGAAAAGGCACTTAAACAATCATAGATAGGACTTCTCACACTCAAAGTTGCAAATGAAGAAATGAAAAGTGGTTTAAAAGTTGAAGGGCAATTTGGAAGTTGATAGGATTAGTTACAAATTGTCAATTATTATTTTGAAATTTGTAGTCAATATTCCATTCCAACCAAAGTCAACCACTAGAATAAAATAATGAAAAGAGAAAAGTGTAAGAAAAAGGAAGGAGTAGAAAAGAAAAAAAAAGGTAATTGGAAGTCCAAACTTCCAAAACTTGTATTAACTTTATACTTTCAAGTAGTGAGCAAAAATACAAGATAAAAACAACCATGGCGAATGATGGAGAATTTGAGGGTATATTTGACCACCTCATAAACGAAACCCAATCTAAAGTAAGTTGCTAATTATTCCATTTTCTCTTTAATTTTTTTGATTAGTCATTTTCAACTTGTAGATAACCGAATCGGAATTATCATTTGTAAATTTTTGAGCTATTTTGTGGTGTAATGAGAGAGATTTTGCTAGTAGTTTGGTTGTCTTATGGTCTAATTGGATGTTTGGTCATATGATTTAGTTCCAATTGGAAGTTGTCTTGTTGTCTGGTTGGTTGGTGGGTTGTCTTTTCCAAGTTGGTGAGTCAATAGTGAATGCCAACTAGGTTAGTGTTTGGTTTTGAATTAATTATATTTTCAATCGAATTGGATGAATGCTGGCGAGTTGAGTGAAATTGGTATCATTGTTGATGTTGTTTCAAATCCAAATCGGAGGTTGTTGTCAGTTGGCTGTCTTCTCCAAGTAGTAACCGTCTTTGTGAGTCCTATTAGGTCCCAAATTGAATTCATTTTTTTTACCCAGTGTTGAGAGAGTCCCCTGCGAGTCCCAGCCGAGTTGTACTGTGTATTTTCGTTCGTGTGTGTATGTCGTTGTAGTCAAGCAGGTGTTTGAATTTCTGTTTGAATGTGTGGAATTGAGCTTGTGTGATTTTCAGTTGGGAAGTGTGTCTGCGTCAGTTGATGTTGATCCAAGGTCAGATCGGTTTGAGTGTGTCCTAGTCGAGGATGTGTTTGTGCCAGTGTATGGCGGTATAGAAGTGTGCAAAGTTATGCAGGAATTCAATGAAGAATTTATCTAGGTCGGGGGGTGATTTGGAGGAGAAGTGTGTAATGTGAAATTTGTGGAAGTCTGTGTGTTAGAGCATCGCCACCCATTCCCTAGCTTGCTCCCGGCCCAGGGCTCGAGCGGGGCCGGAGGGAAAAAAGAGAGCCACCGGGGCCCGGGGGAAGAAAAGAAAGCGGACGGGCCCAACGCAAATGGCTCTGGCCACAGTAGTGCGCCGTGCCCGGAGTTCAAATTGACTTCTATCTTTTCTCTCTTCTCGAGGAGATGTCGGGCTTTCAATTTGTTCAATTTCCCGAGGCAATTAAAGGCAGTAGGAAGGTTCCCTTGGTTGCCGTGTATTGTTTTGGTTATCAATTATAATTGTCTATAAATTTCAAGGAAAAAAATGGGGTAGGAAAAAATGCAATGATGAAGTACAAAATTATTTGCAATGCTGGTCTATTTGCAATGGAGTTTAATTCATTTGCTTTCAAAAAAAAGACAATGACATGAAGGACTTGTAATTATAAAGAACTAAAATTGACATTGCCTTAAATTAAATAAAAATTGACATCAATTTGGAAAGACTTTTTTTGTTTTTTTATAAAAAAATTCAATTTAAGACCAAAATAATGTAAGTAGTGAAAATGTGCTTGAGGTGTGCTTGAGATAAACCTGAAGCATATGTGAAGCACACCTCGATCATTTTTAGTTTAATTTTAAATTATGAAAAAGGATATTTTTTGAAGATTTTTCTTCAATTCAAGGCAATGAAAATAGTAGAAATGTACTCTAGGTGTGCTTGAGGTCTACTATATGCACTAAGCATTTAATTATTTTATTTTATTTTTTCATAAAAGATTTCAATTGAAGATTTTGTTTTTAATCTAAGGTAATGTAAAAAGTAGAAATGTGCTTAAGGTGTCTTTAGGTTGACCTCAAGCACAAGCATTGTTTTACTTATTCAATCTATTTTTATTAAAAGTCTTAAAAAAATAAAAATTCGTGAGATTGACTTTGGCCGCATGGGTCGTGAATGAGTGGGGGTCTGCCCCGGCCAAATAGAACTCGGGAGGAGCCGGGCCCGGGCCACCCTGAAACTGGACCCGCATGGGCCGTGAATGGGTGGCGATGCTCTTAAGGAATTGAGATGCAGTGAATGCGTAGTAATCCAAGTTGATACTGATAGTTGACTAGATTCCGAATTTGTGTTAATAATTGAGCAGTGATTAAGAATGTGATTTAAGAAAATAAATAAATATGTGTATGCTTAGTGAATGATCAAGAAGATTAGTGCAGTATATGAAATGGAACTTGAGAAAGAGAGTCAAATTGTAATGGTGATTTTGATCACCAATTCAGAATTACATGAATTGCATTTTCAACCGAATTAGTGTTACCTGTGTTGTATATTGAATGTATGAATTGTGTACGTGTGTTTAAATGACTTATTTTACGTGATAAATCCAAATTGGAGTTTCAGTGTTGTTGTAGTGTATTGCAAGTAAATCCAAATTGGAAGCCAATGAGACAAAAGAAAAGTTGTGTTGAGGTTAGAGTGTGATTAAATGGACTTGCTGATTGAATTCCAAGTTAGTCATGTTGAGAGAAGGTATTAATTTAATGAGATCAAGTTGGTAGAGGAAGATGCAGTAGTTTCCCAATTAGAGACAAAGTGCAATCAGTAAGATTCAGTCTGATTTGATAGTGCAAAGCCTTGTCTGTGGGATTAATTGAAAGCCAACTCGGAGAAAAGCAACCTGGTTGGTATGCAATACTGTAGTGGTAGCAGTCAGTGGAATTCCAAGTCGGAAAGAAAAGGATACCAATTGCTGAAAGATAAAAGAGCATAAAAGAGAAAGAAAAAGGATTATAAAGGAAAGGATAAAGCTTAATGAAAATTAAAGACTGAATAATTTTAAAAGAGTGAAGATACAATTTAGGAGCAAATTCTTACCCTTGTGGCCTTTAAGAGTGGAGTGGCAAATTTAGTAATTAGAATTATCGTGAGGATAACAATTGCATGTGGTTAATGAATTTCTTTCTTAAGTCTTGGTTGCAATGACCTACTAGGTGTAGTTTTAGAATAAAATCCTATTTAACCGGCCTCCTCGGAACGAACTTATACTAGTTGGTTAATTCCTAAATAGGTTCCAACATTCTTCTACACAACTCTTAGCCAAATTACAAGTCCAAGTCAGAGTATTAAAATTAAATTTCTTCCAAATTTTGTATTTGAAAGTTGGGAAAGTAGGCCCAAAGGTTTTCAAAAATATAAGATATATAGAATTTGGAGTTAAATTGAGAAATATATAGGTGAATGGAGTTTAGAAGATAGATTGAATGAAAATTAGTCAATTTCATCCAAAAGGAACAAGAATGAAAACTTAGATAGTTGTAAGAATCTAAAGGTCAATAGTGAAGGCAAAAATTGATTTTGAATGATAGATTGGTAGAAAATAGCAAATGAAGTTTTGAAGTACCGATTAGTGATTAAACTTCATCTATCCAGAACTTTCACTAGAAAAGTTCAAATCTTAAATGCTTTAGCAATTTGGATAAGTGATTTTAGACTCTATATGAAATCAAATACCAAAGTTTAAAAATAATAAAATAATAGAGGAAGTCTTGAGCCTTAAGAACGAGATAGGATGTAGGATAGAATCTTTCAGTTGAAGACAACTAAGTAGTGACTTTAGATTATCATCCTATAGATTAGCTTTTAGGAAATTCAGATAAAGAAAATTGACAATTCAGATAAAGAAAATTCAAATTCAAGCTTTAACTTGTTTCAAAGATGACATCAAATTTGATGAAATCCTTTGGGTGGTTATCTTCTTTTTATAATTTAATTTATCATATCAGAAAGGAGCTTCACTTTGAAGTTACTTTGAATGATGTCATCTTTTTTACTATACTATTAATATAAAAAACTATTCAAATAACATACACACATATTTTTTACATAATGCTCGCATTTACAATGTGACAACACCATATAGCTTGTAAGTTAAAATTGAAGGTAACAATTTAAATCCTAACCAATCAATTTCAAATATAAACAATGAATGCAAACAAGTAAAAAATCCACCTCACTCTCATGGACAATCTTACACAACACAAATAGTACACTAGCAAACTAGAATTTCAATAGCAAAAAAAGGAGTGAATTGTATTGATGGTAAAATACAGGTGGAGGAGTGAAGTAGAGGCATAAGAACACAAAAGACTGTAACAGTAAGGGAACACGACCTTCCACAATGGAGAGAAGCGAACAAGGTGAAGACCATAGTGGAGCGATATTTACAAGTCGCAGAAATAACAACCATAACAAAAGCAATAAAGTGGAGGATTGTCTATGAGAGATCTTTAAAGACCACGTCGAAGAAAACATGTACTTGACCCCTAGAGCTCTATAAGATCCAAGAGGTAAGTTCTCCATGAAACTCATCCATTTTTTACCATTCTAGTCATGCATTCGTACCGACTTCATCCCCACAATTGTCATTGCCATTCATTTGTGAGTGCTTTATCCCGAAAACAACATAGACGTGTTTTGGTTAATACATAACAAAGACTCTCTTTGTATACAATATAAGTGCAACTATTCTTTCTCCAAATTACCAATGTTAAAATATACTAAATCATGTGCTATTCTATTTACATCAATAAATTCATTTAATATTTAAAATTTGTGAATTAAAACAATATCACTATAGCCCTATTTCAATACTAATGAATATAATTTAAAATAAAATTATGTAAGCACATTCAATAATGATTTTTATGTTACTTTAAATTTTAAACAATGACTTCATACATACTTATCGATTATTCAATGAAATTCAATATTAAAACTATCAATAATGAATGGATAAAGACTTTTGTAATGCAAATATAAAAGTCTCTATACACTATAAGTACAATATTTTTATCTTATATATTGATATCAAATATTCTTTAAAATGTTATTCATTTGTGGATGAATTATGAATTCAATAAGTCTAATTATGTACAACAATTAACTCCTAAAGTCTCAAGACCTCTTTTCCTTCAAATACCACTCGAAACTACCATTTCTATAGCAATGAGTAAAAAGTTTGAATTTTTTTTCATATCTAGCCATAGGATCTTGTATTAAACTAGTGTAAGAATGTGTGGTTGAAATTTCACAAACTTTGACCACGTAGAATGCAAGATATTTGTATTTGAAGTGAAAGAAACAATTTTTTTTGCATTGTCTTCAACAACATTATTTGGCTTTAAACCTTCATAACTTATCATTTTTGCTCTACTAATTTTAAATTTATAATTTTATATGATAAAAAATTGAGTTGAGATTCTAGGAAAAAGAATCCAAGGAAAAAAGACCTAATCTTCATTCATTAGAAAATTGTTAAGTAGAAGTAGGTTCAAGATTGAAGGAAAATCTAAATTCTTAATAGTTCTAAGATGGAATTGAAAACATAAAAATTGAGGTCAAAAATGAATTCTACAAGTATTTTTTGAAGAAAATGCTCTAAGTGTCTGGAAATCAAGATTGTCCATAACTTTCTCATAACTAATCCAAATTGAATGAATCATTGCCATGTACATAAAAATATAATCTATACAAAAAAAAAAATTAATTTTTAAATTTAAATTTTTAAAATTTTTTTCCTGCCCGGCAAACAAAAGAAGGGCTTCTTATTCCATATTTTTGCTCTTATACTCTAATTGAAAAGAAAATTATATTTCTAGAAAGCTAATTTGATTTTCTATCCTCACTAAAAGATTCAAAAAATCAAAACAAATATTAAAACCATAAGAACGTGCTTGAAATCCATTTTATTCCCCAAAGGAACAACAATGGGACTTTAGGGATTAAAAGGACAACAATGGGTTTTTAATTCTATATATGTAATTTGTTCATTAATAAATAGAGTGTGGATAATAATTGACAACATTATCATTCATGAGGTAGACAATTTCTCTGGAAGCTTATAATATTTTTTTATGAATGTATATAAACATATATATCACAAAAAATTTACATTGAAGAATTGAAGAATTTTATTGGAACATACGTTCATCATTGGTTTCATTGCTTTATTTTTACTTAATTGTGGGACAATGCTCAAGATCAAAAGTGTCCAATTAATGACTTCACAATCTTGTAAAAACAAAGAATCTTTCCATTCATCCAATAATTAGATCATTTTGAATTAACTACCTTAGCGATTGACTTGGTAACTAAGATATGAAGGAATGAAGGATCATCTTTTTTGAACTAACAATTCAATGATATTGTTGCCATTTTCTAGTCAAAGAATGTCAAAGGATCTTTCTATATACAACAAAAGTGCCAAATTGTTTATCACTATAATTATTTGTGAATAGGGGAGATAATCGCAAATGTGTTACCTCTAATGAGCACCTTTGATTTTTTGAAGTTGATGGTGTCATATAGTTTTGAAAGGGATTATTTTCATGGTCACTAGCTAGATATTTAAGCATTAAAGGCAAAACTTATGATCTAATTTTATTAGCCTTAAAAAATCAGATAGACTAAAAAATAGTGTTTGGATGATATTTTGTATTACCTACATGATAGAAAATTCATTTTGGACTCAATGTTTACTTGGTGGAGTTATTTGGAACATATTTATAGAACATATTTGTAGATGTTTCTTTATAGTGATATTCTTCACTTTTTACATAAGAAGATGCTCAATTCAAAAATGACTATGTAGTTTTTTTTTACAATTTATGGTTCTTTATTTTTTATTTGAATTTGAGCACTAAAAATAATCATTTTTGAATTTGATTCCAACTAATGAAATGATCCTTACTGAATCTTGTTTCTACTCATAATTATAAATTCAATTAATCTTAAAATTCAACATTTTTTGCAATTTTGTCTTTGATTCTATGATGTTAATTCTTCTCATTTTATCATTTAGAAATGGCATAGTAAGTTCATTTCCATCGTGATGTTTTCGATATCTTGCACTATAATATGCACTATAATATGCACATACAAACAAGATGTTTTTTCAAATTGGTTGCCAAATTTGTAATTATATGAATTCTCTTTACTTATCATTTAGAAATTCACCGTAATCATTGATTTTTACAAACAAAACTAAAAATTGTATGGTTTAAATAAAGAATAAAAATGATTGTATGATTAAAAATTAATTGGACATTTGCAACTTGTATATCAATGAGTGAAATGGAAGCATACAAAGTGAAGGTTTGAAGTAGTGAATGTCATTAAAGCTTTAAAAAGCAGACATCTGTTAACCCTTTAGTGTTCCAATGTCCAATATATGTTTGATGAACAAAGAAGTTTCTAAGACTTTTGTGAGCACAAAACTTTTCATTAATCAAAACTAGTGTATGAGTTCAAAAAAACATAATTTTTTATATAATGAAGTTTATGACGTTGTAGTAAATAGAGTAATTGCAAGAAAGACTTGTCCTATTTTGCATCACATTTAGAGTGACGAAGTTATTTCCTACTAGAATTTTTGATGGTAGGACTTGATGAACTTGGAATTTTTATTACAGATGGTCAACTTCACTATAATCATTGACCTTATTTTTTAGAAATTAAAAAAATCATCTTATATGTAGAAGTTAATTTTCCTAATTTGTCACAATTTGAAGTTTAGGGGTTTCTAATACTAGGGAGTACCCAAAATTAATGGTCTAAAGCTAAAATTCTTGTAGTCTATTTCCATAGTAGGGATACATCTACCTACCAAAGGAATTTTGAAAATATATTTTTTTCTAGCCCCCAAATTCATACAAATAGGGTTCTATTGTGCATGCACATCTAACCATTGAAGATGGTTTTGACATCCATTTTTTGGTGAATTAAAATAACTATTAAATGGACCATTTGTAAGGGGGTCTACAATTTACAAATTATTATTAGGAAATTCCTAGTTGTATCTATTTTCTATGAGAATTTTTTTTCAAATAGTATTTTTTTAATATTTACAAGTATTCAAAAGTACTATTAATTATTGATTTTTAGATGAGTGGCTAATTTAGTTTTATTTTGTAGTTATCATAAAAAAGGAAGGTCTTCTTTTGTAGTTGTTCTTCAAAGGAGTGCTTCTTTAATTTCTCAAGACAACAATTCACATGGTATTCAAACAAATGACTTCTACGGTGATTGACTTGTTTTTAAAGGATTATATGAGACAATATGGTGGTGAGTGAGTGAGGTGACTTTATATTCCTTAATTGCTACAATGTCCAATTAGTGTAAAACAAACACATTTATATTATTTTTTCTTTGTCATTCCTATTTGGAATAAAGTCATCTTAATTGTTGAAGTTACTTCATTGTTTAATTGCCCTATCTATCAATTGGAGTTGGTGTTACTAGAGTACATACTGTTCAACTGCAAAAATCACATCATAGATGTAAAAAAAACATAAAAATATCAAAAATTTATCATGCGAGTATAACTATTCATCACTCCAAAGGTGATAATATTTTGAATGAATTTTGGTTACTATAGAAAATTAATAAAAAAAAAAAAAAATAGAGATGTCATTGGTGAATCTAATTGTGTGTATGGAATGTAGAACTCAAAATCTACAACTTCCATGTGTATATCAATTCCACAATATTCTTCCCAAAAGAAGTTTATGATGACTTTCTTAAATTGTGAAAACTAAAGTGTTCAAGGATTATTGAACTTCATTCTTATGTCAAGTGAAAGAAGTTATGTTTTTCTTAGTAATTATTTAAGAGGAAATTGGATATATATAATTTTAGCAAAATTATAAATACATCATTATATCTTTAAAAAAATAAATGTCAATGTGTGTAATCAAATTTTATCTTTTCATGCATTGGAAGTCTTGCTTGTTTATGAATTTGTTTTAACCAAAAATGGTATAAAACTATTGTTTTCTAGTTTAAGCACTGAATATCATGAAACAACAATTTTGAGACACATTAAAGCAAACTAAGGCAATATTCATTATATTGAGACTTTTTGCAATCTCATTTTTATCTTCAACTTGAAGATAAACCGCTTTATCTCTTTACTACTATTTTTAAAAAATAGATAACAACACCAATTTTTAGAATTTCATTTTAGAATCATTATTTGAACAATATTTATTTTTTATTTAATTATTATTATTTTAAATGAATTTATAATACCTAACATTTTGTCTCAAAATCTGCAAAAAGTCTCAATATAACGAATATGGCCTTTAAAGGATCTTTTAGTGAACTAATTTGAGAAGATTTTTTTTGAAGTTTGGAATTTTACATTGTATACATAGTAAATGATTAGGATTTTTCTTGCAATTTTTTCTTGCTTATGCCAGAAATTGGTTAGCTACAATTCAAAATTTTGGACTTTGTATAAAAAAATATCCATGTTTGTAGTGCTCTTGTGAATTCATTCTTCAAAGAAAGTTGGTTTGGGTTTAAAAAAAGTGCGTATTAATTGGAGTTGTAGAACATGTATGAAACAAACAGGTTGCTAGGCAATCCATAGATGAAATGAAAGTACACACCATACAAAACCTTTTTGACCATGCAAGATGAATTTATCAAACTTATTGGGGTTCAAATGTAATTCATTTTCACATGTTTTGTGAAAACATTTATAAATATGTATAGTTGATTTTTAATGAGCTTCTCAAAATTGTTGTGTTGTTGAAAACTTCAATTTTGTGCTTTAGGGGATCACCATTGAACAAAAAAATTATGTTTTCTTGGCATCAATTTGATTTAAGAAAGTTGTATACAAATATTTTTTCAAGGGACACATTATTTAAATTATGGGCTCTATAAGTCAATGTAATCATTCAAATAACAACAAGGTTTAGTCAAAAGAGGTTTTCATTGTATTATTGCAATTACATATTCATGACACTTTGATTTTCTTTGCATGTGCAATTGTAATCATGCAAAAATGAAAGCTATTTCATTCTATACACATAAAATTAATTGCGTAAAATTTTGACCATTGGATATTTATATTATACCAATTCAGAAAGATTAGTTTGTACGCATAAGAGTATAAGACAATGCTTTGTGTAAAAAATTGTGAAGACAAAAACAATGATTTTCTACCTTCACAAAAATAATGATATTCTTGTTCAACCAATAAATCACATGACAATTGAAAATGGTGTGAATAGAAAAAGAAGGCAATGGAAGGTCCTCATCATTAGTGCACATGTGTTTAATAATCTTTTCCTAGGAATTTAATTAATGGACTATGTTCTTAACTAAAAGCAGTAGTACTGACTATATAAAGATATGATGTCAAAAACCAAAAATACTAATTGATGCAAGGGTTTTGGGGAATCCTATGGTCGTGCTTGTGTGGCAGCTAAGAGAGGTTGTAATAGAGGGAGTGTGGGGCAAAGAATTGTGCAAACATGTCGTGCTAGATTATTCAAAGGTGGAGTTTTGGGAAGGTATGCTATACAGTACAAGCGAGTAGAAGAACAAACATTGTGGAGCTTATTTCAAAAGTAGGAGGTATAGTGGCAACAAGAGTCATTGATGAAAGTGTAGTATGTGGGATGGAACTTCATTAAGTTAAGCTTTGTCCGCATGAGGTTGTTGTACACATGTTGAATGTTATGGATGGGACAATATGGACTAGAGAATTAGTGGGAGAGCATCTTGGTCAATTTTTAGGGTTGGTTGTTTTCTTTCTTTCTTGTAGCAACACCAAAATTTGAATTCCACAAGAGCAATAGTGGAGCACACCTGGTAGTACCAACACCTCTCAACAAAAAGCACCAACAAGTGAAACGAGAAATAGTAGCGAACCTTTCAAAAAAATAAGAGATGGAATACTAGAATCTCAAAAGAAGAGGGAAAGAAGACCACGTGCTAAAGGGTAGGCATTGAGTTAGAAAGTGACAATGCAAAGTGTTTGAAAGTGAAAAATGAGGGTGCATGTAAGAAAAATTGCATGAGTAGAATAGATGAGAAGTACATACTAAATCAAAGGTACATGGCATTGGGATAGAAGTATGAGTTTGGTCAATATAGATATTGCAAATGTTGAGCGCGTTCTACAAAGAATGGAAGTAATAAATAGATACAAGTATGAAACAAAATTGGATGGTTTCAACATTTGCAATGCATGCTATGCAATAGCACTAGGTTATTTACAATGACAATTTAAACAGTTGAAACAATCCCAACAAGTATATAGAAGAGTAATTGCAATACATGGGAATGCATGCCACTTGAGAGAAGGTGCAAGAATGCCTACAACACATGCAAGTTTTGAAGAATTTGAAGCTAGATGTACAAAAGAAAGCAAATAATACAATAGTGCCATTGATATTGTTGCCTATAAACATAATGAAGATGGATGTGTTTCACTATGTGAATGAAGAGGTGAAGAAGATAGTAGATGAAGAACCATTAACCCTAAGTTCTTTCTGATGGTTGTGGCGCACATAATTTCTACATGTATGAATTCTACCATATTTTCAATTCTCAAAATGTTATCACTATTGAGAACATAAGTATGGAATGAAAGCTTCAACAAACGTTGTAGCCTGTGAAGAGATAAAGAAGTGGTACATTATACATATCTAATATTAAATGGACGAAAGGTGTGATTATTGGTTGTTCCAAGAGGTCAACAATGATTATACCAGATTTATATATGTATTTGATATTAGATGGTATGGACCAAAACAAAGCCATGGTTCTAAAGATGAGATAGACTGTAAAAAATATAGTCTCAATTTGTAAAAACTCATCTTTGTGAAATACTAGTGCATGAAATTGGATAATTTGCAGATGTGTGGATCGATGCACATTATAAGCAAAACAACAATCAAGTGATAACCATGATAATGCTTGATCTTTCTGATGTACCAAGATGAAAGGGGAAGTTGCCGCCCACTTTGCAAATTCAAGCGGACAATACAACTCGTGAGAACAAAAACATATATATGTTTGTATTGTATGCAACTTTAGTGGACTTGGATTTCTTCTAGGAAGTGCAATTGTCTTTTCTCTTCTCATTGTAGGATACACACATGAAGACATAGACCAAATATTTAGCATTACTTCAAGCACACTTAAGAGGAAAAACATTGATTCTATGGATGAACTATTGTCTTTGGTAGAAAAAGGAACATCATATATGAAAGTGTTCGTGAGTGGAAAGAAGCTAAAAAATGTTCGAGACTGGAAAACATTCATTACACCACATCTTTTAAAGGAAGGAGATCAACTAATGAGGACAATTTTTCTACACCATATAAGGTTCTCTATGGAGAATGGAGTACCTATGGTTCAATACAAACACTTCAACAAAGATGTGTAAAAACCAGCACAAAGACACATGTGCTTGCAATCCTTACCAAGCATGATAGAGAAGCTAGCTAGCTCTAGTAGCAGTGTTTTTAGCAAATAGGGAAGAATTGAGGTCATTGGAAGATTTCATTTTGTACAAGGAGAAGAATGTGGAGAGAGGAATGAATGTGCAGAAGAATCTTGAAGCAAAATTAAAAGCAAATATTTGAAGGAATTTCCAAATATGGAAAGAATTGTAGAGAGGGAAATGCCATTTTGGCCATCAATATTTACTTGAAATAAATGGGATGAGTTAAATATGATGTTAACATCAATGGACTCCATCATGGCAACAATGCCAAATCTGGAAGCTCGAGGCTATTTTGGTTTATGAAGGAACAAGCCATCACAAGTTGCAAAGACAAGGGCTCCAAGAAGAAGGAGAAATAAAGGAGGACAAACAATTGCAACAAGCGGCATAGAAATAGGTCAAGATTTATTTCCAATGTTTGAACCAAAAAGAGATCTTCAAGTTAGTCAATTTGTTTCCCTCATGGTAGAGGCTACAATAGTAAGAAAAGGAGTGCTATTTTATGTGGGAAAAGTCTTGGAGTTCGGTCAACGAAAGTGGACAACAAAAATGAAGATCATATGGTACTAGCCAATTGTAAAGGCACAAAGTGATCGGTACACAAATTGTATAGAAGCAACATAGAAGCTATCTAATAAGAGGCATGGATAGATAAGAAAAGAAGTAACTACATTCTCATGGGATGATATACCAAAAAAAAGGAATGGTTTCATGTAAGAAAACAATGTACATGTGCATGGAGGTGTTATAAAGAAACTCCAAAAACTTAAAGTAATATATAATTACAATTTAAAGTGTGGCAATGTACTCCAACAAATGAGTTTTTGCTAGTGTAAAGTACTATAAAATTACAATTTTTGCTAGTATAAAGTACTATATAATTACAATTGAAGTTTGTATTATTAGTGATTAAAAATCATTTGTGTTTTGAAATGCGCTATGTAAATTTCAAAGTCTTAAACTTCTTATGTAAATATTACATTTAATGTGTCATTATGCATTATTTAACTCATCATTTTTTTTTAATTAAAAAAAATATCTATATATATTTTATGATTATGATAAAATTAAACACAATCATGTCATTAATTGGATGTCATTAGTTTAACACTAGTTGGATGTTATATAATAAAATATCCCCTAAATTTTTTTCATATATAAAGACCTAAAACTACTTCAAAATACTAATATCCATAGCAAGGCTAAAATCTTCATCTATATTTATTTATTTTTAAATCCAACCATAGGATACTTTAATTAAAATTTTAAAATATACCCTCCTATAATTTTAGAACAAGAAATCCTACTAATTGTCAGGGTTGTCATAACAGGCGAACCGGACAGGCAAACCGGACCAGACGGACAGATGGTCCGGACGGCTTTACTTTTGAGAGTTTTGCACCTTGACGATCCTGTCCACACCCTGACCATCCCGTCCGCGTCCCGACTACAGCGTCCATGCCTTATCGGGCGAATCAGATGGACGGGCAAACTGGACGTCCGCCTACTATGAAAACCCTGCTAATTGTAAGCTCATAATGCTTGAATTTTTTTAAAGAAATTCAATTTTTTCCAAATGGTTAGATTTCATTTTTCAAACTACTTACTCCAAAATGTGCAGATCCTACAATTTGCAACTCTTTGTTATATATTGAAGAAATAAGTTGGGAATACATATAAAAAAATCCAACAACAAAAATCTTAATCATGCCTGAAAAAATAGTAAGTAGAAAGAAATAGAGAATGGTTTAAAATACTCATTGAATTATTAAGTTTTTAGTTATAGAATTGAAAAATGCCAATTTCAACAAATGTAATATTGTAATAAACAATCTACACCCTATGTTTTTATTTTTTTCAAAAAAAGTTGAAAATTGCATTATATAAAGGTCTTCTAAAAAAATTTATCTCAAGTTTATTTTAAAATAGAAATTTCATAACTGCCCACAAATTAAATCTCTTCATAACTTTCATCTCATTTATCAAAGCAGAATGATTCAAAGCTTTCCATATATAGAAAAAAAATCACATTTTTTCCCCTTAAAAAAGTGATTTTTTTCTAAGCTATTCATACTACTTGGACTTCTAAAGAAACTACATATCATACAATAACTTTTCAATCACATTGTCAAAACTTATGAAAATTGTTGTACTTTAAAGCTACTCCTTGACCATATGTTTTGTAACGATTACAAAGATTTTGTAAACGGATGACCAAAAATGCTATGTTACAAAAAAATACCATTTCATCCTTTAGGAAACAAACACTACTAGTTGAATGCATTGTATAAAAATGTTGATATGTTGATTTTGAGATATCCATCAAATTCAATCAATATCTTTGTATATAACATCCACAAATATCAAAGATACAATTATATATCCATGTGGAAAAAAAATTGTAAATTTTGCAATATCCTTTTCCAACAACTAAGTTTCAATTATTAAGAAACTTTGAACACCCTTATTAGACACATACTAAGGTAGGAGGTTCTAAAAGTGCTCAAGCTCTAAAACTGCCACCTCCTCAAATGCATGCTATTTGTACATATTGCTTTTTCATAGCCTTGAGCAATGTACGAACAATGTACATTTGAAGAGGTGGGCAATTTTAGAGCCCTATGAATCTTCAAAATTTCATAACTAATCCCACAAAGCTCCCAAAAATATGAAACGACTTGGATTAGATGCCAATTCCACTCGTCTTTTAAGGAAAATTTAATGAAAAATATTTCAAGAAATTTCACCTCCCCAAATTCATATTTTAGCTCAAAGTTTATCGCTTCATGGACCTCCTACTCTTACCTGGCAAAAAGATGAGTCACCCCATAAACTCCCCATTTGCTGCTACCGATAAGTTAAGTTATGTAATTAATTTAAGCTTACTGTACAGTAAGGTCTACTTCATTTACGAATTTTTCAATCAGTTTTCATTACAAAGTTCAACAACTTTAGGAAGCTCTAGCATGCTCAAAAACAAACCAATTTTGAAACCACAAATTGTGTTGTAATCTCAATGAAGTGCACTTCAACTTCATAACAAGTGAAAATGTGAAATCCAAAATCTTACTATAATTTGAATTTCTTTTATACAATATCTACCATCCTTTAGAAGATAGTCAAAGATTTTTTGCAATGGGGTGAAGAATAAGCAAGAAATCATGCAAGCAATTCAAGTGATATAGAATGAAGTGTATCTACAACAACTACAAACAATCATTTTGAACATGCCTAATCAAATGTGAGTAGAAATTTTGACAAAAGGTGGTACTACTAAATGATAGATAGTGTACAAAAAACATCCAAAATGTTGTATAATTTTGAATTTCACATATACATATTTGTTATGGTGATAAAGTACTCTTCTCTACAATTCCAACACAACTTGCGGTTCGAAAATTGATTCATTTTTGAGCATGATATGGCTTATTAAAGTTTAGGAACTTGTTAGTGAAAACTGCCTGGGAGCCAAAATTCGTAAATGAAGTAGACCTTACTGTACAGCATTGGAGTAAGCTAAGGGTCTGTTCTCACTAGTCACTATAGCAGCAATATTAGGATATAAATAAGTAATAGATGGGGGGAGTTCCCACTAGAATATTACAGTATTTTCCGAGCCTACATGGTGTGTACAGTTGGTGCTTTGGTGACATCGACGTTGCTAGCACTTATGGCTGACATTATTCTATAGACCATTTTGTGGAGAAAGTACTATTTCATGTACAAGAATAGAAGATTTGCAAGGTGCTGAGCTGGTACTCTGGTGAGTTTACTACTGGAAGCATTTATGGCATAGATTATTCTATACGCTGTTCTGCAGTCAGTACTTTGAAATGTATAGGAATTGAAGATTTACAGGGTCCTAAGCTGGTGCTTCGTTTAGGTAGCGCTTGCTTGCACTTATAGCATAGATTATTGTATACATTGTTTTGAAGTAAGTACTTCAGAATGTACAAGAGTGGAACATGTCGAGCATGTGTTGGCAATTAAACATCATAGGCCACTGGGCAACCCTTTAAGATCCAACCGCCTTTTCTATGGACTTGTTAGTAATAAAAACCACAGATGGAAGTGCAATGGCCCAGCTCAAAGTCCGCCATCGTAGAAAACGCTTGTCATTCAGGCTTTACAGCTAGTTTGAAATACAATAGGGAGGTCATATTTCAGCTGCAGAAGACAATTAATGAGTGACGCAAACTGCTTGACAAATAGCATTGTGCTGAGTTTTGTTGCTTCTAGCTAGAGGCGTGCTAGACTTCAGCTCCGGATAACAAGGACTTCACTATCGAGTAGAGCATTCTGACAGGATCCTGAAGATCATTGCTTTTGATTTCGTCTCATTGTCAACAATAGATATGGTAGATGACAAAGTGCTAGTCTTGTATGTTTGGTACAACTACAATGCGAATGTACTTCTGTCAGTAACAGTAGATGCTTGGATAAGGAGACCGTTTGCATAATTAAGTTTTCACCAGCTTCCGACTTGTATTTGTTTGCTTGGTTTGTGCGTCATCATTCACTGGGGAGGGATCCAGTCTAGGATGAGCAGCAACTTCAATGTCCGAGATCACGTCCCTCAGCCCTTAGAGGCTGCAATTACAAGTTGCAGTAATAGTTCAAGAGACGTGGAAAAGAAATTGCTGAAGTAGTAAAGTACTGTACATTGGTCATTGGTGGCTGCAATCTTGACGCCTGGTTGTGTGGTCTCACCTTCAACCGACGAATTTCTTTTTGACGTACAGGCTATCAAAATCGATGGACAGTCAAGGGACTGGAAGCCCACAAACTAGCCCTGCATGCCCACGCTGTGCCGCAACTACAAGTATGTTTACCAGAACCTGTACAATGTGCGCTAGTCTTGAAATGTTGGCAACAGCGACTGTCTTCCAGAAAACAGAAAATGTCAAGGACAACTTGAAACACAAGAGGACTGCAACTTGTCATCACATACATTCATGCCATAGAAATTAAACAACATTCATAGCAGAGGTTAGAGCGACAGAAGTCATATAGTTCAGTAGAGTAAACAATTGAAAGAAGAGAAGGAAATCATATTTTTGCATCCACGCGACATAGTACTGATTCACGTAGTTAGCAATGAAGGAATTATCCGTACTACTGCTGTGGATGGCGAAGTCCACTTACAAGCTGTCCGCAATGCTCACATGAAGCTCAGAATAGCATTCATAACCAAAGAGATGAAAAATGAAGCAAACGGATGTCCCAATCGTAACAAGCTTTGAAACTGTTATGTCGTTACTCTTCTTCCATAGTAATTCACATTGCTTCCTTCATTGCTTGCCTTCTTCATCTGCCTTGAAGATCAAGCATCTGACGATCCCCTTGGAATGCATTCGGCACAGGCAAGTCCCCGTTCACCTCAGTAGTTGGAAGCCATGCAAGAACCCCAGGAAGGCGTAGTCCTTCGGCAGCAGTGGAAGGCCCACCACAGGCTTCAGCTAACCTTAGTACGACAAAACGTGCAAGGAAAGATAGGGGACCCAATTGGAGTCCCCAAGCAGTTCTTCTTCTGATTCAAGCTAAGCGGGAGCAGCACCTACAAGAACTTTAAGCCACAGACCCACGCGAAATTATGGTCTCTGACAATGTGAAGTGGACTCACATATCAGACCTAGTTATGCTTGGTGGCAGCTCCCCTTGTGTGCGAGATGAACATGTGTGCAAGACGAAATGGAACCAACTCCTTCTTGATTACAAAAGAATTGTGGACTTCAATAGTTGCTCAGGACGGAACGTACCAGAGTATTGGGATATGACTAGTTCGCAAAAGAAGGTTGCAAGCACTATAACAAAAGTTGGTAAAAAAAAACCACACTAGATTTTCCAATACGGTTCTTTTGACCACTAGTTTGTGTCACTGGAATCCAATGCCAAAAATGGAAAAATTATTTGGTAGTCAATGAATTTTCTAATGTTTGTATACAATCTAATGAATGTGTAAGTTTTTGTACTATGAGTGCAAATTCATTGTAATACATCCATTCATTGCAAGTACATGAAGTTGACAACAACAGCTCAAAATTGGAAGTCAATGAACTGCATAAATTCAACTACAAGTGTATGAAGTTGATTGCAATTAAGTACAATTAATCAAATACAAGTGTATGCAATCAAGTGCAAGCCAATGCAAAAATTCCATTGTTTGTACAAATGTCTAAAGTCAAATAAAACTGTATAAAACTAACTAGTCATCTACAAGAGCATGAAGGTCAATATTGCAAGAGTGCACACCGTATATTAATTGCAAGTGGTACGTTGAAGTTGGGTGTGAGTGGGTGAAGTCAAGTGCAAGTGTATAAAGTTGAATGCAAAAGCATGAAGTTGAGTGCATAAAGTTGAATCTGTGAAGGTCAGTGTGAGTGCTTGAAGTTCAGTGTAAGTGTATGAAGTTAACTAGCTACAAGTGCATGAAGTTGAGTGCGAGTGCGTGAAGTTAAATGTGTATAAAGTTGAGTATGAGTGCATGAAGTTGAGTGCGATTGAATGAAGTCAAGAGCAAAAAGTTCATTGCGAATACATGAAGTCCATTGTAAGTGTTTGAAGGCAACTGTAAGTATATGAATTCAAGTGCGAGTGTATGAATTTGAAAGTGAGTGCAAGAAATTGAGTGCGAGAAATCAAGTGCGAGTGTTAGAAGCCAAGTGTGAGAAATTGAGTGAGATTACAAAAAGTCGAGTGCAAGTGTAAGAATTGAGTGCAAGTGCTAGAAGTCGAATGCGAGTGCAAGAAGTTGAATGCGAGTGTGAGAAGTCGAGTGCGAGTACGAGAAGTCGAGTGCGAGTACGAGAAGTCGAGTGCAAGTGCTAGAAGTGGAATGCAAGTGGGAGAAGTGGAGTGCGAGTGCGAGAAGTCGAGTGCGAGTACGAGAAGTTGAGTGCTAGTGCTAGAAGTTGAGTGCAAGTGCGAAAAATCGAGTGCAAGTGCAAGAAGTCGAGTGTGAGTGCTAGAAGTTGAGTGCGAGTACGAGAAGCCGAGTGCAAGTGCTAGAAGTTGAGTGCAAGTACAAGAAGTCAAGTGCGAGTGCAAGAAGTTGAGTGCAAGTGCGAGTATGAGTGCAAAAAGTCAAGTACAAGTGCATGCAATTTATTGATTGCAAGTACATACAATATTTGAACAACTAGTTGTTAGTGTGAAAAATCCATTATTAATGTACATTTCTAAAGTTGACTACTATAATGCAAGCTTAAGTGTGTACTGGAATTCTAGTACTATAACTATATATATGTGAATTTCAAATAATGCAACTATATAGAGCAATCTAGTGAAGTTCTATGCGTACACATGGAGTTAATCAAACAAAATCTGGAACTCTAATGTAGGTACATCAAGTAGAATATACATGTATGTACAATATTTTTGTACACTCTATACTATACTACAAGCAAGAATCAAAATGGTCACATTGTAAGTTACTTCAATTACAATACCAATATATAAAACTATACACATTATTTTTTATTCTTTCTCATCCATGACCCAGAAAATGTTCTTTAATATGCAACCTTTGAAACTGCATTATGTCAATAACAAATAATAATTGTATTATTAGTATAATCATCCAATACCAAATTCATAATAGAACTTAGTTTATAAAATCAAACCTCAAAATCATGATAGTTATTGTTGGCACCTATAGTAGCTAACCTGTGAAAAAAACAATTCACAATTAGAATATGGTAGCATAAAACCAATTATATATATATATAGAAAGTTTTAATGAACATTGATTTGTATTTGAATGAATTTCATAGAATTTAGATTGTTTCTATAAATAAACATGAGTTTATTCTTCACACATAAATAATAAAAGGTAATGCAAATTAAAAACGGAGAGAAAAGAGCTTACAATAGATAGAAGTGCACAAAGAAAGCCTTCTATCCACACCATAATAGATCACAACATTTATTGCAACATGCACATTTCACATTATTCACTATATATAACATATCTTCCAAACTGTCACACCCAATTAACATTATTTCAAAGGAATTTACATAGCATATATAAGCAAACCATTGTAATTATATAATATTGACGAGTAAAATTAATATGTATGTAAGCTAATAAGAATATGAAAATTACCAGTTTTGTACGAGTATGGCTAACATCTCTTGATTTCCCTTCTAAAAGATTCTCCATGTAACCTCCAAGGCCTATAAATTTGATTTGATCATCAAAAGAAGATTCAAATGTCATACTAAGGCAAATGAATAGTACCAATTTCCCCTCTTTAGAAATCATTTAGCTAAGGATCCATTCACAAGAATGCCTTTACACATGGATCATATAAAAATGCTTAAAAATAATCTATATCCATGTACACCAATCTATTTTTAACTTTGAGACACTGATGAATAATTAATGGAAAGGGAACATTAGAAATACAAATATTTGAAGTTCAATCAGAAGATCACATTTGCTTATTGAAATGCTTTTAAAATAAAGCATAATATAAACACTAGAATGAAACTTCCTAAGCATACTAGAATTATTATTGCCTATTTGTAAAGCCATTTCTTATACTATCTCAAAGGAGCAAAAGCGCAAAACAACAAAAACATTACTTACAAATGTATGATAGCACACCCACCTATTTTACATTTTGATCATACTTCTCCATTGAAAATTTTCTTCCTCTACAAACTAAGACAATTAAACATGATTATAGGATTTAGGGTTTGAAAGTGTTCATTTATATAATAAATAAAATGGGTGTCAATTACAAGCAATAATTGATCATAATAAATAGAATCTTCATGCATGAACAAATAAAAATAATGTTCTTATGGACAATCATTAATTGAAAGCACATTTAATTGAATTAGAAATTGATCTATGATTGGATCAGAACTCTAAGCAAATGCCTTGTAAACCTACATCACTGTTCTATACAGGAAAGTATCATTTTCTAAAGCTTTGCCTACAAAACATTGGAAAGAATCAAGTTCATATGCCCTATGAACCATTGCATGATTTAAGTCTTCATGAATTTCATCCAAGAGCTCTTCAAAGTATATATTTAGTGACTCCATGTATGCTAAATTTTATATTGTTGCATTCAATAGGAAATAACAACATATACAAAAGAAATAATAAAACATAATTGCTGGACAATTTATCAATATAAAAAATAGGATTTGCTTACTATGGTGAACATCAAATTCGTCTATATGTACAGGACTTGTACCATCTTCATCATCATCTTCATCTTGAGCTTTGTAAACCACACCGTAAGTTTGCTAACAACGATTGTAAAACTTTCTCTACTACACACAGCCCAAGAATGTCCAAAATAATGTCATTTTCAAAAATCAATGAGTGGCCAATACAAAGAAGTCCTCATTATTATATAAGTAAGAGGTTTAAACTTCTACATAAAAAATAATTGAAAATATGACAACCTCTTTCTTACCTAAGAGTATGCTTTGCACTTGATCAAGGATGAAGTTCACTTCACACTAGCATCATATTCACAACATGTTAGACCATTACATATCTCTCAATTGCAACCTTCAACTATTGAATGCATTGTACTGAACCAAAATATACAAGGCATTATCCATGACATAAGGTTCTACAAAACCTATCAACTAATGATTGACTTCTTACCAAAAAGGTTAATACAACAAATACAATGGTCAAAGCATATAACATCACTTGGTTTAAACTCCTAAGCATTAGTATCACACTAAAGTATTTATCCTAATTAGACATTTTTTGAACTTTGACTAAGATCACTATGAATTGAGTACTTGTAGCTAGGTTTTTGGAATCCAATCCCAAATACTACCGAGTTCGAATGCTAGGAAATGATCTATGTAAGGTCAGTGTTGCGTGTTCAAAATGTCACTTATGTACTTGAGTTTTGAAAATAGAATGAAAATTCACTTTTATTCCCACTAAATACCCCAAGAAACAGTCCATTATAAGATGAAAGACTCAGCATGCATGTCCCTGTCCTGTCTAGTGTTCTAGGGCTCAGGACAATATATCTGGACAATATGTCAAGTTGGACTGACTTATGTATGGATGCAATGCAAGACTTAGACTTTAGTACAGCCCACTATAGTACTTTGAACATAGTACAAATATACATTTTTTTTAATATTTCAAAAAAATTTAGAGTTTAAAAGTTTAGGATATGCTTACAAAGATTTGCAATCACACGCAGCAACCAAGGACAATAGAGCCAGAACACTTCAATTAGTATGCTCTACCTACATTCCATACAAAATTTTCACTTAAAACATGCATATGCAATTTTGAAATTGGCTTCTTAAACCTATTTTAAAATCTCTACCCAAACTAGTGGTACGGCCCAAAGGGCCATTCGAAAAATTTGGACCTTATTTTAAATTTGTTTTAATTGAACGATTAGGTTAAAACACCCAAGACCGCGGTACCCGGTCAATACCCTGATTGATACCCTCCAAGACTCTTACCCGGTTGATACCCTCACTGGTTTCCTCACGGGTATCAATCGGCAAACCCGGGCCGGTTATCAATCAGAGAGGGGGGATCGGCAAGTTGAGGCGGACCGGTGAATCCGCCGCAGGCGCCTGTCTGCGAGCTGCGTCGCGTCGGAACCTGCTTCGGCCGTGTCCGTCTGCGCCTTGATAAATTCTCTCGCTATCAATTTGGCAATCAATTAGTCAGAACATCATGATTCACAAATTTTCACTGTAAATGCCCGATTACTCGGATCAATTAGTCACTAATGAGAATTAGAATTCAATGTCTCCCGAATTCTCCCGAAACCTCACCAAATTCTCTCAGCCTGGGTGATCTTGTGATTACCAAAATTTTTAATTTTGCTTCAATAATCGATTGTTGGTCTTCACCGTAAATCCGAATCCCTAACTCAATTGCAACTCCAAAATCGAACGAATTTCATGGAGAATCTTACAATTGATTTTTTTTGTTCCTTGACATTCTGGATCAATTGAGTATCAGCACTAATCAAACAATCACAGCCCAGTTATGTGACCAGAACCACGTCAATCACCTCCTGTGACTCCAATTTTTGATTAGCTTGTAACACCAATTCAGTGAAGTCCAACTCACCGTGATCTCAACCAATCCTTCTGATCGCTACTGGGGTGTCGTCGTCTCCAAATCTGACCGCCGCAACTCACCCACAACCAAATTAACACGGACAAGCAATCGATCCGAACTTCACAATCAGTCCCTTCAAACTCCAAACAAATCCACCAGTGCACCGATTGATCCCGGCCTCTCTTTCCGCTTCTCCAATTTGAAAGAGAAAAGAAAACACGAATCCAGAAACAAATTTCTCAAACTGAATTCAGAAGACACTCAAACCTCAAAACCAGATTCAGCATTGAGACACAAATTTTTACACGATTGCATAGTGACACAAATCTAATATATATATTGCAAGTACTAAAATTATACGCGCAAGGAAAACGCACAGGTAACGCACTATTGAGACGAAAAATATGAACAGTATGGAGAGAGAGCGAGAGTGAGAGAAGGAAAGGAATTTAATTGTGAATTCCCGGGGGTGATCAGAACGGGTGTAACGCTTGCAATCGGCGTGACTTCTCTGTGCACCTCCGGAAACCCTAGATTCCTTGTCTTTTCCTTTTCTCTGTCTTTTTCCTTATCTTTCTCCTTTTTCTTTAATTTTTTTATCTTTTTCTTTCTAGAACTTTTACTTTAACTTTTTCTTTGCATTTTTGCCCTTTTCTATTAGTTTGTAGCTACTTACTAAAGTATCTTTTTACTTTTTGGACACTTTAATGCATTTAGAAGCTACTTTTACACTAAAATTCTAATATATATATAAATAATGTATGAAATGTCATAAAAAATCGAAAAAGTTCTATAAAAAGTGAAAGAGCTAGACTACAGTACTTCAAATAGTTTCATGTTCTTTAGTAATCAATTCAAAGAACCTCTGAAAAACTTATTTACGATCTATTCATCAAAATACACCATATTTGTTCAATGCATATAAACATTCATGATGACTAATAAATGCAAATTGTTTTCAATACATTAGATTTTGTATTAGGTCAAATGCCCCCAAGGCAAATACATATATCATCCAACATGTCTTTTTTTTCATCACAATTGTACTTCTCCATTGTATGAATGGCTCTCCTTGGTCCTTCTCACGAGTCAAGCGATGATTCCTTTGATTTAAGATTTTTTCAGAGCTTGCACTCCCTTTCCCTTTGAACTAGCAATATTTGCTCCTTGTAGTCCTTTTCCCTTGAAACTAGCAATATTTGCCGCTTTAACTGTTGACACATTCACAACATGACCCTTTCTAGTGTCCTTTCCAATTGTTGCCTTCAAATTTGGATTCTAAGTTTTCTGGTTGTCTTCAAAGTCCGAGTCACTGTTAACATTCATTTGGGGAGTTTGGCAGAATGAATTGTCCAAGTAGTCTGGTAATTTAATCTAGCTGTGGTATTTCAATCAGGTGAGAGACACACCATAGAATTGGAGTATTTGAAAGCCCTTCCGCTTGGTCCAAGAAGTGAATATGTTTAGGAAATCGTGAGTCGATGTCATACATAACTGGTGTATTTGTATTAAAAAACTCGTATCACAGATATCATTTGTTGACCTTCTTAACAATGTAAATTTGCATCATGAACACACCTTGATTTTTGATTGATACCTGCATGTGCCTCTGCCACCACTTTTCCAACAAATTTGGGATGCAAAACCCATACTTTGACTTGCGCTTTGATTGGCATCTACAAAAAAAATAGTATTTTCAATTATTATATTTATGCATTGTGTATTTATGTTGTTATGCATACAATACCATATTTTCATAGCTTGGATGAAATTTGTATGACCCTATTTATAATTCAAATGAACAATTTTGACATTGTACATGCTTTCAATGAATGTTAATTATCATTTTACAAATTTTCTATCATACATTTGATTATATTAGAAAACTATGCCCAATACTAGAGTCTTCAAAACACAAAAATAGAACTCACCGAGTTCTTTGGTTGCTTATAAAACTCCAACTTTTTTATAGCAGCCGCATCAATTTGTAATGCCTTTTGCTTCTTTGGTGGTGTTTTAGTGGCCTTTTTCTTTCCTTTCCCTTTGACATCCTTTTTTCTACTACTCCCACCATATTCAGGCTCCAGCTTCCGCTTCAAAATATTCCTCGGCAATACTGGTGCTTCTTCTTTGTCGGTATCACCATCTAATTTGTCTTCATCAGATTCAAGTGGATCATATAAACCCTCCTCTGTGCTTGTTCGAGCATCACCATTACTTTTCAATCTTGATTTTTGAAATGCCTTGGAGGATCCTCCACTTCCAAACTCTTATAGTAACTCATACTCATATACATTTTCATCTTCAACAGGAAATTTCTGCTTCATATTTGCACCACAATCTTGTTCAAATACATCCCTTTTTTTTAACTTAGAATCCAAAGGAATACTATGACATCCTTCAACATCTTCAGTGCCAGCACATTGTATAAGCCCACCTTTGCCCCTCTTATTTGCTGCTTTGACATTACGTGGATATACTTCTTCATCAGATGATTCATCAGATGACAAGAAAACTGTTTCCTTTTTGGTGACTCCTATCTTCTTCTGCTCACTACACTCTATGTGTGAATTATCCTTGCCCTTTTGAAACCCATTATTCACACCACCTTTTCCTATATCCCATGACTCATTGACTAACCCTTTTGTATGAAAAGGGCCATTTTGTTCAAGCCCTGTGTGATGGTTATTTTTAACTTTCTCATACTCATAGGTCTTTCCCTGCATGCAACTATGGCTTTGAACAACCGGTTGGGGTATGGGTGGAGATAAAATCTTATCCTTTTGAACATGTGGCTGCCTTAAACTACGAAGTACTTCTGCTGTTGTTCAAGATCCACCCTTTGTAGTTTGTAAAGTTTCAACAGAATGTTGTTGAAGTGGTGGTCTAGAATAAATTGCCTTTGTATTTGTGGAAGGCAAAGATGCACACCTAGCTGCAAATGAAGATAAGATATTATCAACAGCATCATGCAACTGATTGCTTATATCCACCATAGTCTTTGTCATTGGCTTTGGTGATGACGCTTTTGTCTTATCATGCACTAGATCATCAAACCCTAAAGAATTCTGCAAATAAAACACATATACACATTGAGAATTTTTCTTTGGCAATACTCTACTAGATTAAATTAACATCATGCATACTAAATATATTAGTATAGTATTGGTTATATTCAATTTGGATTTAAGAATTTAATGGAAATATGTAATTATCATCCTACATACCGAAATAGATTCACAAGAATTGTGAATAAGAGAACACAAGGTATCATTGTGGGCATCATTGCTTACTTGGACAATGTATTCCTCCTCCATATTTGTTTTTTCCTTCTATTACATTTCATCCACCATCAAAAAATCAGTCAAATAAGTTTTTCCAATTCATCTATTTAGCATGAGAATTGCAAATGATATACCACATACGATTTTTTCTTGGATGAAGACCATGGAATAACATATTTATTTCTATATATATGGTTTGTTTGGCTATCTATCAATACAAGATTATTAATGAATCTAAATTTGTTAAATTTAGAGATCCTTCTTTCATTGCTCAAGTACTATTACTTTATACACAATAAAGCATATGCAGTTAAACCCAATATTATTTGGTTCTCAACAATTAACCAAATGTATGCATTACATCTAAAGATTCATGTCATTTATAGACCATGATTATAGCACATATTACAAACATAGTTTATCCACAATCAAAAATCAACATACCAAAATATATTAATAGGATTAGAATTGTACCTGATGTGAATTTTGGACCTTGATGGCATTTTTCTTATTTTGGTTGCACTGCTTACTTCCTTCTGACGATTTCCAGTACTCTATCAATTGCACCCAAGCCGTTGGCTTACAATCATCAGGCGCCTCTTCATGTCTCCATGCTTAATCCAAAATTTATGATATTGTGATCTACATCTCTTGAAATAACCTTTCAAATATCCCTCTACCATTCCAGTAGGTAGTGGCTTTGACAGTTTGAATTGCCTTTTCACTTCTTCCATTATTTCATTCATAGTTTCTTTTTCATTCACATTTATATATGCCCCTTGAACAATTGCATGTGCTGCCAACTTCAATGCATTCTTAAATTGAGGCTTATAACGAATAATGTTGCCATTTTCGTCTTGAGGTACTATCACTTGTGGTACCCTTCCATTTGAAATAGCCATTCTAACTTCCTTCAAATATGATTTTTCCTCCTCCCTTACAGCTTTTCGCTGAGATAATGAATAAGGAGTATTACACTTACTTGAATCCTCGATATCACACTGTAAAGCCTGTGTGGACGGTATTGCCATTGTTGAATGTGCATATAGTTCTTGTTTGCCATCTTCTTCAACATCCTTATCAATGTCTACGTCATCACTCGCAAGTGATCCTCGGCAACTCCCTTTCAAGTTAGAAGGTGGTGGTTGTTGTACCTCCACAGGTGTTTGCATTGTTCTCCCATGTCTACTATTGTCTTGCACTTCTTCATTCTCCTTCTCTTTAGAATGTTCACCCTGTGACTCCCTTGCATTATTGGCATGTAATATAGTTGATGGAGGTTGTGATTGAAGATTTCCATGAGACTCCACATGGAATGATGGTCTTTGAATAAATTCATGCATTGGTTGACTTGTAGTATGCAAACTCGAACAATCACCCGAATGATGCGCACCTCTTACTTGTACAGCTTGTGGATGCTGAAAACCCTCGAAAAAGACATTTTGAGATGGACCTCCATATAGAGGTGTAGGATGGTTAAAGTTCCCATTTGAAAATGTTGGTAAAAGTCTACTACCAAACGTTTGATGCATTGAATGGATTGGTAGTCCATACCTTGGTGTATAATTTGGCCACATATGTTGTTGTCCATAATGAATTTGTGATACATTAGAAAACATACCATCCTGCATTTCCAATAGGTATCCCATCATTTATTACAAATAAAATTGCAATTCAGAATTTTTTGCCAACAGTCTTGGTTATCAATGTAGAGTAATGCCATTATTTATAAGTAAAGTCAAATTGTCATTTCAATTTTGACAATGGATTGACTTAAAAATTTTCTTAAGATTTGAATATCAAAAACATGATTTTATATTGACCCAAAATACAAACAAAGTGGCTAAATGTCTATTGATCTTCATTTTTTAATGCACACATATTTGGTAAATTTTTAACAAGTTCAATTCAAAGAAACATAACTAATATTCCATCCAATATTGCATTTCAAAGCAAATCATCAATTTTCAACAACTACAACTTCACTCTTGAAGTCTTCATAAATAAAAATATAAATGATCTAAAGATCACATCTCCAAATAAACTCCTACAACAAACATTGTATGTATTCAATAAAATTTGGTTATTAATATTTTACAAAATAGAATGAGAGTACAGTGATTCTCACCTGAGAATGACTTCTTTGAGTTGGTGGCATCCCGTGAAACGGAATGTATTGAAGAATCACAAAAATTAAAATGTCATATAGGTGGGCAAGTTTGTTCATTGCTCTATTGTTGTACTAAAAATTCTCTTCAATAAAATACAAGAACACTTCATCTTAACAAATGCATTCTTCTACATGAATCAGATTACTTTACCTGAGGATGACTATATGCTGCTTGCTGCGACGATCCATACACAAAGAGCTGTTCACAAACATCAAACACAATAGAGTTAATCGTAAAGTGTACACAATGCGAGATTAGGGGCTAGACGTTCACTACAAGAGAAAGGGGTGTTTTAAGTAGTGTCCTAGACATCACGTCTTTTAAGTAATGTCTTTTAAGTAAGTTTTTAAGTAAACTTTTACTAAAAAGACTGTCTTTTTAGTAAAAGTTTACTTAAAAACTTACTTAAAAGACGTGATGTCTAGGACACTACTTAAAACACCCCTTTCTCTTGTAGTGGTTGAAAAAAACTAAAGACGAAACTCCATGGAGCACCAAAATTGAGGTCCGACAAAACTTGGTGTTATGTTTCTTGTGTACTATTCTTAGTTATACTTTCTTCTAAGGCTCTAACACTTGTTTCAAACTCGGGTTTCTTTTACAATTAACTCTAATATCTTGTAACATTCAATGACCTTCTACTTCATACAAAAATCATGATCAAACACAAAATTCTAAAATTGTAAATCTCTATGAAAAAAGTACTAAAACTTGCTTACCTCTCCATTTCCTTGGACTTGAGAGCCATTATAGACTTCATTTGCAGAGAGTTGTGTACTCTTCACAATATCTACATCTGCAATGTTTACATCTTCTCCATGAGAAACCATGATTTTTCTTCTGAACAATAACAAGACTCTCAAAACAACTTCAATTCCAAAGCACTACAAAACAAAGATGGTAAAAACCACTACAAAAGCGATAAACAACACTGAAAACTGCTTAGTGTTCAACAATGTTGCACAACATGGTCCTAAATAAACTACTGCAACAAACATTGTATGTATTCAATAGTTTCTGTGTCCATCTAATTAATATTACCGTCAAATGTTAATTCTAATGACTCATAAATGTCTTTATACTAGAATTTTGTAATCATACATTATTATTTAATTATAATTTTCAATTTCTAACACAAATATTATGATAGTTGGCAATCATGCTATTCAATGCACTTGTCATTCCCATACCGTCATTAAAAATAATTTTATTGAAAACATAGCAGTCATTTCAATATTGTAGATAAAAATTATATTATTCTATATAACAACCATAAGCCTCCATAATCATCATACTCCAGGACTACCACATTCAATTTTCCACTGACAATTTTAAACTTCATAGCATCTAAAAATAATTATGACCACTTATTAATGACACACCAAAAGTAACGTTCCTATAATTATATGTACAATCTTGTTTATTTTTTTAATAAGCCAAAAAATTTGAAATAATCACTACATGTTAAAAATGAAAGAATTTCCAAGCAACATTGTAATAATATAAATTTAAAAAGTACATAAATGGAAATGTACTTTATTCCTTTTATAAATATCATAAGCATAAAAATTAAACACATATTTTTACGGTCCCCTATGGAATCAACTTACGCTCCCATGAATGGAACCTTGGCATTCTACAAACTCAGGGGGAACTTAGGGAACATCATTTTTAGGGTTTTAATTTTCATCGCCATGTTTTACTTTTTTTTTTAGCTGTAAGAAATAAGGATTGAACTCTGTGAGCGCCAACACCTAGAAACCTAGACATAAACTAATTGTCAATACCAATGCAAAAGAAAATCAGAACCAAAAAAATATACTAGATCGATAGATATGAGACCGTTACATGACAAAGGTGAAGGCAAGAACTTTCTTACGACACAATTTCCACACGAAGTCACAGCTAACATCAATCACGAAGACTATAGTTGAGAATTCATTAGGAGTTCTTTATGATCTGAACCCTTAATGGAACCAATGAACCTGCAATGTTCCAAAAGACGGGAGCACCTTACATTTCCTCAAACTCAAATCTTGCGCGATAGAAGGAAGCAACTCCAACTTCTCCAACGATATCATGACATCGAAAAAAGACAACACCTATAAACAACTATGAAAACGTGTAATTAAGAAGATGATAACCAAAAACAACTCCACGACTTTGAAGTGAAGGCCTAGCTAGGATATTACGACGAACTTTCTAGCCTCCTGAAAATAGGAATTTAAATTACAGCAATGGAAGATAAAAGTGAAAAGAAGGGTAGAAATAACACAACAATATGCAAACTCAGAAAAATGCAAATTCAGAAAAATGAGGTACCTTCATGATCCACAAGTATATGGGTTGGGTGTGTGATCTTCAGCTGGCTAGTCGTACAACCACATAACAGATTAGAACTACATGCTACAACATTTTACTTCTTTTGGAAGTCCATCCATGAAATTGAATATCTTTGTTTATAACTAAACACATAGATATCCAATGCATTAGACTTATTTAGAACAAGATTAACATCCAATGATAGAAGAATAGAAGGGCTCTGGTGCCAATTGATCACCTCAAGTATCAACTAGTTGGTTTGCTCATGTGTAGACTACAAACGCTCATATTTGCAAGTGTGTTGGCATCCTTTGAATTCTAGAAATCAAAGACTGTTTCATGAAGCTAAGTATCAACAAGTTTGTTGCAGCCGTTAAGTACTGAACCGTGAATAATTGAAACAAAACACCAAAAAATCCACCCTAGAGATGTAACCTCAAAGTTGTACTTATTTAAGAGCAATCGATCTAGCCGATCACCATAAAAAATCTGAAACTAGAAACCAGCAACATGACTAGGCACAATAGTTCTATGCATCTAGTACAGCAAACTCACGACGGACGAAGAAAAGCAAAGATCCACCTCACTTCTTCCCGTGGCACTCATCCCCTAGCCCATGCTCATGGCCACCAACATGACTAGTATCACTTCTTCGCCTCTCAAAATCACACCACCAAAGGAGAATTGCAACCCCACAATCTAAAACGATTTCAAACAAAACAAGAAAAAAATCTTCTAAAAAACAACAACGCATTGCCATCATCATAAAATTACGATTTCCTTGCTTGCAAATATGTCTACTCTACCAATAAATTGCTAAATCCTAACTACCAAAAGGAAAGCATCCTAAAAAAGATGGATATGAACAACGCCGTAAACTTCATCATAACCTAATTTCAGTCTAATTTTAGTCCATCATATATGAATCAATTCTTGAGCTACCTTAAAACGGTGTCTGTATCCTAAATTTAAAATCCTAAATCCTAACAACAATACAAGAAGCTCCTCAACCAACTCCATACGACCAACTCCATATGAACAACAGTCCATGCAACCTTGACTTCAATCTAGATAGAAATGTATCATATAAGAATCGTTCTTGTTTTTCAGTCACCTTCCAACTCTAGCCATGTATCCCTTCCATTGATATATTCTAAAGAAGCAAATCTCAATTGCCAAACCCTAATCCAAACAGGGAAGAAAACCACAACCCTCACAACTCTCAATGCACACAAAATGCTTCAAAATTTGATTTTGTTACGGAAAAAGGATCAAATATGAAAATTAGGCTTTGAGTTTCCTGCTCCGTTGCAAGATTTACCTTAGAAGGGAGACTCCACAAGAGGACATTAAATTTGATGCAACAAGAGGAGACAACAAGATACCACAGGGATCTACATGACGATCCTACATCTAGACTCAATTTCAACACTCAGGGGTTGAACACTCCAATTACACTTTACAACGATACAATAAGTTCGATTACATAAAAATCGCATACTTTTTTCAAATGAATATCCTATGCATTACATCAAAATTGCATACTTCTCTCAAATGAATGCCTTCAGTCATAAAATGGAGCGGCAACACGAAGACTCCGATAAGTGCTCTGCAACCATACATTTATATTAGAATTTTAAAAAAATCTATATACATCAACAATTTCTTATAAATAGAAATCATAAAATATTTTATAAAGTAATGAAATTACCTTTCCCGCCTCATATTTGGCTTTTGCTTTGTTATAATTGGTGATGAGTTCACTTTGAGGCTTATCTAAAGCCCTCTTTAATTGTGTTATGAAATTTCATTTTAACACAAATGCCATGCCCAATGCTCCAATTGTTCTCTTTCTTGTCGTACAATGCACTGTATTGTTGCAGTTCACCACAAAAGCACTACCATTGCAAGGTGAAAAACGAACATGATATTTTGGAAGCCAAATCATAGGAAAGTCTTCTATGTGAAGTCCCCCATCTACACACAATTTCAATAAAAACAATATAATGAACAATTACTTTTAAAGAAAGTTCCTTTCTACATATGATTCACAAATGTATAAATAAATTTAAGAAAAAAACGATTTTCATACTTGGATACAACCAAGTGATGATACCATATCCATAATTAGTTTGATTGTCGTGAGGAAGGCATTTATAATCACGTGTTATTGAAAAACACGTGAATGGCGTATTAGCAAATCTCCCTTCTCCAAGTGGAATTCCTTCATTAGAAAGGATTTTCTCGAATCTGTCCATTACTTTAGGAAAAGCAATTCGAAAATATCTAGTAATTTCGTTTGCAAGCCTTTCTGATAAGTCGTAGAGGCTTTAATCTGCATGTACAAAGCTGACATATATAACTTCAAATTAGTTTAAATCAAGAATGATGTTATTCAATTCAAAATTACATATATATATATATATATATATATATATATATATATATATATATATATATATATATATATATATATAAAAATGAACACACATTTTGCAACATGAAGTATAAAAGCATTTAGGGTAAGTTCTTACCATCCTAATTGGCCATACTCAAAAAAGCCATACATCGCCATTCGAGTCCCGCCTACTTTCTTCCCTCGGAGTGTTTCCTTCCCCCAACGCTCCAACGTAGAAGCCATACAATAAAGCCGTGGAGCTTCATCCAAAGGAACCACGTTGGTATTGAAAATACCAACAACGTTTAAATCATTTTCTTTCATAGTCACAGATCGCTCCACTGTGACAAAGTTTTGAACATCCAATTTCAGCTTGTAAGTTTTGTAAAAATCCTTTGGATGATATACCTTGGTTACCTCCAATACTCATCGTACATTTGAGGCCATCTCCTTTAAAACATGCTCATCCCTGTGGTATTGAAGCATTTTTTCTATACTCATATCCATGATTTGCTTACAAATTTGGCATGAATATGTACCAACCTTTGAGTCAAAAAAAATATGTTTCTTCTCAAGGAGTCCCTTGTTGGCTTCCACCTGTGCAAGCCTTTGATGCTTAGCTCCACTATTGTGTCGTATAATGTGATTTTCATTATATGAAAATGCTTGACTTCCACACAATTCGCATTGCCACATGCGAACTTTTTTTTTGTTCTTCATTTGACCCATATTCACCTGAAATACAAAATAGAAAAAAACATTACAATAGGAAATCCAACTTTAACTTCAAACAAATTGGTTATATCATAAAACAACAAACATAACATCCTTAATATAAATTTAACTAATACAATGGACAAACTTTTCATGCTATGGCCGAATGCAAAGCGCACAACGATAAGATTCCAAATTTTGTAGTCCATTGCATTAATCACATATACACAAACCAACTCTATAAATCCTAGGCATTGAACAACACTACCCCTTCATGTTATGGCCGAACGCAAAGCGCACAACGATAAGATTCTAGAGGTTTTGTAGTGAAGTCAAAGTATCACCATACATAAATCATACATTGGATAAAACAAAGCACAAGAATGACTCTGTCCAATACAATAAACAACAAATATTCAACCTCAATAGAAATTATTATAGAGAAGTGTGAACCCTACTTGTTTCTATATAGGAATGGTAAGCAATGAAGGAGCTCCTTTTCTATTACATTCCACCCACTTCCCTGTGTAAAAACCACAAAATGTCAATGAAGTTTAGATTCATGAGAAAAACATCAAATGTTCAAATTTATGTTCAAATGATATAGTGGGATGCAAGCTTTAGTGAATGCAAAGCATTCTAAAGTGTCTGTTTAAGTGGCCTTGTAGAAGTGGACACTCAAGATATTAGTATTAGCCTAATTTTCCATCTCTCCCATTTAGGTAACAGCACTATAATGAATTTAGCATCAAATTCATCATCAGTCATGTTGGTATGCATCCATTACAAGACCAAGGTAATATAAGGTCTTCAATCACCATCATACAATAAAGAAGAGGTCCCATTCACCATGCAAGTTCACTACAAAAATCTACAAACTTATAGCATGTAAAATTTTGCACGTTTATTTTGTCTAGTGGAGTATTCCAATGGATGTAAAGAAAAAGAAAACCCTTCCTTACCCGGTGATGATGATAGCTGTGAAATGATACCATTGCGTCTTCGCCTTATCCAAAGCTATCAAAATCTTGAGCTGCGCCATGATCCCCACTCACTGGCCCCTAACTTCAATCCTCACAGGTATTCTGCAAAGGTTGACAAAATAGGTCAGAAATCAAGGCTCTCAATGTCAAGTCAGAAAAAAAGTTAGAAACGGAAGAACTTAGCGTGCACAGACTCTATTTGAATTGAACTCCCATTGAGATTTTGGGTGCCACTGCACTGAAGGTTTCTTTTCCTTTTGCACGAATATTTCATTTAAGATTTTGGATTTGGGTCTTTCCCATACACCTACCTTCCATGAGATTCAGCCACCAAGATATTCAAGATCATACACACCTGATACGTATCCCAGGGAAAGATATGAATCCCAAATTTTGGGAATTTTCTCTACATGTACACTTGCCTAAACTTCCTTAAAAACAATGCTGCATCAAAAGCTACATAGAAAAAATCCCTCAAACCCTAAATCACTTCAAACCCTAATTCCACCCAAAAAATGCAATCATACCTAAAAAACAATTCCCTAATTCCCAAGTAGTCTACCTTGTTCTGTTCATGACAGAGCCATAATTTCAAATAAAACCACAATTAAATTTAACCAATGGTGGAACAAACAATTCTTCAACAACTTCAACTGAAAACTACTACCTCAAAGGAATAGTCCAAAAATAACTGCAAACTCAATGCAAACGCACTTTAGACTTTTCCTTCAACTCGTCCAATCGTTCACCAAAATGATATAGTTGCTTAATCGCAGCCAAGGTGTCATCCAACGAGAGCAGCCATGGCACTCACAGAAGACCTCCAAAGCTTGCAAACCAAGGGAATATCACCAACTAATCACCCGAGCCAATAGAAAACTTGCATACAAGCACACCCAAAACTACCATGGTTATCCCAAAGCTCTACAATTTTGAAAAAAGACCAAAAAAAGCCTCCACAATAATCAAACTGTCACCTTGATTATTGCAACTCAATCGAAGGAACAAGGAGGCTCCGAAGAAGTAGAAACCCTCACGACGGCTCTCCTGTGGAGTTCTAATCTAAGGAAAACAAAGATATGGACAAGAGATTCATAATATCTTCATTCCATATTTTTTATGGATTTCTAGAAGAATACTAAAGTACATTTAGTTACAGCCTTTTACTATAGATATACATTATTGTGCATAACATCATGGTATAAACTAGACTTATGGTATTATTGACTAAAATTAAAAAATTAGTAAACAATGGTTGTATGGTTGTAGGCCCAAAGTTCATATGTTCTAATATATAAAAATATACAAATTTTCCATAATTTTCAATTATAGTACTAAGGAAATTAGATAAGCTTTATTTAATTAAGAACTTTGATTAAGGGGACGCTTTTGGGTGCAACTCTCCCAATGCACACCTTAAGCTCTTAGAAAATAAACAACTTTCAACTTTGAAAATAAAACATGAACTCTTCTTTTTTTCCACTTAAGAACTTTGGTTAAGGGGACGCTTTGGATGCAACTCTCCCAATGCATACCTTAAGTTCCTAGAAAATAAACAACATCCAAAAGAAGGAAAGAACACCAAATAACATATAAAAAATTGAATAACATACCAATTGTTAAAAAATACAATAATGTATTTAAATATATTTTAATATAAACAACAATATATAAAAAAATATTTATATTCTATTAGTATATATATATATATATATATATATATATATATATAATTATATATACACATATATAATTAATTATATACATATATATGTACATATATATAACTATATATAGAGAGAGAGAGAATATAAGAGACAAAACTTTTATTTTAATTACTATAATTATGTTGGATGTAGAACTCATAATTATTTTGAAGCACTCATATCACAAGGAAAACCATTCTATTTTTTGTATGTATGTTATCTTACACATTAATATTCAAAGAGCTAAAGATCATAACTCTCACTCATTATAAGATTATTTAGAGAGCTCTTCACATATTAGGTTGAGTTTTACTTTTTTATCAAGTACAATGTAACTATTCACTTATTTATTGATGAATTTCTTTATACAAATTTGGAATTATATTTTACATGTAAATACTAAAGTAAATGTAATGTCTATGCATATTTCCAATGATATCATGAATTTTTTCAAGTTTATCAATGTTCCTTTCTTGTGCATAGGAGTTTTTCAAGCTGAATTCATTCCTATTTTTTATATGCTTTTTCCTAGTTTCCACCCCTAGAATTTATTTTATACTAAAAGCTACAAATTTATTACAAATCCACTATTTATCATTGAATTCTAAAGTTGGGAGTCCTAGCTTTTTATTTCATTTTTTTAATAAAGTACTAAAGTGGCAATATAAGATATTATAGTGGTGTCTTAAATTTCAACATTCATCTATATATTGGATAGAAAATATTACATTAGCACATATCACATATCCCTATTTCTATGTTCATCCACAATTTGGTGATTCTATTGACATTTTTTTTCAATTTGAAGTTTTTTGGCAAACAAGTTTATTCTTTTTTACAATTTTTTAGCCAAATTAATTTTCTTGAGTGTAATTTCTTTATATTTCACCTCCCCCCAAAGCCTTCATTAGGACATCCCATGGGCATATACTAGTATCAACATACTCTCTTGATTAATTATGTATATCTTAGGAGTGATAAGGAATTTGAGCTTTAAACTTTGTATTCATGCTAGTGTCTTATAGTATGAGTTGCCACTATTGATATTTTTTTTTCCATTGAATGTTTGCAATAAACAAGCGATCATTTTTTATGTTTTGGAGGGATTCAATTGCAAAGAAATTTTAGGGAATAAGCATACTATACTATATGGATTTGGAAACATTCCTCTAGTATATTTACTTAACAATATGCAATTAGTTTGGTGTAAAGTGAATGGTGTTCAGTGACTAAAATACTCGAATGTTTATTGAGTGAACATACCTAACAATCCTAGATGCAAACCTTGCAATTCAGTTGACAGTCTCTACAGTATGATAGGACGGTACGAATTCTGGCAATTCTAAGCACAGCTACAATTTGTAGACTCTCAAGTTGCATAAACCACAATCTCCTTGAGCGGTTTCTATGGTTATCATTACACTTCATTAAAATGTGTTCAATATGATGAACTACGGGGACAGAGCAAGACCGAAATAAAATTTTGTGGACTGATTTTAAGATGCACTGACATTGGATCGAATGATATACCCCAACAACCTGGTTTAGCACAGCATCCAAGGTGTCGAACGGCCATGAGAAAGGGTCTTCAGGCGTGGGCACAATTGCTAGTGGACATGATGATGCACGAACCTTATGGAAGTCATCGTCTCAGGATCAAAAAGAGAATTCTACACACGAGATATTATGGTGATTCCCAAATAGGCAATTACTTACAGGTGCTCTCTTGGAAGCATACAATGAAAACATATAAGCTAGCTAATTGTGCGCGGCTCTGCACATCATCAAGTCCCGCAAATAATTGAAGGAGGATGGTTCACAAACCACATAGTGAGATGCCAAGGCCCCCAACAAATTGTTGTATCCACTAATCGCACCAAATCCCATCAGAATATCGACTGGTAACTTCGGTGGCTGAAACGAAGTCAAGTACGTCTGCAAGGAAGCTCAGAGAATTGAAGGACTCTGGATGAGGAAGGAAGACGTCGTTGTTGCTACTACTGATGAGGTTTCAAAAAGCTCAACAACCGCATCTAGCTAGTGTTCAATGCGACCGTCTTCACGTGGTCGTTGGTTGGCAACGACATTTTTGCTACAAGTCACCATTGTCACTATGAGTTACACTAGGAGGAATATTTCTGCCTAACATCGCAATTCCCACAGGCAGTGCTCATACACAGCGACAGTTTCCATGCATATGTGTTCTGGTTTAGCGGTATGCACGTTTCCAACCACAGGGATTTCGATGTACCTCAGTACAGTAGATCATGAGGAAGACTGTCCTACATTTGCATGATCGAACAAAGTTAGTAAATCACAAAATTCATTGAAGTACGAAATGCACCCCCCGGAGATATTCTCGACAGCGTTGCCGCGTGTCAGTCGCTAGTTTCGAAACTGCCTCGTCTGGCGTTACAATGGGCAACGTTTGCAGTCGCTACATTCTGCACGTACAATCATTGGAACTCCAACTACATGTTTATTGAATATCAGAAGCGACAACCAGGACTTAAGCGCGTCATTTCATCGCGACAGTGACTTAAACTATCAAACAAAAAACAAACAGTCTGCCGTAGGAAACGACAATAGCAGTAGAACGTTTTTTTTACAAATTGCAATCCCTTGCTGCGCGGAAAATTAGAACACCCCATGGCGTCTTGCCGTCAAGTAAAATCCCAATTGCAGTCGTTTGTCTTGGACTCCCGTATGAGCAATGTCATCAGAACTTGAATCTGTTGTGCTCAGAGGTTCCTGGAGACGAGGCCCATCCTCCCTGGTCAGTTGAGCTTCTTGAAGACCCTCCTCCTGAAGAACTTCTAGAAATTCCTTCACTTCATCGTGAGACTGCCGGAGGAGGATGTTATGGAGGATAACACAACAGACGACGACGTCAAGTAAGAAAGTAAGATGCAAATCTAATTTCCCTCGTAGTTCTCAAAAGCACTGTTTAAGAATCTCAAAGGCATTTTCTACGACGAAACGTCCTTTCCAAAGCTTCCGATTGAACAATGTCTCTTCAATAGATAAGGCAGTGCTTTCTTTGTGGGGGACTACAATCCACGGTAATAGTGGATACCCCAAATTTGCAAAAAGGTAAGGACTGAAGCCGTCCACGGATGGAGCACTACGAAGGAGGTTCGCATATGAGGCCATATTAAACAAAGAAGACCTCCTCAACATGCGACTGTCGTTAGTTGAGCTTGGCATATCAACGTACAAATCCAAGAAGCGTTTCTCACTGTCCACCATAGCTTGGCAATTCATGTTGTATCCTCATGTTTTGAAGTAGGAATAATCTGTTGAATCATGAGCTGGTTTAGCTATCAAGATCTAGACACCGTCGATCACATCCACTACAACAGGTAGTGAGCACAGTTCTCAAAATTTACATTGAGTCTCCTACATTCGTTCCCCCACGGGCCATGATATCTCTTGACGCAAGCACTCATTAATACCGTGGACAACGTCTCGCAAGATGTTTGAAACAGTACTCTTCCCTATAGCAAACATCTCACTACACACTGTGAGGTTTGCTCCATGTGCAAGCTTAAAAAGGGTGTAGGCAACATGGACCAGCACTGGAATAGAGAGACGGTAGTTTGTATCCTGCTTCTGGACATGTGATTGAAGCATTTCAACTAAAGCAAACACAGCTGGTTTAATCATCCAAAATATAGACAACCAACGTTTATTGTCGTATTGCTCAAGAAGGAACTTGGAAAACCACGTGGTGGAACGTGGTTTTACCCAATACTCCACCTCATCATGGTAGACAGTGAGTGCTACAAACAGTCGGAAATTGAAGAGAGAACTTGTCATGAAGATCAATGTTTCCCGAGCTGTGGTGTCTTCTGCCTGAGGCATGGCGAGTACCTGTTCTTCCATGTCATTAACTTCCTCCGGATCCTCTGGAAGAAGGCGGTCGTCCGAGGCATTCAACAGAAGCAACAACAACTAGGTCGTATAGCACAGAGCCTCCAAAGTTCCAAGAATCCATCGATTGAGGCCACTGGATGTGATATCCCTTCAAAAAAAGATAGATTCATCAAATCACTGACAAGAAAAATGCTAAACTCATTTTGCAATGCGAAAGAGCGACGACAGCAGCTTTTGCAAATCGTTCCAATGCCGCAGTTGTCGGACACTGCGCTTGAGGCGAGGCCACTGCATGTTTGCTTGCAGAGTTTGAAATGATGTGGCGATGTCATTAGAAACCTAATGTCACTGTCGCCTGCCAACCTCACGATCGTGGTGTTGTAGTGCACATGCCATATTATTAACTTGTATTATATCAAAGTTCGTGAAGAAGGCTTAAACAGTGGTGGCGACCGGAGGAAAAGACGACGACAAAGTTGGACAGTGTACAAAACCCTGAAAAAAAAAAAACTCACCGATGAGATACCTGAATCCCAGGCAGTGTACTGCGAAGTCCCCACGCCCACTGATAGGTCTATCGAAGATTACCTCTCACACGGTACTTCCGAACAAGGCATGCAAAAGAGGTGCCGCAGCTCAACACTTCGGTGAACGATTGTAGTCCAACTGCAATGAACGTTCAGCTGACGTTTTCCCCGAGTACTGTTTGCTGTCCAGAATTGCAGCGACATGCTAATACCTCCGACATCACTAGTGTCGCGCTAGTGTCTTCGAAATTGCCTTGTGTTGCGGCTCCGACTCCACAACTTACCGCGTCCTAGCACGACAGCCTCGGTGGAGACGACATTGCAGTAACACTTCTAAAGGCCCTAGCAGAACTTCCTTGCCGTTCCGTGCTAACGTTCACAAAACCCTGACATGCCTAAAAGTGCTCTTGGTACTAGCCCTTAGGACTGGTTCCGAGCCTGCTACTCTAAGAACTGTCCTTCTCTGTATTCGAGGCGGGCCTTTAACTAATAACAAACGTTCCTATCTACAGCTCAGTGTGATCAAACCCTAAGCTAACATTGAAGCAATGACTCAGTGAGTCAATTAACTTATTGGTAGGAAATTTTTTGGAAAATTATTACAATCCTAATGACACTCCCTGAGCTTCAGGCTTCAGAGTTGAGATGCTATAATTTTATGCATAAATAAATGTTTGTCAGAATGCAATTACTGATGTTAATAAAGGTAGCAACACTGCACTTATAAGAACATCTGTAGTGCAACCCCGGTATATTGGCCGGTATATTGCCCGGTAACTAAATAACTAACTTTTGAATGGGAAACGATTAGAGCTCGAAAATTGTCTCATTGGAAGCGCATCTGAAAGGACTTGGAGAAGGTACCAAAAAAAATTTCAAAATTAGACATTGAACAAGTACTTCAAAAGCAAGGTAAAAATCTGAAATTATAGAGGTCTTAGCAAATCACAGTTACCAAAGTGTGATTTGGCTAGTGACCATTTAAATGTAGCCAAATGTGGAGGGTCAATGGCCAAGTCATGCTTTGGTAATTGTGATTTGTTAAGACCTCTGTAATTTCAGATTTTTACCATGCTTTTGAAGTACTTGTCCAATGTCTAATTTTGAATTTTTTTTTTCTTTACCTTCTCCAAGTTCTTTCAGATACGCTTCAAGTGAGACAAATTTCAAGTTCTAATCATTCACTGTTCAAAAGTTAGTTATACAGTTATTGGTTAATATATTGGGGTTGCACTATATGATGCTCTAATTGTTAATTTAAGGTTTTGGGACATGATGTCTACTAATACACATCCAAAAAATTATTGGATCCTACTAACAAGAGAAAAATAATTCATGTGCACTTTCAAATGTATTATTTGGACAATGTGAGAATAAGTTGTGAACATTTAAAGAAACGACTATACACACACCTACTACCAACACTAGGGTCTGATATTTAGATGTAGTACATCCTTGTAATAACATCTATTCACTTTCCAAGATTTTTCAAGATTGTAGAGGTGATGGTAATGGATACTACTAGCTTAAGGGCATGGCCACACTTGCCTTTAGAGCATTTGCAATGCATAATCAACATAAGGTAACTACACTTAAAATCACACAAATAAGTAATGCAACATGGTTGTCATTATTATATGAAAAAACTTTTGGTGGGAACTTGTTGGAAGCTAAAAGAGGATTCTAAATTATCTGAGAATGGGTTTTTGGGACACCATATGAATAAACTACAAATTTTCAAAGTGCTACAAACAAGGTTTAGGGTAACTAACCATAGACTCTCTTGAATAATGGAAGTACATTTTAGGCAAGAATCTAGCTTGTGCAGTTTTAGAAAGTTTGCAATTTAACCCCTAAAAGACCATTGTCCCTTCGGGGAACAAATTGGATTTCGGGTAGGTACCTACGGGCTGAAATTTTGTCATGATTTTTTGAAATTTTTTTTGAAGATAGAAAAACTGATGAGCTTTGTGGGAATATAATTTTTTTTCACATTTGGTGCCCGGAAACAAAAGTTATGACCAAATAAGCTCAAAGTAGGGGACGGGGGGCAGTCCAGGCAGCAAAAAAAAAATTCAAAATTTTGAATTTTGAATTTTTGGATTTTTTTTCTTGTAGATTATATTTTTGTCTACATGGGATGCTTTTATTCATTCCATTTGGATTTATTATGAGAAAATTATGGACAATCTTGTTTATCGGGCAATTATTCCTGAAAAAATAACTTATAGAATTCATTTCTGAATGCAATTTTTATAATTTTTCTGAAAATTGTTTTTTACATGATTTTTTTTGCTTGCTAGAACAATCTCACCATTGGGATTAGTGCATTTTAATTCCACCTTAAAGATATTAATAATTTAGATTTTCCTTCATTCTCATACCTACTTCTACTTAACAATTTTTTTAAGCATGAAAATTAAGTTTTTTTTTTAAATTTTCTTTTTCCCTAGACTCTCAACTCAATTTCCCACAATAAGGATTTACAGCTCAAAACTTTGTAGTGCAAAAAATTTAAGTTAAAAAAGTTCAAAGTCAAATAATCCAGTCCTGCAAGGTGCTGAAAAAATTGTTTTTCTCACTTTAAACGCAAATATCTTTTAATCTATGTGGTCAAAATTTCTGAAATTTTTTCCACACATTTCCATATCAGTAAGGTATAAGATCCTATGGTTGGATGTGCAAAAAAAATAATTTTCAAATTTTTTTACTCTTTGCTACAGAAATGGCAGTTTTGAGTGTTTTTTGGCAGAAATAAGGCCTTGGTCCTTTAGGGGTTAAAGTGTAGTTACCTTACAAACCCTATAACAACAAATGGTGGATCATTCCTACATAGTGCCATTTTTTTCTTTAGACAAATTGATTCAATGCAAAGCAAGCAATCCAAATGTCAAACAAACCTTTCCATATTATAAAAAAAAAAAGAATCTACATTAAAAAAAAGACTTTTCATTGAAACAAGGGGAGGTTGAATTGATTATCATACATACCAATGCTTAAAAAGCACTGAGAATAATGACTATTCCAAAAATGGGCCAACTCCTAGGCCCTTCATATTTTGCAAATTAATTGGTCCCGTGTGGTTGTAGATTAAGGTTGGAGAATTGGAGGCCCCAATAATAGTTGTATTGGAGTGCAAATTTAATTAAAAATACAAAAGCATTGCAAGTGCTCTTATTAGTGATATTATAATCTATTGTTATAGATATCGTAAGATATAAGGTGTGTACATCCAAAAACCCCACAAATTGGATTGTGGATAATTTGAAGGCTAAATAGGTAATAGTAAAGATAAGAGAGCAAAGAGATGTGTAGAAAAGGTAGAAATGCACAATCAATTTTTTGATTCTAACAAATATGAGACCATAGTAGGGGGATAAAGTTTTGAAAGTAGAGTGCTTGTAATAGTTAATAGGCAACTTTCAAAGTGAGCAGTCAAATTCAAAACTCTCCCTCAAGTGTTAGGAGCAAAAAAATGGAGTTGAAATCATATTATTTATATTTCCCTCTAAAATGCATGCTTGCAAACCAATAAGTAATGTAAAGGCTAGTGAGAGTTTTCAATCCTTGGGTTATGTGAACTTTGAAGTTTGACAAATGTGTTGTAATAACATTGATATAATAAAAAAAACCACCATATGTATTGACATTTATTGACAAGGTGCTACAACCCTCGTTCTAAGGAGTGCTTGTACCACCTTGGTGAGCATGGGGAATATTAGAGGTGATTCCTTAAGTCTTATAAGAGATGAAGTGAGAGAAATTGAAAGTTCCAAGCAAACAAAGCATTGTAGCCTTTTGTTTAGAATGAATTGTGGCATTCCACACATGCTTAGAAAGCTAGTGAGAAGATATGTCCATGGGTATGAAGATCTAAGTTAGGAGTCAAGGATTATATGGCTCCTCAAAGTTGGAAGTGTCTCGACTGTATTTGAAGGTGTGAGATGTAGGAGTAGAGGATTTGAAATGATTTCTTCGGCCAAATAAGTCATGATGCATATTATTGAAAAGCTAATGAGACAAACTTTCTAGAATGATAAGGATCATGAGAAGTTTAGTTGTAAACTAAAAGTTATGGGCATCCAAAGAGGATAGAGTCTTAGAGAACTACACTCCTAAGGACTTAGATCTTTGGAGGGTCATAACTTCTTTAACACTTGTTTCATTTGAAAAATAAATAGTCCACGGTGATTTACAAAAAGGGCAAATTTTAAAAATGGATTTGCACTTAGGATTTGGAGTCAAAAGCTAAATGATATCCTAATGGGAAGATTAGGGATCTTTTGGGGCTTGGCATAGAATTGAGTGGTCTTCTAAGACATGTGTGTGTTAGATGTTTGGGGGGACTTCTAGAATGGGGGGGGGGGGGGGTCCAAATACCATAGTGAGTACTATGAAGAGGGGTGGTCTTCCTACTCACTTCCAAATGGTGCCACAAGCAATGAGGTTGGTGTTAGAGCCTCATTGCTACCTTTGTATCACCATAGAGTACTTGTATGCTCCTTGATACTAGTTGGGTGATGTCTTGTTCTACACTAAGACATGGTGTGAGCCTCAATTAGTGAATCCTAAGGTAAGTCCCAAAATAAAATTGGTTGGGCCTAGTAGGAAGTTGGATTCCATTTAATAGTGATTAGCATTGTTAGGGAGTTGTGCCACCACTAAGTGCTTGAACGTCAATGGAAGTTCCATCTTATATCATCAAATGACATGTTGGGAGTTAAGTGATGGAAATTAAGTGTTGAGAGTCACAGAGAAATGGGGAACCTTGTGATTAGAATTAAAACCTAATATTGTTGATGCATGGCATGTGCAGTATTAGAATATCATGACCTTGGTGTTGCTAGGAATTGAGTGCCACACTTCAAATGAGCTTAAGGTAGTAATTCACTACTAGAAAATTTTGTATTTCTGTTGTTTTGGTCGCGTTGATCCGGTCAAAATCTGACAGAAATCTGTTGAAACCTATTTTTCGACAATGGCCCCATTTGCAGAGTATGAGGTGAACTCTTTTTGTAAATGAGGGGAATAATTATGATGTGGTTTAGCAATTTAATTGTTGTGTGACGAATAACACATTGAAAACTTTTAATAATATATTTTAGTTTTTTCACTTCTTGAAAATAGGTTTATCTATATATTGGAAATAATTTGGGTTGTAATCTATACTTCCCTCAATTTTTAATGAAATCCAAACTTGATGAAAAATTAGCAAAAAATAGTACAACCTTCATTATTTCTATCCTCTAATTGGAGAAAATTACTCTTCCACCATTGCACAATTGAACATATGCTAAAATGCTTAACATTATTGAAAATAGTTGATATACCTTAACCCTTGCATTTCCACTTGTGTTACTAATTGTTGAGCCTAGCTAGAATGTCAGGTGATAGTGTGTAAAATTGAATTGTCGAACTAATCAAGAATGTTATTCTTCATTCATAGTTGCTTTAAAAATTATGTATGTTCTTCAACTCACAAAAATCTATATCTATAATATTGGGAAAAAAGAGTTCTATTGTGCAAGCTACAATTTTAAGTGCATCACTTCCATCTCTCTACCAAACAACAAACTAACAACTATGGTGAACATTAATGCCGCTTGTATCCTACCACTCCATCTCCGTAAGTGTAAATCTTGAAATACAACAAAATAAAATAATATTCAAACTTGAGACCTTGAAGACAAAATTTGACAAATCGTCCTCCCAATGTGAACAACTTCTATAAAATATCTTTGATAATCAAAAGAACAAGTTCCAACGATGGTGCAATGTAAAAGAAACCTACTCATTATTGGATTTGGGGTCTTTGCTAAAACTACTTTGGTCTCTTGACAAAATCCAAGTATGGCTATATTTTTAGCATGTGGGGTTGATAGCTTTTGATGGTTTATCGGATTTGATGTCATTGCTAAGACTACACCCTTTTTATAAAGTCCAAGTGTGGCTATACTCTAAGTTATTGTTTTGGGGGGGATTCAAAAGGAGAAGTTCCACCTTCTCAAATAACGCTTAGAAAGGACACTAAATGAATGAATCATGAATTTTTAAAGTGCTAGAAAATAGGTATATCTAAAATCATGAGTAGAAGTTCTCCTAAAATAGAAGCTATACATTTTAATGAGTCAAAAAACTTTTGGGTGGATTAATTTTAGAAACATGTCTCAATTAGGTGCATTTTATCTTTAATTTGAGTAAATCTATTTAACATTTATTATTGTACATCAAAAAGCTTTCAATTTTTAATCACATTATGACTATTGCTAGTAGAGCTAAACAAAGTCTAGGAACATCAAATCAAAAGTAATAAGATGTCAAATTTGAGTCAACACAAAACATGCTCAAACACTCATTTGGATAATTTTAGATGTAGTTATATCTAAGATTGTTGTTAAAGAAAGTGCACCTAATTGTTCCCCCTACAAATTCTTGCCTAAAATGTACAACTTCTATCTACATAGAGAATATTCTAGGTTAAAGTAAGGAGTAGATTGGCGCCTAGAGTTGTTCAATTATAGTAGGAAGTCGGTAGTGAAAAGGACTAAGTTTTCTTATGAGATAGAAAGATTTTGTTGATAGCATCGCGGTGCTTTTGGGTACACCTATTTTGAGCACTTTAAAATTTCATAGTTCATTTTTACGGACTCCAAAGAAAGGCATAAAGAAAGAATCTTAAAATTCTCTTTTGACTTCCAACAATATTTAACAAAACATCAAGCATTTAGTAGTATAAAAAATGTTAAATTTCTTATGTGAACACAATTAGGTGTCATTACCTTAACCCTGAAATGCTAAGTTGATCATTGTGAAAATCATCTTTTTTGATACCATGTGAATCATTTGCTTAAAAAACCCAAAAACACTTTGGGTGTGTACAAAAACCGGTACTTTAGGTCGCCGCGTCGTTGAGCCTCCTCCTCGGGAGATCCATCCTCTGACCGTGAAGGAGCTCCTTCGCCCGTGACTCTGCCATGTTGTTCTCAAGTACCACCCTAAGTCCGAGACCACACGAGTGGGGCCAATGGCGAAGACGACGAGGAAGCGAGGTTTAAGCTTTACGCATTGTGCTTCGAGCTTTTTGATCAGGGACGGGCAATAGTGTTGTTGCGGCAGCTTATCTAACCTCCCGAAAGTGCGACGGGCGCGTGCGCGAGCTAACAATGGCAGTCCCATCGAAAGAGTTGGAGCTCGGGCCGACGACATTGTCGACCATGACTGCAGCCTGGGGGCTCACATACGTCCTCACGCGCCTGGCGTTGTCCGGTCGCTCCAAGGATTTCTGCAACCGCTGCGTCTCGCTCATTCACGTAGTTGTGTCCTTGTGTTTCTGCAGCATCTCGGTGGCCAATTGGTCTCGCCCTCTGGACGGCGTCGGTGCTGCGTCCACCTACCCGCAGGTCATATTTCTTAGCGCTCTAGGGCAGAGAGTGTGGTCGCATTGTGAGGATTAGTTCTCCTGGTTCACATTTGACTGTTCGAACTTCGGAGTCAATGAATAATTCTCACGAACCTCGGCATTGAGAAATTTTGATAGTACTTGTAGTCTGCATTTGTGTTGCAAGGTGTTGTCAGGTATCGTTTGGTTGGATGCTTAGTATGGCTTCTGTAATTTTGATGCTGGTACTGGATTCTGTTTCTGAAAGCTTTTGTTACAGAAGGTTTAGGTCAGACTGTGAGTAGTCGTTGCAATGTGAGGATTATATATACTTAAGTTTCCTGGTCCACTTTAGCTTTTCAAGCCTCAGGATTACTCTCGGACAATGAACAAGGATATGTTTTTTGCATCGGGACATCGACATCTTTTGATTGTACTTGTATGGTGCATTTGCGTCCTTCGCATTTGCAATGTGTATTGAGCTTAGAAGGATGTTCTTTGATGTATTGATGCTGGTACAGGATTATATCTCTCAGAATTTTGATATGGAAGGTTTAACTCTGCAATGTATATTTCAGGGTTATTTTAAAGCAATTTTGGTATCTCAAGCTCTGTGTAATTGTTGATGGTGCCAATGCTAAATGTGATCTTATTTGAATGTCACAGATGCTGGCTATAACAGTTAGTTTATCTTACTTCATTTACGACACCATTTGCTGTGCTGTGGAGCTTCCATTCAGCATGGAGTTTTTAATACACCATGTACTCACTCTCATGGGATTGGTGTTTGGATACGTGCGTCAAATTGTACGTCCTCTCTCCACAGCTGCGATTTCTGATGGTTTCCATTTGAATTACCTCGTTCAAGCTTCTTTCGTGTTGGATATCTCGTGTCTCATAGTTTCTAACTGCCGTATGCCCTTAACAAACGTTGGCTGTTCAATTTTACTGAACAGAGTGGGACAGAGCTGGTGGCGTGTTTGGGGTTGATGGAGGTGTCGAACCCCTTCATGCACGGTCGGGAGCTTCTCAAGGAACTGAAGCTTAAAGATTCACCGCTAAGCCTTGCTAATGATGTGAATAATCTCTCCCAATCTGCTCCCTGTCTATGTGCAATGCCTCATTCTCCATATTCCGCTGCACCTTGTTGTCCTAGATTTCTTTGCTTAGCTGCAACATTAGGGTGGATTTACATTGTTTTGGAGATAATATATTTTTAAGAAATCTAGCATTGTGATTGGGCAAAAGTTGGAGAGTTATCTTGAAGGGCTTTATACTTTGGAAGATAAATGATATGGATGCTTACATAGGCACACTTTTTGTGAGTGGTTTTGTCTAAGTGGAGTGCTCCGAATACCATCAGTCCATCAAACAGACAAAACCATTTAGCCTACTATAGCTTCTTTATTTTCAATGTCTTAATATCTTGTCCCGTGGGTTCCAAATAGCTATTGCTTTATCTCAACGTTTTGCTTGTTTGAAAGAGTGTAACTGGCCCATACGAACTACTAACATTGCATCTTATTATATATGCCCGTCTAAGACTGACATTATTTTGGCCTAGCTTGTGCTCCCCTAAACGTGTCATTAGTTACTTACTCTTGTAATATTTGGCTTCTGTGCAGGTTCTATTCGCCCTAGTTTTCACCGTTGCTAGGATGTTTTTTGGGCCAGTAGTTGTTTACTTGTGTGTGCTATCACCTACCAGCCCCTTCCCCGTTAAGGTTCGTATTTCCTACCCCAATGCAATTATCTTTTTTCTTTCTATAATATTTTTGATATCACATTCTCTTGATGTCTAGCACCGGTCGAATGAACTTCTAACTGAAGACCAACGTATTTTCTACCCTCTGTTACAGGTAGGAGCCGTTGGAATCCAAGTGGTTAGTTTATTGTGGTTCTATAAGATAGCACGAATGGTAACTTACAAGCTATCCAAGCCGAAGACACGAAAGGCTGCCTAACTTCCCAGTTATGGTGTTATGTATTCTTCCTTTTACCTGAATTCATTCTTACGCCGGCTTCATTCTTATGCGTGTATCAATGTTCTTTTTCCTTTTTCCTTTTTATCTTGCACTCTATCTGCCACTTGACTACGTCGTGTGCTTCTTCAATGATCGGTTTTTGGTACGTCCAGGAATTCTTGGCTTAGTTTGTAAAATCATGTAGCTAGAACTGTGTCCGTTATGGGGAAGTGTTGAATGCTACATCAGTCTTCTTCTTCGGATCGTTTCAGCTTATTTTTGAACAGAGGCTTAGCGACAATTGGGTGTATCTACAGAGATGGGCATGCTCTTTCGTTTTTCGAACAAGTTAGGGCTTGTAAGTGCTCGAGCTCCCCATGTGTACTATTTCCATTTTGGGACTCCACCCAGATGCGGAACAGTAGTACGCAGGTTTGCTACAGTACTTCATCGTCACTTGTACTGCGCTTCTACTCCCATCTGCCGGCTCTGTTCTCACGTCCAAACATTTAGGGCGCATTAAAACCGGCCTTTGGTTTAGATATCTGGCGGCGTTTTCTACCAGCGGTTTCGGTAGAAGAAGCGCTGCATGTAGATATGCTGTGTCACTTTGATTTCTGGTCTTTGTGCTGTAAATTCCACTGGGTCATGTAGTGAGGAATAATATTTGTGATGCAACAATGTATATTCCCGAAAAACAAGTCGAGTACCGTGTCAAACATGAGCAGAGGCCATTTGAGTTATCAATGTTTGAAATGGCAGACTCTGCCCCTCTAACTTACACAATGTATTGTACAATGGCGGCAATTAACGGGCCACAAAATATCAGCTGATTCGCAAAGCAATTGCTAGAACAAGTCGACAATATTTAAAATTCGCACCTTCTGGCCGATCAATCAAGCAATTAAAACAGAGGTCGAATGCAATACCAAATACACCTGATGATTCGACAACTGTAGTTAGCAGCAGTTTCAGAATTGAGGAACACCTACACCTATCCATGTTCCAGAATTCGCCACCAACTCTTCAATTAAGATTCACAGGATTGATTAAATGATAGAGTAAAAGCTGCATCAAAGAAGCAGCAGAAAAGAAGCGAGATTCTAGAACGATACACTCTTGAGCAACTCAGTAGGACGACATGAGAAACAGTAAATCACTTTCAGACCTCCTGCACCGAAGCACACGCAATTGCGAAACAAATTGATGCGCTCTTCGCCATTATTAAATAATACACAAAAAAAATCAAAGAATGATCAACTCGCAGAGTTCCCATCCGGCACCGCCATTCTTTCCAGAATTGCCGACTTCGGATTATTCATCGGCGGTCCATTCGACGTCCGCTCTAGTTCCGTCAACCTAAACGACACTAACTTATCCCAATTCCCTCCCTCGAACAGCACCCCTGCTTTCCCATCGGTCACCCTCTGCACAATGCCTGAAAATTCATGGTACGGATTCCTCGGCGACTTCACAATCACCGTCATCCCGGGCATCAGCAACGGCGGTGCAATCTTCTTCACCTTCACCGGCGTGGCCACGCTATCCCTCAGAATCTGCATCTCCTGGGAATATTTCACCGGAGGTGGATTCGCCACCAAGAATTGCACCAAACCTTTCTCCCCTCCAGGAAAACCCCCTGTTAATCCCCCGAACTCCTTGTCGAATGTGCCCGGGAGAGCTTTCAAGGCGTCCACATTGCCCTCCACGGGACCCGTCTGCTTGCGCTCCACAGGGAGACTGTTCTTCGCGTCCAGGAGGAGCTTCTCGGTTTTCTCTTGGCGGAGTCCGTCCTCGCCGCCTTGCAAACCCCGGCCGCCAAGAATGTGCCACAAGTCGAATCCTTCTGCTCGGATTGTTACGCGACCAGTAGTGGGACAAGAATTGATGGTGCTCTTCGACTGTGTGAGGAAATTGGTGGAGAAGAAGGAAGAATCCCCGAGACGCAGAGGCGAAATGGAAAGGCTCGTCATGGATGCTATGACCGTCATCGCTGCTGCTGCTGCAAGCTCCAAACCGCCATCGCCAGCTTCTGGTTTGGATAGCTGCACGGCAATAAACTACCGCCACAGAGGGATGTTTCGTTCATCCATAGGGATGACTCTCGTTAGACTCATGTTGCTGTCCAGTCACCACGGGGATTCAGGAACGATGATCAGATGGTGTCGCACATTCGTCGTCTTTTTCTCATCCTAAAATCTTCTTCTTCAGTTAGCCTATCTGGTTCCCCAAAAGACACCCAAATGAATAGCCACTTTAGCTATTTAGCAAAGTTCCTAGCAGATGAAATTGTTGTATCTTCATGTTGTACTAGTGACCCTGGGCCGTTGCCACAATAAAATATAATAAAATAAAAGTACCTTTCTAATTTTTTAGTTCAATAAAACTTAAAAATTCAATATATGACAAATCCAAACATCACAAAGCAAAGCCTATGCACCCTTCCTTGTAGAAAGCTTTTTGATAGATCAAGAATGCAACCAAGAATGCAATCATACACTACTATGACTAGGTCGGGTTTTGTGGAAAACAATTCTGAGGGGAGATTATTTTTTCCAAAAATAAATTTTTGTATGGTGTAACAAGAATATTCATTGGCTTAAAATTCTATTTGTAGCATCTGAGGAACTTCATTTTTTGGAAAAAATAAACATTTGGGAGAGAGGTGCCAACCCTATCGTACAATTAAGGGTAATTGAAAAAATGATCAAGTGGTGCTCTTGGGTACATGACAATTTTCGGAGCCCCCGGGGAGTGTCTATTTCATTCACTAATTCACAACGACTCTCATCCAGGCCTCCTGTCCCGTCACCTCAACCCCGCCTAGTAACGATGATCGGACGACTTCTCACATTCGTCGTTGTTTTATCATCCAAGTTTCACCTTCGTCTCTTCTGCTGGCCTCCGCGGAACTCCTGCTACTCGCGTTTCAGCTCAATTGTGCCTTGCTTAGTAGCAATGGGGAGCGTGAAGGAAGGAGATGATTCGATGAATCTGAAGCTGGCGGTGGCGCTTGCGTTGTGGAGGACGTCTCATCGCTCGCAGAGTGGATCAGAAGAGAATAAGTGGCGGAAAAAGGTATAATTTAACCACGCTGTGAAAGAGTCGTTCCGATTAGTATTTTATGCTTATTTTGCTTCTGCTATTCTTTGCGAATTTTTATATATGCCGAATTCGGCATCGCTTTTGGCGTTTCACTTTCTTCTTGGGATCTGGTGAAGTAGTGTTGCAGCGACTACTGTACTAAGGCTTTGGTGACTTTGCAATATAGTGCGACTTTGTTGACCGCTCAAATGCAATTAAGTTAGCCTTTGGTGACTCTGCAAAGTATTTAGCCTTTGGTGACTGTGGAATGTAATGAGTTAGTCTTGGTTTGGTGACTGCGTAATGTGATTAGCCTTTGGTGACTGCAATGTAATTAGCCTTTCGTGAATGTGCAAGGTAATGATCCATTCGTGATTGTGCCCTCACATTTGCAGGCCAAAGTGTTTGAAGAGAAGTGTTCTGTGGTGACACAGCAGCTGGAGGAGTTACGAGGTCCAGTCGTTCAGTCCTCGACTTGCCTTCATTTGTGAATTTTCCAAGGAAGTGCTGTTGTATGGTCTCATTAATTCCGTCGAATACATATCTGAAATAGCTGGATGTGATGAATGGCAGGTGCAATCGTGCTGGATAGTCTCCCGTTGCTTGCACCATGCAAGTGCCATATTTTCAAGTCTACAGACAACGAGTTGCATTCTAGTAAAGAAAATGAGGATCGAATCACCTATCATGACTACGTTACGCAGAGTTCGGTTCAAATATTTTTGAGAAATGGTGATTTCTAAGTTGCTCTGAAACTCAATTTCCAGTTAAATCTGCAAAGAAGTAAGGTTCACCATGACATGACCACTCGAACCGAGCTTGCTCATTCCAACTAATTTTGTTCTGATGTGGGATTGTCGGGAGCAGTAAGACTTTTGAGGACATTGAAGCTGCAAAGGACAGGGGACAATTCTGGTAATGACTTGTGGCATTTTGAAACATGAATAGTTTGAAGCAACTATACGCAAAAGAGACTTGCGTGGGATCTAAACTAAGAATTGACGGGCTCGGTGAAAAAAACATGCAGATGAAGTACAAGAGTATCTGGCTATGGTGGTTGATTTTGTAATTGACCTGAGCTGCCAGATAAAACCGGTGAGTGCTGTTTTGCTGCAATATGTGAGGATGCTTTTTAATTCGTTAAGGGGCGAATTCTTGGAATAACGAGAAGGAATGCATAATTTCTTGTGTAATATGTACATTCCGTCCCTTCCATGACTAGCAATCGAATTGTTTATTGTCAGCTTCACATGAAAGGGAGATACGCTGAGGTTTACTTCCACCACGCTGTGGACTTCATTAAAGGTCAAGCTTGTCTACGATTCCCTGCCAAATTTGGCTTAGTATAATATTTCTGTTCACAATTTGACGTCCCTACTATTCTCAGCTAAGGTTCCGAGATACAGTAGAAATCAACTGATCAACCAGCATTCGACAAGCACTATGGAGAAGACTTGTGACTGTCTTGGAATTCTTGGATTATCCAAACCACTTACCAAGTCCCGGATTTTTACCATACAGACACAATACCTATGTTACTTAAAGGACACGAGGAGAAGCGTTTACTTGTCGACAACCTTGTAGCGAAACTGGTGTTGGATCTGGTTAGGAAGTTGCTAAACTTCACACCTGACCAAGGTAGTTTGACAGACACTCCTCTGTACTCCTTAGTAAATCCTCCGTGGCGTGCACATTATCGGGGTCACTGACAGTAATTTTGTCATTGCAGACTGTTCAGAAGAAAGTGAATTAGACGGTAATCAAAGGATACTTGTCGTCATGCTGGGACTTTCGGAATGCGCATACGTAGGGCACCGAATGCTTCTCACCGTATCACAACAGATAGCCATGGTGCTGGAGAGACTCCAGTGTATGGACCCGTTTGACGAGGGGTTCTCTCAGATTTACGAAAACCTATTCTTAGTGTAAGACCAAACTCATGCATCTCAGGACCCCAGCTCGCACAGCCTTCGTCTGCGTAGGAAAAGTCATGAGACTTCTGTATTCTCTCTTCAACCTCAGTTTCGTAGAAGTATACTCCTGGGCACCTGCATCATTTCTATGAAAAATTCAATCGCATGAAGAAAGTTAATTAACTTCCAAAATCGACCAACGCAGGTTTCAGCTGGTTGAAACACTTGTAGGTGAATACTTGATGTCCTGGAAGAAAGAAAACAACTCCAGCCAAGGTATTACACTTGTATTTGACCATTGCTTACTACGCTTGGTAACCAATCCATTACCAACTTTTCCTTGAGACTTCAATTGTGACCCTGACGTATGGATTGACTTGCCAGATATTCTAGAAGAATGGGTCACATGCCACTTTCACTGCAAGACCACACTCGAAGGAAGACCTACGGTCTGGACATCACAATTCATGATTACGCTTGACAACATCACTGACAAGTTGCTAAAGCAACTTCAAAGCTCAGCAGAATTAGATACACATGATGGGCAAGACATCTGGCAGAAAGCTCTAGTACATTTGCTTGCCTCTGCTTCTTCTGCAATGCCAGGAACACAGCAATAGATTCCACGGTCTCTCACACATTCCCAACACCAGAAATATGTGCCTACACAGCAAATATTACCAGGATAATCCTTCATAGTGTCAGATTACTGCCAATGTGGTTGGGAGCTACTAACTTAGGTCTCAAGAAAATTGCAAGACATTTTGTGACCGTACAGTCAGTTCGGTTATCAACGTTTCAGAGGCAGTTGGGAAAAGTATCACCCCAACTCAGTGACTCTTGCATTCACATACATACTCACTGAAGTAATAGACCAAAAAACCCCAAAGTCCCACAAGTCCTAAACTCTACCAGAGTGGATCAACGCCACCCAACACAATCAAGTGATTCACCAAAAGTGGGTTTCATTAGCCACTTCCTTGGTTGAAGGTTCAAATCGTTGGACAAAACTTACCATGCGGTGAACAAGCATTCTTCAACAACTCTTCCGACGTTCGAAGTTGCCATCCAGGCGGCTAAACGATTATCAACATTGAAAACTCATCGACATGCACTGGGACTCGAGACTAAACTTCCTCTAAATAGAAAATCCCCCCTCCCCCCCCCCCAAAAAAAAATGGGGTTTCAACTACCACTTTCGCCCCTCCTATACGTCCTCCCGTTTCGACCTTGGAATCACTGAATGTTCGACACTGAACCTTCTAAACTACTCTGAAACCCACGAATGGCTAACTCATGAAAAAATAGGTTTTCAAAAGACCTCAGATTTGAAACACACACGGGCAGGAACCATATGACAATAAAAGGATTTGTAAAACAATACATTCGAAATTTGCAATTGGAATGAGAATTTTGCTCTACTTAATGCATTCCCAATGGCAAGATATGACATCTCCCAGAAACATCTTGTTCACTCTAGGGCTTGGGCGAAAATTTCATAGCCAATCAGAAATAATGAGAAGGCTACAGGTAGTCTTTTATCCACGGAAACATCAAAATTAAGCCACCCTCTCACGTGATCAAGTCTATCATTTCTAAAAAAATTGAGTCGTTTCTATCTGTTATCTTACTTCACATACGGTGATCCACTACCTGAATTTGCGAATCGCTCACACATTGTCGTGGCTCTCAAGTTTCCGGACCGTAGCTTTCAAATCGTTAATCTTGCCCGCAAGCTCCTTGCGAGCTGACTCCTTGCCAAACATGAAGCCGTACCTGAATGAACCACCATGGCGCCGTCAACATCACGTTGCTCATACAATTGAGTCGTGAATGGAAGCGAAAAAAGAAAACAATGGAGGAGGGAGTTACCACGCAGAAATGGCAGAGAATGCGGCAACGACAGACGCGGATTGAAGCCGGGAGAGGGCCATCCCAGCTGCTGAGTACAATCCCTCACGATGTGTCGATGCAACTTCTAAAGTGGAGTAGCTGCAAACCCTAATCCTGTCGATGGAATTCCTTTGAGAAAGAGCAAAATCAACGAGGAGTGTATGAATTGTGAACGCCGTTGATTCACGCCTACCGGTGATAAATCCTAAGAGAAGGGCTCGCGGGGAGCGCGGACGGAGAGCAAATCTCAAAGAAGCCCTCACGGTACACTAATGATGGTATTTAGTGTTAACTATTGGGTGTAAATTTTTTACAAGTTTACATTTAGTGTTACTTAACTATTTCATCAAAATGCAAAGAAAAACGTAAGAACCCAAGAAACCTATGACATGCTCAAAAAAGTTACTACTCAGAAAAGTGAACACAACACTAAATGCCAATTAATTGACATTTAGAGTGGGTAGGGTAAAAGTTCAAGTAACACTATTAGTAACATAACACTAAATACCATCATTAGTATAGTGTGCTCTCTACCATTGCCACAGTCTAAAGAATCTAAATAAATAAAATAAAATAAAAAGTATATATATTTTCAAAATTATTCATAAAAACTTCGAAATTCAATATCTTTTTTGTCATGAATCAGATTGCCACAAAACAAAGTCCATGCGCCCTTCTTCGCAAAGAGCTTTTTGACGATACTGAGAACCCGACTTAAAGATGCATGGTTTCAAAGATCTCATTGTAACAAACAAACAAAGGAAACAACTTAATTTAATGTACAAACTAGTGTGCCTTGTATTGTTGCCACAGTCAAAACAAAAGTAAAAATAATTTTCTAATTTTTTAGATCCAAAAATACTTCAAAATTCAATAACTTTCACACTGTACATCAAAATGCCATGAAACCAAGCTAGTGCACCCTTCCTCGTCAAGGGCTTTCTGATGGTACCAAGTACAGGACCGGAGGACACACGGTCCAGGAGATCTCAATGTGACAAACAAACAAAACAAATAGCTAAATTTAAGGTATAGATGTACAAACTTCATTATGGTATGGGGTCCTATTGTATCTGCACCTAAAACAAATCCTTTTTGTGATCATATTGCAATTTAGAACATAATTAATGAAAATATCATATCATGATGTTGGCAAATGAAAACAAAAGTGAATGCAATTGATTTGAGAATTTTTAGAGTTTATATGAATATATTGTATACGTGTCAATGACTAGTCATAGAAGGCTTATTACTAGTTGTTTTTTTAGTTTGTGGGTACTCTTGAAATCTCACTATTTTAGAAACATTTGAATACTACTGGAGTTGGCTCATAGGTACAACAAAAACATTAAGGTTTTGTGAAATAATTTGTGATCTTTCTCAATTTGAGTTACATGTGTAGCTATTATGAGAAAATGCCAATGCCTTTCACCACCCTTCAATATGCATGATAATGTGTCCGATTATTACAAGTTTCTATTCACTGGTATGTGAACAATATTATGTATTTTTAAAATTGAGGTTATAGGACCAACTATTATTGACAATAAACTATCCTTAATTGAACATATTTGAAGTACAAAATGCTTCAACTCTCATTGGTTGCTTCAAATAACTCTTCAACTTCCATTGGAAACTAATGTTGAGTTTGAGCAAATGCTTTCTCATATTTTAATCAATGGGCAAGCTATGAAGAATTCTATTCTAGATGGTTGTTGTATAAATGGTAATCGTGTACTTCAACCACATCAAGTACAACATAAAATTTACACCTATAAATGCGATAATCCTACCATCAAATAAGAATAAATCATTTAAATTAGAGTAGTCAAGCATCATTGAACCTATAAAAAGGCCTAATATGAGTGTGCAAGTTAGTAAATTAAGATAAACGATATCACAACAGTCTCTAAGGAAAACTAACAATTGGAGCTCTCTCCAAATCAACAAGGAAACTTGTCTTTGAAGAATGCCTAAGCCAACTAATCTTTTCTAAACTCACACATGCCATGAATACCACATGACATGACACCACTCAATATGAAATAGCCCTCAATGCCACATTATGTAACATAGTAGCAAACTAATGGTGTTGCAAAAGGATGAGATACCTTAATATTATGCACCTACAACTCCAAACTTGCACAACACTTGGAATTGTATTTTAATTTTAATTTTCTTCTATGATTTGTGTAGTTTTAAAGCCACTTCTATGGATGATTTTTGTTGAAAAAAATGAAGGATTTCAATGGATGGTATGAGCTATAGATGGATGAAAGGTTTAATATTCTTTTAAGTTTTTGAGGTGCCCAAATTATGTGCATTCCAATCATGTGTTAATCATGATATGAATTTAATATTAACTATTCTTTGATTGTTTTGTAGTATCCTAATATCATGTACTTCATTATGTGCAAATCAAGTGTGTGCCAATTTAGAGAACACATAATATAGGATGCCCTACTATAGATGCATTACATGTTAACATTCATATAATTTAAAATTTCAATAACTTCTAAGAAAAACTTTAAGAAAGTTGCAATTTAAAGAAGCTTTTTGGGGACCTAAGTTATAAAAATTTAATAAAATGGTAACTTTGAAAAGTTATTCAAATATCAAATTATTGAAGGTAAAAAAGTTCATATAAAAGTTGCATGTAGTAAAAGTCATAACAATGTCACTTAATACATGTAAGGAGGTTGAAAAGAGATTGCAATTAAAGAAAGTCAAGACTTAGTGGTTTAAATGTAGGCTATTATAATTGTAAATATTCACCTTTAACCCTCCTCAATTTTTTTTTGAATTATTGAATATTTTTGTTTATATCTTAATACCAATATATCATTTTAAAATTTTCATCAAATTGATTTTGGCAAGAAAGGTTGTCTTTTACAAATGCAAGTATTATTGTGGATTCATGAGATACTTGTCACATGACATAGCATCAAGGGTAATGCCACATTAGGAAGTATTTAGCCATGTGGTATTTCATGACATATATGAGTTTAGGAGAGATTAGGCTAGTTCTATCTCTAATTGACTTCTAGGACAACTTAGGGTTTGGATTATAGTTGGCTTGGCTACTTTGACTTAACATTCTTGTCAAATGAAGTTTTTTGTGTGTCTTAGAAAAAGAGCTATTATGTTGGGAGGATTGTGGCTATGGTTAAGAGCTTCCTTTCAAAGATTGACAAGAAGTTACTCAATTTGGCTTCATCATAAATCATTCTAAATTATGAAGGTAGGGCTTCTTTGTCCCAAGCCTTCTTGATTGTAGAAAGGTATGAATGAGCTCTTTGTTAGCATGAAGTTGTGGATATAAAAAATCAACAATATTAACAATTCAACATATTCACTATTATTAAATATAAATTATTTTTAATGTATCTAATTGTCAAGTGAAAGGACTCAAAAGAGACTCCAATGCAATTTAATATGCTTTAGATCTTAAACCTTTGTATACAATAGGTATAGATATTGAAACTATTTTGATAGCCATTACTTATTCACATACTAAGAGTTATCATTCTCTCAATTAATTCTTAAGATAAAAAACATCAAAAACACAAAAACATTGAGAACAAGGCCCCCTAAATCTATACCTTAAGTTAGGTAGTTTGTTTGTTTTGTTATAATGAAATCTCCTAAACCATGCCTAAATCTATACCTTAAATTAGGTAGTTTGTTTGTTTTGTTACAATGAAATCTCCTAAACCATGCCTAAATCTATACCTTAAATTAGGTAGTTTGTTTGTTTTGTTACAATGAAATCTCCTAAACCATGCATCCTCTAGTCACGATCTTGGTACTGTTAGAAAGGTGTCTACAAAGAAGGGTACACAAACTTTGTTTGGTGGCATTCCAACTCATAGCAGAAAAATTATTGAAATTTAAAATTTCTATGAATCAAAAAATTAGAAAATTCCAGATTCCAAATTGACATGTTACAGATAATTTATAACAAACGGAGATCACCGTCAAAATTGCAAAGGCGAACGGATGTGTAAGGAGAATCAACAAGACTGAAAGAGTCCTGAATACGTAAGTCGACAATTCAGCCTAACTCGGAGGCTATTAGCAAACCAAAAACCTGAACAGGAACTCTAAACCAAATGTGAACCACTAAAACCCCAAGCGCCTCAACTTACACAACCTCGACACCTCGACACAAGCAATTAATAAAAAATGGATCCGCATACCCACACTCCGTCTCTCACTTTACAACCAAGAAACCAGTAATAATGTCATTAAAATGTTTGCAGGAATCGTTGCAAGTGATCCATACAATACCGTAATCAAACCGAAATAAATTGAAGTGTTAATGCTTGGTGTCCACAAAGGTAATTCTACCTAATTGCCACCTAATTGCACACTGCTTCTAAAACGCTGCTTCTTGTAGCATTGGCTGACAATTTTGAGTACGGCTGCTCAAACTTCCTCATGGTTGATGCAAAGCCTCCTCCCCACTTTGGTCCAAAGTGAAACAAATTCTTGCCCAAAATGTACAACTTCTATGAGAGCCTAGGATCAATTAAATGTACACCGTTTTCAGCACTTGAAAATACATGCTAAGAATATGGAATCCCCTTTTGACTCCCAACAAGACTCTTAACTTACAGAGTCTACTAGGTAAAACGCTCAAATGTTTCTTGAACGATTTCAGGTGTCGTTAGCTTACCATTGCAGAAAACTCTGCTGAAAACCAATAGTGGGATTGACACCTCCGTCACCAGTAATCATCACAAGAACACCTCCCATCGTTGAAGTGATGAAAACGATTTGCATCCCTCACCACAATCTCTCGCCCAGTCACCTTCGAGATGAACTCGGTTGCTTCATGACAATCCGAACACACTCGAAGGTTCTTGTACACATGAATTCGTTCTCCACGGGGTACCCGCAATAGACCATAAACGATTGCTAACTTCTCCTATGAGAGCACAAAGCTAGTTCCTTGTCCTCCTCCTCAATATTCTTCAACACTAGCCGTGTATCAGGAACATATCCTGCAATCTTAATTTTCTCAGTCAATCTGTTTAGCTCCGCATAGATCTCATTTGATTCCAGATGAGATGTATCGCTTACAACAAAGTCATGGACCTTGTTATCCACTACAATCCAACTACGCCCTGGTTGCTTGCGAACGCCTCTCTCCTGCATCATTGTGCGCACCGATAAGGCCTCCTCCCACTTGCCCGCTGCAGCATAGATGTTGGAGAGGAGCATCCTTGGGTAGTAATTTGAGACGCTCTTTTGCTGCAAGTTCGCCCAACTCCACATTAGCATGTACTCTACAGGCACCAAGCAAGGCCACGTTCCTTCATCTGGCTCAACTGACATGTTCTGAATGAAAAGCTTGGCTTCCTCCAAGAGTCCTGCCCGTCCGAGAAGATCCACCATGCAGTTACAGTGCACGCCAGTAGGTTTCATGGCGTAATCTTGGGTCATAGCCAAAAAGAGTCGCCGGCCTTCATCAATAAGACCTGCATGACTACAAGCTGACAAGACGGTCACGAAGGAAGTCTCACTGGGTTTCACACCCTCTTCGTTCATTTTTCTGAAGAGCTCCAAGGCTTCGTGCCCATATCCATGCTGTGCGAGTCCCCCCATCATCGCTGTCCATGTGATTACATCACGATTCTTCATCTTGTCAAAAACAAGTCGCGCATCATCAATGCAGCCACTCTTTGCATACATGTGCACCAGAGCGCTGCCCACTCGCAAATCCATGTCAAATCCAGTTTCGATGGCATGCCTGTGAATTTCCTTTACCCACTCCAAAGGACCTGCGCTTGCACCTGCATCCAGTATGCTTGTGAAGGTGATGGTATTTGGTTTGAAGCCTTCCCGAACCATCTGCAAAAACAAACGATAGGCGTCATGCCCACGTCCATGTTGTGCAAGTCCACCGATTAAAGCTGTCCAGGTGATGACGTCCCGTTTCTCCATTCTGTCAAAGACGAGTCGCGCAGAATCAATACAGCCACTCTTTGCATAGACGTGAACAAGCGCATTGCCCACACGCAAATCAGATTCGAACCCGGCTTCCCGGGCATGCCTGTGGACTTCCTTCACCCACTCCAAAGCCCCTTCTCTTGCAGGTGCATTCAAAATGCTCGTGTAAGTGAATGCATTTGGCTTGTAGCCATCTCGCTCCATTTGAAGAAACAGTCGATAGGCTTCCCCAGCACAACCACTCTTTGCATACGCACCAATCATTGCATGCAGTCCACGTGATGACATTGCGTTCTGTCATTCTGTCGAAAGCTTGCCTTGCCTCCGCAATGCACCCACACTCTGCATAAACCTGAAGGAGAGCCGTCCCAACGCGCACATCGGATTCGAGGCCACGATGTCTGATACATTCATGAACTTCTTTGCCCCAGTTCAAAGCTGATGGACTGGTACATGTCTTCAGGGTGCTCAAAAAAGTAATCTCATTCGGTTGGGTACCTTGCCGCATTTGATGGAAAACTTCCATTGCATCTTGACCACAATTCTGCTGAGCATAACCTCCAATCATGACATTCCAACTAAATGCATCCTTCTGCACAAGCTCGTCAAACACGCAGCGAGCATCCAACAATCTCCCACATCCAATATACACAATCAGAAGGTTGTTCGCCACATATATGTTTTGCTCCATTTTACTCTGGATGATGCAATCGTGGACCTGCTTGGCTGCTATAAGGTCTTTCTCCTTCAAGCACCACTTCAAAGCTTGAACACACATGTACGAGTCTATAGCAATGCCTTGCTTTAGTCGATTCTTCAAAACAGTTATTGCCTCACTCGTCGTCTTGGCGCTTTGCATGTGCACACTTCCACCGAGGCCTTGTTCAATTTTTCTTAGCTTGCTTGAGCCAGTAGGCACATTGATTTTTTTTCCATTGTTGCCATTGTGAAGCCTGGCTCATCAATAGATTCTTCAATAAAACCAGCATGTGTTGAACAAACCAAGTCCTCAAACCGACTTAAATCACAATTTTTTGGTTGCACTACCTCTCGCATTAAGGAAGGGAGATAGCTTGATTCCTAAAGTTACGTGCTCATGCCAATACCTGTTCCCTCGTGCAATGTCTCGAGAATCTATGGCGCCATGATCAGCATGCGATTGCAATCTGCCTGCAGTCGTAGGCTCAAACCTTGCTTTCACCCATGCAGGAGTAGACCAGCCATCTACACTTTCTCTCTTGTCAGGATGTTGTTTTTTTATTTACCTCGCAGACCACATCCGCACCAAATTGAAGACTTCTCCCCAATCTGCACTTTGCCAACAGAAGCACCAGGAGCCACAAAAGCAGATTCCTCAATGACAGGCGAATTGTCGTCTAACATGCTCAATATCAATTGATGCTTGGAAACTGCAGAAAATGAAAAGCTAAAATCAAAACCGTGTCTAAATTGATTGCAGCTCAACTTTCAAGCTCACATACACACCACATATGCTCAAACAAAAACCCAAAGACAGCGACAACGGATATTTCTGATCTAAATATATGTATAACGGGTGAAGAGCCTCTCAGGAGACACCCAGTGAATATTCAATGGTGAGAATGCACCAGAGATCAACATCTGGGGTGTGGTGGCACCTGAGCAGCACGCGTCCCAATGTAAACCAGCTTGCCTTCACCAAATACATTCTAAGAAAACCCTCTAGAGCAGGGCGTTTTTCCTGGCTTTCTGGTGCCAGATTGCACAAGAAAAAAATAATTTGTCTAAAAATTGGCAAGAAACCATGAAGGTTTTTTTTTTTGCCAGAAAACAAGATTATGGACATGGGATATGTGATAATGTGATATTTTCTATCCAATATGCAGATGAATGTTGAAATTTTGAGCACCAACCACTAGAACATTTTATATCAACACTTTGGCACTTCATAAAAAATGAAAAAAAAGCCCTGCTCTAGACCTACTCTCAATTCCATTGATGTCAAGCATTGCCTTCAAACGAAAAACTTCCAACCGACATCCACATGAAAACAATACCTTGAAAAATAGCGCATCGCCCTGACATCTAACGTGAGAGTGCAACTTCATACCAAATGTACCAAAATCTCCCCAAAATTCAAAACCAACGAAAATTAAAAATCATCAAGTCAATACAACAAACGACCCCACTCATCACTGCAAACATGGGCTCATACTAGATCATTCAACTTGAAATTGCACCACCTCAGTTCATAAACCTTAGGGAATGCAGATCACCTTCCAAACCCAAAACTAGAAGGCTCCACCAAAACAGAAGATCGACCCCAATGCTATTGACCAGTGAAACTCTACCCGTCACCATGCTTCATGTGACTACTACCATGCAATTGAAATGGCATGGAATGCATCACAAAATTTAGACCCTCCAGTTTGTCAACAATTATCATGTGGTTATCATTGTTTTATGGGTTCGCACGTTAATTATAATTTATCGCATTATTATGATGCATTATTTCGCATCGCTATAATGTAGTTGCAAGTAATGCATTGTAACGATGCTAAGTAATGCATTGTAATGATGCAATAAATTGTAATTAACGTGCGAACTCATGAAACAATAATAACCACATGATAATTTTTGATAAACTGTAAGGTTTAAACTTTGTGATGTGGTACTTTGCCACAATCTGTGCCCAAAACAAACCCTAATTGGTCTCTAAAATCATCAATCATCTCTACAACAAATGACATGTTTAGTAGAGAATGAAAAACAACAATTTTTCATCCAATTTTTTGTGGTGGTTCACAAACTTTGTCTTCTTGCCATGGAGTGCTTTAAGTCATCATTGGAGTGTTTTCTATTTTTAGAAAAATTAGAAAAATTAGGAAGTGTATGCCATGGATAAAATAAACATATCATTCTAATGCATTTTGACAACTTCAAGGCCTTTTCTCTTCATCCGAAATTTAGCCACATGAATGATTTTCTATCATGTCTAGTTTCTCTTCCAATTTGAAATTTTGAAAAATTCATGAAATTGGATATTTTTTTGTAATTTGAACATCTAGCTTATAACCACGATCTATTGATTTGCTAATTATAGATGGACATAGATATTTAGCTTATACCATGATGTCCTAAACTAAAAATGTAAGCATACCTTGAATTTTTTGGAGTTTTTCAGCATGTTTTGTATTTAACATTAATTTTTTTCACTTTTCATTTAGAAAATCACAATAGTTTCAAATTTTCATGAAAAAATTTGGAATTTTGATGACTCATTAAAAAAATGAGATTTCATCTTTGCAAAATAAAATAAAATATTTTCCACTATTATTTCTTCACAAAATCTAGTATACAATATCAAAGTTATTGTGTAAAACTACATGGTCATGGGTTTAGGCACAATAGGATTAAGCAATGTGTGCAGTTAAAACAAAAAATGTTGTGCCTAAAATTCTACAAACAAATATAGAAGATACACACCTTGTAAATAAAGGAATATTCTTAATAACAATCTCTCAAAATATTATATGACTTTTTATTCTTTGAATGAAGGTACAATACAAACAAAGAATTAGGATCGTGAATTAACCTTTAGAATCATTGCAACAATTGCAATTTACAAGAGAATATAGATTGTCCCTTGAACTTAATAATTCAGTATAGTCATTGCATTCCGGGGGAGCACTCCCCTTTTTTGATGTTAGCAGGCGAACAAAACTTTGAATCTCCTATATACTTTTTGAATTTTAAATAAATTGAAATGAAAAAAATATGAATAGATTTTTTTACTTTGAAAGTTTATGTTTTGAATTATTGATATTTTTATTTGTTAATAATAATTAGTTACAAATTTTTGAAGTAAAAAGATACACTGTAGAACAAAAAATAACTTTCACACCCCTATATTATATAAGAAAAAATTGTCTACAAAATGAATAAAAAATTCCTAAAGGTAACTCTCTATTGAAAGCTCATTTTGAGTTGAATATTGATGCAATGGTTATCTAAATGTGTTCTCTAAAAATATTTGAGTTAAAAAAACATGCCATTTTAGTGTATGTTTAATCTCTTCTAGAAATCATTCCATATTTTATTTGAGTTTGAAATTTTGGGAGTAGAATCCTATAGTCATTATTAAACAATGCTCAAAATTTGAAGTTAAAATTATAGTTTATTAGAAACCACTTGTTCACACGTGGTTTGTTGTAATAGAACTAAGTGCCCCCCCCCCCAAGCACTGCACTTCCACTACTTGGCTTGATTGAGAGAAAATCTAATTGCCCTTTGCATTTTGCTCGTCAATATGTTGTATAAAAAATTTTTAATAACATATGGAGTAGAATTGTAGGGTTGAAGAAAGTGCTTAACTATGCACTAAAGGTTTAGAGAACGTTCCCATTAGAAATAGAAATTGACAAACCCTCCAAAAAATTAATCAAAATCCATAGTCATAGGGGTAGCAATGATACATAACCAAAAATTATTATAAATAGTAGTTTTTTCTCTTCTTAATTTTTTTTTTCAAAAAAAGTTTAGAATTTCAAAAAAAATTCGGGGCTCCATGCTCACAAGCTCTACACTCATTGCTCACAAACTCACTATTCTAGGCTCATATGCTAAGTCATTGGGTCCTTGGGGGGGAACATAAGTTTAATAAATATGAATTGAAGTAGATCGGATGTCTCTTTTTTCATCTTTCAAGGAAATTTTGTTAAAAAAACAATTTGAAATGTGCGACCTTTTAAAAAATCTAGATCTATGCTTAGAGGGATGTCCAACCTTAACACCTAAAGTCCTAAGGCCTTTTTCCATTGAAAACCACTCAAAATTGCCTTTTTTATTGCAAAAAGCAAAGAAACTATAAAAATTGATATTTTACATCTAATTGTAAGATTAAACCCTAACAAACTTTGACCACATAGATTGCAAGATATTTGCGTTTGAAGTGATAGTATGGATTCCTTTCACCTCATATGACTGTAACTATGATATGAGACTTTGAATCTTCTTTGTTTAAAACTTCTGCACTATTTATTTTGAATTTTGAATTTTTCATGCTAAAGAATGGATTCTAGAGTTTAGCAAAAAAAAATTCAAGAAAGGAAAAACTAAATCATTAACAACTTTAAGATAGAATTGAAACACACTAATTTCAACAATGAGATTGTTCAAGCAAGTGATCTTGAAACTTTTTTTTGAAAATTATAAAAATTAAGTTTGAAAACCAATCCTACAAGTGTGTTTTTTTCAAAAAGGTGCTTTGACTATTCAAAAAAATAAGATTGTTCTTAATATTTATTTAACAATTCCAAATGGAATGAATCAATATAATATGTGAAAAACAAAATTTCAATAAATTTTATTTTGATTTTTTGTAGATTTTTTTTACCAACCTAACCAAGATTTGGTCTTATTGCACTATAAATTTTGCTCTCAAGCATTAATTAAAAACAAAATAATATTCCCATAAACCTAATGTATTAAGACCATAGGAGCTAGTCCAAAATCCATTTTGTCTTCCATAATGACATAGGACTTTAAATGCATTGATAACCAACACTATTAGCATCTAAATATATTCACTATTATTAAACATCAATTATTTTTAATGTATTTTATAGTCAAGTGAAAAGGAATTTCAATGCAAACAAAAGTATTTTTCACTCTACACTATAAAATAGACTAATTCTCCATTTTTTTTTCAATCTCTTGTCCCAAAAATTCAAGCAAATAATACAAGGTCAAGAAAAAGCATTTTGTGGTTATGGTTAGAGCCTTGGAAATGATAGAGCAAAAGAGTAAAATAATTTTATGGACTTCCACCAATAGCCCATTAAAAATCAAACATTTTCTTAATGGAAACAATGCTTAATTATTTCTTTGGACACATTTGGATGTAATAGTTCCTTTAAGGGCCCATACAAGGCTTTCTTTGTACACTCCCTAATTTTCAAAAATGCTCCATAAAAAAAATGCCATAAAAGAAAGAAAGAACGAGAATTGATTCAAATCTCAATTAGGTAGGGCAAGTGGCAACAAAAATTGAGTATCATTCGTGAATGGTCCTCAACAACTAAAGTAAAGCTATTTGTGACCTTGACGCCTTCCAAAAACTACAATCCCCTCTCATGATGTCATGAAAGTAATTTGCACCATCTAATTGATGTGACACTAGTTTGTTCTTCTTCTACTTGCCTATAGTTCTCCCAAATGCAAAAGCACCTTTGTGCTTCATTTTTGCCTTTGTGTTTGGATTATTGGCCCTTGTTGTCTATTCCCTTATTGCATTGTATGAGTGCACTGAGAAACGGACATTGTACTTGATGGGGTTGCAATCCAAAAAACAAGCAATGGACTTTTGGATGGTGGACAACCTTTACATTAGCTATGGTGAGAATGGCGGAACCAGAGAAGACAATAATGATGTCTCCACCATCATGTCCATTCAAGGCCATCCCTCTTCTCTCCTAAACACAATGTCCGCAGTTAAGTTCTTTTTTGAAGGATTCGAGAAAGAAGTTAGCCAAAAAGAACTTCTCAAGCCCCTATTTCTTGTTACACAAGCATTCCAAGGTGCCACAAAGGTTGGCGCTCCTTTCTACTTTCTTTCTCATGCATTACAATTCATAGATAATCTCCTTTTCTTTTCTTTTGAAGTCATTTGTTGAATCCTGAATGTTAGGGTTGAGAATATTAGTTGGATTTTCAGTTGCTCTAAGCACATTGTAAGTAGAGTTAAACTAGCAAGAGTAGGTAATGGAGTTATGACAAATTCAATTTGGTTTCATTCATTGGATCACGAAATTGCTGAGAGATGGGCTTTTTTTTTCTTGTTGAATACTATAAGCCTCAAAATGTGTATTTTTCATTTGTAATGTCAAGTAGTCTTTATGTTATCTATTATAGGTGTTTGAATTTAATCTAACTCAAATCATCTCCTTTTCATTTGCAAGAATCATGATAATCTATATACCAACAAATGAGAGCTTACACTAGGACAAACATTGAATGTCAATAAAACCAAAATTGTTCTATAAATTAGAAGTCACAAACTAGTTAACCCCTAAAGAACAATTGTCCATTGAACATACAATTGAAAACTTGAGTAGGTTCTTATAAAGTCAATTTTGGTCAAATATTCATGAAATCTTGACACGAGGTGTGAACATGTACACCCTCAGTAGAAATAATTTTTTTAATCAAGTGCCCCAATCAAAAGTTATGTTGCCATGAATTTTTTGGATAGTTTGAGCAACTTTTGCAAAACTCCTCTTTTACCTCTAAAATTTGGCAGGTATGTAACTTATATGATACATGATGCAAATATTTAAAAAATAACCATGTGCAATGTAAAAGTATCACTCTAGGAAGAGTTAAGAGTTGTTGGCCCTACCGTGCAAGGTTGAAAAATAATTTTTTCTTCTAACTTCAAACATTATAATCTTTCAATCCATGTGGTCAAAGTTTTTTTTAAATCCCATACATTTCCATAGTAGTCTAGTACAAATTTGCGTAGTTGAATTTTGAAAAAAGCTTTTTTTTTTACATTTATTTCATTGCCCTAAAAAGTGGCAATTTTTCACAATTTCTATCCAAAATATGCCTTGGTCCTTTAGGGATTAACTACTTAGCAAGAACATAAATAATGCCAAAAGCCATAACTCAATCATCTATACACCAATTTTGCACACCAATAAAAAGCTTCCATATTGTTGCCCATATTGAAATTGTCATCTACTATGCAAACACCAAATGAACCAAAAGCATAGTTGTCCATGACAAATCAACTTAAACCTTTACCCTAAAAATATAGAGTAGTGGATATGAACATCGTGGACTCAAGACCAATGTAGGCACATCTTGTGCTTTCGTCCTTCTAGAGTGGGTAGAAACAATTTGAGTACACTAGTGTAGGGTGTTGTTACAAGTTGATACAATGTCTTTCAATACTTGTGTTCCTCAAAAAAATTAAATTTTTCATTAAAATAAAATATGTGAGACAAAAATGATCGATGCACTTATTGTCCCTTCCCTTGTTGCATTGTGCACGTGTAATGAGAAAGGGACAATATGTGTGATGGAATTGCAACCCTAGCATGAGCCCTGGCAACACACATTGAACTTTTGCCCTTTGATTTTTATTAAAAAAAAACTCTAAAATCTCAATACTTCAAAAAGGAATGGAATGCTTTTCATATTTTGTAGAATCTCTACAATAGTCCTCTCTTGTACATCCACAACTTCTAACTACATGACAAATGATACATAGTGTTAATTTTAGGTATCGTGCTAAACATTATATGTTATTTTGGGAATTGGAGGGCCATTCTAAATTTGTTCTCCATACTATGAACCAAACACTATTAGCTAGAACAAAGAATAATTATATATATATATATATATATATATATATATATATATATATATATATATATATATATATATATATATATATATATAATTTTACAAAAATTTAACTTTTCCACATGTATGGCTAAGGCATGATGGAGGGTGATGGATTTTATAAAACAATAATGCTTGTTGTTTGCGATAACAGGATCATGACCGCTCTCGATAACAAGGCATGTTAGTTAAGTTTTTAAAATCAATTTAGAATTTAGAATCATAGGAAATTTCCAAAAAATTTTAGAAACATATCACACTTTAAAAATAACTAAAAATTGAAAAAGTTACAAGCAGATTTAGATTCTTTAGATTTAAACTTGGATAAAAAAATTACCAATTTCATCCAAAAGAATCCAAAGAAGAATTTAAAAAGAATCTAGAAATCTAGAATAAATTTATAATTATTGGATAAAAAGAAAAGTCAATTTATCCATTTAAAATAAAAGTAAGTTCCGGATGAAGTTTTGACTTATCAACTAAAGGGTAGTTTTCACCCATCAATAAAGTTTTCTAGAAATCTAATAATTTCGTATGTTACCTTGTTAGAAAAGTAATTTCTTGCTTTTTCAATTTAAATCCCAAAAATCTAAAAAATTAATAATTTTAAAACCAAAAAATTTAAAATTAGGATTAGTTAGAAGATAATTATAAAAAATCTTTAAAAAGTGACTAAGAAATATTCAAAATTGGAATCAATTAGGACATCTTTCAAGAATTGTAGAACCAATTTATACTTTAAAAGTAATTTATTTTTAAGACAAATAAGATTGGATGAACTTTGGTCCAATTTTAGATGAAGTTCTTTAATTTTAGTTTTAATTTTGAAATGAGCTAATTGAGTTAATTAAAGGATCAACCCTAAAATTTGGATTAGTTTTGAATTGATTTGCTATTTAAATTTGATGGATGAAATTTTTAGGTTAGTTGAGAAGTCACAACTTTATCCTTTAATTTCTTTCACTAGGAAGGTTAGAATTCAACTTGCTTTATCATTTTGAAAAGATTACATTATCTCTTCTATTAAGACAGGTGGTTTGTTTTGTTTGTCACGTTGAGATCTCCCAGACCATGCGTCCCCCGGTCGCATGCTTGGTACCGTCGGAAAGCCCTCGGCGAGGAGGGGTGCACCGGCTTGGTTCCGTGGTCTTCCGACGTACGGTGTGAAAGTTGTGCATTTTTACGTTATTTTTTGTTCTAAAAAATTAGAAAATTACTTTTTCTTATATTTTGGTCGCGATTTTGGTACCGTGGGAAAACTCTCGGCGAGGAGGGGTGCAACGGCTTGGTTTCGTGGTGTTCCGACTCACGGTGTGAAAGTTATTGAATTTTGAAGTATTTTTATAAACTAGATAATTAGAAAATTAGTTTTACTTATATTTTGATCACAATCTTGGTACTGTCGGAAAGCCCTCAGCGAGGAGGGGTGCGCGAGATTTGTTTTGTGGCATTCCGACTCACGGTGAGAAAGTTATGCATTTTCGAGTTGTTTTTGGTTCTAAAAAAAATTAGAAAATTAGTTTTTCTTTTCTTTTGGTCACAATTTTGGTACCATTTCACATTAGATATTTGATTTAATTAACCAAAGTTCTAGAGTTTTAAAATTAAAAAATTTTAAGTGATTTGAATTTGACTAGGTTATTATAAACAAAGTGTCCATTGCTTGAAGGTGTGAATTGGACTAAGATTAAAACACCCTAGAATAATTTAAGTCAATAGCCATCAGGACCCGTGTGAAATTAAATTTTGACTCAAAAGGGTGGGATTAAAATCATTCACACATGAGTAAGAGACATGCAAAAGTCTCAAGAGATATCGGTGGTAGTGGTTGTTTGCAACATCGCCAGTGTTGTTGTCATGAATTACACCTTCTTTCACAAGGGGAGGGATAATGTTTATTGAAACACTTGAAACACTTGAACCAAACCTCAATGCATAAATTGAATACTACCACGTCCTATTCACTAATCTTCAATATCAGAAAGATTGCAAAGGAAAATTAATGTGTCTTGAGCTCAGGCAGGAACGAAATACCTGCCATGTGAGAAGCAGAATCCCATACAGAAGGCCCACGACTGCAAGGCCACCAAAATGTGAAATCCCGATAGAAAGAATAACATTGGCTACCAAGTTAAGGAAATTCTTGCAAAACATCTCTAATTGCAGGATTCATGAGTGATTTCTGCCAGGACCACACAGCCCTCGGAAACTGAGATCCAGGCACTGTAAACAAGAACCTGAGTTTGGTAATTGAAAAGACAAAAACATTTGTTTCTACACTGTTTTGGAAGGTTTTAGTTTCTCTTTGACATAGTTCTCCAGTTCGGACTGACAATTTTCATGTGGCATAGTAGTCGAACCACCCCAAGAAACTCTTCATGGGCATAAACGAAAACCTACGTCACTCGTCTTTCTTCTCCAATTCCAATAACTAAGTTGACTCACTTGCGTTTGAGATACTGACTGACAGAATTCAAAGCAATGTTTGGTGCAAACAATGGAGCTCTAGAGTTTATAAATTTACCGCTTTTACACTTTAACGGAAATGGGTCTCCCTGCCAATTCTCCAGCTTTCAGTGATCCCACGGGACATACTGTACCTGGTACGAAGCAGAGGAAGTACCAAAAACATAACCCTGAGGAAACTCACTGCTCCTCTGCACCTGCCGTGGCTCCCCCTCTCCATCACCCGATGCTGAAAACTGCCTGACCCCCGCAAACAGCACCACCATCAACCAGATTCCGCAAACCCTAATTTCAGCCATATGCTTCACACTCGTCCCGTTTCCAGTCCTGGTTTTTCTCGGACAAGCGCCGCAGAGAAGCATTGAAACTCCGAAGTAGCAGCTCACTGATCAATTTCGATTTCCATCAGACGTTGCATCCACTACTCTTGCAAATCTGCTCCACAAAGCAGGAGCACAACCTTCTTCCTCCTCTTCCTTCTTCTCCCGTCTCCTGACTCAAGTTCTAGCCTGAATCCGACATAGTCCAAAAAACTTGATTCTTTGCTTTTTTTCAAAGCAATAGCCTTTCATACACCCGTCATACACGCATGCAAATTATGCACAAGATATATATTATACACCTAATTTACTTACAGCTACATGGGCAATTTCGTTGAAATGGCAGTATTCCTGTAGAATGGCACTACATTCCATTAAAATGGCACTGAATATGTCAAAGATGACACGACATTCCATTAGAATGGCACACGGAGTATAGAAAATGGCAAAAAAAAATCACCGCCATTTTAATGAAATTGCCCATCTACGAACTTCCTCTTCCAACCATCGTTACATAAAAAACAGATTTCCCACCTTGCACAGTCATGAGTTGCTCGATCTAGTCAACAAAGAGTCTTCCTTCTAAAAAGATGTAGTTCAGGTGTCACTCGTTCTTATGCTTGAGTTGAGATAAGACACGAGTGGTACCCAGGATGGAAAACGCTCGTGAACCACAGGATGGTTAGTTATAGTATAGCATATACATGAGTGCAGAAATAAACAAGTTTAGTGCACAATCCGAGGATTCGAAAACTCCATACATGTTCAGCGCCATTCATTCTTCCCAATAAAGGTCTACACTTGCGCTCTGTCGATGCACAGTAGTCCAAAGTTGCGGAGACCCTCCGGCGCGCACGGAAGGAATCTTGAGTCTTGAGCTGAGTCAACTCCGGTTCGGACGTTGGGGTTCAGCAATGGGAAAGCGGCTTCAGCTTACACAGGCCCTTGGATCTCAAAGACTACAGTTTCGATACATTCTGGAGCATTGATGGTCTGGATAACAGGATTCGGCGCCGATATTTCGTGATTATATATCTTGTGGTGCAAAGCTGACTGAGTCACAGGAAAACTTTTGCCGGTTGCCGTTGTCTCCTGTTGCTTTGTCTGTTGGAAAAACTCTTGACCCTTTTGATAACGGAGGCGGCCATGGAATTCTAAAGCATGCAATTGGGGACATAGTCGCGGAATGTCTTGGTTTAGATCTAGAACTTTGAGCAAACTAGATGGTCGGGTGTGCGGTACAAGAATCACTAAGGTAAGAGGCTCAAAATCTGCTCAGGTACTTAGAATTTGCCTGTATAAGGGAGCCAACCCATTTCCAACCAATTAAGCAATTTTGCATATCTGGAGTGTTGTTTTCTTGAGTGGAGAAATTTTCCCATGTATAGAAATAGAGTTTAGAAGGATTCCATATTTTTCTAGAATTTTATTTCTCAAAGCATAATTACTACGAATTTTTTAGTTGAAGATTCTGTCCGACACATTCTTGTCATATAGGTCTTCCTATTTCCAACCATAGGTTGGTTGTAAAATCAACCAGGATTGCAGCCAATCATAATGTGCCACGGCTGCATTGGAGATTGTGCTACAATTAATGTCATGCTTTCTCCTGTTGATTGGAAAGAGTGTAGTCTATATGACGGGAATGAGTCCTTGGTTGGGAATGGGTCGCCTCCCTTAATTAGCTTTGAAATGGACATGAGATGGTTCTTAAATTGACCTCTATAGTAGTTGAATGAATCGAGAACAAAAGTATTGTTTATTGCAAGAGACAATCATTCTTCTTGCTTTTCTCGATTTTCTTTACAAGTTGTCAAGTGAATGGTTTACGGAAGACCTAGGGTTATACATAGGTGCCTACGACACATCTCATTTGAAATTCATAAGCAATTCAATGATGCTTTGAAAAATATGAAACCACTTATATTACATTCCGTATCTATTTTTCTTTGTCTAAAAATTGAGCAAAAAATATTTCCATCAAATAAAATATATAAAAAAAGGTAGATCAACCCTTAGACGATCAATTTTTGAGCCTCCTACCTTACATTTCAAGTTTTGAACCAAAGGTGTCCATATAGGATCGTATTTGTAGAATCATACATATGGGAAATTTCATTAAAATGGCATTATTCTGCATGCCATTTACATGAGTCAAGAGCACATATGATAGTGCTTCTTAGCATGCCAACCTCATAGATGTGCCAATTTTGTCCCCAACAAGTCCAAATTGCAACACAACTCCCATGTTTCTTCACCCTGTGCCATTTTTCTATGAATTTCTTCCATTTTGCAATCTCCTTTTGTGCCATTTTCATGGAATAATCGCCATTTTAATGAAATTCCCCATACATGTAGGATAAACCCTAAGCATAAGTTTAAGAGATTTTTAGTAAAATTTTATTAGAAACACATGTGTAAACAAATTGCTAGTAGTTTTGACCCATTTTGAAAATACCCCTCCTTGGATTATTAGGAGTTAATCCTTAAAAGATGGGCCTATTGACCATGTGCTAGTTAAACCCTAAAATAATTTATTGTATATACTCTAGTTTTTCACTATTGGTATATTTGAATGAATTCTTTTAAATTGCTTTTCTAGAGACAAAACCATGTGTCTTCTTTCATAAAATTTTCAGATTTTTTAGCAACAATGTGAAATTGTCGTAAACTTTTGAAACAATAGTGAAGAAAATTTGTATCAAATACAAAACATACTTATACAAACCAATTTTTTCCCCTGGGTGTATATTATAGTACAAAGCACCACAATATTGAACAAATTTTTTTATCATTCTATATTTAGAGATGGGATCATTTTCATATAATAATAATAATAATATTCCATAAAAATGATGATAATAATAATATTATTATTATTCTATGAAAGATTTAGAGATGAGATCATTTTCATGGAATAATAATTTAAGGTTGGATGGGGGTCAAAATATTAAAATTAAAAAATCACCAACCCAAAATGCCTACTATGTGTTTGTATCTTGTTTCATGTTCTATATTCCATGTTCCATATGAATACAAACATGGACATAAATACAGATATATAGGATATAAACATCATCCCATATCACTTGAAACTTTTCAACTCCAAACATTTAATATATATATTAATGCCATTCTTCCTATTATTATTATTTTTTTAAACTCATAAAACATAGGACATGAGATGCCTTCACTAGTCACTAGGGCTTTTTTTCATTTTTTATAACGTGTCAAAGTGGCTATATAAAATGTTATGATAGTGCTCCAGATTTCAACATTCATCCACATATTGGATAGAAATTATCACATTAGTGCATATTGCATAATCATAATTATGTTTTCATTCACAATTTGGCAACTTCACCTAAGAATTCTTTTTTAATTTGAAGTTTATTGGCAAAAAACTTCACAGTTTCTTGTCATTATTTAGCCAAATTAATTTTTTTTAGTGCAATTTAGCACTATAAAGCCAAAAAAACAGCCTTACTAGTCACTATCACCCCCTTTTTTGCACCATGGAGCCACATTGCACCATTACAAAATAAATTTCTACTTATCACCTCAAAAAACAATCTTTTTTTGCTAGAAATTTTTCATTTCTACTAAAATGTGGATGAAGTCTCCAAATTAAAATCGCACAGACTCTAAAACCACCCACATCCTCAAATGTATACTATTTGTACATGTTTCTTTTTCATAGCCTTCATCAATGCATATATAGTGTATGTTCAAGGAGGTGGGTGATTTTACAACCCTCGACCATTTCAACTACAGAAATTCATAACTAATTCCAAAAAGCTCCAAAAAATATGAAACGACTTGGGTTAGGTGCCAATTCCACTTGTCTTTCAAGAAAAATTTATTGAAAATCATTTCAAAAAGCTTCACCTCCCCCAAATTCAGTTTCAGCTAAGGTAGGTACACCCAAATGTACCACTGACCTTAAACCGCCATCTATACTATACGTACATCTCCAAAACCAGTTCTGTACCTATGTGGAAGAAACGCTTTCAGAACCAAACTTTGTTCCTTAATAACTTTTGCATACAGTATCCAAATGCCATGTTCTCTGGTGCGTTGCAACCTCCTTTCACTTGCCAACAAAAACATATGAAATTTTTACCAATCCAATATTAGGAAATAGGCTCAGTAGCAATTAGTGGCGGTTTTAGGTGTACCCACCTTATTAGGTGGGCAATTTCTGGACCTGTTACCTTGTATGATTGTACCCATGGCATGTAAGAGCAACAAAGATATGTAAGTTACTATTTTGACCTACTTCCAAAACATTCAGCGTCACTCAGTCAACATGTTAATATCACATTTGGTACCAAATGGGATATTAACTTACAAGAGTATAATTACTGTTACTGTACACCCCAACAACACAGTTCCAAATGTGTACTAACTTAATAAACAAGTGGGATGAAAGACACTGCCATGACAGCAAGACACAGCACATACTCAGAGGTGTCCTTTCAAGAATAGCTGCACAGAATAATGAAATTAAGTTGCCCCTCACTAATTTCTCAACATTTTGCTTTTTACCATGGACAAGCTTTTTACCACCCTGATTTGCCATCCAAATATCTGGGGGCCATCTCCAAGAGGGGCACTGATATTTTGTTTAGAGGTGTGTGGTACAACCTCTCTTCCTGCATGGTGTTGGGACTATGCACTAAGAGAGGATTTATGCATTTTAAGAGGCCACAATTAACGAAGCCCATTTGAAAACTAACTTTTATTTGAGCTTGGAGTACTCCAGGATGACAACTCACACAAATTGGACCCACCTAGATTAGAACTTGACGGCAAAAAAAAGTTAAAATGCATGTTAAGAAATTAATTGCCATTCACACAAGGAAACCAAAGATGAAGCCACTTGTTCTCCTAGGACTACCACGATAGTTTCATGTTCCTCATTCTCCTAGCACCATGGTTATGTTGCCGGTGGTTGCAATTCAATACGGTATTGAGTTACTACTGCTTTCTTTTGGCCTCTATAGCTAATCTACATAGCTTCCACAGTACTGCTTGCATGGCCCCGATGAGACTTTGGTCAAAGTCAGCTTGATATACTTTAAACTTAAATTTATTGTATCTTGTGAACTCTCTTTTTGCATGCTATGCACTAAGAGAGGAAGCAGTAAGAGGGATTCTAGTGTAGTAGCCAACCCATTTCCAACCATCACCGCATTTCCAAGTTTAGGGTTCATGTAATAGGTTGCTTTCTTTCCATGAAATTGTGTTTTCTTTCTGTAAAGTTGTGGTGGAGTTCGAGGAGCAATTGTGGAGCATTATGATTGGTTGTAAGGTAGGAGCACCTATAACCAAAAATTTAAGGGTTTTGGACATGATGTGTATTAATAAACATCCAAAAAATTATTGGACCTTATTAGCAAGAGAAAAAGAATTCTTATGCACTTTCAAATGTATTATTTGGACAGTGTGAGAATAAATTGTGAAATTTGGAAGAGCCAATTGTACATGCACCTAATACCAAAATCATGGGCTAATGTTCAAAAGTAGTACATCCTTATAATCACATCTACTCATTTCTTGAGATTTTCCAAGATTTTAGAAGTGATGGTTATGGATACAATGATAGTTATGGGTCCTCCCACCTTAAGACTATCAATATTGCAACCGGCATTTGGTCGATTTTGCAATCAGTTTATGGTCATCAATTGAAAGGTCTACATCACCATTATATGTCAAAGAATATTTTAATAAAAATTTATAATAATTATATTTTGTATAATGAAATTTTGAAAAAATATACAATCTTTCCAAATTCTATTTTTGTATTTGAAAAAAAAATTGAATTCAAAAAACATGTGCTTCAAATATGCATAATTGCTTAAATGGTTGGAAATGGATTAGCTACCTTATGTGTTTGTTTCACAAATCCAATCCAAATGGAATTATAATTTTTTGATTAAAATTGTAATTATTGTGAATTTCCAGAATGGTCTACCTTGAAATTACAAAACTACCTGGAGAATGGAGTCACAAATGTCCCATAAACAATCTATACTCGCCTTCCCATGTATCTAATGGCGCTTAAGCATTCACCAATCAAGGATTGGCACATTACCTTTTGTTGGCATTAATTTACTTATTTTGTCAAAAAACGAATAAATCTAGATGTTTCTTGGGATGTAATTGGGGCCAAAAGTAGGATGATGGAATTGGACAGTGAATGGAATTGGAATGGTCTACCTTATAAATATTTATTGTTATTATACAAGAATGAAATAATTTTCATCAACCTAGAACCATATACATGGCATAAGTTGGTGCACTAGTTTAAGATCCAATTCAAAGAATCACATGTGCCTTCATGTGGATAAGCAATGAGTGATGAGGTAACTTTTCTAGGTAAAGAAACCTAATTGTTGAGGCAACCCAATTACACTATAGTTTATTTGTATAAATTCAAAATCATTTTGTTGAAAAGAAGATTAACTCTAGTCTCAAAGACTAGTATAAATGAAGCTTCTGTTGAGAATGGATCAATTATCTAAGTCTCATGGACCTAAAAGGCAAACTTCCATTCTTGTTGCTTCTATTAGGAAGTAAATCCTCTAAAGAACAAGAACTAACATGTTTCTTCCCTCAAAAATTCTTAAGTCCCTGTATAACAACAAGGTCATTTGACCACATCTTAGTTGTGCGGACTATGGTAGTAAGTGCTCCAACAATACCCAGGATTGAACTCACAACCACCATGTACCAAGGCCAAAGTCATTGAAGCAAGGGTATAGGTGCCTTCATTTTGTTGAACATGTGCCTTGGACAATTAGGAGGCAAAACAATGTGTCCAAGGACTTGTATAATGATTCTTTTTTTCTTTATGTTGGAAATGTATTGATTAAGGTTGCAAAGAAGAACTTGAATCTTTTTTTTTTAATCCCTCTAGGAAATTTTATTAGAATGGCACCATTCCTCAATTTTTGCACTTTTCTGGTTTAGACTGCGTGGTTTGAAATGTACACTTGTCCTAAATTGCACTTTTATAGTTTAACCCCTAAAGTCCCAATGTCATTTTTCTATCAGAAAGCATTCAAAATTGTTATTTTTGTTGCGTTTGTCCAAGAAACAATTTTTAATTTATTTTAGAATTTAACTATAAGATCTAGTACTTCACTTGTCTAAAATCAAGTAGTAAATTTTTTATGAAGTTTGACTATACGAATTGAAAGATATTAGCATTCAAAGTTCACAAAAAAATCTTTTTTGCTAGTTGCTTTTCATTTTTAGATGACTTTAACTACCACTTGTGAAAAAAATTTGCACTAAAGACTTTGAATTTAAAAATATTTATGTTGAGGAATTCAACTGAAAGTATAGAAAAAAAATTCAAAAAAACACACATTTGATTTTAATTCTTTAAGAAAATGTTAAGTAGAAATAGGGCTATGATTGAAAAAACTAACTAACTAACTAAATTGTTGATAGCTTTAAGGTGGGATTAAAATATAATAATTCCGACCATGAGATTTTTCCAGTGAGCATAATAAACCCTATCAAACAATTTTTTTTGAAAGATTGTGAAAATTGCATTCAAGAATGAATCCCATAAGTTATTTTTTGAAGAAGATGCTTAGTTGATTGCTTGAAAAACAAAATTGTCCATAACTTTCTCATCATTAGTTCAAATAGAATGAATCAGAACTTTACATGTAGACAAAAATATAATATTTTAAGAAAACAAAATTAAAAAATTTAATTCAACATTTTGTGATTTTTTTGTGCTACCTATTGACCTCCGTTTTGGGCTTATTATGCCATAACTTTTGCTCCCAGGCATGGACTAAAATAATTATTATATTATCGTCAAGCTTATATGTTTTTTTAGCTTCACAAAAAGTTTTAGAAAATTATAATTAATATTGAGACCATATGAGCCTACCTGAAGTTGCATTTTGGCCCCATAGAACTAGTGGGACTTTAGGTACTAAATTGCACAATATGAAATGTACACATGTTATAAATGGCACTTTTACAATTTAGATTGCGTGATCTAAAATTGGCGTATGGAATATGATTTAGAACACTAAGCAAAAATCATGGGGCTCCAAGTGACCAAGCTAATCACATCCCTAAAGAATAGAGAAATTCATCTTTTGGGGCATATTTTGATGTAATTCATCTATTTTGTATAGCTTACGGTGTAAACTCTAGAAAATATTGATTATCCTTCTAGTGGATGCTAGTTAAAAGGAGATCTCTAATAATGTAGAGAGACCTTATCATTAGAAGAAAAAAAGTGTTCACTACAACCGGCTAAAAAGTCACTACTAAATCAATTCAATCATTTTCTCCATTTTATGATGACAGACAAATGTTTGATGTTCACAAAGTTTGATTTTCATTAAGTCAATTTGAATTTGATATTTACAAAATTTGGACACAAGTTGTGAACATGCACCTCTTTGGTGTGGATATGATATTTTTCCTTGATTGGGTCTCAAATCAAAAGTTATGTTGCCATGAATTTTTCCGGTAGCTTTGGGCAACATTTGCAAAACTCTTTTTTTCCTTATGAAATTTGGCAAGTTTGTAACTAACATGCTATAGCATACAACTATGAAAAAAAATCTATATTTAATACAGAATCTGACTTTAGGAGGAGTTAAAGTTTGTTGAACACGTTGGGCTAGGTCAATAAATTTTTTTCCCACATATTGTCAACCTAAATTCTCCAATATACTGACTAAAACATTCAAATTATGGGACATAAATGTTTTTTTCTTAAAATATTTCAAGGAAATTCTTTATTTCATGATATTATTTTTATTTAGATGAATATATATTCTTAAGGATTAATAATTTAAGTTTCATCTACATCTTGCATATTTCATCCATTTCTATATGTATAAACAAGCTTCATCACTTCAGCAAAAATTGCTTTTGGCATTGCCCAAAATAAATGAAAAAAAATCATATTTTTCGCTCTCATATATATTGACAATTTGGAAGGTAGTTGCAAACTTGGTGTAGTAGCTTTGGCCTTGGCACACTAGTGAGGTGCTCATGAATTCAAACCTAGGTGTTGTTGGGGTGTTTACAACCATAGTCTACCCAACTATAGTGGGGCAAATGACCTTGTCATGATATGGATGAGAATTTATCAAGAAAAAAAACATATCAATTATTTTTAGGGCTTACCAGTGTAAAGTGGCCCTTAGATAGTTGATCCATTCCTGATGCTTCGTTCATAAAGTTATTAAATTGCAGGTAACCTTCTGTTTTTCTTCCCAATTTGAAATGTCCAAAATGGGTCAAGTTTATAGTAGTGCAACGAGCCTTTTGTGAAGGTTCAACTAAGGGTGAATGCAAATAAAAGGCCCCTTGTTTTATGCCATATTAATTTTATTACTAACACTTCTCCTAACTAATTTGGGGCCTTTGATTGCAAATATGAGTTCAAAATTTCTGAAAAAATTTGCATAGCAAATAAAATTTTCTTGCATTTTCCCTTGGGGCTGAAACACAGGGACAAAAACACTTTCACAAGAGGCTCATTGCACTAAGGTAGTCTACTCTTAAAGCAACCATTTAAGAGTGATTGCCTTGGGGGGGAAACTAAACTCCTTTAAACAAATTTTAGTATACTTTCATCGGAAGAATAATAGAATTGGCATTTAACCTACTACCTACTACCACTCCACCGCTTCAAATCTAGCCCTTAAAAAATTGAAATATTTCCTTGTTTGACTATTATGAACTTTTCAAGGGTACGATCCGAAGGACGTGTCCCTTTCCCTGAAGCTCTTCACTTGCCTCCACTACCAATCCGTACGGTCAACTTACGTGAATCTCCTTTAAGGTGATAGTTTGATCGGAATGAGCTCAAAAAGTAAAGATCTCGAATTTAGTAAACACGTGTTGGGCACTCAAGATTAAGCCAAGTCATGTCACATTCTTTCGATCTTTGTGGAATTAGTTATGAGTTTTTGAAGTTGAAACACAGTGGTCAATGAAAGCGACCGCTTGTGGATATGTACACTTCTGGTACATTGAAGAAAACAAAATGTACCTCTGTGTCACGACCACTTTTTAGAGCATGGGGCGCTTTTAGAGCATACTACCTTACTATATGGACTTGACCTCCCTAAATGGGTCAAGGCTCTTGTACGGTAAACCCCACAAGAGATTTGTGGGACGTCCTTGGAATCATGTGCCAAATTGGAATTCCAGAGAATTTCCAATCAGAGAGGGCTGGCTGGCTGAGCCACAGTGAGCTACAACCAGTCCAGTCAGCTTTGTTATTAAAAAAAAAGAAGGGGGGGTTTAAATTTTTTTTAATTTAATGTCAAACACCACCAATTCCCTAGTCAGTCCATATTCCGTGTTGAAGAATCAATTGCACCTTCCTCCCCCACGAAGTTGGAATCCCAATTTAAATTAGTAAACAAAGAGCTACTATACAAGGAAAGTGAAACAGTCGGAGGCTTGGGGAACAGGACTTGGATGCTCTAATCTAAGCTTAGGCTAGAGAGTAGTAAAAACCACCAATTTATAACTTAGTGGCCCTCCTTTACATGGCCAGGGTGAATTGACCCCCTCATTACCCCGTTGGGAGAACCGACACTGGAATTTAATATTTACCATAAGGTAGAACTACCCATTACCACCATTTACCCATTCTCCCAACTACAAGTTCCTCCTATTTCTGTCACTGGCCCATCTTATTACCACAATCTTACTCATCCATGATCATGATGGCAACTGAATGCACTGGGGAGCGGACACATCAGCCCACGCTTCAACAATGGTCTGGTCATGCTTTACCAAGGATCTACTCACAGTTTTACATTTCAGCTTTGAAAAATCACAAATTTTTTTATTCTTGTCAGAATGTCTTTATTTTTTTTGCAATTGAATTCTCTCAAACAATTCAATCTCTGAAAAATATGAGAGCTCATAAATAGCTTCTCCAAAGTACCTAGATAGCAAATCTGTATGGTAATGGGTAGTTCTACCTTACATGGAAAAATTTGGAAGTTCTGAATTCATATTTGCAGTCAGAGGTCCCAAATTAGATTGTAGGCATAAAGAAGTATAAAAATACACAGCTCAAAATAGGGGGCAAATTTTCAGATTCTCCCTTGGTTGGGGCAATGAGGGGGTCAATTCTCCCTGGTCAGGGTAGATTGATCCCCTTATTGCCCAGCCAGGGTGAACTGACCCCCTCATTGCCCCGTTTTACCCCTGGGAAAAACGCTGTGGAATTTTTTATTTGCAATCACATGGATTTTTTTTGCAAATTCTGAATTCAGATTTGCAATCAGCGGCCCCAAATTGGCTAGGGGCAATGTAGAAATATAAAAAATCATGGCAAAAAATAGGGGGCTTTTTTTCAAAATTAACCGTGGCTGGGGCAATGAGGGGGGTAGTTCTCCCTGGCCCTTATTGCCCCCATTCAAGGGTAAATGTAAAAATCGCCACCTATTTTGTGCCGGATCAATTTTGTATTTCTTCGCATATCTCTATTAATTTAGGACCTCTGATTGCAAATATGAATTCCAAATTTTCAAGTTTTGTGAAGAGCAGCAAATAAAGAATTTCGGTGTTTTCTCCAAGGGTAAAATACAGGATAATAAGGGGGTCAATCCTCCCTAGTCCTCCTACATGTATTGGTCATCAGGGAATTGCACAGCAAGTGCTCCGGGGAAAAATAAACATTGCACTTTCATGTGGACCCCATGGGTGGAGAGGGAAACAATAAAAATTTCACACATATTAGATTCACTAATCCACACCAATGAGGTTGTCTACCAGTATTGGTGAAACTTCAACTCCTCCTTTCCTACTTGCCCACCCTGGCAAGACAATCAGTAGAGCCGCTTTTGTCTTATAGTTTGAATTGGTTGTAAACTTGTCCACCGAGTGTAAAGAGGCCCTTGGTTGCAATCCCTGAGCTTTGTAAAGCTTGGTGTTCTCCTAAAGGATAACAAAGGAAATAGGACCCCTCAACAATAAGTGTTTTTTTAGCGATTTTTCATTGAAAAGTGATGATTTTTTTTCAACAAGGAATGTTTAGCAAAATAGTCTCACATTTCAATGGATGAAATCACTAGTTTGCTAGCAATTGTTGGATATAACACTAGAAGAAAAAGCAGGGTTTTGCGATTGCGGTTTGCGACTGGTTTGTAGTCGTATCGGACGTTTGCGACTTGGTGATATTCTGGAGTCCGCAGTCGCAGTGGACAAGTCGCATGAGTTGCACTACAGTTGCGAGGTTGTTTGTCATTCAATAGGCAATGGAGAACTTCGTCGATGAACTGCTGTGACGTGGTTGCTGATGTGGAAGTTATTTCACTTATTTGTGTACAACTGGTTTGCGACTAATGTGCAACTGGTTTGCGATTGACATACAACTGGTGTGCAACTAGTTTGCGATTGATGTGCAACTCGTTTGCGACTAGAATGCAACTGGTTTGTGATTGACATACAACTGGTTTGCAATTGGTGTGCAACTAGTTTGCGATTGACATAAAACTGGTTTGCAACTAGTTTGCGACTTGGTTATAATTTATAGAGTTGTAGATTATAGAAATCTACAAATTGTAGAAATCTACAAAGTGTAAAAATCTACAAAATATATAAATATTAGAATTTCACTATCAAAATTCATTACACAAGAATGCTATAACTTACCATTCTTATTTGTTCAAGCTGATGGTATTCTTGACAATCGATATGGGACAATTGAATCGATTTTCAGTCATGTTCTAGTTGCATTGCACTTGTTCTCTAGTTGCATTTGAATCATTTTTTAGTTGCACTGTAGTCGGGCTCTAGTTGCATTATAGTTGATTCCTAGTTGCATTTGAGTCATTTCTAAGTTGCAATCTTCTAGTTTTTAGTTCCAGCCTGTAATCAGAGCAATTGCATTTTTCCACGGTGGACTCTACTTCGCGGATAGCTGTCCACATGGACAACTGCAATGAATATTAGATGTAGAATACCTCATGTCAGTTCTTCTGTTACAATATCGTAACCCTATTCTTCATTTTCCGACTACTTTGCGACTACAACTACATACACGTGAAATTTGGTGCAAATACAGAGGGCTACAGTCGCATCTCAGTTGTATAGGACACATAGTCGCATCTCAGTGGGTTGCAACGGACACGTTTTTCTTCTAGTGTAAATAGCTTCATCCTTCCGGTTATTTTAGGTAGTGCCAAAAGCAATATCATTGGAAGGATGAAGCTATTTACATCCATGGAAATGGATGAAATTTGCAATCTACATATTAAAGTTCATTCATTCATCCAAACCAATTTACATCATCCCAAAAGAGTGATAGTATTCCAAATTTGGTAGCAAATTGGCGATTTCATCCACTGGAAAACAAGAATATTTTGCACAAGGTTTCCAACAAAAAAAAATCATTGCTTTTCAATGAAAAATCACTCAAAAAAACCCTTGGGTGGGTAGGTAGGTTGGTGGTAGTTGGTTTTTTCCATTTTGGAGGAGGTAATGGTTCCTTCAATACTCAAGTGATACTTGGTGACATCTATATGAAAAGTAGATGATAACTAGGTAAATTTTGGCAATTAGTTTTAAAATGCAGCAATAATTCAACTATTTTGCCCCTCTCAAAATGAATATTTAATTTACAAAAAATAGCCAACATCATTTGGTTGTAGTCAATTGACAAAAAATCCTGCATAAAAAAAACATTGGTGAGTGAGTCAAAACAACTAATCATCGATCCATTGTTTAGACATCCATCCATCCACCTTGTCTATACTTTCATGCATTGTACTCTAGAATATTATCTAACATTAGTAAATTTCATTAAAAATTTGGTCAATTTTATTATGTTTCTTCAGTTTGGAGATGGTTTTCAATAGGTGATTTTATCTACAATTGTGTTTTGGTCTATTTTGTCTACTTTTGCAGTGTAATGGTAGCCAATAACCCAAAGGCTAGATATATTTTTTTAAATTTGCTAAAAAATAAATTAAACCCCATGGCCTGGGGATAAATGCCATTTGCTCTTGAGTGTGGATCCAACTACGAATCCCCCCAAAGAGGAAAACGTATGAGCTTATTATTTTCCATCAATAATCAAATTTGGAAATTTTGAACTCAAGTTTGTCATTATAGATCAATTAAAAAATATAAAATTAATCAACTACATAATAAGAATTATATTTTTATATTTATTTGTCAAGGAAAAAATAAGAATTTTTGAAAGCATTGAGAATTTGACTAAATACAGTAACCTATAAGTTGGGCAATTGGGAATGATCCATCAAAAATAGTGAAATTTATCATTTGTCATTGATAGAAATTTTGAATTAAAGAAATGAATAATTACACAAAATATGAAATTAAACAATGATGCTAGTATGTGAGCATGTGAGTCTTGAGCATATGTCTAAGTAGATATTTTACAACCATTGAAGGTGTTTACATCATAAACACCTATAATATACTATACTAAAATCATGGATGGTTTCGATAATATATACATCAATAATGTAGGTGTATAGTCTTCTAGGTTCATGGGCTCATGATTTTAAGCTCACATAATAGCAATCCTCTGAAATTAAACACCTACAAAAGAATAGAAGAATTTAAATTTGGAAAACAACAGTGATGGTACAAAATACAAAATTGGGGCTATGTATGTGGAGGTCTAGGCAAACCAGAAACAAACTACGCAAGCACGTGAGTTTAGATATGCAAGCCTACGAGCCTTTAGTCTAGGTGTAAGTAGATACCTTACAACCATTGAAGGTGCCCATAACATATGTGTATAATATAACTACCTTACAACATGAAAGATGCCTATAATAGGTATTAATAACATAGGTGCTTAGGTTCACATGCTAGCAACTATGGATCATCAACAAAAATCAAAAAGAATTTTGAAATTCATTTGGTGGAAATCACCTTCTTATAAGATTAAACTACATAATCCAATTCACTTTTATAGTTACAAATACCTTAAATAAGAATCTTCGTCTTCCATTTGATTTGCCAAATGAACCATAAGGTAAGAGGTTCATAAATTGTTCCTTTAACCAAGCCTACCTTCTGGACTTCCCTTTTTTTGAAATCTACCAAATGATTGTATGTGCACCCCAAGTGAAAGTGGGTGCTCAATTTGGTGGTTTGGACTAGGGTGAACTGCCCCCCTTGCTTGTCCCCAAGAAAAATGTTGAAATTTTTTATTCACCACGCATGATAAAATTTGCAAATTTTGAATCCATATTTGCAATCCAAGCCCCCAAATTACTGCAGCTATTAGATGTATAGGAGGTAAATTAATCAAGCACCTAATAGGGGGTCCTTTTTTTACCTACATCCCCTCAAATGGCTTTTGCAGGACGTTATATCCAACCTACAAAGTGGGCCCAAGAGGTTGAATTTATCCCAAGGAAAAATACTATTTTTAAAAAAAAATCCACAAATGATAAAATTTGCAGTTTTTGAATTCATATTTGCAATCAGAGACTCCCAAAATTAGCTTGGAGAGATTTAGAACATACCCTAGACACAACTGAGAATAGGGGCCTTTTTTCGCTTTTATCCTAGAGAACCCCAAAATTACCTTGCTTGACCCACTTTGTAGGCGGGATTTAGTGTCACAAGACACTAAATCTTGTCTATGAAATGGGCCCGATAAGGTGTTTTCGAATTTGGGGGGAGATTAAAGTAAAAACATGCCCCCCCTCCATTTTGAGCCATGTCTAGAGTATGTTCTAGACCTCTCCTAACTAATTTTGGGGGTCTCTAAGGGAGGTGACCCATTCCCAACCAAGGACTCATTCCTGTCATATAAACTACACTCTTTCCAATCAGCAGGAGAAAGCAGGACATTAATTGTGGCACAATCTCTAATGCAGTCGTGGCACATTATGATTGGCTGCAGTCTTGGTTGATTTTACAACCAACCTATGGTTGGCAATAGGAGGACCTATATGACAAGAATGTGTCGGACAGAATCTTCAACTAAAAAATTCATAGTAATTATATTTTGAGAAATAAAATTCTAGAAAAATATATAATCCTTCTAAACTCTATTTCTGTACATGGGAAAATTTCTCCACTCAAGAAAACAACACTCCAGACATGCAAAATTGCTTAATTGGTCGGAAATGGGTAGGCTCCCTTACGAATTCAAGAATTGCAAATTTCATCATGTGTGGAATTTTTTTTAAAAATTCCTGCGTTTTCCCCTGAGGTAAATCCAGCCTGCTGGGCCCATTTTGTGGGCAGGGTTTAACCAAATGTCCCCCGGGAGCATCCTACCTGACTTTCGGGGAACGAGCGCGGTGCGGTGGTTTGCCCGGGTCCTGGTCGTGAGGGACCAACCCTCCTCTCGCTCACGGACTTCCTGCACCCAAACCCAAGCCCAGCTCACTTGCGAACAAGGTGAAAAAAGTGCTTGTGTGGACCGTAGCATAATAAGTCAGGGGAGCGGAGGGAGCATGATGGGCGGAAGAAAAAGCTGCAGCGGTCGTCCCAGAAATCAAGCGCGCAGGGGGGCAGTGGGGCGGAAAACACGTGCATGGGTTTGTTTGTTTTTTAATGCGAATTCTCTAAGGAATGGGACACAGCACCAAGCCCTTAGAACAGACAAAATGGTATTGAAAGGGGTGGAGAATCGCCATAAAATTTTAAAATAAAAGAGGAAGGAAGGAGAAGGAAGGGAAGAATTTTTTTTTGGATGAAATTGCCGCAGATTGTGGGTTGAAATTGTCTAGATTGTGGATGAAAATAGAATTATGGAAATGATGGGGATATGCACGAATGTGATTTTTTTTTTTATTCAATATGTGGACGAATGTTGAAACTTGGAGCACCGTTGTAAAATTTAATATTGCCACTTTGCCACTTCATAAAAAAGATGAAAAAAAAAGATGAAAAAAATTGCATTGCTTGGGGGCCACTACGTACACACAAATCTTCTAGATGCTACTGAAAAAACTCCAACTCGGCCAGGGAGGATTGACCCCCTTATTGCCCCATTCAAGGGTAACTGTAAAAATTGCCATCTATTTTGTGCTACATCAATTTTGTATTTCTTAACTAATTTAGGGCTTCTGGTTGCAAACATGAATTCAAAATTTCCAAATTTTGTGATGGGTGGCGAATAAAAAAATTCAGTGTTTTTTCCAAGGTTAAAAACATGGGGCAACAAAGGGGTCAATCCTCCCTAGCCCACTGAACACTAAGGTAGAACTACCTATTATCATACAAATTTGCCATCTAGGTACTTTCAAGAAGCTATTTACGAGCTTTCATATTTTTCAGAGATTGAATTGTTTGAGAGAAGTCAATTGCCAAAAAAGGGAAGACATTCCGACAATAATTGAATTTTGTGTGATTTTTCAAAGTTGAAATGTAAAACTGTGAGTAGGCCTATGGTGAAGCATGATTAGACCATTGTTGAAGCATGGGCTGATGTGTCTGCTTCCCAGTAATAAGATGGGCCAGTGACAGAAATGGGAGGGACTTGTAGGTGGCGGAATTGGATAAATGGTGGTAATGGGTAGTTAGTTCTACCTTACCACCACCCACAATACATACAGTATGGGAGTGGTGGGTTGGTGGGGCGTGGTGGGGCGTGGTGGAAGATGAATGGGGATGGATGAAATAGATGGGATGGATGAAATAGATGGGATGGATGAAATAGATGGGATGGATGAAATGGATGGGTTCAGGAAGTGGCCACAGGGCTGAAGGCCGTGACAAGAAACCAGGCAACGAACTGATCTGAAGGGGCACTCTGAGTTGGACATGTACCAAACTGTAAAAATCAAGTACATACGACTCAGAGCTTTGAATAGGACCAGCAGCTACCAGTTTATTTGAAGCTGCCAGCAATGTTCCGGCAGAATTGCCGGGTAACTTAACCCTAGAAGGCCCTTTTTGTCTGTACAGTACATTTTGAATACGGTGGTATTTGACCAAGGAAAAAAAAAACATTGACCCAATATTGCTCAGTACATAGTAAATTAATGATCATGGTAGTGTGTAAATAACAATGTATCACAATTCATATAGTAAACCAGGGTCAAGTTATGAGGTTGAATATAGGTCGTACAAAGGGACTCCAAAGGCCTTTCAAGGGTTAAATCCTTAGGGCCTAGCTAAAATCCAGACCTTTCTAAGGTAAATGTATCTATATTTGATCACTTAAGGGATTTTACGGCAAATCAGCAACATTCTAAGACAGGACAAATTTTTCCCATGTAGAAAGATAGGAAATATGGGGATTGCAAATTTTTCGTAATTTTATTGCCAAAATTATGAATTTTGGGAGCTCAAAAAGTGCTTGGAGCCCATAGCCAATATTTAGAGTCTTCCAATTCCAATCATTCAAGAACTACTTTTTGTTCACTACTTCCTACTATGTTGTTTACTACTTTGGGATGTGTGTCATAATCTTACCAGTCGCAACCTTGAAAAAGAGATAAAAATACATTCAAACAAGTTGGGTACGGGTCGAGGTTGATAATGGGTACATTTATCTTATACTCATTTCAATCAAACTATCACCTAAAAAAAGATCCCTCGAAAGATCCAAGATAAACTAACTGTATTGATTGATAGTGGAGGTAGGCTTAGAGCTCTAGGAAAAGGGACACGTCCTTTGACCATACCATTGAAAAGATTATACTAGTCAAACAAGAAAATCTTTCAATTTTAAGAGGCTAGATTTGAGGGGCTGAGATGTTGAAGATATAAGGTAGAGAAGCCTATTACCACCATGATTTGCAATTTGAGTATCTTCAGATCAACTTCAAAAAGGGCACATATTTTTCAGAGGTGTGGACTTGTTTCACGAATCAAACTCAAGTGAAATTATAATTTTTCAATGAAAATTGTAATTTTTGTGAATTTTTGAAGTGGTTTGTTGTAAAATTACAAAATTGCCCATAGAGTTGGGAGTCATAAACATCTTGTAACAACCCCTTACCACCTTAGATAGTCACCAATTAAGGATTGACATGTTATCCCTTGTATAGGCAAAAAAAATTCAATTATTCATTGATTTTGTCAGGAAAAAAGAATCAATTTGGATGTTTTTATGGACAGAATTGGGGCCTAAAATAGGGGACAAAATTGGAACAATGAACGAAATTGGGCTGGTCTACCTTAGTTCATCATTAGTTGATGCTTTTAGGAAAAAAATTGGTTGGAGTGTGGGAATAGAGGATTCAAAACCAAACATAAAATTGGGAGGACTAGCAACCAATTAGTGTACAAAAAGGAAAGGTGGATATGTAGAGTAAACCTACCATCTCTAAACCAAATAACTTTTGACAGTAACCAAACAACATAATTCAACTACCAATTCAATTGCAATAGGCACAAAATATTGTATTACTGCCCAATGACCACATATTGTGCAGCAAAGGGTTGCAAGTTTTTTTTATTAGGTTTCAATTTCATCGCTTTTAAATTGCAATAAAATTTGTAGGAGGAAATCTTTTGCTTCTATTGTTTGAAGGTAAATCTTAACATGTATGACACTTAATAATTACGCCAAATTTTAAAACATGCAAGTCTGTATATTTATATGGAGAAGGATTTGAATTTTGTCTATGCAATGATAGGCAAGTTTATTCTAGCCATTGATTTCATAAAATTGTTAGATTTCAAATGCTTGCCATTTTGAATCCAAAGCTAATATTTGAGGTGCTGGAGGAGGGTATATTCTTGGACAAGGTAGGTATAGCTTTAGGGTTGACTGTTGAAGGACTTGGAGTGCTTGAATAGGGTGGGGATAGGTATTACTTTAGGGTTGGTCATAGTAGCTAGCCCTTGCTCCATCGCCCATGTTTGCATGATGTAATGAAATTTGGAGTTTAATTTCAAAACCGGCATGTCTTTAAAAAAGGAGGATTGTGGCCTTTGCAAATTTGAAGTTGAAGGAAAGTGGCCGGTGAGAATTTGATAATAGTTAGAGGAAATGAACTCAAAATTTTAATAAGGGGAAGATGAAATTAGTGCCCTTAGAAAAAAAATTGGCTTTACAAGAAACAAAAAGGAGACAAATTTCTAAGGCAACTCTGAAAACTTTTAGAGCATTGGTTGCCAATTCTTTCATGCTATGAATTGCTAGCTCTGCCTCCATTTTTTAATTGGAAGAAAAGCCTAAATCTAGTGAAATACAATCTAGAACTTTGTATACACTAGACATGTTCCCTAACTTTCAAATTTAGAATTTACCTTGTTCTTTACCACCAATTTGGTTTGGAGCCTTGTGTTTGGGAATGATGTTAATAGAGAATGCACTTGCATTGCATTGCAAAAAAACAAAACAAAACGATTTTTTGTCATATGGCATTGATATGACTTTCACTCTAAAGACAAATTTCCATATGGAATTGGAACAAAAAGAATTCAAGTTTTTCAAAATTTGAATTGCTTTGGCCAACTTCTATGAGGTTTAAACTTCCATGTAAGTAGGAAGGACTTATATTTTAGGTTGTTTTATTGTCAAAGTAAAAGTAACCCAAAAGTTCAACTTTGATGTTACAATTAGTTTGGGGGAAGTTGGAAACTTGTTCCCCCTACTTTTCAAGTATTTCTCCCTATAATCATGCTAGCAAACTATTCCAATCCTATCATTGTAAATATTGCACACTTCCATCTACTGGAATTGGAAAATGGTTCCTTATTTGAAATTTTTTAAATTTAGGTCATAAACAACTTTGTCCTAATATTGCACTAGATGCAATTTTCATATGGACTTTTATTTAAAATTTTAGTTACTTTGAAAAAGTTACAACTATAAAAAAGTTGTAATTGAACAAAAAATTCTTTACTTTTTTTTACTTTTTTTACTTTCTTAGAAAACAAAAGGATTCAAAGTCCTCCTTAAAATACAACTTTCTTGAAGTTATAATTCTTAAAAAGTTACTTAAACTTCAAATCATATGAAAGTTACATTGATTGTGGTATTCAAGGTCATGATTAAAAGTTCACATGAATGTCATACATATGACAATGAAAAGGGGGCTTTTTTTAACATCAAATTTTCCTATTTGTGCATGTGACTCTGAAATATCAAAGTCACACTATTTGTAATAAAGTATACAATGTCAACTAATTTTATTATTATTTTGAATTAATTTCTTGGAATTTATAATTTTGTGACAATAACATTGCAATGTTGATAATTGTGTATTTGGATAAATCAATGTAGTGTGAGGAATGTATACCAAAATGAGATGTAGCATTCTTGAACTTAAAGGCTTAAATCCTTTTCCTTCAACACATTGTCATCCTATAGAGAATTTTGCCTTGGAATCTTACAACACTTCAAAGGTTTGGATTTACAATGCATTAGAAAATAAATCTTGTTTTTCATGTTCAAAAATATTATGGACACTTTTGCTTATACATATTAAAATACCATTTGAATGAATACTACCATGATCTAAAATAGTCAAAAGTTTTCAAAAACAAATAGTAAGATGGGAGATGTGATGAGGTTTTGGGGCAATCAATGGAAACTAAATATTTTATGCTTCAAGGATGTATCATGTAATGTGTAGGGCACTCTCTATTTTCAAAATTTCAAAATTTTCAAGTAAAAAAATCTATAAAAAAAAAAAATTGATGTTGGTACTCTTTAGTTTGCTACTAATCTCATTTAATTAGAGTCAATTCATTCATTTTCACTCTAAACAAGAATGTTATACAATTCATGCCTTATACTGACAAACTTATTATAAATTTAACATTTAAATCCTAACAAAACCATGCAACTGTTTTGTAGTTGTCCTCTATTATCAACCATAGTCTCCAAGGCTAGAATAACTTTAATCAAATTTTTTCCATGCATAGTAAAATAGATTGTTGTTGAATAGGTGTACAACACATTGAAATTTCTATTGCCAAAGTGTTTATAAAGAAGTGAATCCAAAGTGTACAATATTATTGAATTATCAAAATATACTATTATAGAAAAATATTGTTGTAAATATGATCAAATGTATGTCAAAATTTTAGCCAATTGTAATAACAATCTACACACTAAAAGTAAAAATTGTATTCATGATTAATTGTCAAAGTGAACTACATTGAAATTGATTTTAAAATATTTTTTTCAAATTTCATAATATAAATCAATTTCCTTCATGATGCATAGTCTCTTTTGAAAGGAGGTCATATTTTATAGCACATCTACGTTTTGTCCAAGGGTGCTATAAAATATGTTCCTTCAAAAGAAATTATATTATGTGTCATGAACAAAAATTGTGTACAATGACAAATATTTAAAAATATTTAAAAATTCCAAATGTAATAGTATACATAAATTTATAGCACATATAAGTTTTGTTCATGAGTCATCTTGCAAAATCCATAGTAAAAATTCATAATTCCAATATGGAATCTCTTTGTTGAATGTTGATAGAAATTATTACATGTTTCGAAATAACAATACAATAATTGCTTGAAAAGGCTTCAATCCAAAATTTAGTAATATGTACTACTTTTATTGCCTCCATAGGTAAAAAAATGTTGCATAGCAAAAAACGACACTATGATATGCTAAAACCAATGTTCATCAATCCGATCCTCCAATCGATCAACCAAATTCAAAACAACATACAAAAACCCAGTCTATAAACTTCAATTGATCATTCATCTACTTGCTCATTTGCAAATGACCAATGTATATCCACCTTCAATACAACCACCTTCTTGAATATTCACTCCATGAAACCATAAAACCAAATTATATATTGCAAAATCAACTTTTGGACATATATCATCCAATTCATGCAACTCGTAATACACTCTATAACATTTAATAACTACATCAAATGAGCATTTATTGATATCAACCCAATAAACTAAATGCCTAATTCTTTGACAATATCAATTTTTAAGCTAATATCCCCCTTAATCTTGGTTAAAGGCATTGCACCATCACTTTCGTGCTATTAATGCTCTATGATTGTGACTTCAATATTCTTACAACAACAACAGTCCCATCTAAAGTTGGTCTAGCTACTACTTAAGACATTACATCATTATTCAACTCTTGATTTGTATACCTCCAATTATAGCATTATACAACAATTGTTTCTATAGTATTAGATAAATATAGAGTCAATCTTCTAACATATGCATATATTTTTTGTGTAACTCCAAAATGAACCAACTCAAAGTCTTCATTTGGATAGCATGGCCAAAGTTGCCAAGTTATTGCCAAGCCTAACTAATATGAATTGTACCAAATGTTCTATTCCCATAGCAATAAACTTTGGGATTCTAAAACCACTCCTACCCCTCTTTCATTATCATGGCCAATGTTTTATAAGTTTGAAGATCCTTTATGAAAAAATTATTACTTCCAATCAATTCTCTTTGTGTCCCATGTCAATATTGATAGCTAATTTGTCTCATTGAAGTAAAAATGGATGGATTCTAGTATTTCCTATCACTTAGAGCAATTAACATTTGTCTAAAGGACATTTTAGGTCCTCTGTGACTTCTTAGAATTGACCCTAGAAGGAGATTGCGGACACTAAGTGTTTGATGGATGATAAAAAAATCCTTTCATGTAGGATAGAAGTGCAAATGTTTATCCTTGAAATTTTGTGTGAAAAAGGAAGGTCCTATATAGTAGTTTGATGTCCACTAAGTGCTCTTCCATTTTTTTAAGCATATAATTCATATAGGATCCCAAAGGCTGATTTCCACAATGATCATTCTGTCCTTTTGAGATTAACCCCTAAATGCCAAAGGCACCAAATTTTGGTGTTGACAATAGTTTGAAGTTAAATAAACCTAACCAAGTTGCTATTTTGGAGAGTTTATATATTTTTTAAATTATTTTTGAACTCTAGTTCTAGCATTAAAAATCTACTTTTGAAAATGAATGATTATGATTTTTTTATTCAAGATTTTGTGCAAGGGTGTCCATTGCAAATCTTGATTTTCTAATGTTGAAGATTTTTGGAAATGAGCTTCAAATATGCTAGATTTTGGAAGAAAAAAATCACATTATAAATTCATTTAAATAAATTATAGAGTAGATTTTGAGAAGCCATAAATTGATTGCAGAGATGAATGTTATGCCCTTCAACCTTATATTTTTTTGGTGAACAATTTTTTAGATTTGATACGTGAAAAGAGGATTGAAAGACTTTATAAATAACTTTCACATTTTTAACACCCTCATGATCAAACATTATAATCTTACAATCTATAAGTGCTATTGTTGTGTTTTCTTTTTCTATGTAATCTCTAACATGTCTAGTTTGAATTTGTACAGCTACAATTCAAATAAAATTGATAAAACTAATCAAAATGTTGACATTTTATTCAATTTAGAGCTTGAAATTCCAAGAGGCTTAGAAAAGGCCTTAGACATTTAAGGATTAAGCTTTAAACTTCAATGAGGACGCTTGGTGTTCAATAGATGATAGAAAATCCTTCTAGTAGGAAAGAAGTGTTATAAAAAGGGGAGGTCTTCTATAGTAGTTTGACTTCCAATGAGTGCTTTTACAAATTTGTAAGCGATTGATTCACACAGTAACCAAAGGGATGATTTCCTATCCTTTAACCCCTAAAAGACCAAGAGTCCCTTGGGGGGACTTGAGGAGTTGGGGCAAGTTCCTATTACCTCAATTTTTGGTGAAATTTTTTCAATTTTTTTTTATAAAATAGAAAACTCATTAGCTTCATGGGGATATAATTTTTATTTCAATCAATGCTTGGAAACAAAAATTATGCCATTCTAAACATAATTTTGATGTCACTGGGTAGAAAAAGAAATCTACAAAAACTTGAAATAATTAATTTTTTTTCTTATAGATCTTATTTTTGTCTACATGTGAAGCTTTGATTCATTCCATTTGGATTAGAGATGTGAAAGTTATGGACAATCTTGTTTTTCAGGCAATCTAAACATCTTTTTGAAAAAATAACTTATAGGATTCATTTCTAAATGCAATATTCACAATTTTACAAAAAAAATTGTTTGACAAGGTTAAGTTTATTTTATAAAACAATCTCACTGTTGGAATTATTGTGTTTCAATCCCATCTTAGAGCTATTAAAGATTTAGTTTTTCTTTCAATCTTGGACCTACTTCTACTTGATAATTTTTTAAGGAATGAAAATCAAGCATTAAATTTTTTTTTCTAGACTTTCAATTCAAATCTTGAATACAAAAAATTTAAAATCCATAGTGCCAAAAATTTCTGCAAATGCAAATTTCTGCAAATGCCTATGTTCAAAAAACATATATATATATATATATATATATATATATATATATATATATATATATATATATATATAGTTTTCTTGAGTAAACGCAATAGAATGGCAGTTTTGAGTGGTTTTCAGCCAAAAAAAATGACTTTGGTCCTTCACAAGATAACTCTAAAGATGCGCCAAGATAGTCACTACAACTCTTCGATTATTGAACCACTAAGGTACATTCACTTTTTCTACAGTCAATAGTGAAGTCACCACACTATCCTTATTGGATCAAGGGTTAACATATGATGGTTCCACTAAATTAAAATCCCCAAATATTTGTTGCTCTTTGACTCTTGAATATCAACTTGCCTAAATTGTGACTCTTGAATATCAACTTGCAAGGTTAAAGTATGATGGTTCCACTCAATTAAAATACCCAAAATTATTTGTTGCTCTTTGACTCTTGAATATCAACTTGCGTAAATTGTGACTCTTGAATATCAACTTGCAGGGTTAAAGTGCGATGGTTCAAATACCCAAAATTGATTTGTTACTCTTGACTCTTCAATATCAACTTGCCTCGTAGGGAAGACCCTTAGGGTTGAGAACGTGAAAGTAGAAGGACTGGAAAGCCGCGGCTAGTCATCAGGGTTTAATATTCAGAAGGCAAGGAGAGTAGGGAGCTCAACTACGAATACGTAGGGGACGTCCCCTACGTCGTACATGCACCCCAGATACCGCGGCCAGCAGTGTACTGCGTAGGCATCTATGCCTGAACCCAGCCTTCGTCGACCTCCAGGGGAAGCTGGTTGCGAAGGAGACGGAGCTTCAATGTGGTGGAAGATGCACTTTTAGCGTTGGGATCGAGCTCGAGCAGTCGGTAGCCTCGATTTCTTTCTCTCCATTGATTCCCGAACGCGTTGTGAGATTTTGTGCAGTCAGAAATTGACGCTCAACGAGCTAAATTGGCCGTTCTTTGGGTATAGTTTCGTAGCGGTTTGGAGGTCTCATCGCTCTGTGCTGGAGGTGGAGACTTGGTGTTCTCGGGGGAGCGTCAACGGAACATTTTCAAACTGGAGAGAGAGAGAGAGAGGGAGAGAGGCACAGAGAGGCCGTGTTTCGGGGACTAGGAGGCATGTGATCACAGTCGGTTCTTGAACGTGGCGTTTTCTGGTGGCCGGAGGGTTGTGGACGTCGGTGGCCTTGAGGACTGGACTTAGACGTCGTAGCTCTGTGAGAGCATTTCTGGTTGTTCAGCGGCGGTTGTCAAGTTGTAAGTCGCTCTACTCTGTGCTGCTAGGGTTTGATAACCTTGCTTTGAGGATTGAAAGAAAGACGGAAGCCGTGTTTGAGCTTGTACCCGTGTGCTGCGGGATATGCTGCTGTGGTTTTTGATCGCGGTGAAGCAGTTGGAGTTTGAAAATTTGGCGGTTGAAAGGTCCGCATTCTTTCTTTTACGGTTTCGAAATTAGCCTTAGTAGATTGGTCGTCCGAATTTTTAACGTACCCGATAACTGGCACTCTGAGGTCACGGTTAGGCAGGACGAGAGCGCCTTTCAGTGTGCAGTACCGTTAACCTTGAGCGCGATGATTCTGGTAACACCGAGTATAAGTTTTCTTTTGTGATTCTGCTGCATGACGAAGAATGAAATTATTCTGCGAAATATGTACCGGTACACTCTGTGGTGCTAGGTTTTGGTGACTACTATTGAAAACTGAAGAAAAATGTGAGGTTTGCACGCATGTGTTGCGGCCGTCCTGTTGTGGTTAATGATCTGTTTGAGGTTGGAAATTTTGAGGTTGGAAAGCCCGCATTCTTGCTCTTACGGTTTCGGAATTAGTGTTTTTGATTGTTCGTCTAAGTTTTAAGAGTACGTGATAATTGGCACTGTGAGGTCACGGAAGAGCGCTTGTGCAGTACCAGTGGCCGCGTGCGCGTTTCTTTGTGGCAACACTGGGATGCCTGGATATAAATTCTCCTTTGTAAGGCCACTGCATGATTATTGTTGACATTCAGTGCGCAATTTTTGAGCGATTCTCGATTTTGTCGAATGAGTTGTGGTATCGGTTTTCCGAAGTTCCTTGTGGCTTGATCCAGTCCGTGGCAAGGGTCGAATTCTGCTCCCGTGGTGATAACATTCTTGAGTTCGCATTTTTCAGAAAGTCACATGAAAGATTGCTCGTGGATCATACTGCACGTTTTTGAGACCCGGGCGAAACCATTTTCTTGATAAGGAGTCGGTCTCGTGTGCGAGAGGAGGAGCTAGTGCCACATTGAGATTTCAAGCGTTGCTGTGACCTCTTGGAGGGTTCAGGTGCTGCGAGCATGAGTTTGCAGTATCGGGCGGATCTGGGGACCATTGGGCTGACGCCTGGATACCCACCGGGTAAAGACAGGGAGCACCTGATGGACACCGCAAACAGTCAGCAGACGCAGAATTATTACGGCACACAGAATTCCTACGCAGGCGGCGAGAGGCAGAATGGCACGTATGGCATGAAGATCAAGAACCGCAGTTCGCCCATATCTCCGTTGTCTCCGCAGGACTCGTCTCAGGCAGTTTCAGAGAATGGTCCAAGGATGTCGGGAGGTTGGAGCTCGACATCGTACCAAAGCGAAGCTTCGGAGGAGCTGTATGCACAAGCTCAGAGCAATTATGCGAGGAAGAACCCAGAGATGGCGAATGTGCTTCAGTATCTGGAGAGCGCGTTGTTGGACGACGACGACGATGAGGGCGGTGAGCTGTCGGGGTCCCTGGGCGAGGGGCACGATCCTTTGTCAGAGGCTAGCTGGGCCGATACGCTGGAGGAGCTGTTGGCTGCGGAGAACGACAACCCGACCGTGGAGTGCTCTACCGTAACGTCAACAACGACCCAATCAGAGCATGGGGAGCAGTACCGCCGAGGGAGCTCGGCAGGGTATGTCGGAACCATGACAGGCAGGGTAAGGCGGCGGCACTCGGGCTACGTGTGACATCCAGCTGTTCATAGATCTGCGGTTTAATAGATGTCGTGCGTGTTTGGTAGGCAGGTTGGTAGAGGCGTTGGGACTTAGGTTACTACTGCATTGTGCCGAGGTTTGCATGATTGTAGCGCAGAGCTCGCTATTGGTGTACACCGGGAAGAATGTGTTTGAGGGAGATGAGGTGGTGGTTTGGGGTAGTGGATATGGTTGGAGTGATAGGGTTTGCTTGGGTGATACAGGTGGAGGAGCCAGCACTGGAGAAGCTGGTGGTAGAAACACGTAGCCGACCGGAACAACTGCTGGTGGCGTGTGCAGAGGCTCTATCAAACAATGACATGCCATTGGCGAACGTGCTGATAGCACAATTGAATCAGGTGGTGTCCATATATGGCGACCCGATGCAGCGGTTGGCGGCGTACATGGTGGAAGGATTGGTTGCTCGCATGGCCGCATCCGGGAGCAGCCTGTACAAGGCGTTGAGGTGCAAGGAACCCGTGACTCGGGACTTGCTATCGGCGATGCAGATCTTGTACGAAGTGTGCCCATACTTCAAGTTCGGGTATATGGCAGCGAACGGAGCCATCGCGGAAGCGTTTCAAAACGAAGACCGAGTGCACATCATCGACTTCGAGATAGCCCAAGGCACACAGTGGACCACCTTGATCCAGGCGCTGGCCGCCCGACCTGGAGGTCCACCACACCTGCGGATCACGGGCGTGGACAACCCGATACCAGGGCCCAGTCCGAACGCGAGCGTGGAAATGGTGGGGAAGCGGCTGGGAAAGTTAGCAGAAGAAGTGGGAGTGCCGTTCGTTTTCCATGCGGTGGCGAAGAAGGCGTCGGAAGTAGAGGCATGGATGCTGGAGCGGCAGCCAGGCGAGGCGTTGGCAGTGAATTTTGCGCTGAATCTGCACCACATGCCAGACGAGAGCGTGTGCACGAGCAATCCACGGGACCGGATGCTGCACATGATGAGGAGCTTGAACCCGAAGGTTCTGACTCTGGTGGAGCAGGAGGCCAATACGAACACGGCGCCGTTCTTTCCACGGTTTTTGGAAACACTGAAGTACTACACGGCCGTGTTCGAGTCTCTGGACATCACGTTAGCGCGGGAGAGCAAGGAGCGCGTGAACGTGGAGCAACAATGTTTAGCTCGTGACATCGTGAACGTGATCGCGTGCGAGGGAGCGGAGCGAGTGGAGAGGCACGAGATGACGGGCAAGTGGCGGGCACGCATGACGATGGCGGGTTTTCGGCCGTATCCTCTGAGTCAGACCGTGAACAACACAATAAAGACGTTACTGGAGTCATATAGCGACAAGTACAGACTGAAGGAAGAAGGCGGAGCACTGTTCCTGGGGTGGCAGAATCGAGCCCTGATCGTTTCGTCTGCATGGCACTAGACGCGATCCTTGGCCATTGCGGAGTGTATATAGATGTATTTCCAGCCGGTGCTGTTGGATGTATTGTGAGTACCTAGCTGATGCAGTAACGGTGCATTGCACCATAAATATATGGCACTTGGGGAATTTCTAGTCTCCTGACTCTGACTTGGAAACGAGCTGGAAAGCTGCATGTGTGGGCTTTTGGGGGTGTTGTGTGGTCTGGTCAGGTGGTGGTGGTTGAGTGGATGTATACTAGAATCGACAGGCAGCGTTTTAGCGATGGAGGTTAAGTCGGGGGTTTCTTGGAAGCGATGTGAATGTGTCATCCAGTGAACGTTATTATCATTTGCAAATTGTGTTTATTGTCTCCCATTGGGCTTATGATTTTCATGTTTAGATTTCGAAATGATGGGTGAAATGAAGGAGACGGGTTGATTGAGGCTTCTGTCCACTTGTCAACGAAGATTATGATGCTCTTGCTGGGGATTTTGTCACTCTCGGGTACGCGGTAATTTCAATTGGAATTGGAGTTGTTCGCGACTCTTACCTGTATTCTTTATGATAAACTTTGCTTGATTTACTACCACATGATGATTCAAAATTTTCTAAAACATCGACTTCAGAATTAGGAATCAGGTTAACATTATGTTTCACATTGAAAAGTTGGAAGGATCTCAATTTGCGAACATCGCAAGCTTGTTCCACCGACTGCTGAAATGGGGGAATTTTCAGAGGCACTTACAGGTAATTATTTTGGAAGTATTGCTGTTGTGGTGAACAGGAAGGGCACCAAAACTCATGCATTACAGCATATTCTTCCATATTGCTCCGGACTTTTAACATGTTTCTTTCATTTGTTAGAGTCGAGTCAAGCAAGCAATTTCATGAAACTACTGTGGTATTGACCATTATTTCTTCGAGGGATTCTGAGGTTGCCGTGGTACACTGCAGGTGTGTTTCAAGAGGCTGTAAGCAAAGGTGTCCGAAATATTAGCTTTGGAGATTTATCGGAGAAACTAGGGGTTACCATGTACGTTAATCTATATTTGAAACCGTATATCCAGTTAACATCCACATCGTGTTTACGCAACTGAGAGTTTATATGCACTGGCTCACATCACCTATCATATGTATCTCTCCTTTTCATATAGCCAATCCGCAGTTGTTGATTCTTCTCGTTGGTATTCTGTAAACGTTTAATCTACAAGCTTCTTTATTGTCTGACAGGTATAAATTCAAGTTCCGCATTCCCTCGTACTTTTCGCTTGTCATTCGGAGGTAATCTGTCAACTATCTCTTTTCTTTTATCAACTGATTTACACTGTTATTCGGTTTTGTGCAGGTTAGACATTTTTGGCAACATGCCACTAAAACTCTCTTTATCCACCCTCATCATTTCTCTCTTTTCTTATTTAAGTGTTCACAGTGGTAGCTTGGGATGTGGACATTTTTGAAAACTATAAGCTTCTGATTTACTCGATTGATGAACAGACGCATTTCATCACCTTGGGAATTGTTTGTTCTTGGCTGCGCAGTTTGACAGTACTTGAAGGCATTGCTCTTAGCAGTGACCCGAACTATAAAGTGTTGAGTAGCTCATATCCGTGGATAGCCCGGAAAGTCCTAACTGACAATTCACCAAAGATCCGGTCTACTCTTCAGGAACTAGTGTACAAAGTAAGTAGCATGTCTCTATCTCCTTTTTTTTTATCAGCGATGTTGGTTGAGTTGTTGAATCTGGTGTTTGTCGTTGTAGAGCCTGCTTGTAATGTATGGTTGTCATCACGGTAATAATACTGGTGGGATTTGCAAGGACAGGATGGAGGTTTCAGAATCGATCGTCTAGAATCACTACTGACAGAGGTGGGTTGCTTCCGTTCCTCATTTCTATTTATCCGTGCTGAACTTGGCGGATTTTGTTATACATGTGATAAGGAAACAACATCCGAGTATTGAACCCACCCCTAGAGGTATGCTGGGAAATTCTATCTGCGTTACAATTAGCGAGGTTTATTTTAGGGAACTGCATGCAATGCTGTTACAATTGGCAGGCTTGCGTCAGAAACTGCCTGAAACAGCGTTATAAAAGGCAGGGTTTAACACCGCTAGGCTTTTTAGAAAATACCGTAGGGTATTTTTCTACTAGAGCTAATAAGGTTTCTATTATATGCATGATTTTGAAGCTTAACAATATCCTGCCGATACTTGACAGCTAGATCGTTTCTAAACTATCCTTTGACTCCTTCCATAAATTTGCATGGGGATGTGGTTGCACGTTGGAGTTTTTACTTGCAGAATGATTATGAGGAAACTAGTTGAGGATCTATCAGGGGTCAAAACATGTTTTTTTGGTTCTTTGTTGAGGATATTAATTGCAATAATACATAGGATATTGCTAGTCAGTTTCTTTGTTAGATTTAAAAAGAGCTTTTCCTGGCAGTAGGTGCAATTGAACATGTGTTGAATGTGATATTTGCAGTCCATGAGACAGCCGTTAGAAGATCCTGCAGAGCTAGAGGACCGGCCAGCTGAGAAGGGAGAAACGGAAACTGAAAGGGATTCTAGAAGTCTTGTGAAACGGCTCCTTACCTTTGGACTCACTGAACAGGTGCTTATCTTGTTCTAGTTTCCTACTGTTATACTGCAAAGTGAAACAAGCGGTTACTTGCTAGTGTCTCCAAGTAGAATTGGATAATTTTCATGTCTCCTTATAATTCTCAGTGCAATCCCCTGTACAATCTTCACTAATTGAAAGATTCAAACCCCCTATTTGACAACCTTAGAATATGTCCCTATCCACATCATAATTCTACTGCACTTAGTAAACATTATTTTTTTCGAATGATGAGCCCCAACGTGCTGCTATTCCTTTTATAATGTGTATCACTTTTATGGGACATTGGAATTTTGAATCCTTTGCTTGGTCTCTGCCCATGGGGCAGAGATAATAAAATCTTGTGGCAGAGCATGGTTCGATTTCAAGTTCTGGAAAATCACTGACGTACGTGGTATTCATTGGCAGGGTGATTTCGTAAGGGAGTTAATATTGGATGAACTTGCAAAGGTTTTTTTCTGTCCCCCCATTATTCTAAATTAGGAAGGATGCAGAGTTTCTCGGGCATAAGTAGCTGAAATAATCGACAGAAGTAGCAAGCTCAATGTCGGGAGCCCATATATTTGTATTCCATGTTCTGACTGATTGAAAATATTCTATAAGTGCCTAAACTAAAATAGAAAGTCCACTTTGGAAGTTAATAGTCAATTACATTAACTTCTAAATCATATTGGCACATTGTGTAAAGAATGTAGATTACAGTACTCTGTCTATAGGTACATTGTTTTACCTTCTTTGAATCTTCCTAAATGATTTATTTCAACTCAACTCCATATGGGCCGGGCTCAAGAAACTGAGACTGGTGTTGTTGCAGGGTATAGATGCGTTGAACCGAGTGGCGTTTGATTCAGCAGTACACAGCATAAGGACGCGTTCCCCCATCAGCCTCCCGTTCATTGCACCTGCAACAGAAGACGAGGATCTGAAGAACCTAGAAAATCTTCGGACGATCATGTCCATATTCAACAAATCTCGAGGCACTTCCGATGTTGGAACTGTGGCAGGCATGGGTGTTGGAAGCGGGGCAACTCACTCATCATCCAATTCTGAGGCTACTGCCCAGGTAGAACTTCTCTTCACGCTTGCTGTATGTATGTTTCTTATACGGAGTACCTTTCGTGTCATCTCATGCGTCTTGTGGTCAAATTTGGCTACTCACTTATTTTTGGACGTCAATCATAGAGAGACCTGCAATAGGAAGATCAAACTTTGATAGATCTTCTCATTTATTTCTTTGAAACTAATGTGAGGTTGTAATTCTAACTAGAACGGAGCCTATTTCAATGCAACATTACGAAAAACTTATCTAAGGTTTCACCAGACTGTAAGGTTTCATTGGATGTCTTTCGAGTTTAGCAAGAATGAACGAATGATAAAAGTGCGCTAATGAAAACGTGATGGATGAAATCGCAACACGGTTTGCATTTCTCATAAGAAACAATCTTAACGCTGACCCAGAGACTATCATGAATAAAGAGTCTCGTAGTAGTTTGAGTATTCACGCCTTGTGGATGTGGAGAGGCAGACTGTAAACTAAATATGTGGGACGTTACAAATAGATCATTGTTGTTGATTGAAGAGGCCTCCCTTTGAATCATGAAGACCTCTCCTCATGAATTGCATTTGCGCTTTCTTTTCCCTCTCATGATGTCTAGAATTCTTGGAACCGTCAAATTTTAATGAAATCCATGTTACTTTTTGTCTCTAGAAAGAGTTTTGAGATTCACATTTGATTAAGGCACCCTCGGATTTGAAATTGATTTTGTTGGACTACAAGGCAGTCCCTTCAGCCAAAACGACTTTGGGCAGACCACGAAGATGTTGCCAGCGGTGGAGCAGGTGGGAATCCAAAACGGGGCAGCAAAAACAACAACCCTGGTGAGGAGTGACAATAGAAAAGACATTATTCAGGGGACGGAAGTGATGGACACAAACATTACTAACGGGGTTTCTCTGAGCGCAGGCAGATATGACTTAGTAAAGTGGGATACCAGGTGGAAGCACGGACATTGGCAGTCTCGTGAAGCCGGTGAAACCACAGCAAGTCACGAACTTCGGCAGTGATGGAAATGGTCGAGTGCAGGTTGTGAACAGGTTGGAGAAGACCCCGTTTGTGGAAAACGATGCCTTGGAGACAGCTCTGTCAATGCGGGATGCCACCGACATTGTGCAGGGGCTCAGTGTTGGCACAGTACTTTCCAATTCTATCTGTTGTCCCTGAGGTGCCCTCCTTCACTTCATCTCTTCTCGATATGATATTCCCCATGAATGATGAGACAAATTCTCCTTTTGATGTTCGTTTTACTCCGTATTTTAATTGTCTTGCAACTCTTGTTCAACAATCCAGTTTTCAATCTTGAACAAAGCTTAACTTACATGATGTGTACAATTCATGAACTTGTCGTGAAATCATCCAAATAAGCATTAGAGCTTGGTTCTTATTAATAAAATACTTTAATTTTTGTTAAATATTTTTGGCAATTGAAGAAGTAATCCAGCACTTCTTCGCATGTTTTTTTTTGACACTTCAATAAGTTCAATTTCTTTTGTTAGGAAATATTACGTCGCAATAGCTTGATATAATGTAACACTCTTTGAAATAACAAATGATTTTATCTCCTACGTTTCGAGTGACACCTCTTTAGCACCTAAGGACACCTACATATAATCACTATGAATACAAGAAATCCTCATAAATCATGGAAAAAATTCTCTTTATGCTCTCTAAAATTTATTCCTGAAACATCTTGAAACAGTTCTTGATGTCCTTGTGTACGTCTATTGGTGGAGTCTGGTGTCATTTGCAAACGCAAGAGAGTGATTATGTTTTATGATTGCTTTTTTCAGAGCTTCCTTATCTAACTCGGCAGCAAGCGATATTCTTGCACGCTGAACTTGCTGGGAGGGTAGCATCACGTATTGCGGCTCGTAGCATTAGAGAGTCTATTCATGAAGGAAGTGGCCGATTGTCTCCCAAGGTAAAGCTCGATTCTCACTCCAGAACCAATAGCGTTCTAATTTACTTTACTTCAATTCACTCTCTTTTCGTCAACTTAAAAATGGCTGCTGTGGACTCCATGTTACTACTTCTATGAAGCTTGGGCTCCGCTGATTGCAAAGGATGATCTAAAATCCGTCAATGCCCCTATACTAGAATCATGTTTTGTAAATATGACCTGAGGTTTGTAGTGTCCTGACCGGACTTCATGGTGTGTTGCAGACTACTGATACTGTCCAATGAGAAGGTAATTAAAACATGGAAAACTCAGCAGCTTGCTGAACATAGCGAGCATCCTTGTGGATGAATTCTGATCAAAATATGCCCATTCTTGGACTTGCTAGCCGTATTGCATTCAACTGCATGTCCCAAAGACATGCTCGTGTTGTGTAAGGTCTAGATGAGCTACAACTAAAACCCTGACGAGGCACATAGTGAGTTATGGTCTGTTCCAAGGGTTGTATATAAGCACATTGAGCTCTAGGTTGGAATTGTACTGTAGCATGACTTTTTTCCCATGTAAATCCACTACGTTGTAATCAAATGTCGTCATTAAACTGAGGTTGGAGCAATGCCTGGATGTCACTATGCACCCAAGAGTGTAACTGCTCAGCAATAGACAAGTGTACTGCGGTCCTATTGGCAGCAGTGTTGCTGTAACGTGTAATTCAGTTGCCTTTGCTTTGCTGACCACATCAGTGGTTGCATTAAGTTCTCAGCAAGAGATTTTCTTACTTTCAGCACATGATCCTGGTGTCTTGCTCAGTGCTGTCACTGCTCACACGTTTGAAAATCTCCACGTGAACTTAGGAACGGAATACGGTAGACTAGTTAACCTTTTTTCAATGAAAAAAAGTAAGGGTCCATCCAAATTGTCTGACAGATTGATTGAATCTCCAGGTGCAGAGAAGCTTTTCTGGTTAGTTGTTTTTGAAATACGACTGGAAATTGTACTGAAAGTTGTACTCCCTCCTTCCTGAAAGGATTGTCTATATTTTTTTCAGCCAATTTCATTGATCATATTGTGAAGAACATAATGAAGAAAGGTTTCAGATTTTATATCACTAATGATGAACAACATAACATGTTTTAACCTAAACATAAACAAGGAAGTATGTTTTATAACGAAGGATGTGACATTCAAATTATAACGAAGGAAGTAGTAGTGAGAGGACAAGTCAATTAGTATTAGTTAGAGGATAAGTCAATGGTGGTTATTGAAATAGGGTGGAAAACAGCTTGAGTTAACCCATAAGTGCATTCTTCTTACCATTGATATATTACACAATCTTTCTCAAGTCTTCCTCAAGTCTTCCTCAATGAATATTAATTGGATGATGTGCATTTCCAAAACATTCATTCTAGGTGGTTAAGTATTTTCATATTAATCCTTAAACAATGGTGGAACAAGAATATTGTGTATGAATGATTTTAGATGTACAATGCTGAACAAAAATTTGCAATGCTTAATCTAAATTTTCTTGTGATGGTGGTGAAAATTTCTTCGTTGAGGTAGTAATGACTTCTCTAACAAAAGAATATGCTTTAAGAATAAATCACAATTTCATTTATGTAGACTACTAGGCAATTACTCTAGATCTCAATATCATCATACAAATTAATCATTTTGATCTTGAACCCAACTAATGAAATGAACACCATCAAGACCAATTTTACTCCAATTTCAAATTTTGAAGAATTCCTAAAACTACATGCCCTGTTGCAGTTTGAAAGTCGGCCTATAACCACAGCCTACTGATTTTCTAATCGTAGTACGTTATAGAATTCAGTTCACACTATGATAAACTAAACTAACGATGGAGGCTCACATCAAAGAAGGAACGACGCAGAACCACGCCTTGCTCGGTTATATGAGGAGGCTCAAGATTGATTTCTCCAAATTCCATCTCCTTTACTGAACCCATTAATGTGGAGGATTACCTCCGCTGTAGTAGGATTTAACATAAAACCATAAACTTCAATATAGGGCTGCTTCTCTGAAAATTTCATCCCAGCAACCAACTCCGACAACCAATCTGCTAACGTTCGAAAAGACCAGCCTCCTTGCAAATTCACTCTGTTCCAAGCTTATGTGCAATTAGGAACTAGAATTCCAGAACAAACAATTTCAGGAAGTTCTATACAACCGGGGGTTAAGGCAATTAAAGAAAAACAGGGGCATCCTCACAAGATTCTCTCAAAACAAAATGCGGTCATCGTACTGGTTACCCAACTGCAATTTGGCATTGACACCGACAATAGCATACACGTAAGATTTCGACGCACATGTCCAGACACTTTTGCCTCGAGAAAATCCTGAAAATGGGATTACTAAAATGGACGCACAGCAGCCTCTGCACCACTGTCATTCAGAGAGCCCCTGTCAGAGGTCAGTTTGTTCTGAGAGTCGGTCCAACCAAGGAGTCACACATATCCTTTCCCCACACAATTCAAGCACTTCTGAACCCTGCACATCCGAATTCAAGCACAAATCAATAAACTACAAATCCTGCAAACGGAAATGCAGAAGGTAGAAGATACTATTTATACCACATAAGAATTCTAACAAATACAGGACCAAATGGAGCTAAGGAGAGATCTTCGGTCAAAGGAGGCAAATCTGGGGAGATCTAACATTCATCACTACATATGAAATTCTTACGAAATTCAAAGTGGGAGGCTGTACACAACAATAAGCGGCAACACTCGAGGATCAGTTGATCGTAGATATTTAGTCACTTGGGCTTACACCTCTTGCTAATAAGTCCCACTAAGTGCAGGAATAAATGAACTGCTGGTAATAGCGGTCACAAATAGGAGACGGGATCAGATCCCTCACGGTTTTCGAATGTCCAACCTTATTGCAACTCTAGAACGACGCAATTGGAGCACACATCGCACAACTCTGCAACAACAAAAACGGGACCTAAGTAATGAGGATACAAAGAGAAGGTGAAAGAAGACAATACTTGTTGCCGTCACAAGTTGGACAAATGCAAGGCCTCTTAATCACAGGGTCATATAACGGAGACCAGTCGATTGTAGATTCCCCTTTGCACAGTCGACACTCGGTAAACCCTCGACCTCTGCAACATGCACACGGCGGCGCAGTTTTCTTCTGCAACGACGAATCCCCAAGAACCGAGATAAAGAAGAATATTCAACACAAGCCAGCACGCCACACCACATCAATGAAGTGACCGATAAAACCGATGAATTCATGTGAAGACCATTACCCGCCGCTTCTCAACCACGGTGGAAAGCACGTTCAGAGAAACAGAAGAGGCCATGGACAGCGTAAACATCCCTGCTGCTACTGCAGCCCCTGCCGTCGCCACCACCCGCAAAGGCCCTCCCACCATTGTGTCCGGCACCTAAAACCCGAAACCTTGAATCTCCAAAGAAAATCTGCCCCAACGGTAAACAGAATTCAACATAAAATTGCCATTGTTTCAACTCTAAACCCTAAACCCTAAAACCCTGATCCGCAACGCGACTCAACAGTAAGTTCTACGATGAAAGAAGAGTCTAACTTAAGCCAAATGTTCAAAACATATAGCAAACACACAAAAGCAAATGCAAGCATGAGAAAGTGACCATAAAGTGTTCGGACTCTGCAAATCTTAACTTCTAATAACTTCACAATATCTCAAGAATATCCAGACAACTACGGGCGTGAGGGTGCCTGATTGCTCTGCACAAGAGACAGGTACCCTCATAGAATTTGAGCGACAAACCAGGTAATGGAAGAAAACAGATCAATATTGACCTACAACCTACATTTGCGAAAGAGAAAGACGCATTTCACCTTGTAGTGATTCCTAACGAAAGTGCGGCGCCGACACGGCTTCTCAATCGCACAATTGTGCGCCTATTTCTCCACGCTCCACCTCTGAATGTACCGCGAATGGATTCCAATTACATTGAGGCGCGGTATCCACACAGCTGAAGAAGATGTGAGACAGGAAACTAGAGCAAATCCATTGAAATCTGTTTGTTGCTTGCGTGTGACGAGATTAGTTCCAATTAGATGCAGGCAGGAGAAAAGAACACGCCAAAGCTCGTACTCTTACTGCAGAAGGCCACGAACTGGCTGCGAGAGTGACGACCTAATAGCCGTATCAGAACTCTGGTAAGGGAGAGGCACCCAATGGCAATTCTAGGTGGCCTATACATGGTTTAATATTTTAGTCAAAAAATAATAATAAGCCATGTTTGGGCAGTCTACATTTAGGTGCTAAAATGACGCTCCTTTTTAGAAAGGGACGTCATTGGGTGCAGGGACGCCATTGGGTGCCTCTCCTTTAATGGATAATGGATACGAATCTGTGCTCACTCACAGCAAAGTCAGCACTCTGCACTAGCAAAGAACAACGATTTCTCTTAAAAAAATTCTAAGTTACTATTAAGGTAGGTACACCCAAATGTGCCACTAACCTTAAACCATTATCTGCACTATATGTATATCTCGAAAACCAATTTTATACCCATGTGGAAGAAACACTTTTAGAGTCACACCTCGTTCCTTAATAACTTTTGCATACAATATCCAAATGTCACGCTCTCTAGTGCATTGAAACCTCCTTTTACTTGCCAACAAGAACATATGAAGATTTGACCAATGTAATAATAGAAAATAGGCTCAGTAGCAAAAAGTGGCATTTTGGGTGTACCTACCTTACTATTAATGTTGATTTGCTTCTAAAAGGGGGTAATTGGAGTCACCTAGAAAATTAGTCCATCACAAGTAAAAGACACATGAGAGACACCTACACCAAATAGTGAAATTAGGTTGCCCCATAGTAATTTCTTAGCATTTGACATTGGAAGTAGTCACATCTTCTTTAAATATCAAACTTCTAAGAAGAATGAGAATGAAAAGAAGATTCAATCAAAAGTTGTTTTGCATGAAGAAGGTATAACACCCTTCAAGGTTGTGTGGAGAATGAGAAGGAAGGATGCTATGAAATGTTTACCTACAATTCAATAATTTTTTCGTTACATTACCGGGAAAGCAATAGCACAATTACTGGGAATGCAGCATCACAATATAGGGTGAATGCAACATGGTGACTAAGGAAAAAGTGTCAAGATTGTAGGAAAAATTCTTTAGTGAAATCTTCTTCACACCCAATCTCCATCTTTAGAGGAAAAAAATGGTCATTCTCAATCCTTAGAAAATGGAACCTCCACAAATAACGGAGAGCCAATGAGGGAGTGTCACCTTCCCATTCTCTGAAGATTGAGAATAGAATGAAGAAGGTATGACTATACCTACTATATAATTATTTATTGTTACTATGCAATAACACACTACTTTTGAATTAGGTATTGTTGTAATTGGAACTCATGAACCTCCATGTATACAAATGAAAATATATATAGAAATATATGTTGACTTTGATGGCTTGTAAAATAACTTTCTTGACATAAGGCAAATTAATTTTACTATTTAGTGTAGGGAATTATCAATCAATGTCTTGCATCAAACCATGAAAGACTTTTTTCAATAAATGAAATTTGAACTATATTAGGTTGAATTAGTTGGCTATAATCAATATCTTATCATATAGAGAATTTTTGTGATATAACTTTTGCTCTCAAGCACCAATTGAAATAAAAATTACATTTAGATTAAAAGCTAATAAATTTTTCTATCTTGTAAGAAAGTTTCAAAGAGTTTCATCAAAAAATGAGCTCATAGGAACCTATTCAAAATCCTTGTACTCTCCTAACTTCAGGGGACAACATGGAACTTTAGAGGTTAAATTAATTTAAAGTGCACATCAAATTTGTATTTTACTAGTGCAGTATTGAATTTCATAAACTTAAGGTTATATGAATGACATATAATAATGACAAGAAGATTCTTTCCTAAAGCTCTATCTATTTATTTGTGTTTACATGGGATACATTTTATCTATATAGAATAATTGTTCTCTATAGAAGATAACTTAATTAATAGAATTGTTTACAACAAATGATTCTTAGGTCACAATGTTCTTTAATCTCAAAAGTGTCATGGTGTTATGAGATCTTGCAAAATTTCTTCAAAATACTCATATCCAAAACAAGGCTAAAATCTTCATTTATATTTATTTTTTAACAAATCCAACCACAGGATCCTCTAGTAAACTTGTTCAAGCACATTGTTCCAAAATTTTAGAGTGAAAATTCGCACTAATTGTAAGGTCAATGTGCCTAAACTTCAAAATGTAGGCTTTTCTAACCCTTCTAAAAGGTAGATTTTTGTTTCTTTCAATATTTTTAAAAGAAAGCACATATGTCCTATAACTTGTGTGTTTTAGTCAATATGTTGGAAAATGGGTTGAGAATATATGTGAAAAAATTTAACTAGAAAATTTTTATATTCATTTTAAAAAAAACTGCAGAAGGGAAGTTAGTATTGAATTTTTTGGGAAGAAAAACTAAACCACTAGTAACTTCTACAAGAAATTCAGAACTATTAATTCCAATGATGAGAATAGTAAATAGTAGATATCATTTACTTTACTTTAGTTTTTATCTGAAAATTTCCAAAATTGAGTTAAGAAAAAAACTTTATGTGTTTTTTCAATCTTCATTGACCGCAAAATGAATCTACTCATAACATTTGCTTCTTTATTCAGAATTCAACAATTCAAATGCTTTTGAGTAAGTATGAATCTATAAAATCCAAAGGAATTAATTAATATTCTTTTATAATATAATTTTTACTACTCAGTTTGACATTGAAAATTTTAAAAAGCTTCTATTTTTAGCAATGTTTATTAAATTGACGTGAAATAAAGCTTCACATGTAGATTAGGGTGAATGGCATCCATCCTAAAAAAATTCAAACAAAAAAATTCAAATTATGAAGTCAATAGAGCTTGTCCGAGTTCTAAAAAAATCAAAGTGAGCAATTTAGTTATATACATAGGGATTAATAAGGGTTATCTTTTTTTACTAAATGACAATCTTGCATTTTACAAACCAGTGTTGCACTTGTATTTTACAAACTACTAAATAATTGTAAAGTTTGCCTTTGTCAATTTCTTAAGTATACAAAAATGCATGTACTTCTAATCATTAAATGTTGGATTGGGATAAGAGTTCTTATTCTTATAACCCCTAAAGGCCCAAACACCATATTTTGGCATCATAGTGATTTTGGGTAGTTCACTACAAATGGAATTTTTATTTTTTATTTTTGAAAATTTCACGAAACATATGCCCAAGGAGGCGAGGAGTAGTTGTAAGGCACAACAATTGTATAACTTTTTACTGCATGGTTAAAAAGTTATTGCATGATATGTAATTTTCAACATTTGGTAGGCAACTTAGGTAGCCTAAAAAACTTCTTTAAAAATCACTTTTTTTTAAAATAAAAATTTGAAATTGGTTTTCAAGATTTATATATACATAGAAAGCTTCGAATTATTTTGTTTCAATTAATGAGATTAAAGTTATGAGGAGTTTTAATTTGCAGGTAGGTATGGCATCTATGGCGTCTAGAGATTCCATACCTACCCACAAACTAAAACTTCTCATAACTTTCATCTCATTAATCGAAATGAAATGAATTATAGCTTTATACAAATATATAAATCTAGAGAACCAATTTCAAATTTTTATTTTTTTAAAAAGCGACTTTTTAAAAAGTTTTTTTGGATTGCCTATGTTGCCTACTAAATGTTGAAAATTACATATCATGCAATAACTTTTTAACCATGTAGTCAAAAGTTATGAAAATTGTTGTGCCTTAAAGCTACTCCTTAGGCACATGTTTTGTAAAATTCTCAAAGAAAAAAAAGAAAAATTCCATTTGTAGCGAGTTGCCCCAAATCACTATGATGCCAAAAATGGTGTTTGGTCCTTTAGGGATCAAGGCAAGGAGGTCTATAAATTCTCTTTGTAAGGGCTAAAATTGAATTTTGGGGAGGTGAAGCTTCTTGAAATATTATAAGTAAATTCTCCTTGAAAGACAAGTGGAATTGACATTTAACCCAAGCCGTTTCATATTTTTTTTGCAAATTTGTGAAATTAGTTATGAAGTTTTGAAGTTGAAATGGCATAGGGCTCTAAAATCTCCCCCCCCCCCCCCAAAAAAAAAAAATACCAAACCAAACCAAACCAAACCTATACACTATTTGTAAATTGCTAAAGGTCACAAAAAAGAAACATGTACAAATAGTGTACATTTGAGGAGGTGGGCGGTTTTAGAGCTTGTGTGCTTTTAGAACCTCCTACCTTAGTACACGAAACCACAACCTTTTAACCCTTAAACGTCGAGCTAATGACTGTAGAAGTCAACCCTTTTGGAATTGTGTGACATCATCTAGTTTAAAAAAATAAAAAATATTCATTGGGAGTCAAACTATTGTAGAAGATTTCTACTTTCCACCCCTAATTCTGAGGATGAAATATTATAAGTAAATTCTCCTTGCATTTCTATCCTACATAGGAAAATTCCTTGTCATTCATCGGACAAAGAACGTCCGCCGCAGTGTTTATGGGTTAAAGATTATCTCATAATCTATGGACCCACCATAAATAATTGTGAATTTTCAAATTAAAATGCATTAATAAGGGCATAGTTATACCCAAATCGACGTAGGCTTTTTATCTCCACATGTTTGAACCATGTACATTTTAGGCCGGGATCTGTACGGTGAGTAGGTGAGTACGGCCTTGCAACAAGATCAGTTTTGCAGCAGGTTGCCTTTTCCAACCCAACCTGTGTCAAGGATATGTTACCCAAAGGACCAGGCAAGCTCAGTCATGACACAAACTGACCGAAGCACAGGTGCTGAAGGAAGTTTTCACCTGATATGGAGACCATTCCTGCGGTTTTCTGTTGCTGTTTTTCAAAAGAAATGAAAAAGAATTCCATTGTAAGGAGGACAAGGACAAGACCACCAGTCCAGCCAGAAGTGGCCTGAAAAAGGGGAGAAAAAGAAGGGAGAAAAAGAAGGGAGAAAAAGAGAGAACGACCTGATTCCTCTTTCGAAAGAAAAGAAAATCGAAAGAGGTGTGTTCGCACTTGGGCACCAGGGTGATGTTTGGAATGTGAATACAGTCCAGAGGTAAGGTGGGTGGCTCTAATCTGGACCCGCTTCTAAAACCAATTTGGTACATTTTACTTCTAAAATGTATGAACTGCGTACATTTCAGAAGGGGGTCGGTTTTAGAAACCACTGTTTTTCAGCTTAAAAAATTTGTAACTAATTCCACAAAGGTCCAAAAAATATGAAACGACTTGGATTAGATGCCAATTCCATCTTTCTTTCTACCAAAATTCACTGAAAATTGTTTCGAGCTGTTTAGCTTTCCCAAAAATGCAATCAGCTCTTAAAGGGTCGGTTTAAGAGCCACCTACCTTAGGTCTAAATTTGTTCCTAAGACCCTTAGTAGCAACACTCCTTAACACCAAGTGCAAACATACCATAATAAGATTGTGAAAGGAAAAAAAATACACTAAAAGAGATTTGCATTATTCTAGCTGATGTTTTTTTTTATTAAATTCAGGATAACTATGTTGGAACTAATGTAGTTTCAGTATTATTTTAGTCATACTTTTGTAAATCTGCGTTATTATCAACATAGTTGTGTTAGATTTAACAAAAACCATCAGCTCAAATAGTGCAGATCTCTTCTAGTGAAGAAAAGAAAAGAAAACTAAGGTATAGGGTGCTTTAAAAATACCCCTGCTCTAAAAGCAACCTTTAACACAAAGGTACATTTTTCTTTCTTCAATGTAACAATAATTTACATTTCAGGAGGGTTGGGGTTGTTTTTAGAGAGCACTCTCTTTCAACTTCAAAAATTTGTAATTAATTCCACAAAGGTCCAAAATAATATGAACAACTTGGTTAAGATGACAATTCTAATTTTTTTCTTACAAAAATTTACTGAATTTTTTTTCAAGGAGTATAGCTTCCCCTCAAGTGCAATTAATTCTTAAAAGGTCACTTTAAGAGTAGGTTAACTGTTTTGGTCCACTGCACAAAGTGAGGTTACTTGTTTTGTTTGTTTGTTACAGTGACAATGAGATCTCATGGACCGTGCATCCCCGGGCACATTTTTCATACCATTGGAAAGCTCTCTGCCAAAATGGGTGCATGATTTTAGTGATCTCGCAGTAACCAACCAAATGAACCAAATAACTTCATTTAAGATATAGATTGCGAGTTAGAAGTCAACTCACTTGAAGTTTAATTTCATCCTATAATACATTAATCACTTAATTTGAGGTACAAGGATGTCCCATGTCAAATTGGGGTCATGTCAATTGTTATCATTTGTTAGAGAAATATTTCTGTGAAAAATTATTTCCTCTCCTGCCCAAGACTTCATACAGTACATAAGTGACTTTTAATTTTAAAAAACTAAAAATAATAATTGGTAGGTGAGTAATTGAGGTGATGCCACCTAGACACCAGTGCTCAATTAATGAAGATAGTTCGTCTGATCACTCACTGACTGGTTTCAAGAAGAGTAAGAAATATCTAAGTTATCCCTTTTTTTAACCAGGAGTTTCTTAAATTAAATTTTAAAATTTTAAAAATTATATATATATATATATATATATAATTGAAACCAATGAAATGAAACTTTTTAATCATGAATTTAGGACATATTAACCTATTAAGTTTGTTGTTGTATACCTTAGAACATTGCCACCCATTCCCCAAAAACAAGGCCAAGGAAATGGGTGGCTGGGGCCTTCCACCTCCTAGGCCTCCTTCTATCTGATAAACACTTAAGTCATTCCTAGCCGAAGGTCATGGTAAAAACAAAAAGTCAATCACATGCTTAATGATAGGAGACTCAAGTGTGTGAATTGTGGTTGGTTGTTAGGTGATCATGTACCGAGCGGAATGGGAGGAGAGAAGTTGTGAGCTTCAATTTGGCTGGGAGTTCTTGGTCCACAAAATGGAAGAAGTTAGTTGTTTATTAGAGGGAATTTGAACAATAGTAGAACAATTTTCTAAAGCAAGAAAAAGGGTTGCAGCAAGGAATTGATGTGGGTTCATTTTTGCTAGTAGAGGGTGTTTTAAGAGGTAGTTTATTGGGGGCACAAATGAAATGGAGTTCCATTGCAAAGAGGTGTTGCTGAGGGTGTTTGGAAGTGTTTTGTAGAGCTAGTCGAAGGTGTTTGGAGGCACTTTGTTGAGCTAATGTACAAGTTCAAGTTTGTGTTTTTTTGGGCTCCCTTAGAACTGTTGTGAGGTTGTAGGAGCAGTTTGGGTGACTATTCATTGCCATTTTTTGAGTTCCTTTAGAATAGTTATGTTGATCATTTTTTGCATCTCTTTGATGCACCTTGGAGTTGTTGTAGTGTTCATTTTGTGATAAAGGCTTTAAAGAATGCATCCTTAGAGGGCTAGGTTGTTGGCTACTAGAGAGACTATGAAGGAAGATGATGATTTCAATTTATAGTGGGTCCTAGAGATGCAAAGGGGCAATGGAGATGGTATAAACATGCTTGCATGTGCTGGAGGTTCACGTCCTGGCAGAGCTCCAAATACTACTAGAGATAGACAAGAGATGCATAGGAGGATGACAAGAGATTACTTCTCATATATCCCCATGTATAGACCTCATTTATTTTGTAGGAAGTATTATATGTGCTGTCCCTTGTTTTTACATATCATAGATAGGGTCAGTGCTTATAACAATTACTTTGTACAGAAAGTAGATGCAACTAGTTTACATGATTTGACTTCCCACCAAAAAATTAGTGCAACACTTTACGTGTTGTGTTATGGATTTTGTGCAGATGCAACTGATGAATATTGTAAGACGAGTTGTACTCTCACTCACCTTGAAGCATTTCCTCAAGCGTTTTTGTATTGCAGTGAGGGCAATGTTTGAAGGTTACCATTTGCAACAACCAACCCATGAGGACTTTGAAAAACAACCTGCAATCAATGAAGCTTGTGGTTTTCCAAGCATATTTGCTTCATTGGATTGCATGCACCTTGAATGGAAAAATTGTCAAGTTGTTTGGCGTGGGACTTTAGAGATTGGTTTGGCATAAAATATATTATACTCGAGGCTGAAGCTAGTGAAGACTTATACATTTGGCATGCTTTTTTTGGCTTGCATGGGGCTAACAATGACCTAAATGTGTTGAATTGTTCTCCACTTGTTTACAATATGTTGACAAGTGCAACTAAAGACATGACTCTCGTGGTCAATGGAATTGAATATAATAGGTATTATTTACTAGCTGATAGCATTTATCCTCCATGGTCATATTTTGTGCAAACAATTTATATGGCCCTCGATGAGAAGTGAAACTACTTTTTGCAACGATAGGAGGTAGTTTGCAAAGATATGGAGCAGTGCTTTGGAGTATTGCAAGCTTGGTTTGTTATTGTATGCAATCCATGTCATCAATGGAGTATAGATGTTATAAGTGACATTATGTTCACTTGTTGCATCCTCCACAATATGATTGTGGAAGATGAACAAGATGAACTAGGCTTGAAGATATAGTTAGTTACAGAGCTACGTGACAATAGCTTGTCTTTTGACAAGAACTTGTCATTTGAGGAATTGATGAGTGGCAATATAGAAATACAAGATGTAAATGGTCACTTTGGATTGAAAGATGACTTGATTGAATACTTGAAAGGAGCCAATATGGCATAATCTAAATTGTATGAGTAGTGGATCCTCTTTTTTTATTGTAATTGAGGTAGACTTTTGTAATTTGTGCATAAATGACTAAATGCATAGTATATATAATCTCCTTAGCCATCAATTGTGAACTCACAAAAACATGAACACATAATATGTTGAGATTGAAAACAAACCTTCATTGAAAATCACCAAATCTTGAAATTTATAATATTTTCAATTTCTTCAATTCAAGTAGAAACTAGACTTGATTAACTTCATTTCTTTAGTTGGATTAAAATTCAATAAGCATCATTTGTAACCTCAAAAAACCAAGGTCTTTTTTTCCCCAAAAAACACTCATAACTACCATTTTTGTGCAATTTTTTTTTAAAAATTATAAACTTGGGGTATCTAATTATAGTATCTTACACTTTTCTAGCCTAAAAATATGTAGAATAAATTTCAAAAATCTAGAGCACCCTAATTACAAGATATTTGCATTTAAAGTGAAGATAACAAGTTTTTTAGCACATTGGGGGACTAGATTATTAGAATATGAACTTCTTAACTTATATTTTTGTACTACAAAGTTTTTGAGGTTCAAATCTTTATAGTAGAAAATTGTGTTGAGAGTTTATGAATTTTTTTGCAAGAGTAATAATTTTCATTCTTAAGGGAATTGATAAATAAAGATAGGTACAAGACAGAAGAAAAATCTATATTATTAATATCTTTAAGATGGAATTAAAACACACTAATTCTAATGGTGAGACTATTTTAGCAAGCAAACTAAACCATTTTTTTAATGTAAAAATTTCATCCAAAATTTCATCCAAAATTTCATCCTATAAGCTATTTTTTTGAAGAAGATACTAAAATAGCCTAAAAAACAAGGTTGTTCATAACCTTTACATAACTTATTCATATTGAATGAATCAAATCTTTCCATATAAAAAAACACATAATGTGCCATAAAAAAAACTAATTCAAACTTTTCAATGCTTGATCTCCCTTATTTTGATTTTTTAGCATAATTTTTGTTTCTAGGCATCAATCTTCAAAAAAAAAGTTTCAAAAAACGATGTCAAAAAATGAGACCATAGGAACCTGCCCAAAATCCAATTTGTCCCTTGAAGAGACAATGGTTCTTTAGAAGTCAAGGCATAATTGACATCAAGAGTTTATAGCAAAAAAATGACCAACATACACTATGAGGATGATCCTTGGATGAAGCATTTTTTCCTTTAGAAGAGAGAAGAATCTCCCAAAGGAAAGTTGCAAAACTATTCACCAAAATGTAAAGATTGCAAGATAAATGTGTTCAAATTGAAAAAAACATGTTTTGGAGAATTATGACAAATTAATTCATAAGACTTTAAGATATTTTGCTTTACACATTTTGAACTTGGGTGATTGCATAAAACACTTGTACTATTTGTTGCATTTTTTACTTTTAACATTTTAGTACTTCTTGTACTTTGAATCACCTTTAGTACTATTAGAAGCATAGAACATGAAATCTAGACAATCAATTGGATTTTAGATATATTGTTTTGACAACTTGTGATGTTCATTAGTGGATGGCAATACTTAATTATACTACTAAAATCATAAATCCCTCTGTAATATCACAAATGCTACCATTAATACTAGGGGCTTGTGCTTGCTATGCTACGCACTCATGGTATCACATATTAGTAAAATTTTGATACATTTGAATAGAATGCATGATAATGATTTCAATAAGTCTTTAAAATAATTATTTTAAATATTTTGTAAAAATATTTTCAATCATGCATACATAGAAATCGTATTTTCACACAATGTGATATTACAGAAATAGAGTAGCAGTTTGCAATCACTTTGTAATATCATTTTTTACAAAGGATGATATTATAGAAATAATATAGTTGTTGCAATTGAGGTGATATTAAAGAGGATCCATAGGATGATATTATAGAGGTAGCAAATCCATTGCTTCTCTTAGCTTTATACTTCTTTGCACTTCTATGATTTTGTGCTTTTGTGAGCTTTGAGCTTTCATGATTTCAATTTTCTATTGCTACTACCAAATGATTTTGAGAAATTTATTCAATTGAAGCGATTTTGGATTTCACAACAATTAAGTTGTTTACAAAGTTGTTGAGATTTATAAGTTTTTCTTTTCAATTCTTCAATTTGGGTTGCCATTTTTTGTAACAATGGAGTCAAATTTCTAATGCATTCTAATGTATGTGTATCTTTTATAGTATTTACCATTGCATATGTTTCATTCATCATTCAATAAATTTCTATTGTACATTTTAATATATGCTTACTTATAAAAAAAATTATACAAAGATTTTAGTCATTTTTATTTGAAGATTTATTGCAATTTTTGTTTTACATTCTATTTAATACATAAAAATTCTTATAAAATTCTAATAATGAATGCGTAGCATAGCAAGCGCCAACTGCTAAATCATAAGTCCCTCTATAATATCACAAATGCTACCATTAATACTAGGGGCTTGTGCTTGCTATGCTACGCATTCATTGTATCACATATTAGTAAAAATTTGATATGTTTGAATAGAATGCATGATAATGATTTCAATAAGTCTTTAAAATAATTATTTTAATTATTTCATAAAAAGATTTCCAATCATGCATACATAGAAATCATATTTTCACACAATGTGATATTACTTAAATAGAGTGACAGTTCACAACCACCTCTATAATATCACTTTTTACGAAGGATGATATTATAGAAATAATATAGTCATTGCAATTGAGGTGATATTAAAGAGGATCAATCCTGGGATCAATATGGTGATATTATAAAGGTAGCAATTCCATTACTTTTCTTAACTTTATACTTCTTTTGCATTTCTATGATTTTGTGCTTTTGTGAGCTTTGAGCTTCTAATTTCAATTTTCTATTGCTACTTATACATTGGAATGCATTAGAATTTGACTCAATTGTTACAAACAATTGCAACCCAAATAGAAGAATTTAAAGGAAAAACTTGTAAATCTCAAAAGCTTCATGAACAATTTAATTGTTGTGAAATCCAAAATCGGTTCAATCTAATAAATTTCTCAAATCGTTTGGTCGTATTCATCATTGCATGTATTTCATTCATCATTCATTAAATTTCTATTGTTTATTTCAATATATGCTTATTTATTTTAAAAATTATATGAAGATTTTAGTAATTTTTATCTGAAGATTTATTAAAATTCTTACTCTGCATTCTATCTAATACATAAAAAATCTAATGAAATTCTAATGGTGAATGCGTAGCATAGCAAGCGCCAACCACTAGTTCACCATAAAAAAAACAGTTTACATAAACAAATTGGAGGCAATATGGGCCACCAGTTGTACTAGTGAATCTTTTTGTGTACCCTGAAATGTTGTTTTTTGCGACAAGCTAAAATTTACACTAGAAAATTAGATTTTTACATTTTTATTTAAAAAAAATAGAAAATGCACTTAAAAAAATATTTTGAAAGTAGCCATTGTAGCCAACTAAGAACAAAGAAAGAAGATAAAGGCTAAAATGAAAAAATCATTTTTAATTTTACACAAATTCAACCTAAATAAAACACACTTTAGGCCAATGTAAAACACTCTTTGAACATGTTTAAGACTCTCTTGAGATTGTATTTCTATTAGAAGAGCTAGCATACCAAATTTGATGATGTAACTCTTTAAAAAAGGTACTCAATAGTACTAAAAACCACCAAATTGTATATGTGACATATATTTGAAATCCAATTTTTCCTTTTGAATTAATTTTTAAAAAATGAAATAATTCAACTACATTTTTTATAGCTTTAAGAAGCTTATTTCTGAATTTCATGTTCATTCAATCATTTTTGCAATGCTTATGGCATAAGACAACTTCTATAATGAATGTGATGGAAAATAGGATAGGCATTTCTTGCAATTATCCACTTAAATAATTTTATTATAAAGAATTGATTTGAAAATAGAAGGAAAAATGAAAGTTTAAAAAAAATGAAAAATGTGAATTAGATTCATTAAAAAATGTTAAGTATTAGAAGATATGTAATAGAAGAAAAAATAGAACTATTACTAGCTCTAAAATGAATTTAGAACACATTAATTATAATAGTAAGATTGTTCTTACAATGAAAGTTCTACTTGGAATACTCTTTGTCTTAAAAATTGTGAATATTGATTTAGAAAATAGATTGACTTTCAATGTAGACAAAAATCCAATCTACAAGAAAGAAAGAAATAATTATATGTAAAAATGTTTGGTACCTAAAAATTTTGAAGTGGAAAAATTACATTGGAGAGAATTGAACTTATGTATTTGTGGTATGGTATCCATGATGAATTTAGAATAATTTCATAGCTTTGTTGAAAAATGTTCAAAATTTATTATGAGTAAAAAAAAGAGTGAACAATATGTAATAAAATGTAAAATAGAAGACGTTAATGCTGTTAATGTAATATTGCAAACTTTAGGAAATAGAAAAACACTAATATTTATATATATTTTACAACAAGTAGTTGCACGTGACCACCACGGTTGCCACCACTTGCTGCAAACGAAAGACGATAAAAAATTCAATAAATTTCAAAAACACAAACACAACTTACCATTACGGGCCTCCTGTAGCATTTGTGATGCCTGCGATGGAGATCGCCCTCGACTTAGAAATAGACGCGAAGCTCGATAAGGGTGTGGTTGATGCCCAAGATAACGCGAGTTGTCTCTTGCTTCGTTGTCCATGCTATCATTGTTACTAACATCGTAACTAAGTGAAGATTACAGCCTCTTAACTAAGTGAAGAAGATTATAAAACCCTAAAACAACCTTATCCACTTCGAGAGCTCTGAACCTTAGGAAGGATGGTGAACAGTGTAAGTGTCCCGTGGTGGCAACCGTGGGACACTTGCGGCCTTGAAAATCGGGAGGACCGATTACTCATCAATGTGTTCAGGTGCAGTTATATTTTGCTTAACATCATATGATAACATGCTCAGAAACTGACCCTTTAAGGACCGGTCCTCCTTTCAAATGGGTTTCTATAGACTGAAATGTTTTTAGGTCATTTCTCATAGAAAGAAAAATAGATGCAGAAGAAAACACAAGTAGTTGCACGTGACCACTACGGTTACCACCACTTGCTGCAAACGAAAGACGATAAAAAATTCAATAAATTTCAAAAATACAAACACAACTTACCATTACAGGCCTCTTGTAGCATTTGTGATGTCTGCAATGGAGATCTCCCTCGACTTGGAAATGGACGCGAAGCTCGATAAGGGTGTGGTCGATGCCCAAGATGTCGCGAGTTGTCTCCTGCTTTGTTGTCCATGCTTTCGCTGTTACTAATATCGTGGCTAAGTGAAGATTACAACGTGTGAAGTAAGTGAAGAAGATTATAAGATCCTAAAACAGCCTTATCCACTTCGAGAGCTCTGAACCCTAGGAAGGATGGTGAACAGTGTAAGTGTCCCGTGGTGGCAACTATCGTAGCACAGAGTAAGCAATTTCCCTATTATACTCACAAAAATCACTCTAGAGCATAACAAAATGACCCTAAAAATCGAACCCACGAGATCCTGTGAAGTAGCTAACCCTAACAAGGAGCTAAACCCAATTAACCCTTAAATTCTAATTTCCGGTTCTGCCTCTGAAAACCGGAACATTCAAACCCAACCGGAAGGCTACGACCAAATTTTATCCTAATTCCGGTTTCACTAGTTTTCCGGTTTATTGACTGACTTCCCAACTCAGGGCCCTGCAACTTCCGGTCCTAAGTGTCCTCCTGGGCGGATCCGTTCCGGTCCACCTTTCCGTATCTGGTTTAGTTTTGCCTCTGTTTTACCATCAGAGGGTTCGCCGCTTGCTTTTGAAAGTGGTAGGCCCACCACTCCTTCCGTGACTTATAGTGGCTGAAGACCCACTCTACTATCCACTAATCCCCTAACTAACCCGAATCCGGTTTGGCCCTTCATAGCAATCCGAATGGCAATCCGGATCACAGGTCACACAAAGACCCCCCGTACGATTCTCATACTACAACGACCTTGATGCTGAACCCGTTCCGTACGAAGTTAGGTGGCTACAAGTGTACCTGTCCGTTCCAACCTCTACCAAGCTCTTCCATTTACCAACAATGGTGGCAAGACCTCACAGGAGTCAGGACACTCAACCGGATTTTCCACCCAGGAGTTCTAGCGCAGCTAAGGAATCCCTCCCTATCCGCCTAGCCTAATTAACGGCTTTCTCACCCGGAATGCAAAGCTTCTACAGATGCTGAGGATCTGGAATCCACTCCTAACTCTTCATAACCTACTCACATGTACTTAGAACCAGAAAGATACATCAAAGGGAGAACTCTGCCAACACTCGGGAAAAACACACAAAGCCAGATCAATGGAAAGTACACAAAGAAATGCCAAAAGAACTCTCCCCAGTCTCCAACTCAGAGACTGTTTTATATACAAAAAACAAAAGCAAAAAGTGAATACACGATTTCCGCCTCTGAAGGCGCTGACAATCTAGTCCTACCTAATCCTAACCGGATTCTATTCCAGTTCATACTCTACCAATCCGGTTCCTACTTCTAACTCCCATTTCTATAAAACTTCCTACTTTGCCTTGCATACTCGAGATCCGATGGTAGGACTCTCGGCAGGTCTCTCCAACTGCTCGAACACCTCAGTTAGATTCCGGTTCCGTTCCCCATTCGGAGGTAGAACCGGATGATCTTCATCAGTTTCCGGGGAGTCTAAGTCGATCGGTTGCGGTTCGGTCGTGGGCGTCTTCTTATGTGCCCTGCTCGACTGGGACGTCTTGTCCTTCCCCGGTTCCTGAGCTGCCTCTTCCGGAAACAAGTCCGGAAGTGAAAGTTCAGAGAGCCGGACCGGAATCTCTGTCAGCTTCCGGCTGCTTTCTACGATCCGGTCCGTTGACTCTCGTGCCTTGGACAGGAGCTTCTCCATCTGCTCCTCAAAATCGGTGAGGATGTGCACCACCCTTGTTTCGGATATCTTCTTTTCCTTGTGCACCACCCTTGTTCCGGATATCTTCTTTTCCTTGTGCACCTCCTTTTCGAACAGGCGCGCCTTGGTGATCGCGGCTCCGGGTCCTCCGAGCACGTCCTTCACCTCCGCGGCCAACTTCATCATTTCCTCCGCCATCTCCCTTGTCGCGGTGGCGTTCTCGTTCAAGGCGAAAACTTCGGCTTTGAGGGTGTCAACCTCATCATGCTGTCGCTTGCTTTCTGCCTTCATCTTCCGGAGCTCATCCGGATTGATGATACTCTCAGCTACCCGGTGTGGCAACTGATTGTCCGGTTCCGCTCCAATCAAGTGCGCGATCTCCCCAATCGTCCGCTTCTTGATTTTCCAATCCGCCCGGATTCCGTAGAGGATCCCAACCAACTCGTCGAACAGATCTTCGGTTCCCGATCCGGCACATCCAGTCCGGCTGGAGCCTTCGTCTTGGACGGCCGAGGTTGAACCGGAGGTGTTCCTCGATTTCGGGTTGGCGTGGTCTTCTGTCTCTTGGGGATGAAATGCGGGTCCTCCTCTTTTTCTTCTTCTTCTTCTTCTTCCTCCTTGGTTTCGTTCCCAGAATCCGCTTCTTGGTCGGACTTGGATTCACCATACTTCATGGTCCGCTCCTGGGCCTTCCAAACCTTCGTCTCCACTTCCGTCAACAGTTCTTGTTGCTGGTAGAGGTGGTACACGTAAGGGCACAGTGGGGTGGCCTTACTTTTTCCTATTCTTGCAGTGAGCTGGGACACTAGATCGAAGAAGATCCGGCCCCAGTCTACTCTCCGGTTTCCGCACAGCGCTCCGAAGATTGTGTTACCCAAAGTGATGGTCACCCTGGTGGCTTTTCCGGATGCAAGACCGGAATAAGGAACTACAGCAGGCGACGCTCCCGGTCATCGATATAGTCCTCTACCGCGTAGCCATCCTTCGGATTCACGGCACTTCCGAATTTGCTCTGGATGAAATCATCCTTCCGGCTGGCAAGCCCGAGTCCTCCCGTCCGGAATCCGTAGACGGCTTGCCACAAATCCTCGGTCCATTGAACCAGATTCCCTCTCAGGGTGTTATCGAACTCGTTCGATACGCCACCCAGGAGCTCCCTAATCATCCTCTCATCCTTGAAACCCCAAGGTTTCAAGGCTAATCCCTAACAACCCATGGATGCTAAGTCATCCCTGAGTTCTCCCTGTTCCGGTTCCTTGGTCGGCATGACCGGAACCACTTTCCTTAACTTCACTTCACTCGGGGGTGGGGTGCTAGAGCCTGGTCACTTCTGGTTCAGCCGCGGCATGAGGGCGGCCCTACCCGGATTCACTCTCTTCTGACCTAACAAGGGAGCGCTCACACTCTGGTCTTCCGCTCCACTTGCAAAACAACCTCTTTGCGCGCTCACACTCTCAGCCTGTCACTGTTCCGTATCCGCTCGCGCTCAAAGCTCACCCACTCACGCCCGGAGGCGATCTCTCCGTCTCACCCCTCTCACTCACTACCGGATCCTCTCGTACTCTCAGCTCCTCGCCGCCGTAAATGGAAAGGATCAGGTGCTAAGACAAGAAACGACAACACGAAGATAACGCAAAAACCAAAGACCTGAAAATGGGCAGGGTCAGGCCTTATATAGTCCTGACGCCTTGGACTGGTCATTATGATGGATCGGACATCCGGTTCGGTCCTTGTCATCCGGTTCTCTCCAATCCGGTCAAGGAGAATCTGGTTGGAAATACAATTCGGTCCGCTTCTTCCTAGAACCGGATTAGTTCCGTAAGGTTCTCTTATGACTATTTTTGATTTATCTCCCTCCCTTTAGCTGGATTCGGATACCTATTTCTAATTTCCGTTCCACTCAAAAAGGCAAACGAAAAAAAATAAAAAATATGAGTTGTCACAGCAACCGTGGGACACTTGCGGCCTTGAAAATTGGAAGGACCGATTACTCATCAATGTGTTCAGGTGCAGTTATATTTTGCTTAACATCATATGATAACATGCTCAGAAACCGACCCTTGAAGGACCGGTCCTCTTTTCAAATGGGTTTCTATAGACTGAAATGTTTTTAGGTCATTTCTCATAGAAAAAAAAATAGATGCGGAAGAAAACACAAGTAGTTGCACGTGACCACCACGGTTGCCACCACTTGTGCAAACGAAAGACGATAAAAAATTCAATAAATTTCAAAAACACAAACACAATTTACCATTACGGGCCTCCTGTAGCATTTGTGATGCTTGCAATGGAGATCTCCCTCGACTTGGAAATGGACGCGAAGCTCGATAAGGGTGTGGTCGATGCCCAAGATGTCGCGTGTTGTCTCCTGCTTCGTTGTCAATGCTGTCGTTGTTACTAACATCGTGGCTAAGTGAAGATTACAGTCTATTAACTAAGTAAAGAAGATTATAAAACCTTGAAACAGCCTTATCCACTTCGAGAGCTGTGAACCCTAGAAAGGACGGTGTACAGTGTAAGTGTCTCGTGGTGCTAACCATGGGACACTTGCGGCCTTGAATATCGGGAGGACCGATTACTCATCATTGTGTTCAGGTGCAGTTATATTTTGCTTAACATCATATGATAACATGCTCAGAAACCGACCCTTTAAGGACCGGTGTCGTGATGTGGGCCATCTACTATTTGAATTAGACATCTTGTTAGTTGAAAAATTAGTTGTTAATATTGTATGTTGTGAGTTGCTAGTCATGGGATATGTAAGTGTTAGGAGCCTTAGTCTTGACTATCACTACTAGAAAATTTTGTATTTATGTTGTTTTGGTCGCGTTGATCCAGTCAAAATCTGACAGAAATCTGTTGATTTCAACAGATTTCTGTTAAATTTTGACCGGATCAACGCGACCAAAACAACAGAGAAACGAAATTTTCTAGTAGTGTATGTTGTTGCCGGTTGATAACCGGTTGTTAGTAGTTGATACTAGGGTAGTGGAGTTAGGGTTAGGGTTAGCCGGCCGCTAGCCGTCGGGGTTTGTGGTGTCTTACTAGAGGCAAGGGCTGGTCCTTTGCTCTCTCTTTTTTTTTTCTTGTCTCTTGGAGGGTTGGAGGAGGTGGAGGTACTTGAGTGAGTGAGTTGTGTTGTTGTTATGGGAGGTTTATTTGAAGTAAAGTATTGATTTGGGGAGCTTTTGTGTAACATTTTGCAAGAATATTGGTTGAGTGCTATATTTTGGATCTGAGTTTTTGAAGATTTGATACATAAGTGTGCCAAGTTTCAAATCTAGATCTACTATGGAGAAAAAGTTATGAGGCGTTGAAGTGGAGGTGTTTGGATTTCAAGACAGCCAAGGAGGGTATATGGAGGAGCGTCATTCTTATTGGATTTTTTGTGATATGAACGTGAAACTTGTAGGGTATTCTTCTTATCTTATCTTCTACTTTGTGCCAAAATTTTAGCTTCAATGGACTTAAGATCAAAGAGTTATGTACAAAATACAACCGGGGTGTGGAGGCAGTGACGGTTTAGAAAGTCAGTATTGAGGTAATGTCTACCAAAGTTGGATAGTATCTTAGATTGAGGTAACGTTGGTATAGGAGTATTTAAGTAGTTGATCTACAATGTGGCAAAGTTTCAAGTCATTTGGAACTACTTTCCAATAGTTATGCTAGATCAAAGTTAGGTATGAGAGTTTAGGGAAATTTGACCAGGGTTAGGAAGTCAGTATTGGGGTAATGTCCACCAAAGTTGGACAGTATCTTGGATTGAGTTGAAATTTGGTTTAGGAGTATTTAAGTAGCTGATCTATAATGTGGAAACGTTTCAAGTCATTTGGAACTACTGTCCAATAGTTATGCTAGATCAAAGCTAGATATGGCAATTTCTAGGTTATTGAAGGAATTATAAGATAGGGATTTGGGAATATAGGGATCTTGAAGGTAGGGTTATGATTATTTAGGGTGTTAGGGAGATTATTGATGTATACAAAGCACCTTCACAGCAAACGCTCAGTGCTATTCCAAACCTAATCACAAAACCTTATGACACCAGTCCTCTTTTCAAATGGATTTCTATAGACTGAAATGTTTTTAGGTCATTTCGCATAGAAAGAAAAATATATGCGGAAGAAATCACAAGTAGTTGCACGTGACCACCACGGTTGCCACCACTTGTTGCAAATAAAAGACGATAAAAAGTTCAATAAATTTCAAAAACACAAACACAACTTACCATTATCGGCCTCCTGTAGCATTTGTAATGCCTACGATGGAGATCGCCCTCGACTTGGAAATGGATGCAAAGCTCGATAACGGTGTCGTTGATGCCCAAGATGTTGCGAGTTGTCTCCTGCTTTGTTGTCCATGCTGTCGTTGTTACTTACATCGTAGCTAAGTGAAGATTACAGCCTCTTAACTAAGTGAAGAAGATTATAAAACCCTAAAACAACCTTATCCACTTCGAGAGCTCTGACCTCTAGGAAGGACGATGTACAGTATAAGTGTCCCGTGGTGGCAACCATGGGACACTTGCAGCCTTTGAAAATGGGGAGGATTGTGTTCAGGTGCAATTATAATTTTGCTTAACATCATATGATAACATGCTCAGAAACCGACCCTTTAAGGACCGGTCTTCCTTTCAAATGGGTTTGTATAGACTGAAATGTTTTTAAGTCATTTCTCATAGAAAAAAAAATAAATGCGGAAGAAAACACAAGTAGTTGCACATGACCACCACGGTTGCCACCACTTGCTGCAAACGAAAGACGATAAAAAATTCAATAAATTTCAAAAACACAAACACAATTTACCATTACGGGCCTTCTATAGCATTTGTGATGCTTGCGATGGAGATCGCCCTTGACTTGGAAATGGACGCGAAGCTCGATAAGGGTGTGGTCGATGCTCAAGGTGTCGCGAGTTGTCTCTTCTTTAATTGTCCATGCTGTGGATGTTACAAACATCGTGGTTAAGAGAAGATTACAGCCTCTTAACTAAGTGAAGAAGATTATAAAACCCTGAAACAGCCTTATCCACTTGGAGAGCTCTGAACCCTAAGAAGGACGGTGTACAATGTAAGTGTCCCGTGGTGGCAACTGTGGGACACTTGCGGCCTTGAAAATCGGGAGGACCGATTACTCATCAATGTGTTCCGGTGTAGTTATATTTTGCTTAACCTCATATGATAACATGCTTAGAAACTAACCCTTTAAGGACCTGTCCTCCTTTCAAATGGGTTTGTATAGACTGAAATGTTTTTAGGTCATTTCTCATAGAAAAAAAATAGATGCGGAAGAAAAAACACAAGTAGTTGTACGTGACCACCACGGTTGCCACCATTTGCTGCAAACGAAAGACGATAAAAAATTCAATAAATTTCAAGAATACAAACACAATTTACCATTCCGGGCCTCCTGTAGCATTTGTGATGCCTGCGATGGAGATTGCCCTCGACATGGAAATGGACACGTGTGGCACTCTAGTTAGAAAGAAGGATTATTTTATGACGAAAATTGAGTAAGGGTACCCATTACTAGCATATTTTTTTGGTTAGGATAAATTATTCAGCCTTTAAAATGCTAGATTCAGACTTAAGGACCTTTGGAATTCCTTTATATGATAAAGAAGTTAAAAAGGAAGATAGTCCATCCGGAATCGGAAACCGGATTATAGTCCTTTTCCAGGAAATTCAATTAAGACCGGAATTAGGAGTAATGGCAAAATAGACTTACGGGCTAATCCTATCGGAAGCCTATACTTAACGTTAATCTCCTAGCGGGAATGATGGGTTACTAGGGAAATCCTATCCGTTAGAAAAGTACCAACGGTAGGAACCTTAACGGACACCGGGACCAGAATTTGAGGAAAGGGAAAAAGGGAAATTCTTTTCCGTTCGGGTTCATTCTGGATTGTCAATTTTTCGTAATTCCGAGGTAAGCTTTGAGCAAGAGAGAGAGGGAATTCTATTCCGGATTCTCGAAAGAGACATAGGGGTGATTTACTTGTCTTGGCCGGAGTAGAGTTGTATGTTTTTGGAGCAGTTGGAGGAATCGTTAGTCGCCATGAGTGATAGGGAGAGCTCTAAGGATATGAGCAGTGAGGAAGGAGTACTGTTAGCACTCCGGACGGTAGTTCCTATCATTCCGGAAGATGAGAACGAGAAGGCGCAGTTGGAGGAGGATCTTACTTGTATCGGCTGCTTGGGACTACTCAAGGTGCCCTGGAACCTACTGGATGAAGCGATGGTGCAGGAGCTAATCGAGGAGGCAACTGAGGAAATGACAGGCACAATCCGGGGGCAGCCGGGAAGGTGGACGGCGGAGCACTGGGAGAAGGCGTATGGCTTCACCGCATCCGGAGAAGGTTTGAACACGCAGCGGGACAAGTACAAGGGTAAGTATACCCGAACCATTCACGCAAAGAATGGGTACATGATTGCACACTGTGGGGATGAGCGTGAGCGGAGAGTTTTAGAATTTCTGGCTCCGATTATGAATCCGGATAGGCCGACCTGGCTTACAGTCACCCTGTCCAACTGCATCTTTGATGCACTAACCGGAGCGAGAAAGATAAGGTGGGGGTTAGTGATCAAGGAGACAGTGAAGAAGATGGTCGCTGCTGTAGGGAAAACTAAACCCTCCGGTTTAACACCCTTCCTCTACCACCTCTATGATTCCTTAGGATTCATGAGTGAGAAGGAATATGAGACTTACCAATCTGCCTTAGTGATGTTAGAGTTTGATATTGAAGACGAGCAGAAAGGGAAAGAGAGAAATCCAACTCCGGAACCGGAATCCAAGGAACCGAAACCTAGTCGTAAGGATAAGGGTCCAGAGGTAGGAACTAAGAAAGATGAGCCGGCATGGGATTCAGTCCGGAAGGGAGACGCCTTAGGGCAGATCATTGAAGAGTTAACCAAGATCCGCCAGCACATAGCCAAAGAATGGGAAACCATTCAAAGGATCAGCAAGGCGTTAGGAGTAGATCCCTCCCAACTCACAAGGGAAGTAGATACTTTGCTACCCGGAAAGAGTGTCCGGAAGTTGGAAAGTAAAGTAGAGGAATTGACTGGGACCATAGGAGAGCTCCAGAATCAGGTCAAGGAAAAAACAGATGAATTAGAGAGGAGTAAGAAACTCTCTGCTGAATCTGTGGACCTGCTTGGGCGGATTGGGGAATTCCTTGGGAATACCGGAGATGTGGTGAATTGGGCCCGGTTGTTTGATGAGGGCGTTCACAAGGAAGGAACGCAACTAGGGCCAAAGTTGGTCTCAGTTCTGGTTAGTTATGGTGCAAAGATGGAGAAGACTTTGAGTGAGATGAGAGACCTGTTAGGATTAAACCCACCGGGAAAAGGAATGAGAGGAGCCGGTGGTGCCACCCCTTCCAAGGCTCATTCTCCTTCTCCCATGTCATCCAAGAAGGGGAAAGGGATTGAATTCACCCCTCCCCGAATCCCACCACGTGGGAAGATGGGATCTGAGGCCGGCAAAGATTCAACACCCGGATCGCACACCCGAAGTCACTCAAGGTTGGGCGAAAGTTTGGACTCTCCAGTCAGCAAGAAGCCAAGTCCAGTTCAGCCAAGCGCTACCAAGAAGAAGCAAACAACCAAGAAGGCAAGGTCACTAGACGTTATTCCGGTTTCAGACGAAGAAGAAGAGGATTCACCCGAGGTCAGTGACAAAGAAGGCAGCACAGCTGAGTTTTCAGAATCAGAGTCGCCTCCCAAGAAAGGTAAATTGAAAGGGGCCACTCCAGGGAAGGGCCAGACATCACGGGGAGGGAAGACTGCGACCGGAAAGAAGCAGCCAACCCGGAAAGGAGGGGCCAAGAATTTGGAAGACACTCCCAAGCGACCGAAGAAGTAGGGGCTAGGTATAAGAGTTAGTCAAAACCAGAGTTGTTAAGAAGGAATAGTTAGGAAGGTACTTTCCAATGCAGATGTATCCGGACTTCTTGATCCGGACTCTTAGGATCTGGATTTCTTCTTTTTGTTTCCTGTCTTTTAGTGAAAGTCAAGGATATACTTTGGGATGGCACGTGTCATTCCCTTGTGGTTAGTTAGGATTCTCAGCTGGGGACCGTTGTGTCCCCGGGTTTGTTATTTAGGAGGTGACAATCAATTGTTTCCTCGGACAGTTTCCGGTTGTGAGAATTCTGTCTTGATTTGAAGTAAAAATCAGTATTTTCACTTCACAAGTTGATGTGTCTATTGTATTGTACTTGTGTTGGTATGCCTAGTGGTGATTTATCGCTGATCTGTGCGGGTGGCTAAGGTTGCTGTGGTTGAGAGGAAGGAAAGAGGGAACAGTCCCCGGATCCTAGCAGATCCGGTTCTATGAGTAAGGGTCGTATACTAAGGTAATGAGAGTGCGAGGAAGATAGGGAAAGATTGTTTGGAAATCATTCTCCATATGCTTGAGTAGGGTGCAAGTATGAAAACTTAGTTAAATGGCGGTAGTCGGGATCCTAATCCGGATATCTTCCCTGAGGAAGTGAGTAAATCTGAAACCATCCAGTGAGCAATATGGAATATGTTAGAATGATTGAGTAACTACTACTCCCTTTAAATCTCTTGAGCATCCCCTTATAGAATTGAGTCGGTTTAGGATTTGTCATTGTAGTAAGTGAAGAGGGTAAGGCTTCTTGTGTGACCTGCTGATTTAGTGAACAACTGGATTAGCTGTGAGGAAGTCATTATCCGGATATTTCTTTGAGTTGTGTAGAGTATAAGTGTAGGTGAATGAGTGTTTTCTCCGAGTTCCTAAATACTCGGAGGGTAGGATTTACGTGTCCTCCCTTAAATCTAAACACGGAACCCTCTTCCTTAAGAGGTTAAACTACTTTGTATAACTGAACCGAAATACGAACTAGACACAGGTCTTGGTTGTTCTTTCTTAGATTCTGGATAACAGTGGAAGATATCTTGAAACTAAGGTAAGAGAGAGATTCAGTAGATTAAAGAGGAAAGAATGATAACCGGAATACATTCCTAATCCGGATGTTAAAAGGAATTACAAACTAAATCCCTGTGGAACGATACATGAGTCACTTAGAGGTGTTTTTACGCCATTAGGAGTAATTGTGCTTTCTTGTGCTACAACAACGCGAAGCTCGATAAAGGTGTGGTCGATGCCCAAGATGTCGCGAGTTGTCTCCTGCTTTGTCGTCCATGCTGTCGTTGTTACTAACATCGTGGCTAAGTGCAGATTACAGCCTCTTAACTAAGTGAAGAAGATTATAAAACCCTGAAACAGCCTTATCCACTTCGAGACCTCTGAACCCTACGAAGGACGGTGTACAGTGTAAGTGTCCCGTGGTGGCAACCGTGGGACACTTGCAGCCTTGAAAATGGAGAGGAACGATTACTCATCAATGTGTTCAGGTGCAGTTATGTTTTGCTTAACATCATATGATAACATGTTTAGAAACCGACCCTTTAAGGACCGGTCCTCCTTTCAAATGGGTTTCTATAGACTGAAATGTTTTTAGGTCATTCTTCATAGAAAGAAAAATAGATGCGGAAGAAAACACAAGTAGTTGCATGTGACTACCACGGTTGCCACCACTTGCTGCAATCGAAAGGCGATAAAAAATTCAATAAACTTCAAAAACACAAACACTACTTACCATTATGGGCCTCTTGTAGCATTTGTGATGCTTGCGATGGAGATCTCCCTCGACTTGGAAATGGACGCGAAGCTCGAAAAGGGTGTGGACGATGCCCAAGATGTTCCAAGTTGTCTCCTGCTTTGTGGTCCATGCTGTCATTGTTACTAACATCGTGGCTAAGTGAAGATTACAATCTATTAACTAAGTGAAGAAGATTATAAAACCCTGAAACAGCCTTATCCACTTCGAGAGCTCTGACCTCTAGGAAGGACGGTGTACACTGTAAGTGTCCCGTGGTGGCAACCGTGGGACACTTGCGGCCTTGAAAATGGAGAGGAACGATTACTCATCAATGTGTTCAGGTGCAGTTATGTTCTGCTTAACATCATATGATAACATGCTTAGAAACCGACCCTTTAAGGACCGGTCCTCCTTTCAAATGGATTTCTATAGATTGAAATGTGTTTATGTCATTTCTCATAAAAAGAAAAATAGATGCGGAAGAAAACACAAGTAGTTGCACGTGACCACCACGGTTGCCACCACTTGCTGCAAACGAAAGGCGATAAAAAATTCAATAAACTTCAAAAATAAAAACACTACTTACCATTACGGACCTCCTGTAGCATTTGTGATGCTTGCGATGGAGATCGCCCTTGACTTGGAAATGGACGCGAAGCTCGATAAGGGTGTGGTCGATGCTCAAGATGTCGCGAGTTGTCTCTTCTTTAATTGTCCATGCTGTGGATGTTACTAACATCGTGGCTAAGAGAAGATTACAGCTTGTTAAGTAAGTGAAGAAGATTATAAAACCCTGAAACAGCCTTATCCTCTTTGAGAACTCTGAACCCTAGGCAGGACGGTGTACACTGTAAGTGTCCCGTGGTGGCAACCATGGGACACTTGCGGCCTTGAAAATCGGGAGGACTGATTATTCATAAGTGTGTTCAGGTACAGTTATATTTTGCTTAACTTCATATGATAACATGCTTAGAAACCAACCCTTTAGGGACCGGTCCTCCTTTCAAATGGATTTCTATAGACTGAAATGTTTTTAGGTCATTCCTCATAGAAAGAAAAATAGATGCGGAAGAAAATACAAGTAGTTGCACGTGTCCACCACTGTTGCCACCACTTGCTGCATACAAAAGGCGATAAAAAATTCAATGAATTTCAAAAATAAAAACACAATTTACCATTACGGGCCTCCTGTAGCATTTGTGATGCTTGCAATGGAGATCTCCCTCCACTTGGAAATGGACGCGAAGCTCGATAAGGGTGTGGTCGATGCCCAAGATGTTGCGAGTTGTCTCCTGCTTTGTGGTCCATGCTGTCGTTGTTACTAACATCGTGGCTAAGTGAAGATTTGTAGATGGGAATTTACTATAGATTTAACTATTGAGAAATTCCTATAGTTACGAGTTCGTTCGCAGGGAGGTATGGTTAACAATAGGTAATTCCTAAGGCAATTTATTAACCCAAGTTGTGCACAATTGAAGGAAAGGGGGAAATATTTCACATTGACCCAAACAATAGATCTAAACCATATTATAATTAAAATCAAGGCTGGAGACTTATCAAATGTATGTCAATCTATCAATTCAGCTTTATCTGTTCACTCCCATGTCAGCCTCACCAATCGCATTGGTACAATCTTCTATTGATCTCCTCGCTCAGCAACCAACATCTCCAATTGATTCTTTGTTTATGTGTTCACATCAACCAATTGCTCGTTGCAAGATATATTTTCTCCGTTTTTTATGCCTCCCTTATTTTCTCAATTCTATTGATTTATAATTCCAAAATCTCTCTCTTCATAAACAATTAATTTCACTGCCTCTATAGATTAACAATCAGTTCAAACCATTAAAAACATTCAATAGCATCCAAATTACACATAATTGACATTCCCATGCATTCAGTCCATCGACTATTGATAATACAATTAAACTCACGCACAACCAAGCATGCAATCACAGCAATAACAATAGAATTTCTCACAATCAGTTACACCCATAGTTTAACACACCACTCAGATGGTCACATACACCATTGATAAAAACAATTAAAATCCATGTACACAGACATTCACATCCAATTACACCCATAGAAATTCCTCATTGAAATTAAATCTATAGACTCAACATTCAACACACAAACACACGCAACAATAGTAAGAATTCCAATTGCAGAATCACATCCAAAAATATACACACAAAATCTCCATACATTTGAACACTGTACTATATAATAATAAATTCCGCATTATATTCCAGCATAGAATCTTACAATTGATCCTCACTCCTGTCCAACTCCACTCTGTAATATCTATCGATCCAACATAACTAAAACCAATCACTAGCACTATAGAAAATGAACTCCACCCACTGAATTCACAAACACTCACAACTATCCATCACACTCACACTACCGGCCGCACCGCCGCAGGAGATCTGACTCTCTCCAGACTAAGAACAATTGACTTTCCCCACGGGACTTCACCTGAACACCATAGCCAACCACCTCAACCACCAACACAATAGAATTCATCCATCTAATCCCCTTGAATCCCATCCATCTATTGGCCAAAACTATAGAAAATCTTCCTACCCGGGTAATAACCTATTATTAACATTGTAACACCACTATCACTATAGAAAACGAGGTATTTAACCAAAATTTTAAAACTCTTCACAAATTCCCTATAGATTCTTAACTACAAGATTACAGACTGTTAACTAAGTGAAGAAGATTATAAAACCCTGAAACAGCGTTATCCACTTCGAGACCTCTCAACCCTGCGAAGGACGGTGTACAGTGTAAGTGTCCCGTGGTAGCAACCATGGGACACTTGCGGCCTTGAAAATGAGGAGGACCGATTACTCATCAATGTGTTCAGGTGCAGTTATATTTTGCTTAACGTCATATGATAACATGCTCAGAAACTGACCCTTTAAGGACCGGTCCTCCTTTCAAATGGGTTTCTATAGACTGAAATGTTTTTAGGTCATTTCTCATAGAAAAAAAAATAGATGCGGAAGAAAACACAAGTAGTTGCACATGACCACCACAGTTGCCACCACTTGTTGCAAACGAAAGGCAATAAAAAATTCAATAAATTTCAAAAACACTAACACGATTTACCATTATGAGCCTCCTATAGCATTTGTGATGCTTGCGATGGAGATCACCCTTGACTTGGAAATGGACACGAAGCTCAATAAGGGTGTAGTCGATGACCAAGATGTCGCGTGTTGTCTCCTACTTCGTTGTCCGTACTGTCACTGTTAATAACATCATGGCTCAGTGAAGATTACAGTCTATTAACTAAGTAAAGAAGATTATAAAACCCTGAAACAGCCTTATCCACTTCGAGACCTCTCAACCCTACAAAGGACAGTGTACAATGTAAGTGTCCCGTGGTGGCAACCATGGGACACTTGCGGCCTTGAAAATGGGGAGGACCGATTACTCATCAATGTGTTCAGGTGCAGTTATATTTTGCTTAACATCATATGATAACATGCTCAGAAACTGACCCTTTAAGGACCGGTCCTCCTTTCAAATGGGTTTCTATAGACTGAAATGTTTTTAGGTCATTTCTCATAGAAAGAAAAATAGATGCGGAAGAAAACACAAGTAGTTGCACATGACCACCACGGTTGCCACCACTTGTTGCAAACGAAAGGCAATAAAAAATTCAATATATTTCAAAAACACTAACACGATTTACCATTACGGGCCTCCTATAGCATTTGTGATGCTTGCGATGGAGATCTTCCTTGACTTGGAAATGGACGCAAAGCTCAATAAGGGTGTGGTCGATGCCCAAGATGTCGCGAGTTGTCTCCTGCTTCGTTGTCCATGCTTTCGCTGTTACTAATATCGTGGCTAAGTGAAGATTACAGTCTATTAACTAAGTGAAGAAGATTATAAAACCCTGAAACAGCGTTATCGACTTCGAGACCTCTCAACCCTGCGAAGGACGGTGTACAGTGTAAGTGTCCCGTGGTGGCAACCATGGGACACTTGCGGCCTTGAAAATGAGGAGGACCGATTACTCATCAATGTGTTCAGGTGCAGTTATATTTTGCTTAACATCATATGATAACATGCTCAGAAACCGACCCTTTAAGGACTGGTCCTCCTTTCAAATGGGTTTCTATAGACTAAAATGTTTTTAGGTCATTTCTCATAGAAAGAAAAATAGATGCAGAAGAAAACACAAGTACTTACACGTGACCACCACGATTGCCACCACTTGCTGCAAACGAAAGGCGATAAAATATTCAATAAATTTCAAAAATAAAACACAACTTACCGTTACGGGCCTCCTGTAGCATTTGTGATGCTTGCGATGGAGATCGCCCTTGACTTGGAAATGGGCGCGAAGCTCGATAAGGGTGTGGTCGATGCCCAAGATGTCGCGAGTTGTCTCCTATTTAATTGTCCATGCTGTGGCTGTTACTAACATCGTGTCTAAGAGAAGATTACAGCCTGTTAAGTAAGTGAAGAAGATTATAAAACCCTGAAACAGCCTTATCCTCTTTGAGAGCTCTGAACCCTAGGCAGGACGGTGTACACTGTAAGTGTCCCGTGGTGGCAACCATGGGACACTTGCGACCTTGAAATCGAGAGGACTGATTACTCATAAGTGTGTTCAGGTGCAGTTATATTTTGCTTAACCTCATATGATAACATGCTTAGAAACCAACCCTTTAGGGACCGGTCCTCCTTTCAAATGGGTTTCTATAGACTGAAATGTTTTTAGGTCATTCCTCATAGAAAGAAAAATAGATGCGGAAGAAAACACAAGCAATTGCACGTGACCACTACGGTTGCCACCACTTGTGCAAACGAAAGACGATAAAAAATTCAATAAATTTCAAAAACACAAACAGAATTTACCATTACGGGCCTTCTGTAGCATTTGTGATGCCTCCGATGGAGATCTTCCTCGACTTGGAAATGGACGCGAAGCTCAATAAGGGTGTGGTCGATGCCTAGGATGTCGGGAGCTGTCTCCTGCTTCGTTGTCCTTTTTGATGTTGTTACTAACATCCTAGCTAAGTGAAGATTACAGCCTGTTATTTGATTCCCCTCCTAATAATGTGCAAAATAAAAATATGAGCTTTCAAATTTTTTTGTCAAATTCCATGAGAGGTTCCATAGAAAGTTTCGGAATTTTTTCATAGTCAGAAGATATTCTTTCAAACAATCAAACCACCAAATTTTACGATGGAAAATTTGTTGAAATTACCTTGGATGTAATAAAATCTCACTAAAAATTAGAATAGTTTTTTATGTTAATAACACGCTCCAACAATGTTTAAGACATTCCAATAGCTAAAAGCACCCGAATCAATAAGATTTTTCAAAACCAATGAAATTGAAAAAAATCCATGGTGTTGATAGACGTTTTGGAAGCATACGAAATCGGAATGAGGTTAGAGTTAGGTCTTTTTTAACTCCCTTATTCTTACTAAAGAGCCTAGGCTAATTACTTTTTATAGAAAAGTCAAACTCCAAAAGTTGAATTTTTATCCTTTTTAGTTTTTAAGTTGGCACTAGAAATCTTCACATTTTTCATTTTTGGCGTCAAAAAAAGGAGAGGGGATTCATCTAGATTGAAAATGGCCTTTAAAGCCAATGGTGTAATCCATTTGTGAACTGGAATTTTGAATCAGTATAAAAAATTAAAATAAGAGAGTAGGTGGAAAATCTCAAGTGATAGGATTACCTTCGAAAAAATGAGAGGGTGGAGATATCCTTGGAAAAGACACCCTTTCTCTTCTCAAAACATCCCTTGATTCATTTTGAAACCCCTTGTTATTCATTTAGCCATTATTTTAGCATTCTATATACAATGGTCCATTTAGTTGAATTTTTGGCCATTTTGAGTCAAAGTTGCAAATGCATGTTTTTGGAGCATTTCAAGCTCTCTTTGAAGGATATTGGATTCCCTTCAAAGTTTGCCTTTGTTTGCACTTGTTTTGAGTTTTTGTACTATCTTTGGCCATTTTGTTGAGGTTTATTGTTGATTTTCTAACATTTTTACTAATCCTAGAGACTACCTCTCTCTGTACCTTGGTGATGCCGCTTAGGGGGGCCTTTAGTGTTTGATTTTGGAGTATTTTGTACTAACACCATTGTTCTAATATTTGTTTGTCCATCTAGCTTGTATTAACTTTTATACTAGCAAACATTGTAGTTTAGTGGTTGTACCAACTTGTTTTGTCCATGTTTTGTACTTGGTTTTGCTTGTCCCACTTGGGACAACGAAGCTTTGATTTTGAGAGATTTGAAGTGGAAAGAATTTTAGTGTATTTTTAAAACCACAGTGAAGCTTTGACATCGAGAGACTTGAAAGTGATAGAATTTTAGAGTGTTTTAAAAATGACAGCAAAGCTTTTACTTTTAGAGATTTGGAATGGATAAAACTTTAATGTATTTTCAAAACCATAGTGAAGATTTGACTTTGAGTGATTTGAAAGTGATAGAATTTTAGAGTATTTTAAAAACAATGGCGAAGCTTTGAATCCATAAGTCTTCAAAAAATAGTGGTTGTTATCACCTCTCTAAGTTTAGTTTCCAAAATATTAGTTTTGAAATCCAAATAGAATGTCAAAATTTGTCTAGTATGATCTTTCAAAATTGATATTAAATATTTCTACAATACCCTACTTTAGAAATGACTCTTGGTGTTTCAAAAATCTAAAAGTTTGGAAAAAATTTGTGTTGAAAAAAAAATTCTCTAGTACTTAGGAAGGCTGAAGGTCAAAATTTCCAAAACTCACCAAACCAACCACCAACTTGTAGAAGGAAGTAGCTGAGCAACACTACTGGCCACATCAGCACCGAGGTCCGGCCTATGAGGGTACGACACATGGTGACCATCCACAAGGTAGGGGCACCCAACTACCAATTTGACTGGAGCCTCTTCCCGACCTGGACCTTTCCCAACTAGTTCTAGTTTTTTTAAAACTAGTTGCATCTTTTCAAACTAATCTTGCCTTTTGACATTAAATTGAAAAAGAAAGGATTAGTAAAAAATACATAGACAATAAAATAGGTATGAATAGATTGAGGAGAGAAAAAAGGATGGAAAAAATACATGCATAGAAATAGAAATGAATTAGAATAGTATAGCCAAAAATATTAGAAAATGAGAGAAAGGAAAAACATCTTCAAACTCCACAACAAAGAAATGTTGCAACCAAATATACAATTAGTGAAGAGACAAGTGAAAGGAAGAAGGGATATAGAAAAGGGTGAGGAAAGGTTTGGAAGTCAATAGGATTAGGTGAAAATCTGTGAAATGCACTTAGAGCCATTAGAATTTAGATAGAATCAAAATTGACTTGTACAAGAATAGGGAATTATCAAGTCAATTATTGTCTAAAAACTTGGAACAATTATTGTATAGTGTCAAAAATCAACCTTTGAAATACAGTAATGGAGTTAGAATAGTTTGAAAAAAAAAGAAAAAATTTAGAAAGAAAAGGAAGAAATAATATAGCCCAAATCCATAACTTTGTATCAAAACACTACTTTTAAGTGGTGAGCAAAATTCCTAAACCACATCAACACATGACAAATGATGAAGAATTTGAAGTCATGTTTGACCACCTAATCGACGAAGCAAACTATGAGGTACGATTCTTAACACTTTATTTTTCATTAATTAACAAATATTAGTACAATTTCAAGAAGATCAAGGCCTAAAGCTAAGTTAGACCCATAGGATTAGAAGTCAAGCCGTTTGTAAATATAGAATTTTTTAGTACATACTTAGAGGTTTTCTAAAATATAAAATACTTAGAAATTGAAGATGAAACAAGTAAGATAAGTATGAATGAAGATTAGGACCTAAATTAGATGAAGAATTAAAAAATCTAAAACTTTAAAACAAGATTGTATAATTAATGAGTAGTAATGATATAGAACCCATATGTCCAATTAAAAGTTGATTTCAAATTATAAATTAGGAGAAATTAGCCGATGAAGTTTGAAGGACCAATTAGTAGTCAAATCTCATCCATCAATAACTTTTAGCAGGAAAGTTCAATCAACAAGAGTCTTAGCAATTTAGAAAGATAGAATTATGCTCTACAAGGAAAAAATAGTAAAACTTTAAAAATAGTAAATTAATAGAAGTTAATCCGAGATTATAGAATCAAGAATCTTTAATCAAAAATTTAAGAAGTAAATTAGAGGGACAAGATAGGACCATAGACTCTTAGAACTAGTTGAGAGGAAGCCATAGGTACCTTACACTAAAAAAAAGACCAATAAATCAAAAAGATATAGAAGGATGAAGTTTTAGAATAAAGCTAGATGAAAACTTAGAGGAAGCATAAGATCAAATGCTAACTTAGATTTTAAATAGAAGTTATTACCTTAACTACATTCATAAAGTCTCAAATTGTTTTGAATTAAAGAACTAGGGTAAAATGATGGATGAAGTTTGATAAACCGAGTAGCAGTCAAACTTCATCCACTCATAATTTTTGCTAAGAAGGTCAGATTGGAACAAATTTTATATTTGTAGAAAGTTAAAGTAATTCTCTATAAATTGGTGTTATTAGTTATAGTCTAAATCATCTTTCCTAAAAACCACAATGGCTTAGTTAGTTTGACCATTTACTTCATTATTTGCATTTTAAATTGTGCTTTGGTGTTTTTTTTGTACATATGAGTATATTTAGGCACCACAAAAAGATTCATTGCTTGGAAGATACAATGGATAATGTCTAGGCACCCAATAACTTAAAAACCAAACATGAACAAAGAACCTAGTTGTACACGATTATTTACCAAGGGTAGGTAAATAAATGCTCACACTTAATCATATCTAGCCTAGAATGATTGATTTGAATGAGCTAACATGTGCAAACCCAAGCTCCATGCTAGAGATTCAACAGAAATTAATGGCCTCTTTTTTGACAAGGGTGAAGGTGAGCTTTGTGTTTCAATAGCCGTAAAGGGTGGTTTGGCAAGCTAGGACAATGACTTGCCTAGCAATATTAGGTCGCGGGAGGCTTCACAACCCTTTGCTCTACCTTGCCTACATATTGTTCTATGTCTTAAGTCGTGTTAGACTGTCACGTCATACTTAATTAGTATTTTGTCAAGTGGATTGGATTCTTTCCTTGCCAAACCACTTGTAGTTGGTCGATATGTACTTTATTTTCTACAATAGAATTTTGTTTCATATATGTCACCAAAAAAAGCTTGGACAATCCTATGAGGTGAGACTCAAAAGAATTGTTTAGACTTCATGTTGGGAACAATTCACCACTGAGCAAGTCAAGTTTACATTAGTCAACCATACAACTGAAAGTCAACCCAGTTAGTTACAAGCTACAAGCTAACTTTGCATTCAATTCAATTTCCTTACTTTGTTGTACTTTGCTTAAACTCAAGTGTTGCATCCAAGCCAATCTACAAATAAGAAACAAAACAAGACAATGAAATTTTTTGAATGATATGTGTTTTGATTCTAAGTAGAATGCTAGAGTAAAGGTGGACCTTACAATAGAGAATAGTTTGACACCATTAATTGGAGTTGGAATATGATTAAACTAGAAGAAAAATGTGTTCAACACAACCGGCTACTATGCAACTAGTATCCCATACAACTATCCTGCGACTATAAGACCTCTCTAGTAGTACTAAATTTAAAGTAATTGTTTTATGTCATTGTTTTACTCCATTGATACATTATTTTAAATGCAAAGTAGTCAATCTATAGTTGCAAAAAACAACTAGGAAACAACTAGGAAAAAATTGCAATTGTAAAATGACCATAGTTGTTTCCTGTTTTCTAGTCGTTTCTAAGTCGCTTTTTAGTCATACACTAATTGTTTCTTAGTCGTTTCATATAGCACTAGAAAATTTAGCTTTTTTGTTGATTTGGTTGCATAGATTTGATTCATTTTTAGTTGATTTGGAGAGTAATTTGTTGATTTGAATTAAAAGAAAAGTAAACCAAATGAATGCAACCAAATCAACAAAAAACTGAATTTTTTTAATAGTGAAGCTAGTCAATTTCTAGTCACTATTAAGTTGTACACTAGTTGTTTCTTAGTCGTTTGCTAGTTGTTTCCTAGTTACTTCCAAAATTCATTTTTATTTGTCTTATATCAATTGTCCCATATCAATTATAAAGAGTACCATTAGATTGAACATATAAAACTTGTAAGTTGTTGTAGTCTTATGCTATGAATTTTGTTGATTTAATTCTGAGATTTTCATAATTTATAAATTTTTATGATTTATAGATTTCTATAGGATATAGATTTTTGCAATCTACAGAAACCAAAAAATATTCAAAATCCAAGAAATTTTAAAATCTATAAAATTGTAAGGTTTCCTAAACCAATGAATCTATTAATTACCTATATTTGAATTTTTGAAATCCAGGAAGAAGGTAGATCTGAAAATTTAAAATCTAGAAAAAATAAGATTTGAAATCCAAAAATCTAAAAAAAAATAGTTCTGAAATTTTACAATCTACAAATTATTGAGATTAATAATTTAAAATCTATAAATATACAAGTTGAAAATAAGTTGAAAATGAGTCACAAATGAGGTATGACTTTTGCAATTGGTATACCTTTTTCCTAGATTTTAAAGTGTCCATTGTGACTAGAGGTCTTCAAATTATCACCAGTTGCAAACTAGTCACAAATATCCTATACAACTAAAAAACCAATTACATAATGTAGTTGTAGAAATCTTCATTTTTTTCTGGTGTTAAAAGACAAGAAAAATAAATAAATGAAGGGATAGTTGATTTTTTTAGATTCTAGAATTTAATTATTAGTTAGAAGAAATTAAGCTTCAATTTTATTTGATTGCTAAGCAAACTAAGTATTTAGGAATTTTATTTTACAAAATATTTCAAAAGAAATAGGACTTGGAAAGAAAGGAAGGAAAAAAATCACTTGGAAACAAAAAGGAAGGGGTTAGATTGTTAGAATTCCTTTAATTATTATAAATTCTATGATACATTGAATTCAAATATGAAAAAAATATATAATGGAGATGGAGGGTGTTTATAATGAAATCATGATGACAATGCACAAAGATGGAACTATTGGAGATATAGCATTTGAGGTAAAACAAAAATAGGAACAAAACAACAATTGTCCATTGCTTAGAAGATGTAATTGGATGGCATGTTAGACACCTATTAGGTATTTCATCTATGATAGAAATTTAAGAACCCGGTTGTGTACACTTCATCCCAAAAGTGAGGATAAAACGCCCATAGTTGTTTCCTCAACTAATCTTTTGTGGCCTTTTTGTCCATAGCTTTTTTAGTACAAGTTACTTATAGAACTTATCTACTCCCTATAACTTGTCAAGAAACTCTAAATTAGGATGATTCCTCTGAATCCACTCAATAGAAAACTTTAGCTCTAAGTCTTGTAAGTAGAAATTGGACATTTTATATGCATATTTTTTGGAAATGATTAGTTTCAACTCAACTATGTACAAGACAAATAGATGATCTGAGTGGCTACAGTCACCATGGATAGTATACTCTGTCACTAGAGATCGTCTTTCTCCCACTTTTTGGAAGGTGTAGCACTTGTCAAGTCTTGCTAATGATCTTAGACCATTTTTTTTCCAGTTATTTCAAGAAAACTTGAACCATCTTCCGTCAGGGAATTGGTCTTCAACTCCCAAAGTATCCTTTAGTAAAAAAAGCTTCAATTCACCATTTGAAACAACCCTTCCATTCAAAATTGATTTATCCTCTTGCCTTTCAATAAAGTTTTGATCTCCACATAAGAACCAACTATAGTTGGGTTTATATCCTCTTAAGTAGTGGTCTATAATAATTCCTAACCATGTCTAATTTTAAAGGGTCATTAATACCTTGTACGTTTTGCATTAGATTTTTTAACTTCATTGCGGAGGTGGGGAGATTAAGAACTCTAAAAAAATATCAATGCTTCAAAGCCCATTGCTACCCTCTATTCTACACATTGTATCTCTCATCTAGTTGAATATGGTTGTCTATTGGCACATTGCCATTGATGAGGCCTCTTGTCTACACACCCTCTAGTTAAGGGCAAGCCTCTGAATTGAGGAGTACCCTCTATGGTCCCTTATGTTAATTTGAGTCATTTTTAAAATTAGTTGTAAAGCTCTACGAAGATTCTTACTACTCTTGGTGTATAGAGAATAAGTGCCTCTTTTGATGGAGTTTGTGAGGTGCCAAAATTGTTTCCAGCTAAGGAAGGAATGCAAGCAAGTATGCCTTCCACTTGTCATAAGGACATTTGAGGCTGAGTCCACTTGTTGCACATTCAGATCCAAAGGTCAAGCATCTAGATGTGGGATCACAATTGTACTTTTCCTAGTTGTACACTTATCAACTTTGAGTGGTAACATTGAAAAAGTGATTTGTGCAATGAATCCCTCCCTTTACATATATCCCTCAATTTCAAACCGTTGTCGTGTTGAGAGAGTTTGCTTCGGGAAATCGCGAAGATTCTAGCTGCGACTGGGAATAGTTTTGCTATGGGTTTTGTCAAATCTTCTTATCTTGAATCTTTAGTCTTCAATCTTCAAAACTTGAAACTTCACTTGACTCTTCACTCGAATCTTCACTTGATCTTCCGTTGGCCTATCCTGTAGTGGTTCTATAGGGCCAAGGGTAAAGGTGTGTAATAAGAAACAAGTCTTCGGACGGGTAAAACGGGACGGCCAAACCACAAGTTGACCGTCCGGAAATTGGCTCCTAAACTTCAAACCTACGATGACCAGGAAGCGCCTTTCACCAGTAGGAACAACATAGAAGATCGACCATGTAGGTGATCAATCCCACTTCGTCGCCACAAACATAAAATGGGGCTAATATTGTCATAAGAATGACTCCATAGCCCGCAACCAAGTTTACAATGCAAAATTTAAATAACAACTAGCCCCCAAAACAAGTTGGGAAAACAAGAAATTCACAACGAGCCTCCAAAACCGGCTAGGAAAAACAAGCCACAAGCCACAACACACGAACCTTCAACCTTCTTCCACTTTGAGTCTCAAATCTTCAATCTTGAGTCTTGAAAACTTCTTTCATTCACAAACTTGAAGAAATTCCAACAAAACTAAGAAAAACTAAGTCCCAAGCAAGCTGCAAACTTTGATCTAGTGTCACAGATGCTTTAGGAACTCAAATGCTAAGTGCTTTAGCAATTTAGAAAGCTAACAGCATAATATAATCACTCACAAAATTTGAAACTATTCTAAGATACTATCCAAAAGTTATTAAAGGGCAAAGTAGAAGTCTTCTTCTTTCTTACTAACCAAACACTACCTCTTTAAACCTCAATAACTTTTGATTACAAGATCGAAATACTATGTGTGAGAGCAATTTGAAAAGATCTCACTACTATCTATAAGTTGTGAAAATATCACAATAATCTAAGATACTGTCCAAAAGTTATGAGAGGTAGAGTCTCGGCCTTCTCAAACAAGAAGGTAGAAATCTTCTTAACCTTTGATACTTCATAACTTTTGCATTACAACTCCAATTTGTATAAATAAACACAATTTGAAAAACTAAAATGATAATCTAAAACATACCAAAGTTTCAATTCCATCAAAGAAACTGACCAAAAGTTGTAGGCGTTGAAGTTACGGCCTTTTTCCTTCAAGTTCAATCTTCACTCCAGACTTCGTCACCTCATAACTTTTTGATAAACACTCCAAACGACAAATATTATATCTTTTTAGAAAGATATAAACAATGACAATACACCTCCCAAATATCAAGTCAAATCAGTAAGTACTCCAAAAGTTATAGCTCTCTGTTGAAGCCTCTGACCTCTCAATGGAGATCCTTGGGTCTTCACAATTTCAAGCTTTCATAACTTTTGACTTCCAACTCCAAATTCAACTTACAAATACTCTTTGAAAAGCTCTGAATACAAGGAATGTTGTGCCAAATTTTCATTACTCAATTGTTTATGCTCCATGAGCTACATCCACTCGAAATTCGGCCAAAAAACCTCCCAAAATACATACACACTCTCTACTCCCTTTCTCCCCCAACTAAGCATCTTTTCCCTCTTTTCCTCCCCATCTCAAGTGAAGGGTGGGGCACATCAGCCCATGCCCCTACCAAGACCCTACCTAAGATTCCAAACTAAATCCCCATTCACACTCTCTCTTAACTCCAAACTCCAAGCTAAATACTGTCACTAATTTTTCATTCTACATTAATAATCACACACTGATTTCAATAAAATACTCAAAGTAAAAACTAACATCCAATAAATGCTCACTAGAGGTAAAAAACTAGAGTTTCAATCAAAGCTTTATTCCATTTGCAGAAAGTTGAGAATGCGTTTGATGGTGGCAGCAACATAATTTGCACGCTCAGCTTTCATCAATGGGTTGACTGAACCTTCCAACCAACGTTGGTGGCCACAACTACCCTCCACCGGCCGAACCATACAATAATATTGATCAATGTTTTTGCCCTCATAACTCGTCTCAAATGTCACTTCCCGAGTGCCCAGCTCAACACACCCAACTTGGAGCAAGATCACCAAAACACGAGCATCGGAATCAAGATTTCCGTGCCATCGCTGCTCTATGCGAGGTTGCTTCGGCGGTCGAGAAGGCCCAGCTTCATCTCGAGGATGCCTAAGTGGCAATGCAAGATCTCGCACCAAAAGGGGCTGCTCCGGTAGTTGTGACAAGGAAAGCTCGAATTCAGCCTCTGGTTGAGGCTCTTCATCTTGAGACTCAAAAAAAACCCTCCAGTTTGACATTCTAACTCTAAAGTAGGAAACAAAATCCACTATTGAAAAACAATGAAGCTCTAAGGCAAACCGTCCTCTTATATATATATCGGAACGGCGTCACCTTGAAGCTATCCAATAAAATATATTATAATATGTTTTTATATAATACACAAATCTACAACAGGACACCGTTTTTTTACTTCCCCTTTCTACAAGTTCCATCATGATGTCGTTGCTCTAATTTGACCCTTATAATGGGTTTTCCCTCCCTAGAATAGAGTAATCTCCCTTGAGGATGTAATAAGTCCTTTCTCCTATAAGAAAGAATTGTACCTTGCCTACTATAAACAACAAACATATAAATTTGGATTGCAATCCTTTACTCCAACCTTGTAGATGGTCCTTGGTATCGCTATTCATCCTTTGTCTTTATCCATGTATCTCCACTTGTCTCTTCACCTCTGTTGGAAATGCCTTTGATGCTTTTGGCATACTAACTATCCATTTGAGGCCACACTATTGTTTAGCTACCCTTCTTCCTCCCATTTATTGCATTCTCATTGCTTTGGACATTGGTTTTGTTCTCTTTAATTGTTGGGCTTGTAAGATTGATGATCAGGCCGGTTTCTTAGTTCTATTCACCATTTTCTACTTGTCTTGTACAATCTTTAGATTTGATCTATGGTTTTGACTTAAAAATAGGTTGCCTAACTTGGAGGAGGTGTCAGATGAATCTGTCGATAGCAAGATGGTTGGATTTTGACCATTTAGTAGGGGGAAACCTCCAAGATTCAACCTAGCTCCTCTTATAGCTCATGCGACCCTTACATCTGGTCATTTCTCTGCCATGCTTCTATTTACTCTTGCCTCAATGGTGACCATTTTTTTAGAGCTAGGGCATTCAATTTAACTAGATGGTTGGTCAAATAGCAAAGGCAACACCAAATAGGCTAATTGCAATATTCCATTGAAATCACCACTTGTTCCTTTGTACTTTCATTAGTCACAACCATCTATGTCTTCCACCCTTAATTAGTTAGTCTAGAGTGCTAGAGTGCTATGATGTTGAAACATTCCTCTTATCACTTCCTAGAAGCTCCCCCAATCCACTAGCAATTTCTTTTGCAACACCAAGAAACTCCCTAAGAATCCCTCTAAGCGTAATTCATGTAGGCACCTTCAGTTATGTGGGACAACTAGCATCAAAGCTTGTTGCCCATATTTGTAAAATATAGGTCCCCTGTCAGAGATAGTGGGAGATAAGTATGAATACTTTTTTAGTCACTTTGCTCTCTATTATCAATACATGGAAAAAAAAACTTGCCAAAACCTTTATTGAAATCTACCCAATTTCCTATTTGCTTTTGTAATGATGCAATATACTTTTCTAGTACTAGAAGAGATTAATGGCCCTCTACGAAATAGATGACAATTGCATACTTCATCAATTTCTTTGTTTCTTTTCTTACCACTTTTTTATCACTTGAACTTCCAAAATTGTATTACAAATGAGGAATCTAGGAAAACTTTGGGTGTACTCTCTAACAAGGGTTCATTTGGCGTTGCCTTGGTAGGATGGAAACTTGCATGCTTTCCTATGTTTGTTGTGGCTGCTATCAATTCCAACTCAATGGTGTCTCCATTCTAGTTCCTTTGCTTTGTAAGTTCTTCCCTTTGTAGTTGATTTACCACCAAATCATGCTCTAATTTGTCCTTAAGGGTTTTGGCATATGATAGTCTTGCTATGACTCACTAGACTTTTTGACCAAAATCCCAATTTGAAATCCTAATTCTTCCTTAATATAAGCTTCTATCCCTTTGGGATTTAATCATGATTACCAAACATGGCACTTGGAGAAGCAACTGATCGACTACTTTTGTATACATATAAATACAAACTAGAAACTCTTAGAAATAATCACAAATGCAATGGATCATCAATAATTCTTGATAAGCTCACAAGATTGATTTGAAGGCACCTCTATAATAGCATTGCATCTTCTAACCTCTTTCCTAGATTTGATTCCTGACTAACACAGGAAAAAAAATTACATTGAACAAAGTCATACAAGCCAAAATTTAGTGTTGAAGATTACTCAAGCACTACTAATTGAAAGGCTGCTCACAAAAGGTTTTCACCAATTGCAAAAGTTACAAAGCTATGTAGTAGCATCAACCACCTTAATCCTAATTCTCCCTCCAACTGAAGGTTAACCCCTAAAGTCCCATGGCCATTTTTTTGCCAAAACCACTCAAAACTACCACTTCTACTACAATCACCTACAAAATAAATTTTAAAAATATTTTTTAGAATCTAACCGTAGGATCTTGTTCTACACTTGTCATAGATCATGTGATAATTTTTTTTGTGATTTTGACCGTATAGATTGAAAGACATTAGCATTCAAAGTGAAAAAAAAATTCTTTCAAGAAGTCACTATGATTGCCTGCAAAACAAGAAGTTCCATAACTTTCACATCTCTAATCCAAATGGAATGAATCAAAGCTTCCCATTTACAAAAAAATATAATCTACAAGAAAAAAATATTAAAAATTTTATTTCAATTTTTTGTAGATTTTTTTTGCTGCCCGGTCTCCCCCATTTTGAAGTTATTGTGGCATAACTTTTGCTCCCATGCACCAATTGAAATGATATTCCTAGAAAGCTCTTAATTTTTCTATCTTATGAGAAAGTTTCAAAAAGTTTCAGTAAAAATTGAGATCATAAGAGCCTACCCAAAATCCATAGGTACAATGGGACTTTAGGAGTCAATCGCCAAGATTTTAGCAACAGATCCTCTAGCGTACTTGGACTCTTGGTCATATGCTCATTGCAAGCATGGAACTGATCCCTACATCCTTCAACATGAGCACCATACTTTGCAACGACTGCAACTACTAAACATCTTCCCTCGCTTCACTGCATGATTGCCCTAACTATCCTCCTTACTCTCAACCAACTTCAATCCTCAAGCCTCCAATCCTCCTTACATCTTTCAATCTTCAATCAAGCCTTTCCACAATCGATCATAGCAAAAATCCTAAGTTCCAACAACCACCTTCACATTCACACTCCAAACTCCCAAAGCATGACAACAATCAAATCTTAAACACCACTTCAAAGCATTTTGCAAGACGCCTTCGATGAATTTGTATTCTACAATTTTTGATCTTCAAAAGCAAGCCTCACTTTTGAATTTAGAAGCTCATGTTGTAAGCACTTCCATGGTTCCTTCCGAAAGTAGATGAATTTCCAAGAGGAATCCATATATCGACTCCACCATCTCTCAAACTTTTCAAGTCATTTTTTTCTTGCATGTAAGCTTACAAAAATATCAAGAGTATGAAATATATAAGGTAGTCTGTTCTAAAAACCATCCTTTTGCTTCAAATCTCCCCTATTATTAATTGGAGAATATAGGTGAGGTGATCCTTGAATGGACCACACTAGCCATTGAATGAATGAATCTAGGAAAATTTATTGTTTTTATTGTAAGAGCCAATCATTGTCTTTGATTTCCTCACATCTCTTTACAAGTAAACAGATTTTGGAAGACTTATGGTCACAAATGGGTGCCTAGGCTCCAAATCTTTGAAAATCTATAAGTCATTAAAAAATGCTTGGAAAAATACAAAACTACTTGTGTTAAGTTCCACATCTATTTTTTTTTCCTCTAAAAAATGATCTAAAAATATTTTTGTCTATGAAAACCTATGAAAAAGGCAGACTAGCCCTTAAATGGTCGCTTCTTGAGTAGACTACCTTATATAGAGATGTAAAAAACAAATGTGATCTATGATTCTTCTAAATTCAATTTTTAAAATTATAATTTAAATCAAAATTATGTTGACAACTCGAACATTCATTTACATTAATTGGCACACTACCATAGTATGTCCCCTTTTTGAATCTCTTTGCAAGTTAGTTCATTCCTTTTTGTTGCCAGCCATAATTTTTTTTTCTTGAAACATATGGACAATTTCCATCGATAAAAGGAAACAGGACACAGAACCAAAGAATATAGTCCTCAGCGGGATTTTTTACATTTTCAACAACCAAATCTCAGACCTACAAAAACTTTTTCAATTTTTTTCAAAAAGGCGAGAGTCCGGCCATCATTTTTGCCTCTTGAGTTCGTGCCAGATTCTATGACAGGGTAAACTTGAGAGCCTTCAGTTCATTGTTCAAAATGACATAATGATTCATTTTCCTTTTCCCCACAATGATATCGTTAACTATCATTGCAAATGATATTTTGACTTCTTTACTATTAGAAAAGCAATACACTTGTACAGTGAACCAGTCCACTGCTAATTATTAACAGAAAAATCAATGTGTTTCTAAGTTTTTCAAGACTCTCCTAATCTAAACAATGATCTTCCGCAGCATACGTTGTGGTGCAGCTATTTACATCTTTGAAATTGGATGATAATATAGTACATGATTCCCCCAATTATCAATTTACTTTCATCTCCAGGATTGGAGAATTTTTTTTGCCAAAAGTATTTTTCTCAGAAGTCAGAAGTATTCATTGGGTTGATATTGAGCGATAATTTGCTGTAAGAAAATCGCTGCTCCTCCCATCACTGTAACTGTAAGTCTGGAATGGCCTGACATTGCATGGATGAGGGTCGGGTTTGATCGCCAATCATCAACCAACAACTTAGTTTTTTCTTCCGTTTCTTTTTTGTTTTTTTCTTCAGTTTTTTCAGTGGACACTTGGGTGTAAACAAGGTCGTAGATTCTGTTTTATTATTTTCTTTTCTTTTTAAACAAATGGAAATCCATCGCAAAACCAGCAACAGCCAAGCAACCAGACGATGCTGGACAAAATGAAAAGAATTATCAACTCAGTTTGATATCTCTGCTGCACATGTCTCACTTACTTACAGCAAGGCAAGCTGCACTAATTAACTTACCAGCTTCAAGAGTTTGCTTCCGTCTGCGGTTGCTCAACTAAGTTTAGCGGCTTTGCAACAACCGAACAACAATGCCAATGCCAGCTACTTTCTGGGACTATTTAAAAACAACAAAAGATTTGGCGTACAACTAAGTGCAATCAAAAATGGCTCAAGAAAAATCCAGAAGCATTTGGGGCGTGCTTTAATTAACAAAAGTTAGTCTGTCCGACCAGAACCAGATAAAGTAAGTAATACGAAGGCAATGCAAACTAGCGGAAGCATAGCAAATTAACAGGTAACTTAGGAGGTCCATGATGCGGCCTGAAACTGAATTTGGGAAGGTGAAACTTCCTGAAATGTCTTTCAGCAAATTTTCCTTGAAAGACAAATGGAATTGGCATCTAACCCAAGTCGTTTCATATTTTTTGGAGCTTTGTGGAATTAGATATGAATTTTTGTAGTTGAAATGACATAGGGTTCCAAAATTGCCCACTCCTCAAATGTACACTATTTCTACATTGTTGGCACAACACAAAAAGCAACATGTACAACTAGTGTACATTTGAGGAGGTAGGTGATTTTAGAGCGTGAGCACTTTAAGAACCTCCTACCTTATGTTAAAGTTAAGATTGAAATGCTAAGAAAATATTAAAGGACAACACAGAGGCCTAACCTATGAAGGACACTGCACACACCAAGAGCCCATTTCCATTGGTAACTAGAATTGGAGGCCCATCCAGATTGACCATGAGCAAAGAAGAAATAAAACTCTGAAATCTTGACAAGATGTCAAGTTTTGAAAGCAAACTCAAATCTAGGGTCCAGAAAGGGCTAAAAATGTTTTCAATTTTTCTAGAGGCTAAAGGACCAAGTCTAAAAACCTCAAAACATTCTCACTGTTGGGATAGGCATTCTTTGATTCCACATCAAAGTTTAATTTCCGCATCAAAGTTTTTGATCAAATACCCTTGTTCACTAATTTTTTTTTTCTAAATTGTTGCAATCTTGTGATTCTTTTCATTTTTGAGATGTTGATTTCTAAATCAATTAATTGTACTTCCAACCCTAGTTTTTGATTAGCAGCCCTTGAACAATATTTTATATCAAGTGCCAAAATCAAATAATGTAGTCAAAGAAAGCACCCAAGAAACTTTGATTTTTCTTTAAAAGCATTAGAAAAAGTTTACAGCTTGAAAAGGCTGCCAATTTTTTATTTGCAGCCCCCTAGTAGTGTAAGTATAGGAAAATTTTGAAAAAAAAAATTATTATTTTTTAATTAAAAATTTAGTGAATATGATGTGACATTATATATATATTTATTTATTTTATAATTGCATCACGGGGGTACAAACTTGGTAGCCTCTTTCAGGCCTAGATTTTTCCTAATGATATAATCTTTCAATCCATGAGGTGTTTTGTCATGAAATATTTCAACAAGTCATGTAATGAGTTCCAAATAAGATCCAACAATTGCATCTCAAAAATTTGAAAACATAGTTTGTTTTTTCTTCAACTTATCCATTTGTATCCTACATATCTTTACAAGCCATTTAATTGTTGAATCTTGGAGAAAAGGCAAGTGCTTTATAGAAGTGGGGAGATAAGAAGTATAGCAATCTTTGTGGTATAAATTAAGACATGAAAGAACTCACTTGCTCATAGTTCAGTCAAATAATGCAATAATTATTTCACAATTGTGAACTTTAAACCTCTATAACTTTTTATCAAAAACTCCAAATTACAAACAAATTTTAGGATAGTTTTCTTGGTTGATTACATTTTGAAAAAAGTTGAGGTCTCAAGTTCTAGTGTAAATATGATTACTTTGTTTTTTCTTTGAGCTTTTACCTTGCTTCAAATATTGCATAACCTTTGAGGATTGATGAAGAACAATGAAATTTACTACAAAAAGGACCTTTTCACTCCTCCTACTCATGACATGTCAATGAAGTTAGCCCTTCATATCACCAAACAAAAATATATTGATATTTGATGATGTATGTAATACTTTAGTAAAAAAAACTAAACTACTAAACTTTTGACATTAGCTAACTTGAATTTCACCATTTGAATCATTTTTTGATAACAAGGCATTTGCAACATTTATTTATTTCTATCCAACTCCTTGCCTCCAAGTAATTTTTCCAAGAATTAAATCCTTGATTTTTTAAATTTAATTAATGCCAACCCCAATAGCCAAGTACAATGTATGAATTCAATCTCCCACAATCAAACATCTAAATGTAAATAATATTTTTCTAGGTCTTCTCCAAATGTGATTTTTTGGAAATAATCCACTCATACAATATATAGAGGGTGGTGAGCTGGTTTTAGAGACTTGCCCAAGTTTCCAATCAATATCTCCCCCTGTGTATTTTGGAGTTTAAGACTTTGTATTTTCTAACCTCTTTTATTTAATTAAGAGTCTCCAATTCCAAGTATGAAGTTAAAATCTCCCATCCTTGCAAAATAAAAATTTCCAACATTTTTATAAGGAGTCCAAGGTTCATGACATTATTAACCAATGCTAAAGAGGGGCCTTTTACTTCCATGGAAAGTGTGAGCCCCTAGCATGGCAACTTCCTAATCACTCAATGTCTCTTGTAACTTTTTACTCAATTAATGAAACTAGTGTTGCAACTTCCAAGCCAACTAATGATTCTCTACAAAATAGTTATAACTAAGTTTTTTTTCTAGGCATATAGGGAGGTATTATTCTTCCTTCAAGGGAGAATGATTTAGGATAATTAATAATATTTGGTTATGGGTTGGTTCTATGTAAGGTGTGATACATGCTAAGGTACAATACAAAACTTAGGCAACTAACATGCTTGAAATCCGTTGACAAATGATTACTATAAATCATAGCTTTCAAAGGTCAATATAGTTTGTTCGATAAGAACATGATTGGAGCAAGATGACTAAACCAATCAAACAACAAAACATCCAAACAAACAATACTAACAACATTCATTAGTTGTGAAAGAGGTTGCCTTGATTCCTCATCCACAAAGCTCATCCTAGTTGATTACTTACTATTTTGAACATTGTTTGCTTTAGTCACTACTTTCATCATTGAGTGCTTCTCAATACTATTCACCATTCTCATGCCTCATGCTATGTGCCCTATATTTGCTATTGATGGGATGTGAAATATTCCACATCATTAGGGGTAGTCACACCTTTAGCAAGCAAAACTTTGGAGCAAAATGAGAAGTTGGTGAGAGAAAAGAAGAGCCAATGGATAACAGTTATAGGTGAAGAAGGTGTGACTCCCTGTTTGGTGTACCGACAATGGAGAATGCCAAACTATGGTAACAAAATTGCGAGACTGTAATAACGGTGAAATTAGACGGTAGGATCGATGATGAAATTGGCAATGGAGGGTGAAATCTTCACTTGCAAAAGCTTCCAGGTGTCCATTCTTTTGTCTCGGAGGAGAATAATCGGTGTATAGAAGATAGTGCAAGCTAAGAATATTCTCTCATGACAAGCCAACGTGGAACCGCCACCTCTCGATTCTCCAAAGAATGGGAGTGTAGTAAAGAAGGTGTAAGTGACACTACCTCTATTCTACCCACCATGTTGGTATTCATTGTGTTGGGAGAAGCCAGGGCAATTGTACCGGGGATGAAATGATGTGAAAGATTTCACATCATTCGTTCTGTTGGGAGAAGGGCAACCGAGGTGTAAGACGGACTGGAATGTCGTGAGTCTCACTCTTTGGAGTTTGGACCGCCCCACGCAGCAAAAGGAAAGCGAGACGGATGCCCCAGGAGAACCAAAGCAACAAGGAGAACGCAACAAACGGAGCTGACGTCGGGGGATGGGCAACTGCTCCCATTCTGCACTGCACCCCCCTGGCAGCACCCGCTCTCCAATGTCTCCTTACTTTACTGCGCCGGCCAGGTGAGGACTGGGGACCGTCCCCGCCTGCTCCTCCTGCAAGGCTGCTTCCTTCCCCAGCTTCTCCAGTAACTAATCATCTTCAGAAACGGAGCCCGCCTCCCTTCACTCGGACCCACTTCAGTTCGGTCCGTCCTCGCCTCCTCGGTCCCACGGTTCTCGGTCCCACCCCCTCCGCCTCCGCCTCGGCTCACCCCGGGCTCGGTCGGTCCGGTTTGCCCCCCTCTTCCTGAACTTGAATCTCGGCCTGGTAACGTACTTGCTGCACCTTAACTTACAGTTGTGTGGAAGCCTCTCACTACTGCCACCCTCACATCTTTGGTTCTGCACCTCCTGTGGCGGAAGGGACAGGATGAAGGACGGGATAGGAACGGGGTGAGTTTTGGGGGACGTTTTTTTTTTTTTTTTTTCCTTCTTCTTTTTCGCTGGGGAGGAGTTTTTTGGATGGCGTTTGGATGGGGTGGCATGGGGTGGGATGGGCGATGGCATGGTGATGTGCGAGAGGTTTTGTAAGGGGATGTGAAGCTAGCTTGGAATGAAGCTCCTGCAAGCAATGGCGACAGGAGTGGTGCGAGGAGTGTGAGCAGCCAGCTAGCCAGCCGCTGGTGGTGGTGGTGGTGGTGGTGGTGGTGCTGCGAGGTGGGCGAGGAGAGATGGCGGTGGCGGCGGGCGATGCGGAAGTTGATCCGAGAGCGACGACGGTGGTGCAAGTGGCTGCAGGCGAAGCGCACTCTCTTGCTCTTACAGGTGGGGTGGTCTTGTTTTGGAAGCAGGAATGGTAGATTTTTGAGTGGGACTGGATCTTTGGTGGATTTTTCGGCTTCTTGAGTTGGTGACTGGATCTTCGGGGGGTGGGGGAGCTTTAGTTCGGGGTTCTGTTGTGGTCGCGGTGAATTCTTTGGAATGGCGGCGATGGCGACTTTGTAGGAAACCAGGCATTAGGTAGAGGGAACGTTGGGATTCGTTTGTAGCTAAGAAAATGTCATTCGTAGGAGACAATCCATTGCGCCATGGATTCTTCCAAGGCGCTGCAATGGGAGGGCGCGCGCTAGTGGCCGATCTCTCGCTCTCTACCGTGCTGAACATCACCTTTTCACGACTTTTGAAAGCATCTCTGCTTTTTCCTGGAACACTTGTGAAACTCGTCGTACAGTGTATAATTTGTCATGATTCGGTTCAATTTCTAGCTTTTATAAACCGTTAGACTGTTAAAGGAGGATGATTGGTACTCATTGGTAGCAGCAATGTCATCAACGGTATTGATGAACAGGAACTTAGATTCTCGTTTTGTAACAATCTAGAGTTGATTTGCGTCTTCGTTAGATCTGACTGAAAACTTCACTCCGAGTTCGGCGTCAGGAGTGAATGAAGGCGACCGTGGAATGCTGAGATTCAGAGCAGTAGTAAGACATCGGTTACTGCAGGTGTGCAACAGGAGTTTTGCGGTGGATTCATGCTAGCAAGATTCTGTTTGAGAACTTTTGCGAAAGTATGTAGAAGTGAGTATTTATCAGTCTCAGAGTTTTTGAGGAATGCTGGTCTTGCGACGCATTGTGATTGAATTTGGCTGTGGTGCGGGTGCTGGTACAGCCAGTGGGCACGTGTACGCATGGGGTCGAGGCCTGTTCGGGCGCCTAGGTGCCGGCGTTTTGCAAGACGAGCATCTGCCCACGCTCGTGGAGATCAGTGGCGAGGAGTTTCGCGACGACGACTCACAAAGCTCCCACTCGGAGGCCAGCTACTCGCTGTCCACCCGCGACGACCCCCGGTCCCGCGAGCGCGAACGTGAGCGGGAAGCAGAGCGGGCGAATCGCTCCATTTTCAAACAAGTAGCGGCGGGGTCGTATCACAGCCTCGCGCTCGCTGCGGACGGAACTGTCTGGTCGTGGGGATTCAATGCCTGTATCCAAATCCAACTGTCAAATTTTGTGAATCCAAGTCCAGCTATTTTTTTTGGTTTTCAAGAATTTGTATGCTCGAGTGTTTTCTGATTGTGAGCGGATCCCCAATATGAGTGCGATTTCTTAATTGAAACATGGACGGTCAGCTGGGTCGTGAAAGGGCCGCATCGTTTCCGGCGCCCATAAACTTCCCGGCGCGGAGCTTCACTTCCAGCGACGAGACCACATGGAAGACCGGTCACCTCGGGCGACCCGAGATCTCCAAGCAGACGAAGGTCATGCTGGTGGATGCGGGCGGAATGGTGTCGGGCGCGGTGGACCAGGAAGGCGGATTGTGGCTTTGGGGGCAAGTGCCACCGCCGTCATGCGACCGTGAAACGCCGAATTCCAGCCCCGACAGTGCAGACTTCGGGTTCGCCCTCACCAACATCGAGAAGCCCGAGCGAGTGCGCTCGCTCATGAGCACGCGCGTCTACCGCGTTGCATGCGGAAACGAGCACATTGTCGCGCTCATCGAAGGTCGCGACGGCACCGCGGATTTCTGCTCGTGGGGGATGAATTCCTACGGCCAGCTCGGCCTCGGCGACGTGGAGCCGCGCGCCATACCCACTCTCGTCTCGATGCTGGCCGCCTCGCAAATAGGCACCACGGTGGACATCGCGTGCGGCGCTTTCCACACCGCAGTGATCACGGTGAAAGACGATGAGCCTTCGTCGACGGATTACGCTATGCCAGAACCCTCCGCCTCCCCAATGCGCTCCAAACTGCAACCAGCGCTCGCGCAGATGATGGGATCACCCAAACTCCGTGGCCGACAAATCAACGAGCAGTACATGGAGTCGCCAAAGCTGCGGTCGCGGCCCGGCGAGCGCTACCCCGGCGCGTTTCCTTACCCGGGCGTACAACACAACAACAGCAACGGATTCGGCAACTTCGGGAGTCACTACAGTGCGGCTCACAGCGATTCGAGCTCCTCCCCGAAGCTGAGCTCGCGAGGGTCATCGCAAGTTTCCATGAACGGAGGCTCCCGAATGCAAGGGCGGCCCTCGAATGTGGGCATGGAGGGCCACGTCTCGATTTGCTGGACGTTTGGCCAAGGCGAGAATGGGCAATTAGGTCACGGCACCACGTCGAATCTCACCGTACCAACTGCAGTGAGCGGCTTACCCAGCCGGGAGAGATTGCGCACCGTCGTCTGTGGATTGTTTCACACGGGTACGGTGACTGAAACAGGGGATGTGTGGGTGTGGGGTATGGAAGGCGGTCTAGGATTGTGTCCCGGGATCGGCCCACCTGGTGCGAAGAGCGGCGACGCGCTCACGCCGGTGCGTGTTTTTGGTGAATCGTCCGCGAAGTGTAACCCCGTGACAGGGTCAAAAGGAATCGCCTGTGGTGCGGCGCATACCATTACGGTGTCGAGCAATGGCAAGGACATTTGGGCGTGGGGGCGCGGGCAGAGTGGCGTGCTGGGCCTTGGTCACGCGTCAGACAGTTGGTTTCCGTGTCCCGTGGTATGGCCTCCGGGATCGAACGCGAAAGATTTGAAAGACCAACTACCAGAGATGGAGCCCATGTACGAGCGAAATTCCACAAGCCGCGGATCCAGCCGATCGAAAGGTCGCACCGGCGACGCGAGGCTGCATGTCAAAGAAGGACTCGAGGTGGACGCGCGCCCGCCGCGAGGGAGACCCGTATCGGATTTCAATCGCCTTTCGCGACGTGGTGACGACTTCCGACCCAACCACCAAGACGATCAAAGATACGAGGACCCTCTGCGCGCCACCGCAAAAGCGTACGAAGATCCGCGGTTCGAAAAGATTCGGGAAGCGTTCGAGGAATCCAGATTCGCTCCAAAGGGACATGACGATCTGAGGTTTGCTTCAAAGGGACAGGACGACCCAAGGTTTCGAGACTATGACGATGGGTCACGATTCTCGAACCGGGACACAGAGGGGAACAATCACAGACCTCGAGCTGTGGAAGAAGCGCGCGCTATGAACGGCAACCATGAGAATGGCGCCACGCAACCAGGCGACGATGGAAGTTCCCTGAAAGCGGAGTTGGACGAATGCCGGAGGTATGCGGAGACGCTCCATTCGGCAGTTTTCGGGGGACTGGAGAATTTTCCACACCAACAGCTCCTCCGTGACGGGGGGGACGACACGGACTCGCAGCAGAGCCGAGGCAATGGTAACGCCAATGGGAAGATTACGCCCTTACTGAACTGGCAGCGTTGTTTTGAGCTGGCCGCAGACCAAGAGCTGGTAACAAATCCTCCGCATTCTCGTGTCCATTTTATGAGAATTCGCATTTCCATTCTCTGAGACTCCAGTCTCGTGGGACATTCACACCGAGTTTTCTGAAAAAGTGCATACTTTGACATAAGACCATGAGGGATTTTCCATAACTGGTATTCAGTTAGCACTGGTGAGACCAACTAGTTCTAGTATATTCGTATTTGTCATCCATGATCCCAAAAATGCTTCTGTGTGGAATGAAAGACTTGAATCCCTTCTTTTCTGTCTTTCTCTTGAAAGAAAAAGAACTGATTGTTAGGTTTCTGCTTGTTTTGCATCGACGTATTGGCCTGCGTGTGTTTCAACTACATCCAGGCTAAACCCTAAACCCAGCTCGTCGCCCTAACCATGGAGTGGATGATTTGTCGTGCAGGTGCAGCTGGAGTTGTTTTACAAGAGTATGAGGAACAGGATCAAGGACGTGATATTCCAACGACGGATGGAGGATTGGTGTCGACGCTGCATGTCGACGTTGTCCACGAACCAGTTTCAGGAGCCGCCTCCAGTGAGGGATCCATTTTCCGCACAAAGCACACCTCCAGTAGAGGCGCCGGGAGAGTTTGCCATGAGAATTTCCGGCATTCTCACGGACCGAGGGGAGATGCTTCCTCCAGCTGCGTTGGCCGCCTCTCTTGCCGAGTTTCGCATGCTGTCACAGCGGCGCAGATAGTTTGAAGTTTCTACCTGTCCGGCCTTTTTCTGATAACCATGGGTACATCGAGAATATATGTGCTTCAGATGACTGCCGTGCGTCTTCTGAATTCAGACAATCTGGCAGACTTGGGAGCACGCAAGTGGACTTCACAATGTAGCTGCCGTATTGGGGGAAATGAGAGCATGTATCCAGAGTATGTGTACCGCTGTGGCTGTGCGGCTGTTTTCACTTGGAGTGGTTCACGTAGACCTTAAAAACCCTTCCACTGGAGTATATTGAGACTTTCTGGTTACCACATGCGCCTGGGTTTGACTGAAGAGTTGGTTGCACGAATTGGATGATTCTTTTTGGGTGCAGAAGTGGTCAAGGTGATCAGAGTGATATCAAAGTGACCTGTTAAGATTCATCTTATTTCAGAGTCTCAGTTGTGGAGGTTGAACTGGAATGGCAGGCTGCAATGAATTGAAGGATTCGTAGAGCCAGTGTTGACAGTCGGGAGGAGCTTTCAGGTGCCTGTGTTTATTGAGTTGGTTGTAGATTGAAAATCGAGCCATTGCGACAATTTGATAGAACAGCTCTAGGGACAGAGCCTCTCTGGGCGTTGCTGCTTGTTGTCAGGGTTATGACAAGTTTGAATGCGGTTTAATGATTCCAAGGGGAGGGGTATGGGTTAAAGCCTGCTTACTGGAGACGACGAGCTTGGAGTATTGCCGCGAGTGTATGCGAAGCTGGGGAGGGAGGGACTGAAAGTAATGACGAAGTTTGTGAGCTGGCCAGGGGGAGAATTGACTTGACTTAGTTTGGGTGTTGAGTAGGAGCAGCAGGGTACGTTATGCTGAGTTACGGTGCCTGTATGAGTAGTGTAGATGTACAGTACATTGATTCTGGCAATTGACTTACGTGTACATCATGACAGATCCAGTAATATTATCGATGATTCAAGACCCTGTCTGGCTGTGTGTCACGCTCCGGTTATGACTGTTCTTGCTGATGATTGCAGTCACTGAACAGTCTGAAGTGACCCAGTTTTTTGAGTTTGGTGTCATTAGTTAACGTAGCCCCAGTGTTTCGATACGAAATGATCACACACTCTGGTTCTTATCCATTGCGAAGAGCCGAAGAAGCTTTGCTAGAATGCCAGATGCCCCTGAATCCTGATCAGGTGTCTTGCCAAGTTTCTAAAGGTCACGCGTGTGAAATGGTTGAACGTCCGTGCAACATATTCGTGTCCTCTCTATCATACTCTGACTTTTGAAGTAGATGGGCAATGGACCTTTTATTAACTACCTTGCCTCACGTGCTTGGATCGGATGGAAGTCGAAGGAACAAATCTTTACGGTGTTGAGCATCAAATTCTCTCAGCACGTGTCGTTTTAGAGGAAAGCCCTCCGTCTTTTACTGAGGCCAAAACTTTTGATCGAGTGGTTACTATTTGAGAAAAAGCAGAACATGATAAAAAAAGCAGGAAAAGTAGATTTCATTGTCTATTAATTCACCTTATAAAGTGATTGCCTCTTTATTATGTAGAATTGAAAGTAGGCGCAGGATTGGTTTTGTGATTCTGATCAAAAGAGAAACGTCAGACTAGGTACCGGTAGTAATAAGTACGCCGGACAACATTCTTCAGGTTGCACCCATGACCCACCCAGGCATTGGAATCCTATGATTCTAATTCTATCAAGCTTTTAATGTTGGTGGTATAAAGCTTGTACTGTTGGCTTTCTACCTTTGCACAAATAATATAGCATTCGGCCAATAGGATTGTATAGGAGTGGAAGTGAATGCTTAACCCTAACGATTTAGAAAAGCAAATGTCCACAGCTGACAGAGGTTTTCGAATTTCCATTCTTCCATTTTTCTGGATGTTCCTGCTTGGGTTCTTGACTCTCGGGTGTCTTAAGATAGACAAGGTGAATATTTTTTAAACGTGGTAATACTTTGAAACATGTCAGTATTCAAGAAAACTTCAGCTGCCCTAAGGCAATAAATCTTGAAGTCTAAAAAATGATTTTGAAACAATCAGGATGGAAAGGTCAGCCAAGTCAGACATTAGTTGTAGCACAAGACCCTCTTCATAATGAAAAAAAATTGGGCAGGCATAATATATATAGAATGTAGAAAATACGATTCGGCTGTCCGTTCTTGCACGCTCAGGAACATAGGAACATATGAAGAGGCGGCAATCTTCTTCTTCTTCCTTTTTGAAACAAATGAAACGGAATTTCCTTGCAAAAGCCCGGGTGAAATAAGCTTAAGCTTACTTACAAGACCGCCAGCCACAGAGGCGGCAATGTTCTGACATTGTGACATGAGGCAAGCTGCTGTGTAATCGTACAAATTCTCATGAAGTTTTTGGAAAATTTTCATCACAGGTCGCCGCGCGAGCAGTTTTGTCATAAAGCTTTGAAGGGGCAGTGTTACAAGTCAACTATTTTTAAAAATAAAAAATCTGTGTAGATATAGGCGCATATTCAGAACACGTATTCGAGGTTGGTTGGAGCTGCCCGTTCAAGTCAACGCTATAAATTTTTGAGGTCAAACTTCATGATCTTTCAATCTACAAGCGTCAGTTTTCCAATCTTTCCCTTCAGATTCCAGTACAGTACCGACTTTGGTTTGCAATCTTCTAGAGCCTACGGATACATTAAACGTACATTGCAGTAGAAAATTTACAGTTTCAGTGATCAAACATCTTGCACTTTAACTTAGAACTCTCAGTCGTATCATCCTATGAATGAGGGCATTAATCCTAAAGGTCCCAAACTAGACAACCGTAGCCTGATCGTGCCAAAAATGCGATGTTGATTCCAATTCGCACAAAAAGATGAAGGCCTACTTACAATGTTTTGACTGTTGGAATTTTGATGATGGCGTATCAAACTATTGCAATCGATTTCTTCTTCTTATGTTCCCCATAAAAGACAGTGTTAGAATTACCTGTTAATCAATGACTTCTTGCATCCTCGATATGCAATCGATGAGCTCCAGGATGGTGCCCTTGGCTTGTTGAGTGAGTTTTTTTTGCAACTCCATGAGACTCAAAATTCCACTGGCAAAATTCAGTTAAGCTTAGCTGCATTTAACTTACAGCCGCACTTGTCAATACGGAGTCAGCTTCATCCATCTCATTCGGATTTCCCAGTCTAAGTCTAAACCTCACTTCTGGTGTGTCCAGAAGTTAGCACCGCATACTAATACTGGGTTGTGTCGGCGCAGTACACCCAAGATTGTACAAAATCCCTTAACCCTTAAATGCCCGACGCACCAAAATCTGGTGTTTGCAAAACTTTGAAGTTAAATAAAACCTAATCAAGTTGCTATTTTTAGTAGTTTATATTTTCAAAAAGTTCTTCTTGAAGTCTAATTTTAGCATCAAAAATCCGATCTTGAAAATAAATGATAGTGATTTTTCTATTCATGATTTTGTGCAAGGGTACCCATTGCAATCTTGACTTCCTGTAGTGTTGAAAGCTCTTGGAAATGATCCTCAAATACACTAGATCTTGGAGAAAAAATCACATTCAAAATTCATTTAAAAAATTATAGAGTAGATTTTAAGAAACCATAAATTGATTGGGGTTATACATGTGAGGCCCTTTAACCTCATATTCTTTTGGTCACCAACTTTTTACATTTGACATGCAAAAAGAGAGTTGGAAGATTTTCATAGTTTTAACACCCTCATGGTCATACATTATAATCTCTCTCCATAAGTGATATTGTTGTGCTTTCTTTTCCTATGAGATTTCTAATATGTCTACTTGTCTAGTTTGAATTTGTATGGTTACAAATCCAAAAAAATTGATGCAATTTATCAAAATGTTGGCATTTTGTTCAATTTAGAGCAAATTTCAAGAAGCTCAAAACAAGCCTTGGGCATTTAGGGGTTAATGACCACGGGTATCTTTCACTTAAAATTTTCTAGAATTGCCAATATCCAGTACTAACTTATTGTGATTGTGCATTGACCAAAAATGAAAAAAAAATGTTTTTTTTAAAATACAAGTGTTGAAAAGGGTAGGAGGTAGTAGACCATAATGTTAGTGATTGTGTAGACAACAATTAAGTCCAATTGTAAGCGTAGATTGCAAGATTATAGCATTGAAGTAGGAGGAAAAAGTCCTTTTTCAGCATTGTTAAACCTAGTCAACAAATTCTAACTCTTTTTGGAGTGAGATTTTTGCACAACTCAGACATGACATTTCATTTCTTTTTTGCTAAGTATGGTACTACATTACCGTAGTTGCATACTTGCCAAATTTTAGAAGCAATTGAAAAGGAGTGTAAGCATATTCAAAATGACATACCTTACAATGGGAGGGCAGTCTAACCAACCAATTATGAGGTAGCTACACCAAAAATTGCACAAATAAGCTTTGTGGCATGACAATATGCTCTAAAAAATGAACAACAATTTTTACACATTGGTGAAGGACTATGAATCAAAATGAAAGTGGTTCTATAATTTTTGGAGATAATGTGAATTAGTTACAAATTTTCAAAGATGCAAGGTGTAGGGTGCTAAAAGTGTTTTGTAGGTGATGCCAAAATGCATTTGATGCATATGAGGCACGATATGAGGAATGACACTAAAGAAGAAGTTAAAGCAATAGAAAGTGTACCCAAAATTATTCACTTCTAAAGCTATCATCTCTATAGTATTAAGGTAAAATAGCCCATTATGGTCATAATTAAGAGTTTGGCCTCATGTTGTTGTTGAAGTTTTTCAATTTTTTTCCACATGAAGAGAATTGTGAGAAAAAGTGAGAACAATTGAAATTATATTTTCTTTTAACAAAGTATGAAATTTGCTATGAATTTTTGAAGTGTTCATTGCATCATGGCCCCATAACCAATAGAAACTGAATCCATGATGTTCATCTTATTCACGTGAAGTAGTCACAATATTTTTTAACATGAAAGGCCTAAAAAGTCAATTCTTACAATGAATTCACTCTGAAAACTTGAAAGTTTCTAACGAGGTTACTAATCACTCCATTACTATTATGTAAGACATATATTGTGGCCGAAATCTCACATACTGAAAAATCCCACAATGGGGGCATTCCACAATGGGGGCATTCCGTAGGTGTCCACTATGGAGTCCTTTGACCACAATGAGTTGTTTTACCTTGTAAGAACATCGCTACTCATTCATGGGGTTGGAGCTTGGACATGGCCGGCCAAGGAAAAGTGGTCCACCGTAGACTCGGGGAGGGACAAAAGAAGACTGGTCACTTCAAAATGAGCTCTCCAAACACTAATTCCCCATCCCTGCCAAGCTTTAACAAGGACTGGTTTGCTCTTCATTCCTCCAAGTCATTGATGAATTTGATTGACTTCGCTTGTGTTGAAGAAGGATGATTCCCAATTGGAGATTACCCAATTCAGTATAATAAGTTTGTTCCGAGGGAGATGGTTAAGTAGGATTAATTTGCTAATAGGACTAATTCCTAAAATAGGAAATTCAATTTTCAAATAGAAAACCAAGATCCAATTTAGAAATTTAGCAATCATTGAGACTACAACGACATCACAAAATAAATTCACATACATCAAATTGATTGTTCCAAGCTCATATGACAACAAATAATATTCAACTAGGTACATCGACAATTCTCAACAACCAATCATACAACTCGGATTCATCATTATCCATCTCACATACACTTGACACCAATTCACCTTAAATATATTTCCATTAAAATTCGAATTGGTGATTAAATCACCGTTTACAGATTCTACAATTTGGTTCATTTCTAACTTTTGATCTATCTATTAAGCTTTGATTCACTCCAACTAACACATCTCATCGTCATCACTCAGCAAATCCAACTAGGATTGCAAATCTTCTCCGCTTCCGCTAAGCTTCATTCTCACTTCTTTGCTCACATTGCGAACTATTCAACTTCCACCTACTTGTGTAAATTCAACACTTTACACACATCAACTCCCGACTAGGATACTTTCTCCACTGATCTTGCATAACTCTGCACATACACTCCACACCGCCATACACCGGCACAACACATCCCCAACTAGGACACAGACTCAAACACTCCGAACCGACATGGACTGACACATACACCATTCCCAATTGGGAATCACACACACGCACACAAGAATGCAAACACAAGACAAAGAAAACACGGCTCAAACTGGCCGGGACACGCACTGGCATACTCTCAACAGTGGATAAAAGAAAATGAATCCAAAATCAGACTAAATAGGAGCCAGGGAGATGAAGATCAACCGCCTCAACCAACTTGGCTGAACTTCCCAAATCAACTGAAATTCCAACTTGGACGAATTAAGTGCTACATTGCTTACTTGGACCCTTGATTAGACATCTAAATTGGAAACTGCAACTAGACAACAGACTGATCCAACTTGGAATAACCTTCCGACTAACTCAACTGAACTGCACCAAAACCATCTAATTTGGAATCCATAACCCAAAACAAATTCAATCAGCACCACAAACACAACTTAATTTTCCAAAAGGAAAAATTTACCTCACAAGGAAAGTCAACTCAGATTGACACAAGGAACTCAACCTGGCTTAAACTCAAAAAAAATCAACTCGGTAAGCACAAAACAAGCTCAAATTAACATAACCAATTGGACAAAATGACCCAAATAGGACTAAAAACCGACTTGAAATCATACAGAAAAAGCCCAAAATACACCAATAAATGCACAAAAATTCCACACTTTATAATCCAACTTGGCCATCTACAGCTTGGTTTGTGGGCCATCTCTTGTATTTTTTTAATTCAATTAGCATTTTTGATTGACTCTTTGTTATGACAAGTCATGAATGCATTCATTTGTCTTGGTTTGGTGTGTTTGCTTCCCCATGAATGAATGGAGAAGGAAGCAACCCAAGAGCTACCAGGCACAAGCCAACCCATTTCCCCAACCTTGTTTTCAGAGAATGGGTGATGATGCTACTCAAACAATTGGACACTACTCAAAATTCTCTTACATTTGTCCCTCTCATGCACTTCATTTTGAGTATCCTCCCTATTCAATTTCCCTTCAAAAATAAGGGGGTGATTCTTTAGAACAAGTGATCCATTATAGGTACACCATGAGTTAGTTTTTCTTTGGTCCATTTGGCACAATATCTTATATGCTGTAAGTTGCAGTACCCTCATGCCTGCAAGTTTGCAATCCCCACATCAAGATTCATTGTGTCTGCTGCAACCGTACTTCAGCTTGGGGAAGGTGAAAATCCTCCACCCCTGTAGATTCCATTCCTGCCCTCTTGTCAGAGTTGTTGTGTGGGATAATGTCGTACCATGGAGGTACCATAACCAGTTGTGGACTTTTCAACGCTACTGCGGCATCGGAACCGTCATCACTGCCATTACAAGTTGCAATTTGTGATCTTTTCTTTCAACTTGCTTCCTACACTTTTGGATCATGAAGATCAAAGGTTGTCATTGAAAAATGTACAACTGGTTATGTATTAGATAACGGATGAGTCGTGCTGGTCATGACTCGGTTATCTAATACTCCTTCCGTCCCAAAATGATCTTCTTGTTGGCCTTAGTTTTTTGTCTCAAAATGATCTTCCTGTTGCACTTTGTGACCTTGCGAATTAGTTAAATTTGACTTTCAATTGCTATTTGGGACCAACAAAATAATTCCAAGTAGTAGTTCCCCTCCATCCATGTAAACATCAATCAAAAGACAAATGAAATGACTAAAAGAATGAATCAACATTGTTCGAACTATTTTTTGCTTCCCTTTTAATATTGCTTAATTGAAGGGAATGAAGCTTTGGGAGGTGGAATCAAGGGCCACGTGCGGTGTTAAACATATACTAAATACCTGCAAAATGAAAACCTTACACTCAACAATTAAAGATGGGGGCATTTGGAAATGCCCTCAAAATCTACTTATCAATATTCCCAAACTACACTTTGAAAAAGGTTCCAAAACTCAAAGTTTCTAGAATACTAGGAGTGAAACAAATTCTATTTATATCACAAAATTGGTTTTCAAAATGTTATTTTTAGCCTAAACCCTAAACATTTTGTCCAACATGAAGATTGTTTGGGAATAGAGGTAGTATATAATAGGTGTAGTGAATAGGAAATTTATGGCGGGGTGACTCATCTTGTTGCCCTTTTTTAATGTCTTTTGGTAGTTTTCTATGGTCATTCAATTGTTGTATAAGCTTAGTAGTTTAATTTGGTAAAAAAATTTAATTTGTTTTGGCATTCCAATCATTTTCATTAAGTTTGCAAAAGTAATTGGTTAAAATACCAATAAATAAAATCACAAGTTGGTTCCTATTTTAAATTGAAGGTAATTCATCAATTCAAGGCAATTTGCACACTTAAATTTTTTTTCCTTTTAAAAGTGCCAAATGATTGAGTCTACAAATAAATATTAAGATGGTTTGTCAAAAATCCAAAGAATTCAATAACATTCCGTTGAGTCAAATACCAATCTATCATTTGGCCATCTATCATTAAGAAACTTTTTTATGGCAAAATGAACTTACTTCATTGACATTTAGTATGCATGGAGAGTAGAGAGGGTGTTTTTACAATGAAATCTATTGTTCATCATGAATTCTCAAGGGGTATGGGACAATTTGAAGATGAGAGCTTGACTGCTCATTGTCAAAAACCCAGGAATGGTGTTCAAAGTAAAACTTTAGACCTCATTTGGGCATAGTAGAATAACTTACTTCACGAACATTTGAATTAAAAAAGTTGAAAAATCAACAAAATATCCCTTTGAATCTTCTTCTAAACTTTGTCTATAACTATTGATTAGAGGGTTAAAATCTCATAAAAAATTTTGAAGATGAAATTTAGCTTGATTTTCAATGTTAAACTAGTTCAAAGTTAAAAAAAAATTATTTTACTATATCTAAATGAGATCTAAAATTCTATTTTGAACTCAATTCTTGCTTTTGACTTAACTATGAGTGATTGAGCCCCGGGGGATGCACTCCCCCTTTTTTTTATGTTAGCGTGCGAACTAAACTTTGGACCCCTATATACTTTTTGAATTTTAAATAAAATAAAATGAAAAAATATGAATAGATTTTTCTACTTTGAAAGTTTATATTTTGAATTATTGATATTTTATTTGTTAATAATAATTTGTTACAAATTTTTGAAGTAAAAAGATACACTATAGAACTGAAAAATAACTTTCACCCCCCTATGTTATATAAGAAAAATTTGTCTAAAAAATGAACAAAAAATTCCTAAAAATAACTCTCTATTGAAAGCTCATTTTGAGCTGAATATTGATGCAATGGTCATCTAAATGTGTTCTCTAAAAATATTTGAGTTAAAAAAACATGTCATTTTAGTGTATTTTTAACCTCTTCTAGAAATCATTCCATATTTTATTTGAGTTTGAAATTTTGGGAGTAGAATCCTATAGTCATTAGCAAACAATTCTCAAAATTTGAAGTTAAAATTATAGTTTATTAGAAACCACTTGTTCACATGTGGTTTGTTGTAGTAGAATTAAATGCACCCCTTGAGGATTGAGCTCTTACTAATCCTAATTTACATATCCTATATGAGTTGTTTTACCTCCTAACACCCCACTTTTATAAAGAGTTTGTCTTCTCATATTTGGACCCTTTCTCTAAATGGTTTTTGAAGCTACTTGAAATAGTTGCCAAATATTTTTTATTTTTTAACTCAAAAAATTGTGCAAAAAAAGTGCAAAACATTCAAAGTGAAAAGTTTAGTCTCTAAGGTGCAAAAAAATCTTTTCTTCACATTAAATGCAATATCTTGCATTCTACTCAATAAAAATTTTAATGCTTTTCAAGATTGCCATTTTTATTACAATCTTGCACAAAATTTTTTTTAAGTGTTGCACCTTATAATAAAAATGGTAGTTTGAGTATTTTTTGATAAAAAATTCCTTGGTACTTTAGGGGTTATACACCATGATCAAAAATTGACTTCATAACATTCTTGAGTAATGTTGTGCTTTGTCTTTTTCTATTTCTATTAGAGAACCAAAAGTATTTGGAAAGAGGATGGTAGGAATAGGGAGTATAACTTTACAAAAGTTGTATCTTACTTTATTTACTTGAGGTCTCATTGTGTTTGTTGTGGATTGTTGAGCAATACAAGCTTTGGCTTTCTTTGGCATTTTGGTGGTGGCTTCTTTTTGCATTAGAATGGAAATATTACATTTGTAACCCCTACATAAGGTACAAATAATATATGAATAAACTAAAAATATGCAAGTGTGCATAGAAGCACAATGATTCATCACATAAAAACGTGGCTTTGATTTTTAAAATTTAACCTTTCAAATACCAAAATTTCCTCTAAAGAACAAAATGGATTTTAGGTAGGCTTGTGTAACCTCAATTATTGAGGTGATTTTATTAAAAAAAAATCTTAAGATAGAAAAATATATTTTCTTGGGGGAATATAATTTTATTTCAATCAATTTTTATGAGGAAAAGTCATGCCACAATAAGCTCAAAACAAGGAAGATTTGGCAACAAAAGAAATATCAAAAAAATTGAATTAATATTGATTAATTTTGTCATAGATTAAATTTTTGTCTATATAAAAAGCTTTAATTCTTCCAATTCAAATTAGTGATGTGAAAGTTATGGAACTTCTTGTTTTGCAAGCAATTTTTAAAACTTTTCTAGAAAATAACATACCAGACTTGTTTTTTAACTCAATTTTCACAATTAAAAAAAACAAATTCCACAAGGTTAAATATGCTAGCTTGAACAATCTCACCATTGGGATTAGTGTCTTTCAATTTGATTATAATCTATTGACAATTTAGTTTTTCTTTCAATCTCACACTTACTTCTATTTAACAATTTTTTAAAGAATGAAAATCAAGTACTTTTTACTAAATTTTTTTTCCTAAACTTTCAACTCAAATCTTCAACATAAAAAAATTTAATAAAGTATTTTTAGTGCAAATTTTTTTAAGTTAAGAAAATTCAAATTCAAATAATTTAGTTATGGAACATGCTTAAGAACTTGTTTTAAAAAGAATATGTTCAAATACTTTAAGTGCAAATATCTTGAAATTTCTAAGTTGAAAGTTTCTAAAATTCCTTCCACACATTCTCATACTAGTCTTGTGCAAGATCTTATGGTTAAATATGCAACAAAAATAATTTTTAAATTTTAATTCTCAGCAAAAAAGGTATTGAATTTCAAAATTTAATGAATTAAAAATTATTTTTATTTTCATTTTATTATGTTATAGCAATGGTAGAAGGCATACTATGATACTAATCCATACATTAAATTAGGTTGTCTGTTCTTCTTATGTACTTGTTTTATTTGTTACAATGAGATCTCTGAAACTATGTATTTTTGGTCCCATTTTTGGTAGTATTGTTGGAAAGCTCTATGTGAGGAGGGTTGCATGGACTTTGTTTTGTGGCATTTGGACATATGGTGTGAAAGTTATGGAGTTTTGAGTTATTCTAATTCATGGTAGAAAAGATATTAAATTTGAAATTTTTATACATTATTTTTTTTAAATACTTTTATTTCTATTTTATATTATACTATGGCAATGGTATAAGGCATACTAGTAAATACATGAAATTAGGCTCTTTTGTTTTGTTTTATTACAATGAAATCTCTGCTCATGCATCTCTAGTTGCATTCATGGTACTATTGAAAGCTTTCTACAAGGAGTGCATAGACTTTGTTTCATGGCATTCTAATACGTAGCAAAAAGATTCACAATTAATTATAGTATATCCAAAAATAATGAGCTAATCCTTAATTAAGGTTACGATTTCATGTAAGAGAATAAGAGTTCACATTAGAAGTTCAGGAAAGAAACCCCTTCTTTCCTATCTATTTATTTGTGTCTTTGTAGGATATCTTTTTTCTACACAAAATAAGTGTTGCCTATAGAAGGCAACTTGATTAGTAGAACTATTTCCAACAAATGGTCCTTCAATCACATTGTTCTTTAAACAAAGGTTATCTAATTTGTCATATTGGTAAGGTTGCAAAACATGACATCACTCTTAATTACTTTTTTGGAAACTAGTATAATGCACTAATATCTCAACCTACATTAGTTAAAATAGTGTAATTTTGATAAATAAGAATCATATGCACTAATAATACAAATCTAGGTAAATTTATCTTAGTTTTTCATGGATTTCTTTCCCAATTTATCACTTTTTTACTATTTAAGTTGAACCCCATCTAATTTGCGCAATGGGGATTAATGACTTTTTTGAAGGAATAATCACCAAAATCTAATATTTAATGGAGTAATGTTGCCATCTTTTGATGATTGTATTTGATTTTAGATGAATAAATGTCATTTCATCTATACTACATATATTTCATTTATATTTGTAGAGATGTAGTGCTTCATTACTCTAGTAAAAATTGCCACTACCATGATTTATTCAAAGTCACATTATATAGATTAGTGCGTGTTAAAATATTACTTTACTACTTTATTGAACAAGTTTTTGACTAAAATGGATTTTTGTAGTGACTTTGAGATGATTTAGTCTACGATTGGTTTGCCCTCTTGGCATCATTGAAATTTTTAAATTATATTTCTACATAAAGATGAATGTGAGAAATAGGGAGAGCAATTGAAATTATAAAGTGTATCCATAATAGTCATCTTACTAACCTAAAGCAATTTCAATATTTCTTAGCATGGCCACAACGTGAAGGCCTAAAATAGTTACTAGTGGAATTGAATTTACACTCAAAAGGTGGAAGTTCCTATTGAAGTTGCTAATCACTATCTCCATTATAAGACATTGATTGTGGCCACTCATTCAACCTAATGAAGCCCAAATCTCATTTATTGCAAAAAGTCTTTTATAGATTGATGTAAGACTTTGATATGTCATTCCCTACATGCTTGTACTAAATTATAGTGAAATTAGGTTGCCCAAATAATTATGTTGCCTTACCCCAAGAAAGTTATTTTACAAGCCATCAAGGTCAACAAATAATTATTTCAGTTGGGGTTTGTAGTTGATTAGTTCCTTTTTACTGTTTATCCCTCTAAAAATGTAAAAAATGTTGGCCAAGCTCTATCCTCTAATTTTGTGTTGACTGTTCAATGGGAATCTTTAATTTGTTTCAAAACAAAACAAAGTCAACAAATATTTCTATAGAGCTTTCCATTTGTACACATGGAGGTTCATAAGTCCCATTTAAGGTAGGTACACCCAAATGTGCCATTGACCTTAAATCGCCATCTATACTATATGTACATCTCCCAAATCAGTTCTGTACCTATGTGGAAGAAACGCTTTTAGAACCAAACTTTGCTCCCTAATAACTTTTGCATACAATATCCAAATGCCACGTTCTCTAGTGTGTTGGAACCACCTTTCACTTGCCAACAAGAACATATGAAAACTTGACCAGTCTAATAATAGAAAATAGGCTCAATAGCAAAAAGTGGTGGTTTTGTGTGTACCTACCTTACAGCTACACCAAATTCAAAAGTAACACACTCTTGTATAGTAGTAACAATAAATATTCATGGAAGGTCAAATGTCCAGAAATTAGTGTGGGGGAACCTAATTTCACTATTTAATGATTAACCTAAATTTTCAAGGTGGCTTCCACTTTCCCCGCCATCTGAGAGACAAATCAGAATTTCTTTAAGAGAAATCGCTGTTCTTTGCTGGTGCAGAGTGCTGACTCTGCTGTGAGTGAGGATTCGTATCCATTATCCATTACTCAGAGTTCTGATACGGCTATTGGGTCGTCACTCTCGCAGCCAGTTCGTGGCCTTCTGCAGTAAGAGTACGAGCTTTGGCGTGTTGTTTTCTCCTGCCTGCATCTAATTGGAACTAATCTCGTCATACGCAAGCAACAAACAGATTTCAATGGATTTGCTCTAGTTTCCTGTCTCACATCTTCTTCAGCTGTGTGGACACCGCGCCTCAATGTAATTGGAATCCATTCGCGGTACATTCAGAGGTGGAGCGTGAGCGAGTCGGAGAAATAGGCGCACAATTGTGCGATTGAGAAGCCGTGTCGGCGCCGCACTTTCGTTAGGAATCACTACAAGGTGAAATGCGTCTTTCTCTTTCGCAAATGTAGGTTGTAGGTCAATATTGATCTGTTTTCTTCCATTACCTGGTTTGTCGCTCAAATTCTATGAGGGTACCTGTCTCTTGTGCAGAGCAATCAGGCACCCTCACGCCCGTAGTTGTCTGGATATTCTTGAGATATTGTGAAGTTAGTAGAAGTTAAGATTTGCAGAGTCCGAACACTTTATGGTCACTTTCTCATGCTTGCATTTGCTTTTGTGTGTTTGCTATATGTTTTGAACATTTGGCTTAAGTTAGACTCTTCTTTCATCGTAGAACTTACTGTTGAGTCGCGTTGCGGATCAGGGTTTTAGGGTTTAGGGTTTAGAGTTGAAACAATGGCAATTTTATGTTGAATTCTGTTTACCGTTGGGGCAGATTTTCTTTGGAGATTCAAGGTTTCGGGTTTTAGGTGCCGGACACAATGGTGGGAGGGCCTTTGCGGGTGGTGGCGACGGCAGGGGCTGCAGTAGCAGCAGGGATGTTTACGCTGTCCATGGCCTCTTCTGTTTCTCTGAACGTGCTTTCCACCGTGGTTGAGAAGCGGCGGGTAATGGTCTTCACATGAATTCATCGGTTTTATCGGTCACTTCATTGATGTGGTGTGGCGTGCTGGCTTGTGTTGAATATTCTTCTTTATCTCGGTTCTTGGGGATTCGTCGTTGCAGAAGAAAACTGCGCCGCCGTGTGCATGTTGCAGAGGTCGAGGGTTTACCGAGTGTCGACTGTGCAAAGGGGAATCTACAATCGACTGGTCTCCGTTATATGACCCTGTGATTAAGAGGCCTTGCATTTGTCCAACTTGTGACGGCAACAAGTATTGTCTTCTTTCACCTTCTCTTTGTATCCTCATTACTTAGGTCCCGTTTTTGTTGTTGCAGAGTTGTGCGATGTGTGCTCCAATTGCGTCGTTCTAGAGTTGAAATAAGGTTGGACATTCGAAAACCGTGAGGGATCTGATCCCGTCTCCTATTTGTGACCGCTATTACCAACAGTTCATTTATTCCTGCACTTAGTGGGACTTATTAGCAAGAGGTGTAAGCCCAAGTGACTAAATATCTACGATCAACTGATCCTCGAGTGTTGCCGCTTATTGTTGTGTACAGCCTCCCACTTTGAATTTCGTAAGAATTTCATATGTAGTGATGAATGTTAGATCTCCCCAGATTTGCCTCCTTTGACCGAAGATCTCTCCTTAGCTCCATTTGGTCCTGTATTTGTTAGAATTCTTATGTGGTATAAATAGTATCTTCTACCTTCTGCATTTCCGTTTGCAGGATTTGTAGTTTATTGATTTGTGCTTGAATTCGGATGTGCAGGGTTCAGAAGTGCTTGAATTGTGTGGGGAAAGGATATGTGTGACTCCTTGGTTGGACCGACTCTCAGAACAAACTGACCTCTGACAGGGGCTCTCTGAATGACAGTGGTGCAGAGGCTGCTGTGCGTCCATTTTAGTAATCCCATTTTCAGGATTTTCTCGAGGCAAAAGTGTCTGGACATGTGCGTCGAAATCTTACGTGTATGCTATTGTCGGTGTCAATGCCCAATTGCAGTTGGGTAACCAGTACGATGACCGCATTTTGTTTTGAGAGAATCTTGTGAGGATGCCCCTGTTTTTCTTTAAATGCCTTAACCCCCGGTTGTATAGAACTTCCTGAAATTGTCTGTTCTGGAATTCTAGTTACTAATTGCACACAAGCTTGGAACAGAGTGAATTTGCAAGGAGGCTGGTCTTTTCGAACTTTAGCAGATTGGTTGTCGGAGTTGGTTGCTGGGATGAAATTTTCAGAGAAGCAGCCCTGTATTGAAGTTTATGGTTTTATGTTAAATCCTACTACAGCGGAGGTAATCCTCCACATTAATGGGTTCGATAAAGGAGATGAACACTAAAGTACAATTCGGAGAAATCAATCTTGAACACAGATAATCGAGCAAGGCGTGGTTCTGAGTCGTTCCTTCTTTGATATGAGCCTCCATCGTTGGAATATATTATTGTTTAGTTTATCGTAGTGTGAACTGAATTCCATGACGTACTACGATTAGAAAATCAGTAGGCTGTGGTTATAGGCCGACTTTTAAACTGCAACAGGACATTTTGTTTTAAGAATTCCTCAAATTTTTGAAATTGGAGTCTTCTTTTATTGGAGAAGTCATTAGTACCTCAATGAAGAAATTTCTACCACCATTGAAAGAAAATTTAGATTATGCATTGCAATTTTCGTCCAATATCATACGTCTAAAATCATTTACATGCAACATTCTTGCTCTACCATTGTTTAACTTGGAAAGGTCCAAACATTGTTTTTTGGCATCATAGTGATTTTTGGCAACTCATTATAAATGGAATTTTTGTTTTTTTTCTCTGAAAATTTCACAAAACATGTGCCTTAGGAGTAGCTTTAAGGCACAACAATTTTCAAAACTTTTGATTACATGGTTAAAAAGTTGTTGCATGATATGTAATTTTCAACATTTGGCAAGCAACTTGGGCAACCTAAAAAACTTCTTTAAAAAATGTTTTTTTAGAAAATAAAAATTTGAAATTGGTTCTTTAGACTTATATATTTGTAGAAAGCTTTCATTTCATTTCAATTAGTGAAATGTTTCATTTCAATTAATGAAATGAAAGTTATGAGGAGTTTTAGTTTGTTGGTTGGTATGGAATTTCTAAACGCCATACTTATATGCAAACTAAAACTCCTCATAACTTTCATCTTATTAATCGAAATGAAAGGATTTAAAGCTTTCCATAAAAATAGAAGTCTAAAAAACCAATTTCAAATTTTATTTTATAAGAAAATGATTTTTAAAGAAGATTTTTGAGTTGTCCAAGCTGTCCATTGAATGTTGACAATTACATATCTTGCAATAACTTTTTAACCATGTAGTCAAAAGTTATGAAAATTACTGTGCTTTAAAGCTACTCCTTGAGTACGTGTTTTGTGAAATTTTCAAAGAACAAAAATAAAAATTCCATTCATAGTGAGCTACCCAAAATCACTATGATGCTAAAAAATAGTGTTTGGACCTTTAGGGGTTAAGGATTAATATGAAAATACTTAACTACCTAGGATGAATGTTTTGGGAATGTATGTCATCCAATTAATATTCATTGAGGAAAATTGTGTACTGTATCAATGGTAAGAAGAATGCACTTAGGGGTTATCGCAAGTAGCTTTTAACACTATTTCAATAACCACCAATGACTTGATATCCTCTAATTACTATTCCCTCCATTAGAAAATGATTATTTACTTTGAATGTCATGTTCTTTTAAGGTTGTTTGAGTAAGTTAAAAAAATCCTTTTGTGTGACTAATTTTATTTAGGTCGTAATGAACACATGCATTGTTCTTCATTGATTCTAGTGATATAAAATTAAATACCTTTCCTAATTATGTTTTTCACAATACGGTAAATGAAATTGGCTCCAAAAAATATCAACAAAGTTTTCGTTTATCATTTTGGGACGGAGGGAGTACGATTTTCAGTCGTATTTCAGAAACAACCAACCAGAAAGGCTTCTGTGCACCTGGAGATTCAATCAATCTGTCAGACAATTTAGATGGGCCCTTTCTTTTTTCAGTAAATAAAGGTTAACTACTCTATTCAGTTTTTGAAACGCGTGAGCAGTGACAGCACTGAGCAAGACACCAGGATCATGTGCTGAAAGTAAGAAAATCTCTTGCTGAGAACCAGTGATCCCAGAACTAGTTAATGGAGTACAATATGCTACCTTAAGAGTGAATTACAATGCAGAGAAAGTTGCACATTGGCTATCAAATTGTATTGTCTGTTGAAGTCTTGACTAAAATCTAAATTTTTTCAAGGATTTTTTCCAATGTAAATTTAGCTACTGAAAATTTTATGTACCATGGAGCGAATTTTAGCCAGTTCTGTGAACGCGGCTGAGAACATGATGCAACCACTGATGTGGTCAGCAAAGCAAAGGCAACTGAATTACACGTTACAGCAACACTGCTGCCAATAGGACCGCAGTACACTTGTCTACTGCTGAGCAGTTACACTCTTGGGTGCATAGTGACATACAGGCATTGCTCCAACCTCAGTTTAATGACGACATTTGATTACAACGTAGTGGATTTACATTGGGAAAAAGTCATGCTACAGTACAATTCCAACCTAGAGCTCAATGTGCTTATATACAACCCTTGGAACAGACCATAACTCACTATGTGCCTACGTCAGGGTTTTAGTTGTAGCCCATCTAGACCTTACACAACACGAGCATGTCTTTGGGACATGCAGTTGAATGCAATACGGCTAGCAAGTCCAAGAATGGGCATATTTTGATCAGAATTCATCCACAAGGATGCTCGCTATGTTCAGCAAGCTGCTGAGTTTTCCATGTTTTAATTACCTTCTCATTGGACAGTATCAGTAGTCTGCAACACCATGAAGTCCGGTCAGGACACTACAAACCTCAGGTCATATTTACAAAACATGATTCTATTTAGGGGCATTGACGGATTTTAAGATCATCCTTTGCAATCAGCGGAGCCCAAGCTTCATAGAAGTAGTAACATGGAGTCCACAGCAGCCAATTTTAAGTTGACGAAAAGAGAGTGAACTGAAGTAAAGTAAATTAGAACGCTATTGGTTCTGGAGTGAGAATCAAGCTTTACCTTGGAAGGCTGACGGCCACTGCCTTCGGGAATAGACCCTCTGATGCTACGAGCGGCAACACGTGATGCAACCCTCCCGGCAAGTTCAGCGGGTAAGAATATCGCTTGCTGCCGAGCTAGATAAGGAAGCTGTGAAAAAAGCAATCATAAAACATAATCACTCTCTTGCGTTTGCAAATGACACCAGACTCCACCAATAGACGTACACAAGGACATCAAAAACTGTTTCAAGATGTTTCAGGAATAAATTTTAGAGAGCATGAAGAGAATTTTTTCCATGATTTATGAGGATTTCTTGTATTCATAGTGATTATATGTAGGTGTCCTTAGGTGCTAAAGAGGTGTCACTCGAAACGTAGGAGATAAAATCATTTGTTATTTCAAAGAGTGTTACATTATGTCAAGGTATTGCGACATAATATTTCCTAACAAAAGAAATTGAACTTATTGAAGTGTCAAAAAAAAACATGCGAAGAAGTGCTGGATTACTTCTCCAACTGCCAAAAAGATTTAACAAAAAATTAAAGTATTTTATTAATAAGAACCAAGCTCTAATGCTTATTTGGATGATTTCACGACAAGTTCATGAATTGTACACATCATGTAAGTTAAGCTTTGTTCAAGATTGAAAGCTGGATTGTTGAACAAGAGTTGGAAGACAATTAAAATGCGGAGTATGAAAGAGCAGCAAAAGGAGAATTTCTCTCATCATTCATGGGGGAGCTCATATCGAGAAGAGATGAAGTGAAGGAGGGCACCTCAGGGACAACAGATAGAAGTGGAAAGTACTGTGCCAACCCACTGAGCCCCTGCACAATGTCGGTGACATCCCGCATTGACAGAGCTGTCTCCAAGGCATCGTTTTCCACAAACGGGGTCTTCTCCAGCAACTCAGTCCTGTTCACAACCTGCACTCGACCATTTCCATCACTGCCGAAGTTCGTGACTTGCTGTAGTTTCAACGGCTTCATGAGATTGCCATTATTAGTGCTTCCACCTGGTTTCGCATGCTGGGTTCTCTGTACTAAGTCATATTTGCCTGCTCTCAGAGAAGCCCCGTTAGTATTGTTTGCGTCCATCACTTCCGCCCCCTGAATGATGTCTCTCCCGTTTTCACTCCTCACCAGGCTTGTTGTTTTTGCTGCCCCGTTTTGGATTCCCACCTGCTCCATCCCTGGCAACATCTTCGTTGTCTGGCCAACGCCGTTTAGGTTCAAGGGACTTCCCTGTAGTCCAACAGAATTAATTTCAAATCCGAGGGTGCCTACTTCAAATGTTTCTCAAAACTCTTTTCAGAGACACAAATTTACATGGTTTTCATTAAAATTTGACGGTTTCAAGAATTCTAGTCATCATAGGAGGGAAAAGAAAGCACAATGCAATTCATGGGGAGAGGTCTTCATGATTCGAAGGGAGGCCTTTTCAATCAACAACATTGATCTATTTGTAAGGTCCCACATATTTAGTTTACAGTCTGCCTCTCCACATCCACAAGGCGTGGATACTCAAACTACTACGAGACTCTTTATTCATGATAGTCTCTGGGTCAGCGTTAAGATTGTTTCTTATGAGAAATGCAAACCGTGTTGCGATTTCATCCATCACGTTTTCATTAGCGCGCTTTTTCATCCAAACATCTCCTCAATGAAACCTTACAGGCTGATGAAACCTTAAATAAGTTTTTCGTAGTGTTGCATTACAAAAACCTCACATTAGCTTCAAAGAAATGGATGAGAAGATCTATCAAAGTTTGATCTTCCTATTGCAGGTCTCTCTATGATTGACGTCCAAAAATAAGTGAGTAGCCTAACTTTACCACAGACTCCGTTACAAGACGCATAAGATGACATGAAAGGTACTCCGTATAAGAAACATACATACAGCAAGTGTTAAAGGAAGTTCTACCTGGGCAGTAGCCTCAGAATTGGATGATGAGTGAGTTGCCCCGCTTCCAACACCCATGCCTGCCACAGTTCCAACATCGGAAGTGCCTCGAGATTTGTTGAATATGGACATGATCGTCCGAAGATTTTCTAGGTTCTTCAGATCCTCGTCTTCTGTTGCAGGTACAATGAACGGGAGGCTGATGGGGGAACGCGTCCTTATGCTGTGTACTGCTGAATCAAACGCCACTCGGTTCAACGCATCTATACCCTGCAACAACACCAGTCTCAGTTTCTTGAGCCCGGCCCATATGGAGTTGAGTTGAAATAAATCATTTAGGAAGATTCAAAGAAGGTAAAACAATGTACCTATAGACAGAGTACTGTAATCTACATTCTTTACACAATGTGCCAATATGATTTAGAAGTTAATGTAATTGACTATTAACTTCCAAAGTGGACTTTCTATTTTAGTTTAGGCACTTATAGAATATTTTCAATCAGTCAGAACATGGAATACAAATATATGGGCTCCCGACATTGAGCTTGCTACTTCTGTCGATTATTTCAGCTACTTATGCCCGAGAAACTCTGCATCCTTCCTAATTTAGAATAATGGGGGGACAGAAAAAAACCTTTGCAAGTTCATCCAATATTAACTCCCTTACGAAATCACCCTGCCAATGAATACCACGTACGTCAGTGATTTTCCAGAACTTGAAATCGAACCATGCTCTGCCACAAGATTTTATTATCTCTGCCCCATGGCCAGACACCAAGCAAAGGATTCAAAATTCCAATGTCCCATAAAAGTGATACACATTATAAAAGGAATAGCAGCACGTTGGGGCTCATCATTCGAAAAAAATAATGTTTACTAAGTGCAGTAGAATTATGATGTGGATAGGGACATATTCTAAGGTTGTCAAATAGGGGGTTTGAATCTTTCAATGAGTGAAGATTGTACAGGGGATTGCACTGAGAATTATAAGGAGACATGAAAATTATCCAATTCTACTTGGAGACACTAGCAAGTAACCGCTTGTTTCACTTTGCAGTATAACAGTAGGAAACTAGAACAAGATAAGCACCTGCTCAGTGAGTCCAAAGGTAAGGAGCCGTTTCACAAGACTTCTAGAATCCCTTTCAGTTTTCGTTTCTCCCTTCTCAGCTGGCCGGTCCTCTAGCTCTGCAGGATCTTCTAACGGCTGTCTCATGGACTGCAAATATCACATTCAACACATGTTCAATTGCACCTACTGCCAGGAAAAGCTCTTTTTAAATCTAACAAAGAAACTGACTAGCAATATCCTATGTATTATTGCAATTAATATCCTCAACAAAGAACCAAAAAAACATGTTTTGACCCCTGATAGATCCTCAACTAGTTTCCTCATAATCATTCTGCAAGTAAAAACTCCAACGTGCAACCACATCCCCATGCAAATTTATGGAAGGAGTCAAAGGATAGTTTAGAAACGATCTAGCTGTCAAGTATCGGCAGGATATTGTTAAGCTTCAAAATCATGCATATAATAGAAACCTTATTAGCTCTAGTAGAAAAATACCCTACGGTATTTTCTAAAAAGCCTAGCGGTGTTAAACCCTGCCTTTTATAACGCTGTTTCAGGCAGTTTCTGACGCAAGCCTGCCAATTGTAACAGCATTGCATGCAGTTCCCTAAAATAAACCTCGCTAATTGTAACGCAGCTAGAATTTCCCAGCATACCTCTAGGGGTGGGTTCAATACTCGGATGTTGTTTCTTTATCACATGTATAACAAAATCCGCCAAGTTCAGCACGGATAAATAGAAATGAGGAACGGAAGCAACCCACCTCTGTCAGTAGTGATTCTAGACGATCGATTCTGAAACCTCCATCCTGTCCTTGCAAATCCCACCAGTATTATTACCGTGATGACAACCATACATTACAAGCAGGCTCTACAACGACAAACACCAGATTCAACAACTCAACCAACATCGCTGATAAAAAAAAAGGAGATAGGGACATGCTACTTACTTTGTACACTAGTTCCTGAAGAGTAGACCGGATCTTTGGTGAATTGTCAGTTAGGACTTTCCGGGCTATCCACGGATAGGAGCTACTCAACACTTTATAGTTCGGGTCACTGCTAAGAGCAATGCCTTCAAGTACTGTCAAACTGCGCAGCCAAGAACAAACAATTCCCAAGGTGATGAAATGCGTCTGTTCATCAATCGAGTAAATCAGAAGCTTATAGTTTTCAAAAATGTCCACATCCCAAGCTACCACTGTGAACACTTAAATAAGAAAAGAGAGAAATAAAGAGGGTGGACAAAGAGAGTTTTAGTGGCATGTTGCCAAAAATGTCTAACCTGCACAAAACCGAATAACAGTGTAAATCAGTTGATAATAGAAAAGAGATAGTTGACAGATTACCTCCGAATGACAAGCGAAAAGTACGAAGGAATGCGGAACTTGAATTTATACCTGCCAGACAATAAAGAAGCTTGTAGATTAAACGTTTACAGAATACCAACGAGAAGATTCAACAACTGCGGATTGGCTATATGAAAAGGAGAGATACATATGATAGGTGATGTGAGCCAGTGCATATAAACTCTCAGTTGCGTAAACACAATGTGGATGTTAACTGGATATACGGTTTCAAATAGAGATTGACGTACATGGTAACTCCTAGTTTCTCTGATAAATCTCCAAAGCTAATATTTCGGACACCTTTGCTTACAGCCTCTTGAAACACACCTGCAGTGTACCACGGCAACCTCAGAATCCCTCGAAGAAATAATGGTCAATACCACAGTAGTTTCATGAAATTGCTTGCTTGACTCGACTCTAGCAAATGAAAGAAACATGTTAAAGTCCGGAGCAATACGGAAGAATATGCTGTAATGCATGAGTTTTGGTGCCCTTCCTGTTCACCACAACAGCAATACTTCCAAAATAATTACCTGTAAGTGCCTCTGAAAATTCCCCCATTTCAGCAGTCGGTGGAACAAGCCTGCGATGAGAAACAAATGAAATCTTTCCAACTTTTCATTGTGAAACATAATGTTAACCTGATCCTAATTCTGAAGTCGATATTTTAGAAAATTTTGAATCATTATGTGGTAGTAAATCAAGCAAGTTTATCATAAAGAACACAGATAAGAGCCGCGAACAACTCCAATTCCAATTGAAATTACCGCGTACCCGAGAGTGACAAAATCCCCAGCAAGAGCATTATAATCTTTGTTGACAAGGTGGACAGAAGCCTCAATCAAACCATCTCTAATATTCTCCTTCATTTCACCCATCATTCCAAAATCTGAACATGAAAATCATAAGCTCAATGGGAGACAATAAGCACAATTTGCAAAACGGAAATACAAGAAGACCAACCGATGATAATAACGTTTACTGGATGATATGATTACCATCCACATACTACTGAGGGTATACATACGCAACAAATTTGAGCATTTTACATGACATCAAAAAGATGAATTCGAATTCATATGGTTGAAGAGAATGCAGTCGTCTGAAAACAAATGCAACATGTAACCCTTTTCCAAACAACACCCTCAAGAATGACTTGAAGCGGGACGTACCTAGATATGCTAATTTTCCCTCCGGAGTGCGCAATAGGTTGCCAGGATGTGGGTCCGCATGATAGAAACCACAATCTAATAATTGTGTGAGTGAGCAGAAAACCCCTACCTGGTTTACGCAGCAGATACATCAAACCTTATTAAGGCATACTTGTGAAAGCAATGAGATTTAAAGCTTTCATGCCCATGCCTACAGTGTTCACAAAGGTGTTCCCATGTGTTTTAAGAACTTCACGATGGAATCAGAATGGGATGGCACAAATTTTGAAACCCTAAACATTAAACCCTGAACCCTAAATCCTAAAACCCTTACCTCAACTAAGCGAAGGTCGCTAACTTCTGACAAACGTTGGCCCTGCAGAATATACATCTCAAATATTTAGTATCCTCTGCTCACATTAATACTTCAATCTCCTAGTGCAACAGGAATAAGGTAACCGATTTCTGAGTCTGTGAACTGAACTCAGTTTTCAATAAAATTAGACTGTTTTAAAAACTTTGGAACACCATGAAGAGAATCTTTCTCATGATTCATGAAGAGACACCCCCCATGAATCAGGATATTCTCTTTTTGTGCTGTTTAAGGGTTTTGAAACAATCTGATTTTACTGAAATTACAATTGTTCACTTTCTGGTTCAGACGTAATAAAAACAAAATCTAGAATTTTAGCTTGCACTAAGAGAAGGAAGTGCATACCTCGACCCATTCCATAACAAGAACCCGACGACTAGTAAGCTCTGAATACATCATTGGTATCACCACATCAGGAAGGGATCCAAACATTTTCCTGTCATCCACAGTAAAACCATTTTACATTTCCTGCCATGCTCAATCTATGACCAGATTTAAGAAGCAAATGGGATCTAAGTCGTGCTAATGCTGTATAATGAGGCTGAAAGAAGATTTCAATGGCCCTGCTAATGTCAATATACCACTGAGAAGGGCCAGGACTAATTGCATTCGTGTCAAATACATAAAAGATTCACAGCCCAAAAGCCCATCACTATCTTGCATAGAAATGAGAAATTCTCACCGAAATCGTAAACCGTTACGCGCCTCTGCCTGATAGTCCACTTCCTGTCATTGAAGACATTCAGGTGAGAGTGATGCCTTAATCGTTAACAATGCACAAGTAAAGATGAAAACTAAGAACCCGACACTGAGCGGACTTACTTGGAATAAACTTGAAGCCCATTCATCAACGACACCCTGAAAAGGCCAAAAAGAGCACGTCTGTCAGATCCACAAAATAGGCAGAATTTTACCAATTATATGCACACTTCAGTTCATTAAGAAAGTCTCATCACCATAATACTTTCCTAAATTATTGAAAACTTCATAAAAGAACTTTCATCTCTTTCAGCTGAAAGAGTCCTGTCTCTTTCAGCTCACAGATAATCACCACATAGCAAACCATTAACACAAGTAGAAGGAAAAAAATAGGCCCTTAACTGGAAGATCTGTGTTGAGTTTCAGAAGCGACCCCACAAAACTAGCAAGCTGTCGTAAGATATAAAGATCTAGTGCTAAAGTTGCCCGGACTCCAGGACGTTGCACCTTCACGGCCACTGGTTTACCATTTGGACGCAACCGGGCCTGATAAACCTGAAATCAAAATCAAAACCAGATCCTGTACTTTTCAGGGTTCCTCATAATATAACAGCTAGTCATGCATCTCTTTTAATGTCAAGGCTCACGAATTTTTGTAGGAATACTTTCTTCGAACAAAATGCTGCAAGACAATCAGATCTACTATGAACGTCAACCACAAGGGCTGACCTTAAACCCTAAAAGTACAGGGATTCACAGTTTCAAAATGGACAATTCAATTAATCATATCGTGAAAAAATATAATTCAGATCGAGTCAAATTTTATATCGCTAGAATTGATTAAGAGCATTGCATGTGTAGGTAATAAATAAATCAAATTGTATAAAAGAAAGTCTTCGTATAACCTACGAAAAACAGTTAAGAAAAACACGAGGCTTGATTTGGAACTCTTGGTCCATTGATAGGGCTCAATTAGAAGTGAACCTGTCCAAGAGAAGCAGCAGCAACTGGCTGTGGTGAGATATCTGTGAACAGCTGCTCCACAGTAACGCCGAGCTCTTGCTCAATTATCTGTAAAGCGAGATCAGTAGAAAAGGGAGCAATGCGGTCTTGTAACAGAGCCAGCTCTTCCAAATACGCTGGCGGAATGACATCCTGCGATCCATTCCAAGAATTTCAGAAAATCCTTAAACCAACGAATAATATGAATGAATTGAATTGAATTATTGACATGTCAATCTCGTCTATATAACATTCTCAGGTCTGAAACAAAGATCCAAACGAAGAGTGCAATCGAATGCTTACGGGGCGTGAAGACACCGCCTGTGCAATTTTTACAAATGCCTGCCAAAACCCAATGAATAAAGAGGTAAGCTCCTTTCAGAGTCTCTGTCAAGGAGCTTGAAGCTGCCAATTAGTAAAATTCAATAAAATTCAAAATAGTCCTTCAATCGTTCTAATACTTCACATTCACAACACCAAAGAGATTTGGAAATTGTTCCGTACAGGACCAAGTTGCACAAGAGCTCCTCGTAGTTGCGCTGCTCGTTTCTGCAAAACCATAATAATCACATTCAATCGTCTTGTTGTAATTGTTGAAATACATTCATGATCATACTCGAGAAGCCACGCAACAAAGGTTTCGTTGTGACCTGTTAGATCATGTTTTCCAGTAAATGTGATTGAACATTCCAAGAATATTTAGAAACATTATGGGGAGGTAAGATCAGCGATATGGACATGAAGGAGAAACCTCCCCATGATTAAAAGGCTGGCCTCCTACGATCCCCGACTTGTACCTACTGACAAATTCACAACTTGACTATGTAAAATATCTCACTAATTCACAACTTTCCAACAATGCCCATGAACTGAACGGGAAGGCTTCCTGCGACTGATCGACAATCAAACCTCTTTAATCTTTCAATCTGGATCCCAACTTTTTCATTATGACGTAATCTGAATGCATGACTACTGTGCAACAATCAATGATAGAGCAATAAGAGTGCTACATTCAATGATAGTAATGCAAGTGCGCAAGATGTTCTAGATTGTCATCTTAGTAGAGGTCGCAAAAATGAGGTTTACGTGTACTGAATTTCCAGCTCCTCATTGCAAATCTCCTTCATCACCAATACCCAAAAATTACTGTAGACTCTAGAATTACCAATAATCGTGTTCAAACTGAAGCTTTGCAAATTGTGTGATCTCTGAAATTACAGGAAGACCTCCAATGAATCATGGTCAGGATTTACTTTACAATTGCTATCTAGAAGTTGTTGAAACTCTCCATTTTTACTACAGAGACCCTTTCAAACCTTGAACATTCTTGAATCCAACATACTAGGTCCCTTTCTACTTTCGAGTCTTTAATGGAGTCTGGCAGGAGACGAGAGTGGGGAAATATTGAATTCAATGCTCTACAGTGGAACTATAGATGGCATGCTTCTTCAGAGGTACTATAGATGGAATGCTTCTATCTACAGTGGAGGGATCATTGAAGCAAATCTGATCCAAAGAACGTTATACGCCGCAGTGACATGAAAGGATTACTAAAAAAATTCCGGCAAAATTTGCATCTCGACTGAATCCACAGCATGCAATAAAATTCACGTTGAAAAGCAGCTACCCGAATTCGCCATACCTTGAAATTAGTGTCCTTCTTCCCCAAGAGCGTATCACCATATCTCACAGCCGCCCACCACCCGAGCGTCCCCGCAATCTGAATCAACCGTCGCGCCAGCAGAAACGGCCGCCGCTTGAACACGGTCGCAATCTTCTGCGCATTGTACTCGTCCAGCTGGTCCGCTTCCTCCACGGCCGCCTCCGCAATGTACCCCGAGTATTGCGTGAACGTATCCGGCTGGGAAACTGTTTGTTCCCAAGATGAATCCCCTTTGCTTCCCGCTCGACACACAATTCGAAATCTCGGTTTCCCCAATTCAATCGGAAGCGCGATTCTACGAGAGTGATGGAAGCCCAAAGCTGGACGAAGCTGCGAGTATTGGGTCGCAGGCAATGACGCGCACATGGCTTGAATCGTTGCCATGGCGAGCTCAATGTGCGTAATGAGACCCAATTCTGGGAAATGGAGGATTGATCACGAAGCTAATAAGTGTGAATTGGCAGTTGCCAATCAGGGATGCGCGCATTGAACCCATGCATTGAATTCAATTCAATGGGCAAGATGAGGTGCATGGGAGGATTGAAGTGAAGCTTGCTATTGCTCCACTCGTCGAGCACGAGGAGCTGTGACGCAGCCTGCGAACTTGTGATGCTCTGCACTACACAACACAGCACTTGACAAAAAGAGAAAAAGAAAAGGGAGGGACAGGAAAAGGGTGAGACTCTGGCCATGGAGAACGGGACAAGTGGGCCTGTAACGGAGTTGGGATGGTGGATCAAGAGACAAAGCGTAGGCTGTTGGGACGCGAGCCGGCGTCCCTCTGTAATTACACAGCCTCGGTGGGCCCGTATTGGGCTTGCACCTGTCTCAAAGCAACGACGCTAGCATGGCCACCCGTCCTTCAAAATGGATGACTTGTTAAGAGTGGCCTCCAAAATTGTCCCACCCATCCTCCAAAATGAATGACTTCCATGGAGGCCAGGTTTGCAAGGCACCCTTGGCTTACAAATGGGGGTCATTTTAGAGGCCAGGTTTGCAGGGCACCCTTGGCTTACAAATGGGGGTCATTTTAGAGGTCAAGTTTGGGCTTGCAAAACCACAAAAGACAAATTTGCCATAACATTTTGTATTGTCCAAATTCGCTCTACACCAATGATTGTACCTCAAGCTCAGCCTCTTAAGAGGTCATTGGTGGGGCAGACATGTTTAACCCAGCTTGCAAAATGGATGGCCCCCTTTTTGTAAGCCAAACCACCACCCTATTTTGCAAGATGAGTGATGATGCTCTTAGAGCATGCCCACCCATTTTGCAAAAATGGGGCTGGCAAAATGCCAACCCTTCCATTTTGCAGGCTAGGAAGAACAATGCACCTCACTGGTTGCAAACTGGAAGGCCAACCAATGAGGTTAAATGTAAGGTTGTGTAGTTAATTCAATCGTTGGAGGTGCAAGGCAAATCGCAGGAGGTGAAAAGCAAGGTACACGAAGGTAAAAAGCAAGGCACACGAAGGTGAAATTAGTTTGTTGTAGGTCTGTGGCTATGCTTGTTGTTTGTTGGTTTGTAAGCCGGCGGGTGGCTTGCAAAATGGCCCCAAGATGCCCCCCCCCGCCCCTATCTTGTAAGCCCTCCCTCTTAAGAAGTTATATGTTTTGCAAGATGGATGGGGATGCTCTTAGAAATGTGAGCCTACGAGTTTTGAACTTAGGTGTAAGTAGGTATCCTACAACTATTGAAGGTGTTTATAATATATTAGTGTGTTCCTATACCATTGTCATAGTTAAAGAAAAATAAAAGTAATTTTCTAAAATATTAAAACCAAAAATAACTCAAAAATCTATAACTTTCAAACCATAAGTCCAAAGACGGCCCAATGCACCCTTCCTCGTAGAGAGCTTTCTGACGATATAGAACACACATCTGGGAGATGCATGGTCCAAGAGATCTTACTATATCAAACAAAACAAACAAATAAACAGTTTTAATGGATGGATCGATACTTATAACATAAATATCCTATAATTAAGGAAGGTGCTTATAACATAGGTACCTATGATATAGACACCTATAATAGAAATATTCTATAACTATGGAGGTGCCTATAACATCCATCCATTAAGACAAGTTGTTTGTTTGTTTGGTTTGGTACATTAAAATCTCCAAGACTGTGCATTCCTTGATCACCTATTTTGTACTGTCAGAAAGTCCTTGGTGAAGAGGGGTGTCCGGGCTTTGTTTTGTAGCATTTTGACCCAAGATGTGAAAGTTATTGAATTTTGAAGTTTTTATGAGTTAAAAAATATGAAAATTATTATTTTTTATTTTGACAATGGTATAGGGCACACTAATACATATCTATAATATAAGAGCCTATGCTCCTAGATTCATGAGCTTAAGATCCTAGGTTCACATGTCAACAATGCTAGTATGTAAGCATGAACATGCCAACATGTGAGCTTTGAAGGTGCTTATAATGTAAATATCTATAATATAGGTATCTACATCAGGGTTGCACTACAATCATAAAAGGTTTCTATAATATAGACATCTATAAGGTATATAGTCTTCTAAGCTCATGTTTTTAGGTTCATATAATAGTAACTTTCTTCACATGTTAGCAATCTTGTGTCTCAAAATTGGGGGTGTCAAGGTTGCCATCATACTACTAAAATCATAACTCCCTTTGTAATATCACAAGTGCTATCATTAATATTAGGGGCTTGTACTTGCTATGCTACGCATTCAATATACTATATATTAGTAAAAATTTGATATATTTGAATAGAATGCATAATAATGATTTTGATAAGTCTTTAAAATAATTATTTTGTAAAAATATTTTCAATCATGCATACATAGAAATCATATTTTCACACAATGTGATATTACAAAAATAGAATAGTAGTTTGCAATCACTTCTGTAATATCACTTTTTACAAAGGGTGATATTATAAAAATAATATAGTTGTTGCAATTGAAGTGATATTAAAGAGGATCCATAGGATGATATTATGGAGGTAGCAAATCCATTGCTTTTCTTGGCTTTACACTTTTTTGCACTTCTATAATTTTGTGCTTTTGTGAGCTTTGAGCTTTCATGATTTCAATTTCCTATTGCTACTAGCAAATGATTTGAAAAATTTATTAGATTGAACTGATTTTGGATTTCACAACAATTAAATTGTTCACAAAGCTTTTGAGATTTATAAGTTTTCCTTTAAATTCTTCTATTTGAGTTGCCATTGTTTGTAACAATTGAGTCAAATTTCTAATGCATTCTAATGTATGTGTATCTTATAATATATTCATCATTCATTAAATTTCTATTGTTTATTTCAATATATGCTTATTTATTTAAAAAATTATATGAAGATTTTAGTAATTTTTATCTGAAGATTTATTGAAATTCTTGCTTTGCATTCTATCTAATACATAAAATTTCTAATGAAATTCTAATGGTGAATGCATAGCATAGCAAGCACCAACTGCTAGTTGTAAGATAAAATTATAAAAGCCACCCATTTCCAACCTTGTGCCCCAAATCAATCTTCAAAATATATAGACATAGGGAATCCAAATGTTTAGCTTGCATACATGAATGTAAAAATGGTTTAGGGGTATTGCATATATTTGAACTTTGCAAATTCATTGCATATTCATAGAAACTCAAAAAAATACCATTTTCTTTTGAAAATTCATGATTTTCAATTGTCCATGTGCTAAAAATAATGTCATGTGTTGATTCCACTTCAAAGTATGTGGAATTGCTTCAAGTGTCCATTATAGATACTTCTACCTTAGAGCATTGCCACCTAACAAGTCAAATCAACATTTCACAATTTGAAATCTATATTTGGCAAGTCCTTCACAACTTGTCTCCTAGCCTTATGCTCCAAATGTGCTTTGTAAATAATGAATTGACTAATGACAAGAGATATGGAAAAAAGGCAAATAAAAAAGGCAAGTGAAAATAAGTTCAATCATATTTTATACAATTGGCATGAATAAAGAGTCTATACTTTATAAGTCCCACAAATGATTCCAAAGAATCTATGAGTGGCAAACTATACTTAGATTTGGCATATTTAACATTGTTACATGGAGTGTATAGAAGATAATTAAATGGGCCAAAAGCACTTCTCATCCACTTTTCATCCATTCATCCCAAAGCACTTCTTAATTGGCTAGCTACGTTGTTAAGGTAGTACAATGATACCGCCCAAAATCTAATAATTCACAATATTGGTATATTGATTTCAAATTTCAAATAATGCTTTATTAAGTGTTTTCTAGATAAATGACCTAAATACCTACCTAGAAAAATTTGGCATACGCCCTCCAACTTTGAACTTTATAGAAAATTAAAGTTTTTGTCACTTAACAACATTTTTTCAACATAAAAGTTGTGCATAAGGATGTTTTCTACATACCTAAGCACTTGAATAGTGAAAATTTATCACCAATAGTTCTCTTAAAATTATCTTGTAAACCCATGAAATTCGACTAAAAAACTTTTTCCAAAATAGAGGTTTGTTTCTTCATTTGAAATTGAAATTTGGTATGTTTACTTGAGATTGCATAAGAATACAATTTAGTTGTTCATGACCAAAAATACCAATTATTCTTTATAGTATGTAATTTTTTGGAATAATACAATGGGCAATGTATCTATATTGGACCCTACTATACAGTATAGATTAGATTGGATGAATGGGGAGAGCCTATTTGATCCCCATAAAAGTGCTAACAAGCTCACAAAGAAGGAAATCATCATTGACGTGTTGATTGTGCTCTAAATCATGTCTAAGTGCTGAAATTGGCCTCTGGCTATTCTTGTAGCAAGTTCAAGATTGACAAGTCAAGGCTTGAAAAGAGTAGCAACATCACCTTCTCACTAATATAATTTTTTAATGTGACTTGATCCTTAACTTCTCCATAACATTATATACTAGAGAACGTGGATCTCCAAAACACTCTTGAAGACCCAAGAATATAGGAAGATGTCCCTTTGTGTGATCCAAAGAAGTTAGGCCACCTCATTTTTTGAAAAAAATGCTTTTTTAAGATCCTTGGACCTCACTTTAATAGGACTCTCCTACAAGTGGTGAATGATGTTACCTAGAGCTTATTGCATTGGTTTTTGTTATGAAACTATATTTTATTAATACTTATATTTTATTATTAATACTTATATTTTATTATTTTAGTTGTAAGAGCATCATGCTGAACAGCTATAATCTTCTTGGTAGTTGTTAATTGCAAATTTTGCAGTTTGATAATCTCTTTAAATTGTCACTCTTGTTACCTTACTGAGCATAAATATGTTGTTCTCATCAAACTCGTGAAATTGAAGACATATAGTGCTGTCACGTAGTGCTGCCAGTGTGCATACCAGTTGTCAACCAGAATGGTTTCGAAGGTGGGGAAGATTTGCGTTGAACCCATCTTTTTCACAAAAAACATTTCTCACAAGTTGTTCTGTGTTCCACATTAAAAAAAGAAACAAACATTCCGTCAGTCTTGCACAATGAAAACACGATGAGATGGGATGTGACCACGCGGTAGCCAGGGGAGAGACAGGTCAAGTACGAGCTATAAATTTATTCCTTCTTTAAAACACATTCGTAACGAATGTAATAATAGAGGAAGGATCTCTTACAAATTGTCAAACTCCAATATCCAAAAGTAACGTAGCACCACAAAAACCAGCACACACTTGTAGAAAACGATCTGTACAGATGAAACTGGGCATTCAGGAAAATTGGTTTTGAAGCAGTGTGCCAAGCAGTCTGCCCAAAGGGGTCGGTTTAGTGTCCGATGAAGAAAGCATCGGCATTGTAGTCCGTGCAGTAGAGGCAGGGGTGCTGTTTGAATCCTTGGGATTGCAGGGTTTTGCGCACTTGCAGAATGAGGTCCCGGTTGGACAGAGGCGCCTTGCTTTGGCTCAACACCATTTGGATGGCGTTGCTGAAGGCGCCGTAAGACTCCCCGTGCGCCGGCTTCGCATCCGCCGAAGTCTCGTTGGACTGACACCCGCTCAGCAAGATGCCCACGTCAGTGGACTTCTCGCCTCGCCCTGGACGAGGCCGGTACTTGCCTTGCACATTCTCTGCCGCCGCCATGTAATGCGAGGCTTCCTGGGAGCTTTGGCTTTCCAACTTCGCCGACAGCAACTGCGTGGCCAGGGACGACACGGCGCCTAGGATGCCCTGTTGACCGTGGGCCCTTTTCTGATGATGGCAGCAAAATCAAAACCATCAACCATCGAAACCAAGGCCATCAACCATCAAAACCAAGATCATCAACCCCCCAAACCATCAGCCATCAATTATCAAAACCAAAACCTCCATCAACCATGAAGAACTTCCAAAAAAAACGTGAAATCCATCTTTGATTATATCTATGATTGAATCTGTACTTTTTGGATTTCACGTACCACAACAAGTGAACAATTCAATCATAGATATAATCCAATCCTAGCTAGTCTTAACGCTTTCGGCACACATTGAAATCCACAAAACCTATAACAGGGTTTTTAGTTTAATCGGACTACTACACAACTTTCCAGGAAACATCATAAAGAGAATCTTTATCACATTGTCGATACAGAATCATAAACCACTACTGCGAGGTAGCCTTCAAGAGGAGGAGCTGTGATATATGAGCCATAACCTCGGCCCTCTTTCCGGTTTCTATCACGACACTCACTTTCCTTGCTTCATAATGGATCAAACGTGATCGTAGCGTTCTCATTGAGGTTATATTAGGCAACTCAAATCTGGCGCCAACTTATAGAAAAAGTACATCCCTTATTAAAGCACGGCTCAACATGTACTGTTTTCCGCAACTGGGCTCCAAATTTGAGTTACCTCGTACATAATTCATGAGAGGCGTCAAACATACGGAGGCTTACCTAAGTATCTTGGAAAGTCTTCCGTTTGGATAACGAAAAAAAAACCCTTTCTGACGTTGTCTAAAGTTCAAGGAACAGTTCAATTTTACTGAAAACACTATTTCATGATCTGTTCAGTCACTCAAGAGTGAGAACCACGCCACTTGAACAGTGAGAAATTATTTACCTGAAGTTGATCAAGCGCCAGCTTCGCAAACAACTTGACGGTGGGACTGGCATCTTTCCCAAACATATCAAACAAAGTCGTGCGGATGTTCCCAACTTCCACTCGGTGACCGACACGCTCGCTGAGTATCTGGGTCAACATTCCAATCGGAATTTCCTTCGACTTCATCGCCGAGGAGGACGAGTAATGCACATGATCAGCACCATGGCCACCCCGCTCATAGCTCGTGCCATACTCTTCCTCTCCCCCGTGCTGCGGATCCCCATACTCACGTCGCCTCCCACGCCGCTCAAAAGTTTCCACTTCCTCGCCGTCTCTTTCGAAACGACTAATTCGTTCTTCGAATCTCGTTTCGGTGCTAGTTTGGATATCCCTGGTGCGCGCACCACGCCTGTTATAGGCCTCAAAGCCCTGTTGCATCAGCCCTAAGAGATCACTAACGCCACTTCCATTACCACTACCACTACCACAGTGGGAACCGCCAGAATGAAGAGAAAGTGATGGGGTGTTCCCGATTTGCTCTTTGGCGGCATCGATCAGTCCTCCACTGTGACAGGAATCGGAGATGAACGTGAATGTGGCTCCTGGCGGTATCTTGTTCACCAATTCTCTGAAATCGTCATCTGAAAAGCCCCCCAAAGGAACAGATTGGACAGAATGTGAGATTCTGGATCTCGAATATTTCCTTCAATAGAACATGTTCATATGAAAAATGGTGCCAAGTTGTACATAAGACATGCACAATCTGTGCCAATTAAACATAGTATAAGTGTCTAGAAAATTGGAGAATTACAAAGCATCACTGTTGAGAAGAACAAAGACGGTTTAAAATACAATAGTGGTAGAATGAGTAGTGGCATTGTTGAGAAGGAACATAACATTGTTCATGAAAAGAATGGGAGCTTCTTGTTGGGGAGACCAATTTCGTTTCTAATGATTATTTTCCTCAAAAATATTCCACATCAATGCAATTCAGCAATTCATTCTAGAACCCTGATCATTCTCGGTATCCAGAAATGGAACCCTAATTTCTTGAAAGAGGGATCAATTGGTGACCTGTGAGCAGATTCATATCAGTGGGTACAATAGCTTCCTCGGCTCCGGTTTCATCAACAACACCTCCCTCGGATGGGACCTGCAGGAACAGATAGACCAGTTACAATCAGCCCTACTCATTTGTTAGAAAACGGCGATCTACCATTTTAGGGTTTAAAAGACAGAGCGTTTAGCTGCAATATACCCTCACCTGAGTGCCATGGCCACTGTAATGGAACACCAGCACATCCCCAGGTTGCACACCTCGGATCAGCTTGGCAAGATACGAGCGAATGTTGGCGCCGGTGGGTTGCACCCCCTTTGGATTGGTGTCCAGAAGCACGAGAATCTCGGACTCCGCAAACCCGAACCGAGTGACGAGGGTCTTGTACATGCGCTTCACGTCGTTCGCACATCCATGAAGCTCCACTTTCGTACCAGGGTAGTTGCACCCCACCAGCAAAGCTCTCTTCGTCATGCTTCTCCACAATCTGAAAGAGCCCAAAACGAGTCCAAGTTACACGAAGTCTTCAACTCATTTAATCGAAATCTAGACCAATGCAGTTTGCAAGCATTGCCAAAGGCTTATCTCTCTAAACCCTGCAAGTATTGCCGAAGATTTATCGTATCTAAACCTACAAATCCTTAAATCATCCACATCACATGAATGTATGAGATTGCAAACCCCAACTAGATTCTCAACAAGAAGCATTACTTGCAGCAATTCGAAACTGCAGAAATGCGATTGCTCTGCAAGCAGCTTCGGACACAATCGAACTCAATATACGCGCTTCCGATCTACCACTCCCAGAACTTTAAACTCCGAGTACGCTTCCGCCCATGGCACAATGCACCTAAAATGTGGTGCAAGGATGATCCGAGTGGTGATAGCTAGCAAGTGTCTTCCTGAGAAGGCGAGTTTGTACGGTGTAAGCAACTCCTTTGGTGCTTGTGAAAATCAGATTCACCTCGCTAAGTTCTTCATAACCTTCGGATTTATGAGAATGGATGGAGTCTTTAGCCCATGCTCAAAATTGCACGCACCTCTCATACTACAGTGCTGAGAAGCACTGAGGAGTCAACGTCACAACATCAGTCAAAAGAACGGACCAAGCATGTCATGTGTAATAATAGAAGTCAATAGCTAGTACGAACTTCATGCGGATTGACTACGTCTGGCAAATAGAAGCTGCTGGGAGCAAGGTTTCATTTACTATGTTAGTGTGCCTTGAGAGACCATTGACTTCTGTGCAGAACTCATTTGGTTGGACACACCTTTGAAAATTTCGCAGACCATTTGGCGAGATTTAGTGGGTTTCGTGCATCTTTGATGAGGCGAGATTAAACATGCATCATCTAATCTGTAAAGTTTTGTAGGCCAATCGCCCGCCATTCACGAAGAGCGATTTGGGTTTAAACCCCCAAGAGTGAAATGGAAGATAATCGTGAGAACAACTTACGAAAGAACCCTGATTTAGCAGTTCTAGAGTCACCCCCTGGTGAGGCGCAACTACCCTGGAACAAACGGCCCTGGTAGTTGCACTCCACCAGCACAGAGTGCACTGCAAATTCAGCCGCTGATATCTAGCAGGATGACAAGAACACTACGTATCAGCACTGAACAGGTTGGTACAGGTTAATACCTCAGAAAGGATAACGCAGAGATTGAACTTTAAACCTGTACCGGTATTCTAACCACAGTGAGTGAAGGGATCAACTAGCAATGAAAGCAAAACGTGAACAGAATGATTCCAACTGCAAGTTCAAGCGAAAGGGACAGAACTCCGACTGAATAGAAGGGTCTCATATTCACTTAGACATAGTTCTTCACATTGAAGTGCTCATGATACAGCATCGATGCTTTTGAAAACTGTTCTTGTATCAAGTACTCCGTACAACTTCTCCATTCCACTCTTGTGCAGTTGAATTGGCTGGTGTCCAAAACGACCACGGAACTGGGCGGTGTTATTGGATAAATAAAGCCTTGCTTACAACGCACGTTGTCTCTGATCCTACCACGTCTCCCCTATATAACTTAACAAAAGCCTAAGAGATAAATAGAAAACAAGAGAGCTATCTCTTGATCCCATTGAACGTTGCAAAATCGTGCAAAACCTCAAAATCAAAGTTTGATCACAGCGTGATCAGACAGCTTCAAACTTTGAAGAAGACATGGAAGTGACTAGCAGTTAGCAAAATTTTCTGAAGCAAATCTACACTCGGAGCAATTGTCCTCCATGTCCACGGAACAACAGGGGATACGTGCAACAAACTCCCGTACTCCAGCACTGCAAAACCAATATGAATGTCACTAGTATGGAATTACATGCTGCCTGTTTGACCTCACTTCCAAAAGGCTCAACTGAAGACTGCAAAGTAAAATTAAAGTTTTGGTGCAAGCACGCTAAGACAACTGAAGTGCAAGTGGAGTAGAATTGATTTTCCTCGTCAAAAAACAGCGCACTGCAGGTGTCGGGCATCCACCAAAACAGATCACAGGTCTTCAGGATTGCTACTTACCACAGATAAAAGTGCACCCTGCTTCAAGTTGTTGTGGAAAGCCAATGAAACAGGTTTTGAATCAACATCAGGCCCGCGAATAAAGCCCCTGTGTGTCCCACCATATCGTACCAAATCCATTCATTAATCGAAGGATTCGAATTCAAAACAATCAAAGCAAGAAGCAGTACGAAAAGTAAGCCGAACAAGGGCCCCATATTCAGTTCTAGGGTGCTTGAAAGTCGCAAGTAAGGCAAGCACACTCTTAGAAGCGCTAATCAAACACAATAACGGCAAGAGAGTGTACTTACAACAATGATGTCGACACAAGAGGTGTCTGCCGGGTATCGAAAACGGCCACTAATCCAGAATAGATAGGATCTACAGCACCGTTGTAGGTAACGGCAAGTCTCTCCCCGGTGCCATCCCAGGCCATCCTTTCTATGGCACCATGTCTGCAACAGCATCCAAGGAGTTTCAAATTCAATTCCACAAGAAAGAAAAATTTGGACCCCGAGTTATTCCCCTCATTAGAGCAAGGTCATGTGCATAGTAGTGGCAAATTCTATATAAGATACACTTTTACAATCACTAGTATTTAACAATAGCAGCATTGTTTAAGTGAGAAGGGATCACTATTGAGAATAGTGTTGTGCCTATTGAGTGGAAGTGACATTCTTAAGAATAGTGATTGAGAGGAATAGTGCCATTGCACCATGAACAATAAAAATGTCTTGTTGGGGAGGCTACTTCAAGCACATTTCTCCCAACATGAGAAAAACAAATTGATGAACTCTTGGAAAACAGCAAGCTGAATATTAAGAAGGTTTGAATGCACACCTCCCAGTGATGGCCTCGATGTCTGGTAAATCTAATGGAAGCAGGTGTACGTCTGAACAGGAAACAGCACATGTAAGTAACCACATCAACATCACCACCAGCAAATTCACTGATGAAGTCCATCAAAGCAGGCCATGGAGTGAGTTCACAGAGGTGAAGAAACTTACCCAACGAGGGAGGTTTTCCGGCAAAATAAAGAGCAGCCAGAGAGGTTGCTTGATCAAAAGCTGCCAGTAGAACCTTCCCATCTGGACTCCACATCGCGCTCTGCAAACATTACGTGTATCAGACTTATGGTGTAATTAGACAAAGCATGATTTCAAGTGCTTAACAAATCGTTGATAACACTCTTATGCCTTACCACTACAGATCCACCCGCAGATGTCCAAGGTACAGAGGTCCACGTACTCGTCTCCCAGAGATGGAATGCGCCATTGCTGCCATTCAAACAATATTAGCGTATGTCATATCTCCAGTCACAACGCCTAGATTTCGAGATCAATAAACAGTGTTAACTGTGATCGATCAAGAGTACTAGATGGTGTAACGAGGATCACCTTCGATAGGTACACCCTAACATAATAAAAAAGCAGACATATGTTACCTCCATTTCCAAGCGGGATGAATATGCAGTTCCCTTCACTCTTGAGAAAGACATGTGAGCAACCATGGATGGATGGACGACTCATGACCAGCAACAACTTGGCCAAAACCGGTCCTATCTAGCAGATCGTACTGGAAAAGCAAGACTTACTGCTTGGCTGACACGAAATAATCTCCGGTGGGCGACCACTTCAGCAAGGAGATATCGCCAAGACCACGCTGCAATGGCGTTCCCGTACCTAAACACACCAACCAAACGTAATAAAATCACATAAGGTGAGTGACAAGGAGGAAAATATTCAGAACATAGAACTGGAATTCATCAATGCAAAAGAAGTCCTCAATACACTAACCCCCAAGTGTCCAACAAAAAATAGAGATTCCAGTGTGGAATTCTTTCTATTGATACGTTAATTTATCTTCCTTGAAGCTTTCTAAATCAGTTATTTCATGTCGTACAGATGTAGAAGCAACCATTAATGGTCATTGGGGCACTTAGAGGTTACGGCTTGCTATCCCCAAAAGGTGTCTCCAGACACATACAAACTAAAACAAAAAACGGTCCACAAATGGTCCACAGTCAATATCGTATAATCTGAGGACAAGACCAACAACCTTGAGCCACGTCCCAGATGGTGAAGGATGCGTCATGTTTCGAAGCTGAAGCTAACATTGTATGATTGGTCAAGGTGGTAACGCGTTTCCACAAAACCAACGGTAATTCCCACTACTGAGTCCTCTCACATGACCAGACTGGTCAAAATCGATAGATATATTTGCAGATGTGAGGTCGAAGACATAGAATTATAGAAAGAAATATGGCACGAAACTAAAAAGGATATCTGCCACAGGGGTTCCATGACAAGGCTGTTACAGGCGCATTATTCCCGGTTCGAAGAAAATCCACAAGCGCCCACCGAGCCCCAGTGCCTCGATTTGGTGTGCCGAGGATGGAGACAACTCCAGCCCGAACAGGCGCCATGTTCCCCGGGTAATTGGCACTCCATATTGCAATACCTCCCCTACACAAAAAAAATACATCAATCTTCAAAAGGTTGACTGGTACAGAACCTATACTGCCCAATAATCTGAATTTAGGTTCATCAAGACGTCGCCTGTACAACGTCTTGGGAAAGAAAGCACCACATTATGTATCAAAACAGAACAGAACAAGTAGAAGGCTTGCCAACACCCTAAGCGTCAGAATCTATAGTATCGTGGATTCTGTCTCCCTTCAAAGATTACATAAATATTAGGAGCCATGGTTTTGCGCCATCTATTCCTCATCTTGTGTAGTGGAAACCCAATTCATCGAGCATTGGAGACGAAGTCGTTAGCATGGATAATACACTAGACCTTGCCACACAATCCTCCAATTTTTGAGCCAAGAGAATAGTTCAGAACTTCTAGAGGATAGTTAAAAACCTGCAGGCGACAGAAATTGTGGAACCGGCATTCGGCCTCCATTCCACGCACTCTACGCCTTTGTGAGAATCATTCGCCAGTACAGCTGGGTCCCTTGGATCTGCCATTAGCATCACAAATTCAACATCAACTTAGACAGGAATTTCCGAACAGATTAATGAGTACCTTGAAGTTTTTTAGAATGTGGAAAAAAAATTAAAAATTACTTCCTCTGTCTACAGTTCAGCGTCACCAAAATATTGCATTGTCAAGAATAATATGCCAATGACAGTGTTTAGGGGAGAATCATCAAGATTTGCACAATCAAATATGAGGTCCAACCTGCATCTTCAAAATCGTGAACAAGGACTTGATCCTGGCCTCCAATGAACGCAACCCAGTGCCGGTGCTTATGCCAGCTAATTCCTTGGAAAGAATATGTTTTCTGGATGCCTTTACTCTGAAACAAATAACGCATTCTTCACTGCATTGGAATCACTTTGACTTTCTAACAAGAATTACAAGTATTTGACCATTCTAATAACTAATACCAGAGCTTAAAAGTGTCGCTGTTAAGTGAGGTTACCATAGTTGAGAAGGAAATAAACTTCAAGAACAGAGCATGGCAGATACTCACATTTTGCGAAAGCAGGTTCTGGAAGGCTGTAAAGACAAACGTCTTCACGTTTTCTATATGCCTGCCGAGGAAACCACCAGAATCGCCATCACTTGTACTCAAATGATCTGCGTCTCCAGGTAATGCTCCTGGTGCATCTTCCTCTGTTCCTTGGCTACTGCGGACACCGATATCCCGAGGCTGATACGCAATACTGGGGTAGACGCGACCCTACTTTCCACCATGCCACACATTCAGGGTGATGACTTGAATTGAAACGCGTAATGGCAACTGAATTGCACATATGATATCTTCACCATAAAATAAAATATCACAAAAAACAAGAACAAGAGACGGTTAATTAGCATTCCGCAGGAAAAAAAAATCTGCAATGCCAGAGCCTAAACCCTAAACCCTCAGATAAAAATCACGTTGCTGAAGTTGGCTCTGCGGAACATGCCAAGATTTTGCTATACGATTCTTGCGCGCTTTTATCAATGTCATCTTTCGCCGTCACTACATTCACAATCAGAACATCAGAACGCAATACAACCACACAATTTCATCCCCAAAATCGCAATACCCAATGCAGGACGACGTGGAAATTGACACAAAAATATTCAAGAGTATCGAATGTGTACAGAAATCGCGGTTGATCTCGCAGACGGTGCACTCGCCAATTGCTGGCACGCCCGGCATTTCAAATTCCAGGAAATCCTCCCGAACGTCTGCGACAACAACCAACAACCAACAACTGATTCAAAAACTCTGTAAACGAAAAGAAGCTTTTTTAGAAGGCTTGAAACCAACCAACGGTCGGTTGCCTAACCCTAGGGTTAAACCCCGCGACCGACCAGCGGTCGTTACGCTCATCCCTAGTATCCTCCTGCTCTCAATATGAACACATGAAAAGCACGCTCCGCTCAACGAATGTCCAGATCATGCACACATGACAACCATGCTGCAGTACTTAAGATTAGTACAGACTCTTTACGAATTTGTTTATCAAGTTTGAATGCCAGGTAGATGATAAGTTACGCTAGTTATCTTCGGATATCTGGTCAATTTTGAGATTCACAGAGCGCGTGCAGTGCTTTGTTGTTAGCGTTAACGTGAGGTTTCGGAGGTGCATTTGATGAGACGGCACTCGTGAAGCCAGCGCGAGTTGGCAATTGGGGTCAACAGGCGCGATGGCGACCTCTCTGAAGCGGCCGTCCGAGGAAGCGGTGGAGGACGACGACGGCGGTCTCGTCAAATTGGTCCACCGTCGCCTCGGCGATGTGGAGAAGCTCGTGACCCATGTCAAGAATCTAGAAGACGAGGTATGTCGCTCATCACTCCAGGAAGAATTTTGTGGAATTGAGCTGTTGTACCACGAAAATTGAATGTTTTTCTTTCTTGTACTCTGTGTCTTTGCTTGATTAGGTCAGACATTTTGCTTTGTGCTGGATTCTGAATCTATATGTCCATGGGATCATGAATAGATAAGGTGAAGGACACTACTTGCGTCACTGTAAGCATTGTGACATATGTTGGAGTGTGATTTTCGGGAGATCACTACAAGAACTATGGAGAGATTACTTTGGGTGCCAGAACCAAATCTTTTTATCATTATGTATGAATTTCTTATTCAAAATCAATGTGAGAGGTTGTAGAGCACTAAAAGTGGCATAAGACAACCCCATTTCCATTCAAAGCGCAATGGCCATAGTCAGATAGCAAGTCTTTCTAACAGCACTTGCTGAGAAGTTCGACCGATTGTATGAATAGATGAGTTGCTGTTGGTATCAGGGAGCAATCGGTAGGAGATGGGATCAAGTTCCTAATGTTTTAGTATCCTCTACGTTACCATTCAATCATGTCCAGCAAAGGATTGAAGATGTTGATTTCACATGTGCACTTGAGCAGAGTGTTTAAGTTCTGAATAAGGCGAAGTGATTGGGTTTTTGAATGGGCAGCTAGCAGAGGCACGCGGCCAGCTTGACGAAGCAGTGACTTTACTGGATCTCGTAAGGGCAGGGAAGCTTGGTGCTAAGAATCGGAACCCAGCATCCAGACGTGAAGGCACATCTTTAAATGGAAGAAATGGTCAATTTAGTGGAGAGGATCACCCTGCATCACATTCCCCTGTTAAGAAATCAGTTGCACCAGCAGCCAGTCCATCTGTACGCTCTAATAAAACTGCTTCGGCAGCACACACTAAGTCCCCTGCTAAGTCCCCTGCTAAGGACCGGGGACAGGAGAAATCCAACAAGAGATCTTCAGGTGCGTGTTTGATCTGGGGCTTGTAACTTGTTGAATTTACGTGAATTGGAACATCACAAAGGTCTAACAGTTCAATGGAAATGCTACACCAGAAGCTTTTCATCAATAAACTGGTTGTTCAAGACTTTCGTTGGATTAAGGCAGAGGATACTATTTGCGTCTCTTTAAGCATTTTAACATGTGTAGGAGTGTGATTTTGGGGAGATCACTATATAGCAGCGGAGGGACCACCTTATTTACAAGAGCCAAATCTGTTGAGATCTAGTTTTCATCTCTTTGTATGAGTTTCTTATGCAATACTAAAGTGGGAGGTCGTAGACCACCACAACTGACAGTAGCCCCAGCCCCGCGTCATTCTAAGATCAGTGACTTCAGACATTTAGCCAAGTCATGCTTACACGACTTGCTAATAAGTCAAACCAAATTTATGAATAGATGAGCTGCTGTTGGTAGCAGGGCTCAGTGTAGAGACGGGATCAGGGCCCCAACGGTTTTAGCACCCTGCCCCTTACTTCTCGTAGGTCAGTCAATTTGTTTTTGAATGGATCTGACATGATCTCCATTGGCTAAAACATGGTACACTTGTTTAAAGCAGGTGCGGGTATGGAGGGCAAGTCAAAAAAATCTAAGGGTTCTGTACAGCGGGAACATGTGGACTTGATCTCCTCGATAAGGAGTCAAAGTAAACCGAAAAAGTTGGATGTGGCAATGCCAAGCTATATTCCTCTTCAACACAAACGCAAGCCTCGGAGTCTTGTGCTGAGCCCTGCCATTGACCACCTTTGCGCTACAAGGTGATCAGTTTTCAATGTTGATATCTGCCAACAAACGTTCTCTGGTCATCTCTGTGACAGTGAAGTTTTTCTGTTGCTTTTCTGTCTATGTTGAATGCTTTGGATTCTGTTTCTATTTGCTTGCTTGAGGCAAAGTATTGAGCACATGGTCTCTTATAGTGTTGTGAAATTATCCATAACTGATTCGGACTTTATGTTACAGTGCATTGGATGGCGTTGTAAATTTCTGGCAAATAACTCAAGAAAAAGGGTAAAACTTCTCCCGGACTTCATAAATCCTTCCAAGGACGTTTATTTTCGCGTGATGTGAAGGGTTTCTTCAATGCATTGTGAACTGTGTTTTAGAATTAGTTCTAAGAGAATGAAATTATGTTTTCGGCTGTCATAAGGTGCCTGATACTTTTGTGGTCAATTGATCAGGTTTGGCGTGAACTTAAGTCACACTGTAGATTGTATTTCTCCGGTTCAGAGGAGGTGGCCTGAAGACTTGGCTTGGCATCCTCTTGGCGAGACGCTGTTTGCCGTGTACACTGCTGATGGGGGACCTCAGATTGCCATCATTAATACTTCTAAAAAAGTAAGTACAATGATACGAGTGTTAGTATTCAAACTCTTGGTGTAATGTCTAATGAAATTTTTAGTGCTTAAATGTTCTTGTAGACTTACTGGCGTGTCACTTTTTCTGTGCAGAAACCTGGCGTTAAGTTTTTAGACTACAAACCTCATGCAAAGGGGATTATTAATGCTATTCAATTTCTGCCCTGGAGCAACGGTTCAGAATTTGTTACAGGGGGGTGCGATCATGGCGTTGTGCTCTGGACAGAGAAGGAGAAAGGCTGGCAACCCCAGATTCTTCATCGAACACTTCATTCATCTTCAGTCACAGGTGTAGGGGGTATCCTGGGCAAGAATTACATCATATCTTCAGGTTCGTAATATGATATTATAGCATATGGAAGCTTTTGCATTTTAATCTGTAGTTGCAACATATGGGGCTATTATATGGACAAGGTACAGTTGCCCAATTATATCCTTCGATGATGTCTGATCAAGAAGCTTCAGTGTTTGCACGTCAAATATATCTCGCATCATGTGATGGTATAAACGAGTTCGTGAACATTGATTGGCAGGTATGGATAAGCGAGTATTTGCAGTAGATCCGTCTCACGGTAGGTCAACATTTCATCATCAGTTGGAAAGCAAAGCCTTGGCGGTGGCTCCAAACCCTTCCGACAACAACTTAGTCATGGTTCAGACTGGGTCAGTCTTCTTTGAACTTGAAAACTTCGATCTGTATGTGCAATGGAACCTTCACCTGTGTTCTTCGCAAGTAGTTAATTTTACAGTAACACCGGCCATCATTAAAGATACAAAGTGTTACAGGGTTCTTCAAATAATAGTGTGCACGTAGTATCTGGAGGATACTTAAGCCGTTATGGACCTGATCCCATCCTTTACGGACCCCTGTTTCCATCATGAACTAATGTGTTCATGCACTTGATTAGCATGTTGGGTGTAAGCGTGGCTTGGGTAAATGTCTATGGACGTTGCTCTTTGAACGGGAATGGGATTGTCTACTGTCACTTATTGCCTACAACCTTCCAGTTTGAAATTGCATATGAAATTGGTACATATATTTATTATCTCAGAAAAGTTCGGCTCTTGTATTGTACCCAGAGTGATCTCTCCGCAGCTCTTTACTGAGCTCCCAAAAATCACACTCCATATGCTAAAATGCTTAGAGAGACGCTAATAGTATACAATGGAATAGGCGGAGTCCACGAGCTTATATTTCCTAAATTTTCTGACTGCGGGACCTTTTTTGCTTTTGACAGGACACCTGGACAGCAATTACGTCTGTTTGATATACGGGTGCAAGGGACGGAGCTTCACTGCTTTGGGTGGAAACAACAAGCTGGCGATTCGCAGTCTGGGTACATCAGCCAATCCTGGTCTCCAGATGGCTTGTACTGTGCCTCGGGGTCCACAGACCCCAGAATACATGTTTTTGACATCAGGTACAACAGCAGGGAGCCTGTGCAGACTTTGGATGCTCACCAGAAGAGGGTCTTCAAGGCTGCATGGCACCCGAATCTGCCGTTGCTGTTGTCGATATCGTCGGACCTCTTCATTGGAATGCACAAAATATTTTCATGAGAGGTACCTTAATTCTTTTTGGAAAAGCTGGTCAAACTTCACAAAGTTTTGGTGATTTAAATGTCTGGGAGTCCTTGAAGCTTGTGTTAGAAGTGGCGAAGTAGGTGGAGCACAATTTGCTGGATTCATTCCGTATGCACTTAGAAGGGAGTGCAACAGGGCTTTTTTTTTCTCATTTTTTATGAAGTGCCAGAGTGGCGATATAAAATGTTATAGTGGTGATCCGAATTTCAACATTCATCCAATGTTGGATAGAAAATATCATTAGCAGATACGGAGTACTTGTCAAAGTATCCAAATTCTGTTTTCATCCACCGATTTCATCCAAGGTTTTTTTTTTAATTTGAAGTTTTCTAGCAAAAAACTTGGTGGTTTGTCTCCATATATTTCTATTTCTTTAAATATCCTATATGATAATTTTGTTTTAGTTATGTGGATGTTAGTTGACACTTTATGTGGTCAAATATAAAATCTATCTTCCAAATACTATAGCAAAGATAGAATTTATCTAAGTTGAAGTGGCTTTATCATGTAACCCACTTAAGATGTTGTGGACTAGAAGCATCTAATGTATGACTTTTTAAAAACTAGAAAAATAAAAATCCCCCTATTTATCTAATAAAAATTTGATAACTTCTAACTATAGTAGTTATAGGGCAACATCATTCCAAGGTTAATGTTACCTAAAGTATTCTAATAAAAATTTATCGACATTCATTTCAAACTTTCAAAGTCTCATATTCAATATTAAAATATTAAATTTTTAGCACTATCTTATAGTAATCATTGGTGTGTGTTTTTCAATGCTTATTCAGTCATCGATTGAATCAGCACTAGATTATTCACTCATTGATTTATCATTATAAAAACATTCTATAAATAGAAGTTTGAAACAATGCTAGGTATGTACTTAATTTGATAAATTTTGAATATAAACTTAGTGACAATTCAATCATATTTTTTTTTAAAAACTTTCAATACAAACTCAATATCAACTCAATCATACCTCCAAAAGCATTGAAATAGTGACAAATCTATCATTGTTATTAGAGTTCAAACTTGGTATCAATTCTATCAAAATTCAAAAACATTTTGTTAAATATCAATTCAATCATAGGTCAAATATATCAATTTCACTACTTGTTAGCCCCTAGAAGACCATCATGTTTAGAGGCCCCAAATCGATTCTAAATACTTGTCCTCAAAACAAGGTCAAAATCTTCATTAATATTTATTTTTTAACAAAACCAACTATATGATCTTTTGGTTAACTTATACAAGTACATTGTCCCAAAATTTTAGAATGAATATTCCCACCGATTGCAAGTTCAATGTGCCTAAACTTCAAAATGCAGGCTTCTCTAGTCCTTTCAAAAGGTGAAGTTTTGTCTTTCAACATTTTAAAGAGAAAACAAGTATGTCCTATAACTTGCGCATTTTAGTTAATAAATTGGAAAACAAGTTTAAAGTATATATTAAAAAATTTAACCAAAAAAATTTCACATTTATTAAAATTATAAAATAAAAGGTGTTACTGAATGAAAGATATAACTAATGTGCTAATAACTTTCGGAAAATATAAGAATTACTAATCCCAATGGTAAGAATGTTCTAGTGAACAATCAGATTCTTTATTTTTATTTATATTTAAAAATTTTCAAAATTGAGAACAAAAGACAACTTTTTATGTTTTTTCTACCTTCATTGCCGCAAAATAAAACTCCTTATAACTTTTACCTCATTATTTGGAATTCAATGGTTCAATTTTTTTTTAATAGATATCAATCTATAAAATTCCAAAAAAATAATTAATCTTTTTTAGAATACATTTTTGGCCACCCAATTTGACATTGAAATTAAAAAACTTCTAACTATTACAATATTTATTGCAATGACATGAAACAAAACTTCATGCATAGATTATGATGAGAAGCATCCATCCTAAAAATTTCATGGAAAAATTCCAAATTATGAAGTTAATAGAGCTTGTCTGAATTCTCAAAAAACCCAAAGTGGGCTCCTTGGTCCTTAGGAATTAAAGGTAAAAAAGATGCACATCAAAACAATCAAGTAAAGAGCACAAAGAAGAGGTCATAGCATGAATTTTCTTAAACAATTATTTAAAAAATGAATCGCAACAAATCATGGTCAAATATGCATGTAATTTTCAACCTCTCTAAATATAACTTTGTGTACATAAGTGCTATAATAACCATCTACAAACGTTCTAAAATATTTGCCAAGAGATTGTTTGTCTTTCAACAAATCAACTAAATATTTATCACACCTTTACTAAACCTAAGAGAATAGTTTGTCAATAGAGGTTCCAATGAGTCACTAGCCATTAGTACATAAATACCAATAGCTTCAAAAAGAGAAAGACAAAATTCAAATACAAATATTCAATTCCATATGTTCAAATATAAGCCTCCAAACATTCTTGCTCCAGTTGCAACATCTTGTCCTCTCTTAGTTTCATTTCCTCATACTTCATCCCAAATGTATTGCAATAAGCAGTTCAAACTAGAGTATGATACAAGAACATCGTGTAGTAGGTACATGTTGATATTAATGATGAAAAAAAATTTAAGTTGTCCTTTTGAAAGACGCATCATGGTTGAACCCAAGCAAAGAAATGGACCAAGAGCTCACAAAGAAGTGAGTTGCATGCTCGGTTGCATGTTGTATCCACAATGGCCTAGGTTAGTAAACTATTTTGACTTCAAAAAACCTTCCATAATATACAAGAAACACCATTTCAAAACAATGCAAACAATTCAAGCTCTAATAAAACAAAAAAGTATGACTTGTGCATTATCAAGGGCAATTGAAATAGTGTCGACAAGAAGTAGATTGAAATTGTGTTGAGATTATGTGAATTAGAAAAGCATTAAATCAAGATGTGTTGATTCAATGGAATTTCAAGACCATCCAAATTTTAACTCAATACCAATTCAATTAGTCATTGATATAGCACTGAAATTTACAGTTTCAAAGTTTGAGATGTTGGCCTTACTACATCATATTTTGAAGGTGTTACTTTTGTTCTTTACCTTTGTAATTTAGGTTTGTTCTACCTCACAAAATCCAAGACCACAAAGTATAGAGGGATTATCATAGAAAAAAGGTCAATTTGTCAATTGTTTGTATGTCTAAAGTCACTTGATTTGTAGAAACAATTGATTTTAGCTTTAAATAGGAATTTAATATTCAAATTATAATTATCCAATATATATCATTCTTATTTCCAAGGTATAATAGTCCATCCGTTAATGCTACTGACAAATTTATGGCATTCCAATCCTATTTAATAAAAGGTATGGGTTGATAAATTGAAGGGCATGACCTCAATTGGATCATGCAAATGTGAATGGCCTATCACACAATCAAATGCCAAGTTATATGTGTAATAATATAATTGGTTCTTTAATTACTCTAATTCATTTTACCATTTGGCAAATTATCTTTATCTATTCATTACTAGCCTAATTGTCAATTTGGGATGCTCAATCAAATTCCTAAGCTATGGCAAATAGTCTCTAACTAATGCAAGGCATGGTTTGTGAGAGCACTTCCCTAACAATTCATTTTAAGTCCATTCATGGGTTCACTTTTCTTGCCAATTTTGCCATTCCTAGTTCTATAGCAGTCAATTTGTCTTGTTTAGCTAGTATTTAGTCACTATGCAATTAGTCTTCATACCAATTCTTGTCTCAACTACACATTCAAGTTGATTGTACTCTCAAGATGCAAAAACATTGTATAATAAGTTCTATGCAATTTGATTATAGCCCAACGCTCCCTAAAACTGTATTAATTCTTTAAGTCTTGTTCAATTCAATAACCATAATGTTGGCTACTAAAGGAAATGCAACTAGTAAATCACAATTTGATGTAAACACACAAAAGAACACATTCAACTAGCTTCATATATTGACTCCCAATTGGACTATCTATTAGTATTAAATCATCCCACATACTACAAAAAACAAGGATAAATATAACTTGTCCCCAATGACTACAAGTACAACAATGACTACAAAATGATTGCTTTGCAACAATAAACACTTGCAAGCCATTCAATCAATTACACCACTCACTCAAATTGTTTAACAAATAGTTCAAGTATAACTAAACTCACAGTCACCCATGTTTGGGCCATATTAACAATTGATTATTTTGTATTATGGTTCTCACAACCACATAAATTCCTCTACATTGTCGTGTTGAGAGAGGTTTGCTTCAGGAAATCATGGGGATTCTAACTACAACAAAAAATGATTTGCCGAGATCTTCAGTCAAATCTTCAAGTCTTTGAATCTTCAGTACTTCAAACTGCTTCCTATTGGCCTATCCTATTGGTGGCTCTAAGTAGATTTAAGAATTAAGGCAGGTGATAAAAAAATCCATAAGCCTCGAACGGATAAAACAAGACGGCCAAACCACGAGCTGAACCGTCTGGACAATTGGCTCCTAAATTTCAAACTCCCGGTGACCAACTCTAACTAGGCTTTAGCTTTCACCGTGAGAACATACAAGATTCGACCATGTGTGCCATTAACCCCACTTTGTCACCACGACACAAAATAAGGCTAAGCTTTGATTTAACCCAAGCCGCTCACAACAATGAAGACTTACAAATTTAAAAAATATCATAAGCCACAACACACAAGTTTTCCTTCAACTTCAACTTCAAATCTTCACTTCAAATCTTCACTCCAACTTCAGAATTGAACTTTGAATGAACACCACCATTGCTCCACAACTCCAAATGAAATGAATGATAGCTCTTTGGAAAGCTAATACAATTTTTCACACTTTTTTCAAATTTCAACTCATTCTAATACTTTGACCAATATCTATGGCCGCCCGAAGTTTCAGCCTTTACAAATGAGGGCAACAAACCCTCCCTCACTTCAACATTCACAACTCAATTATATGAACTCAAAATTGAATGAATGATAGCTTCTTAGAAAGCTGATAAGATTTCTTACAATTTTTTAAGTTTCATTGCAAACAAAAGACTTATCTATCTTTTACAGTCGGTTGAAGTCTCAGCCCCTCTTCATAGAAGGCAACAAACCTCCTTTCACTCAAACTAGCACAACTTTTGATTGCAAACTTCAAATTAAGCAAATAAAGTCATTTTGAAAACACAATACCATGATACACAATTCCTCCAAATTTCATTTCAAAATTCCCCAAATACAACACACTATGGTCCTTCAAACATTCGGACCTTATAAGCAACAACGAGAAAGACGATGAATAGTGTCCCCTTTTTCCTCTACCTTATCTTTTACCTAAACCAACACAAGTTAAGTGGATTTCACTTGCAACGTTTGGCAAGCAGCCCAAAAAACTTCTTTAAAAATCACTTTTTTCAAAAATTGATTTTTGAAATTGATTTTACAAATTTACATACACATGGGAAGCTTTGAATCATTCCATTTCAATAAGTGAGATGAAAGTTATGAAGATTTTTAATTTGTGAGTAGGTATGGTTTGGGCTACCCGAGTTGCCCACCGAATGTTGAAAATGACATATCATGCAATAACTTTTTAACCGTGTAGTCAAAAGGTATGAAAATTGTTGGACCTTAAAGCTACTCCTTGGGCACATGTTTTGTGAAAATTTCAAAAAATAAAAATAGAAACTCCATTCGTAGTGAGGTGCCCAAAATCACAATGTTGCCAAAAAGCGCAGTTTTTGCATTTAGGGGTTAAAGTTCTCATTTTTTCTCTCAAAACATGTACCATATTCTTCCTTCACTAATAGACACATTTTAGATTGTTCAAACATATTAAGAAATTTTTTTATATTACTCAAGAATAGTATATGTAAACATAAATATCATTTTTCTTAGGTACAAATGGACCTAATTTTCCAATACAACATTGCTTGGAATTTTCTAGGAAATGAATATGACACATTTCTAATGTCATATAAGTACTTGACAAATTTTCATAAAACACATTTACAATTTTGCATTGAACAAACATGTCAAATAATCATTGAAGTCATTTTATATTACTCCAATTAAAAATAACTCTAGAAATCTACTACATGTAGCATTTTAATATTGGTTCAATACAATTCCCATGCAATATGAATGTAATACTTGTATCAAATCGTATTTGGCATTTTAGATCAACATTCAAAATGCACCAAATCATTCCAATGATGAAGAGGTAATTTCAGATTGTGTGGCTTCTTGATTCCAAGATTCCCTTGGAATTGGCTTAAAGTATTTTCAATGTCATTAAAACATCCATTTACATAATCTTAGTTTATGACAAATTTTAATAATGGCTAAACCTAATTTGAAATGAAAAGCTTTAAAAAAATCATTTAATTTTTATTTTCTAGAGAAAACTTAGTAGAACAACATTTGAATGTCAATTCAATGCATTTTGGGTACCATATATTGACATATCAAAATTTAAGAGGCATTCAAAATGCCTTTGCATCAAAGTGATTTCTTAGGAATCAATGTACAATGTTGGTTTTGGAATGGAAGACCACAAATGACATGTACCTATAAGAAGTTGTTTTCTTTAATATAAGTTGCTATTCACACTAGTATTCCTTTGTATATATCACTTATCTTTTGCCCAAATAACAAACTATTAGAACAATTCCTACTGCAATCCAATGGCACCAAAAAGGTTTCATCAACATGTAAGATTTCATTGAAGGAAGTCATTAGGATTTTGTAAAAATAATTGTATGAAAAACAATATGGATGAAATTGTGACACTTGGCACTTAATAGATAAACAAAAATAACATTTACAAAGGTTATAAACACAATGCTTTAAGTTAATTTATTTACAAATGGAAAAGTTAGCTAGCATCAAGAGATACTTAGCAAAGATGCTGGACCAAGGTTTTTTATTTGAGCAATTTTTTTTTTCTAAAATAACAATGATTTTTTTCAAGGAATGTTTTGGCAAAACATTCTTGCTTTTATGGTGAATGAAATTGCAAAATACTACCAAATCATTGCTCTCTTTTGGATGAATGTACACTATATTAGATGAATCAATAAAATTTCATCCATATATTGTAAGTTTCATCCATTTTCATTGATGTAAATAGTTTCCTTCCTACAGCGAAGATCGCTTCTGTTGTGACAAGAAAGAAAAATAGAGAGCAAAGAGATCAAAGCAATACTACAAAGCAATACAACAAAATATATTCAACTATCTTCCACCGATAAGGATGATCCATCTATATACTAAGATGGGTGAGCCTATCAAGGCTTGTTACATATACATATCTCCCAGTGGGAGTTGAGTTTAACTACCAGTTGGACTGGCAGTAAATGGTGTTTGCTTAGTTTATGTTAACATCTTTATTTTAACACTCCTCCTCGAGCACTAAGTTACTGTTAAAAATTTTAAGCTTTGTATACTAGTGATTGCTATGGCACCTAAGAGTAACTCCTCCTCAATCACTAGGATACCTCGTTAAAAACTATCTCTGAATAGAAAAACCTTGATAGCAAGGAAAAATGTGCAGAGTATAGAAAAGAGTGTATCTATGTGGAAGTCAGCTCGTGTAGGAGCTTCATTCCAGCCTTTTGGACAAATCTGCGATGTGTGTAAGCAGGGAGGGCCTTCGTGAGGAGATCAACAAGGTTGTAAGCGGACTCGATTTTCTTGACTTTGATTTGCCCGTTGGAGATCAGCTCCTGAGTGAAGCTAAAAATTTGAGGATCAATATGCTTGACACGGTCACTCTTGATGAAGCTGGCGCCTACCTGAGCTACGCATGCGGCGTTGTCTTCGAAGACGATGGTTGGTGTGGATGCCACGCTTAGGCCGCATTGTTGCATGATAATCCTGTGTAGGTTGCGGAGCCAAACAGCTTCCCGAGTTGCTTCATGAAAGGCGATGAGTTCGGAGTGATTCGTTGATGTCGCGGTCATTGTTTGCTTGACGGACTTCCACGAGATCGGGGCGTTGTTTTGGAGGAAGATATAACCGGTTTGCGACTTGCCAGAAACCGCGTCAGACTTGTATCCTGCGTCTGCATAGCCCACAATCTCTGATGTTCCATCCTTCATGTAGTGAAGTCCTAAGTCTTCGGTGTCTCATAAGTATTTGTAGACGTGTTTCATCGTGCTCCAATGTCGGGCTGATGGTTTTTGGTTGTGCCTCGCTAGCACGCTGACCGCGAAAGAGATGTCCGGCCTGGTAAAAGTTGAGAGATAGAGTAGTGCTCCTACGGCCGCAAGGTAACGTGTTCTATCGAACTCTTCCTCCTCCTCCTCCTTGCAAGGATGATAAGGATCATCTTTGGTCTTGCTTCGGCCGATCATTGGAGTTGACAAGGGGGTGGCCTTGTCCATTCCAAAGCACTTCAACACCTTCTGAGTATAAGTGGTCTGGTGTAGAAATAAACTTCCATCCGGTAGATGTTCAACCTGGAGCCCTAGACAATAGGAGGTCTTACCTAGTAGCTTCATTTCGAAGCGGTCAGTAAGCAAGTTCACTACATGCAAGCATGTAGCCGCGGTTCCTATGAGGTTCAGATCATCTACGTACACGGCTACTATGGCAAATCCTGTGGTATCACGAAGGGTAAAGATGCAAGGTAGACTTTGATCATGTTGAAACTTATGATCAATAAGAAAGGAATGAAGATGGGAGTACCACATCCGGCCGGCCTATTTCAGGCCATAGAGAGCACGTTGGAGCTTGAGGCCAGAATATGAGTGAGCAGAATCAGCTGGGATGGACTGGGTTAGGTAATCAGGTGGTGGCTTGATGTACAAGTGTGCATCTAAAGGACCATAGAGATAGGCCGTGACTACATCCAACAAGTGGGTTTCTAAGATATGCTGGACTACCATTCCCAACAAGTACCAGAATGTGGTTGAGTCCATGACTCACTACAACAATGGCAGTGTTTTATGACTGCAGAATTATGACTGAGGATGACTGGCGACTGCTTGCAGTCATATTCTTGAAGGCCAACACTTTGGGGAGAAATATGACTGCAAAATATGACTACCAGTCATTTTTACACCTTGTACTTCACAAGTGTATACTATACAGCCACTAGGAATACCAAAGTACTTCGTAGGGAACGTAGGGAACATGTTTGGAAATGTTGAGTCATATTATCAATTATATTTTCATAGTAGTGAATTTTGTTTTGTTTTGGGCAATTCAAGAAAAATACGGGCAATCCAAAAAAATATATAAATAAGCCATCATTTAAAATTTTGAAATCCTAGTCACCTACTTTTTCAGATTTTGAATCCTAGTCACCACTTTTTTAGTGTTTTGAGACCCTAACCATTATTTTTTTAGGGTTTTAGAACCCTAGCCGTCACTTCTTGTGGTTCTTCTTCCTTACCTTCTATTGTCTTCTAGCTCTCATTTGTTGTTGTTTTTTGTTGCATCTCAACTCTTGTTTCTTATTGCTCTTTACTTCATGTTTTTTGCTTCTTATTGTTGCATCTAAATTCTTTTTTTCTCTTGCATTTGAACTCTTTCTTCTTTTTAGTTCTTGTTTTGTAGTTCTTGCTTCTTATTTCTTCTTGTTGCATCTACACTCTCATTTCTTGTTGTTTCTTGTTGTTTCTTGTTGTTTCTTGTTGTTTCTTGTTATGTCTTAGTTGATGCTTTTTGTTTCTTCTTGTATTTTAGTTGTTGCTTCTTATTTCCTCTTATGTCTTAATTGTTACTTCATGTTGTGTCTTAGTTGTTGTTTCTTGTTGTATCTTAGTTGTTATTTCTTGTTTCTTGTTGTGTCTTAGTTGTTGCTTAGTTGTTGCTTCTTATTTCTTGTTGCATCTTAACTTTTACTTCTTATTATTTCTTAATACTTATTTTTTTTTCTTGTTTCCTCTATCATCAATCTTATTCTTCCTATCCTAAACTTGAGCTACATATATTGTGTTGTTATAAGCCTTTGAAGGTTGAGCTTTGTTGTTCAATCACTAAAAATTAACCTCTCATTTTTTTAATTGTATATGCAGGCACCAAAAGTTGAAACAAAGACATTGGAGGCTACTTACAACCCAATGAAGCCACCTTCACATTATTGTAAGGATTGTAGGCCTTATTGGATTGTGTGAATGATTCATTGTGATATATATATTTTGTATTAGTGACTAATAAATGTCAATGAAGATAGTTGTATTTGTTCTTGCATTCTCCTTCTTTAATATGATTATCTGTCATACATCTCTAAAATCATATATTATGTATTCATTTTTAATTGCATGAGGCTTTTTATTCAATTGTCAAATCATCTTGATGTATGATAGTTATATATCATGTCCATTTAAAATGCATTAAAAATGTGATTGTAGTTAGTAATATGACTGACGAGAGTCGTATTCTACATCATTCAAAAATATGACTCATGAGAATCATTTTTCACATTAATAAAAATATATTTCACATTACTGCAAAATATGACTTACCCTAGTTATATTCTATGTAACCAAAAAATATGACTCATTGCGGTCATATTCCATGTTACTACAAAATATGACTGACCGCAGTCATATTCCATATCACTGCAAAAAATGACTCACCGCAGTCATATTTCACATCATTGCAAAATATGACTCACCGTAGTCATATTCCATGTTACTGCAAAATATGACTAACCACAGTCATATTCCATGTCATAAAAAAATATGACTCATTGTAGTCATATTCCACTTCATCAAAAAATATGATTCATCGTAGTCATATTCCACGTCATCAAAAAATATGACTCATCGTAGTCATATTCCACGTCATCAAAAAATATGACTCATCGAAGTTATATTCTACGTCATCAAAAAATATAACTCGACACAGTCGTATTCCACGTAAGATTTTTATATTTGCCCGGACAACCCAAGAAAAAGTCAAAAAACCCCTAGGATAGTCAAAGTATATGCTTAGTTGGCATACTATGGCTAAAAATGGGTATTTATACCCCTCAACCCATATGACTGCCAATATGACTGATGTCTGAAGCGATTGCTTCTAAACGACTGGAATCAGTCATATTCCGAGTCATCTACAATGATTTCTGCGTGAGTCATTTTTTTTTATTTTACGACTCAATACAGTCATATTTTGCAGTCATAAAACACTGCTTTTGTTGTAGTGACTAGAGAGTAGGTGAAGGTGTAATCAACACCTGGACGCTGAGTAAAACCCTGGGCAACTAGACGGACCTTATAACGAACAACTTGACCCTGGGCGTTTCGTTTCTTAGTGAAGATAAGCTTGTGCCCAACTGGCTTGGTGGCCAAGTTGGTCACAAGTGGACCAAAGACTTGATGCTTTTGCAAAGATGCATACTCATATTGAATGGCTTCAGACCATTGGGGCCAATCTAGACTGGCCTTAGCTGCCTTTAACGTAAGGAGATCAGAGGATGAAGTAATTAAGCTAGTAACAAAAAATATGACTGAAAGAGTTTCGTCTGGTGAGCAAGGTAAAGGATCAGATTGGTCAAGGAAAGTGAAAATTTCCCCATGGTGGCTGGACCTAGGCTTCTTAGCTTGGGGAAGTAAAGAGGAGATGGTATCTCTATGAGGTAATATGCTAAGGGAGGGCTAACCTACCCCAGGAAGGGGATTCCTTGTAATGCGTTCGGAGTCACTGAATCCATCAGGGAGCTTGTCAGCTAAAGCCTTGAGTTCAAGCAATTGCTGGACCTCGGAATCCGCAAGGCTAGTACGTGGATCAAGATTCAGTGTGAATGTTTCTGGAGTAGAAAATATAAGGTATAAGGTAGGTCCAACTAAGGTGAGAGAAGGAAAGACACGCTCATCAAATTGACAATTCTGGAACCGAGCCTTATGCAAAGTTCCGGTTTGGGGAGAGACATATCTAATGATACTTGAAGAGTCAAAACCAACATAAATACCTTCCTAGCGATGTGACCCTATTGTTTTACGTTCAGGCTCAGGGACAGGCACCCAAACTCGGCAACCAAAAACTTTGAAATGAGAAACATCTGGAGGGCATCCGGTCAGAATCTCTAAAGGTGAATGCTCGTTAAGCAAGGTGGGGCGGTACCTCAGCAGGGTTGCTGCATGGAGTACCGCGTGTGACCAGAAAAAGGAAGGGAGTTTAGCATGGAGTAACAAGGGGCGGCTGATAAGCTGGATCTTCTTGATGAAGGCCTCAGCTAGCCCGTTTTGGGCATGCTCATACGGGACAGCGTATGTGAGTGAGATGCCTGTTGCTACACAATAGTCCTCAAACTTTTGTGACCTAAATTCCTTAGCATTGTCCATACGAAGAGTTTTGACTGGGTAGTCTGGGAAATGGGTTCTGAATTTCAACAAGGATGCTAGGACTTTAGCAAAAGCTATGTTTCGAGTACTTAGCAAAGAAACTTCGAAGTGAACTCTAGCAGCATCAACTAGAACTAAGTAATACCTGAAGGGTCTTGATGCGAGAGTGATGGGGCCACAAATATCACCTTGAAGTCGTTGGAGCGGAAGTGGAAGCTCACTTGGCAGCTTCCAAAGTGAAGGCTTCAAAATCAGCTTTCTTTGGGCACAAGCATCATACGCTCCAACCTTGTTTGCATTGTTGGTACAAACCTCATGTCCCACAAGCAGGGGCAACATCCTCCTGAACATTGTAGCTCCTAGATGACCCATGCATCCATGCCATAAGTTGGTCTTATTTGGAGCGATCACTGAGTATGAAGAGCTTCCACTAGGTGGAACAGTTTTACGTCCGCTAGGCAGACGGGAGATTACAAGCTCATACAGGCCACTTGCTCCACATTGTGCGGTGGCAAGGCAAATTTGTTCTTGCCAAAGGTCAAGTGTCTCCTTACTGTCCTCAATCGAGGTCAGGACGTGAATACCATTTGCCCGGAGGTCTTGAAAGTTGATCAGGCTTCGGTTAGCCTCCGGTGCGTACATGGCATAGTCACAAATGAGGGTGGAGCATCGATGCCAGGACACATATGACTGCGGAGGGGTGGGAAGGCGCCCTGATTTCTCCAATACCGGGGAGCATATCAACTGCAACAAAAAACTGGGCACTGGTTCTTCTCTGAAGACACTTGGACACTGCACTCCAAGAGCAATATATCCAGATTGATGATCCAGCAAAACTATGGAGGCAGCTCACAGCTAGGTTCCAACATAAGAGAACTATTTTTCTCCCGCAAGCACGCAACGATTGGGTGGCGCTTCGAGTCTTGGATTTCACCAACTTGGTTTCCTTCAATGCCGAGTTGCACCGAATAGTTGCTCAACTGCGCCTATGCGGGGAGACTGTCACCGAACGAGAGCTAATTGATAAGACTCTCCAAACTTTTCCCTCTGCTTCTGCTTTGTTAGCTCAGCAATATCGCAACATGAGGTTCACAACACGTTATCAACACAACCAAGTTGGTGAAATCCAAGACTCGAAGCGCCACCCAATCGTTGCGTGCTTGCGGGAGAAAAATAGTTCTCTCATGTTGGAACCTGGCTGCGAGCTGCCTCCATAGTTCTACCGGATCATCAATCTGGATATATTGCTCTTGGAGTGCAGTGTCCAAGTGTCTTCGGAGAAGAACCAGCGCCCAGCTTTTTATTGAAGTTGATATGCTCCCCGATATTGGAGAAATCAGGGCGCCTTCCCACCCCTCCGCAGTCATATGTGTCCTGGCATCGATGCTCCACCTCATATAGTTGTTGCCGTCAGCCTCCAATGGTCCAAATAACAATGGTTGCAAGCGTGGAGCCTTCTTCTTCTCTGGCGAATTCTTCGAGGTTGATGCAGCCATGGTCTTGCAAGTCTAATAGCAAAAACAAAAGAAAGGGCAAAAGGCAATTGAACTCTGAGGAAGAGAGACTAGCTATCGTGCTGATAACGTGTTGTGACAAGAAAGAAGAATAGAGTGCAAAGAGATCAAAGCAATACAACAAAATATATTCAACTATCTTCCACCGATAAGGATGATCCATCTATATACTAAGATGGGTGAGCCTATCAAGGCTTGTTACATATACATATCTCCCAGTGGGAGTTGAGTTTAACTACCAGTTGGACTAAATGGTGTTCGCTTAGTTTATGTTAACATCTTTATTTTAACAGCTTCCTGCACTGCCTATAAGAAATGAAAAGAAACTCTGTGTACGTTAGTGTGGCCCATCTAAAAAGAAAAAGTGGTTACAAACGAAAAAGTTTCTAGAAAAGTAAAAGTAACAGAAAACGAGCATATCGTTGGAAACGAAAGAATCTTCGCAATTTCCAGACAAAGACGATGGCATCCTGATCTGATGATCGAAAATCTTAGGCTTGGGATTCAAGGATTCACGCTCAACTACCTACAGTAGGGTGCAGTTTGGGCAATGGGGTCTCCAAATTAGAGTTTTGTTTGAGGGTTCAGGGTTTTAGGGTTCAGGGTTTTTAGGGGTTTTAGGGTTTTAGGGGGGTTTGGAAAGAGTTTTGCGAGTTTTTTGAGAAATGGGGACTACGGTGATTGCGGAGACGGTGCCAGTGGCGGAGCGCAAGTTGTGTGAGGAATGTAAGAAGACGGAGTGGAAATACAAGTGTCCGAGATGTGAGCTGCGATCGTGTGGGTTGGCTTGTGTCAAGGCCCACAAGACGCGCACTGGATGCTCCGGCAAGCGTGATCGGACTGCGTTCGTGCCCTTGGCGGGATTTTGTGACAATGTCCTCGTTTCGGGTAAGCGGAAACACCAACGCACAGAACTCGACTCCTTGGTTGCCTTGAGTTGCTTACAAATAAATTTATGAAGCTTCTCTCCCTTTTCGAAATTTAGTAGGCTGTCTGATGTCTTTTCCAATTTTCTAATTGTTTTGAGGATGATTTGAATTCTTTTCTGCCTTTACATTTCCCCCGGGTTTAGAATCATTGCGGACATTATTTAATACCCTATCCAGCGAAACTTCAATTCGTCGCTGCGATCTCAATACTGAAAATTTAAAGTGCATTGTTCAAAAGTTTTCAGCAAGCTATCATTCACATGATTTTATCCTGAAATGAGTTCAAAATCTCCAAACAATCGAACTACTTCTTTCCTCTTTATGTAGTTTGCTGTTGTATTTGCTTTATAGTTGCTGCTCACCTTCAATTTTTGGCGGGGACCTCAGTACCTTCATTCTTGTTGTAACTCATTTGAAGTGCGTTTTCATTGTCTTTCCTACAAGATGTCGCTCAAAAATTTGGTTTCGAAATTGAACACAAAATCTCAACTTGAAAGTTTGAGTGCAACCATTGATTACGTCATCTCTGGTTGCTAGGGTCTTTTACATCGGCCGTTCCAGTTTAATCATGTCTGGGTTTCTTGTCCAATTGGTACTGCTCTTTGGGTTGGGTTGTTGATGTGTGGAGGACTCATGGTACTTCCCTGTTGCTTGCAGATTATAATTTATTGGAGGAGATGTTGAGACAGACTGAATCTGCGAAGCGAGCTCGTTCTACGCTAGCTTTACCTAAGAACGAAATGCACCCGGCTATGAAGGCTCTTCAACATGAAACCAAAATGCGGGACACTACGTTGGTGTATTGGCCGCATGGCATGAGCAAGAGGAAGAGCAACTCAACTTTTTTCGACCGGAAGTAAGTTCGAGTAATATCCCGAAATCCAGTGAATCTCTAGTCCTAGTGGCATCTGAGTTGCACACTAATTGGTCTGAGAGGGCACGATTATGTGTATGGAGATCTCATGCTTTTGTGTCTCGTTGTTTGCAAGTGCAGACTTAAGTGCATCTTCTGGAGGATAGAATGGACTTTTGAAGGAACAGATGTCCGAGTTGTCACTGCAAGGTGAGAAACTCCCCAAACATGTAAAGCATTTCTATACGGTTGTCTCTCTTTAAACGCCTGAATGTTTTATTTTTATTTTTGCATTATTTACCTCAAGTTCACCAAATAAGTCGTAAAGAAAGGTCATCTTTTAAAGATTCCACTATTACTTTAGATGAATGAGAAAATATTTGCACTAGACATTGTCCTCAAGCACTCCGTTCAAGAAGCTGGATGTCAAAGCACTTAGGGGTTAATGGAAGTACTGACTATGGTGCTCACGTCTGACAGGGTTGATGAAAATTCTATACTGAAAAGTCTCTTAGCAAAGCACCTGGAATCTAGGGCTGACAACTTACCCATGATCACCGAGCTGCGACAGTTCTGTAGGCGAGAGATTACTGAGTTGAAACTTTACTTCCAGAAGGAGCCTTGTGAGGTATCAATCAACTTGCACCTTGTGTCTGATCATTGTTTTTCTAACTCCTCAGTGCGCAATCTAAAAACGGAAAGTCCATTTTGAAGCCTATAGCCAATTATAGTAACTTTCAAATCACATATTTACCATAATTAATATTTCTTCTTTGTATTGGTTTACATTGCTGGGCTTCCTTAGGGGTTCATCTAAGGACTTCGGGGTTAACAGTTCTTCCAAGCAAGTGGTACCTAAAAACGTATGTGTTTGTTGTTCTACAGGGCAACAAGAAGGTCTTCTACGAGTTAGATATGGAAGACTCTATCCGTTCACAACTGGCTCACAAGACCGTATATGAGTATCCAGTCATTCATGTAGCTATAAGCGCGGACCCCGTGAAGTTTCCCTTTGTCATCAGCAAACCTCCATCAAGTACAGTTCCTGCTCCTTCTCCTGTTTTGGACGTAAACCCTGTCGATGAAGTATTCGAGGGCAAACTTTTCCGGGAGGAAGAGATTGAAGAAGGGGAGTTCATCCCTTGAAGCACGGTTAGCATCTACGTTTATCTAGAAAAGGAGCTAACGATTGGATGAAAGATTAAGAATCCGAAGCTCAGGTTTTTTGCGTGCCGCTCAGAATTTAGCATGTGTACCATACTATCGAAGCCCTCGTTTCTCTAGCTTATTATAGTCTCCACAGAGCTCTCGTGGTTTTTTCCGTGCAGATGCAGAACCCAAGAGGTAGCTCTGTTAATTCTACATTGACCTTGAAGAGTTAGGATGTTATCATCTTAGTGCTGACTGATAGGGTGACTGAATTTCGCCCTAAAAATCCCTAACTATGGATTAGCAGCTCCATCAAATACTAACCGTGAGCCACGGAATACCAGGTATTGAATATGGGACACTAGATCCTAGATATTGGCTATTGGACACAAGTTTTGAAGTCACCAAGGGTTGCACTTGCTACCTGCACTCATGTGGTGAAGTGTGCACGTGACCTTTAGAATTAACTGAATCATTACGTAATCCAAACTTGCTTCGTTGTGAAAAAGAATAGACTGGAGTTGAAGTTCTGTGAGTAGCTGTTCCACTCTTGTTTGTTGTGCAAGTTATAAGAACCAACTCTTCATTCCTGCTTGTCTTGAGACTAGAGTTACCATAATTTTATTTTCTCTTATTACTGGCATGCATCGCTTAGGATGGATTCCTTTGTAGTTCCAATTGTGTGGCTTCTTGCCGTATTTTTTTTATCATTTCACCAAGAACCAGAGTAATTCGGTTGGCTGTGGGTCTGGAGTGGAGCTTTTAGTAGCATATCTTCGTTTAGAGTGTTTGAGCAAATGCTTGACGAACTGCCGGCCTTTCTTTCAATGGTTTATTTCCAGGAGGGTTATTTTGCATCAAATTTCAATTCAGGTGGTTTACTCTATATTTGAATTCCGCTGATGTGTTCATAAATTGGGAGGTCAAGGATTCTAGGCTTTCAATGTTGTGCTTCTGTGTGTTCAAAGGCAATCTGTGACTATCACCTCGAATTTTAATATAGGGCTTTTCTACGAGGACCGCAGGAATTTTTGTCAAACACACCACAGGAGGTGCATTTGACTATAATTCCAGGGTTCAAAATTTGAGGGCTGTTGCAATATAGGAAAAAAATGCACTCCACATTATTGGGCCTTCTTGGAGACTCATACCTCTCATTTTATGGTGTAAAACTATTTTTTTTAAGGTTTTCTTGATTTTCACCAATCAAGAAACTTCAAAATTTTGACCAATTCACCTCTTAATTTGGTGTAAATTGGCCTTGAATGAAGAATGGAATGAAGATAGGATGTATTTTCATTTGAGATTAAAATGGCATGTGATTTCTAAATACAAAATGATAGTATTTCATCATGTGTCATTCTCTAGTTAAAAACTATAAGTGGTTTACCATTGAAGAGGTAAAGTAGTAATAGATTATTAGCATTTAGGTATAATTGATTTTAATGGCTATAGAGGAGGATGCTATAGGTCTTTATTTTTTATCTAAATTTTAGACATAAAAAATATCATTTTAAATTTATGTCCAACTAATGAAATGAAGTTAAATCAAGTGTTATTTCACTTTTAACTTGCAATTTTGAAAAAAATTTAGAACTAAATTTTTTTTGACATTGATCTTTGGGCTAATAACCATGGTTTATGGATTTGTAATTATAGAATGACATGTGATTTCATCCCTAAAAAATAAAAATAAAAATTATACACTCAAATTTAGTAGCAAATTAGAGCAAACAAAGCAAAGAATATTGAGTTATATTACATAATTTTAGGCTCATCCTTTAAAGATTAATTTTTTTCACTATATAAGTTAATTCCAACTTCTATGCTATAGTTTTGACACTAATTGAGACTATAGTAGTAATGGCCCTTACTTATTGTTTAGGGTGAAATTTTTTAAAATCAAAACTCCAACCTTAGGTCTATACACTATATACATTGTCATTATAATTTTTAATATTTTTATGTGAAATTACTTATTAGTTTGAATGCATTTTCCAACCAATGATGAAATTCTTTAAAAATATCATATTAGCTTGATGAAAAGTTTTCATCCAAATAAATTTTGTCTTTGCAATGATGAATGACAATCATTGTCATAGTAATTTGGGAATTATGTAAATTTTAGAGGTGCACTAAAATGAAAGTTCATAGTATTTTTTGATAAAACTAATATAATGTTGTCTACTATAACTTCATATTATCTCAAATGTTTTAATTGTCATCTAGATTTTTGTGAAAGTTTCTTGCTATAGTCAAATTCTTGTACTAATCAAACTAACTAGGAGTGTAGTGGAAACATGACCTGTGAAGATTTTTAAAAATGACCATAAAACGACCTACAACTTTCTAATTTGTCACATAGATCTTATCGTGGATGAATTTGTCAATTCCTAAAGAATTGGGGTGTTTTTAAGAGAAATTGTCAAAAACTACCATTTTTTAATACATTTCCAAAACTAGAAAATAAAGAGTTTTTTTTAACTTCAAGTGCAAAAAATTGTACTAGAATTCTAAAAATAAAATATTGTTGGCATATTTGAGGGTTAAACAATATTAAATTTTTTAGTGACAATCATTGTTTGATTTTTTATAGTTTGCATCCATAGATGAGTTTCTAAATGTAATGCTTAACATTTTCTCTTTTGAAGTAAATTTCAAAAATTTGGACAAGCCATGTCAATTTATAACAAATCCAAGTTTTGCCTTATACATCATTGTTACTTGAAGCAATAAAGATTTGATGGAGTAGTGGGGAAATTGCATAAGACATGGTTAATTTAATAAGTTTGTTTCTATATAATAGATAACCTCCAAAGGTGGAAATGCTTGAAAACAATATGAGACCTAATGCCATATAGTTTCTTGAATCTCAAACATCAAGAAATTTTTTATTTGGTTGATTGGAGGACTAACACATTGAGTATAAAGATCTTGTTATCCATAAAAAAAAAAAGTGACTATCCCCTCAAAAATACAAGCCAACAATGCTTAACAAAAACACTAGCCAACCTTGCTAAAAATATAAAAAGATCCCCTCCCAAACAAATGTATATAAATACAAATATTAGAATATAGATACAGATGTGAATATAAGTGAGGATATAAGTGCAGATTTGTCAAAATGAGGATTCCATAAATTAATATATTTAAAAATAAAAAAAAGTACTTGCTTTGGGTGGTATATCTAGTGAATAACCCCTCGAAAGCACCACCACATACTACCAAAGTGATATAAGGTAGAACTACCCATTACCACCATTTACCTAATTCCCCCACCTACAAGTTCCTCCCATTTCCGTCACTGGCCCATCTTATTACCGCAATCTTACTCATCCATGATCATGATGGCAATGCACTGGAGAGCAGACACATCAGCCTATGCTTCAACAATGGTCTACATACTTTACCAAGGGTCTACTCATAGTTTTACATTTCAGCTTTGAAAAATCACAAAAATTCAATTTTTGTCAGAATGTCTTTATTTATTTTTTGCAATTGACTTCTCTCAAACAATTCAATCTCTGAAAAATATGAGAGCTCATAAATAGCTTCTCCAAAGTACCTAGATAGAAAATCTGTATGGTAATGGGTAGTTCTACCTTAGTTGCCTTCAAACACAAATTGTAATGAACTATGATGGTGTTGGAAATAAACAATTTGATTTAACAAAGTTATTTATCCATTGCTAAAGCCAATTTTTATTAAAAAGATGTTTTAAATGGTATGTGGAATCATTTCAACTTTCTTTGAAGAATTATTAAATTGACATCATCACAAAGTTTAGCCCCTAAGGGTTGTCAATAGTTATCATGTAGTTATCATTGTTTCATGGGTTCACACGTTAATTACAATTTACCACATCATTACAATGCATTACTTCGCATCGTTACAATGCATCACTTACAACTGCATGGATTAAATTCCAAAGGTCCAAGGCCACATTTTTTCCAACACATTTTTACAGTATTGTACTAAACTTTTGTATGGTTGAAGTTCAAATAAGGGGTTTTCATTTTCAATTTGGGGCAATGCACTAAAAATGGCAATTTTTAACAAACACTTTTCAAACAAGACATCTTCAAATGAGAGCTTATCAACATTCTTTAAATCTATCACTGATTCTAATGGAATACCATCCATGCTGGGATAGGAAGTAGGAGTAGGTTGTTGAAAATTTACAACAAATGTGGGAAGGAGCAAAAAGTTGTTATTAGTGAGGATTTTTCAATTTCTTGGTGTCTCAATACAATAGTGTATTCTATTATGATAATTTTCGCTCTCCAAGGTTGTATTTACCTCTCACTCTATCCTTAAATTAGTCCTTCTTTTGCTAAAATATACACTAACCTTCTTTTTGTGTAATATCCTATTTCTTTGCACTCAATGACAAGTTATTTTTACCAAATATATGTATGTGAATATTTATTGAATCAATTCATTAATGAAAAGAAAAATCACATCCCAACTAGAGACCATTTTTATATTGCAAAATATCAATGTTTCATATGTAATCTATCTAATAAACATGCTATTATTACCATCAATCCTAGCATATGAGTATGGAAATGTAAACATAGTGACTCCTAAAAGTAGTTGGCCACTATATAAATCACTCTCATAAATTGAGAAATGGTAATCACAAAGTGAAATTTGAACACATTGTTGTACAAAAGGTCTACCCTCATGTGCAATTTCACTTTAAAACAAATTATATATAGACCTGTTATTATTTAAATGAAATTTCTATATAAAATAAACTTTTTGTGAAAAGCCAAAATATTTCCTTTTCTTTTTATAGGAAGAATGTACATCTTGACAAGAATCACATGTTACAAGTTTCATAAATTTTGGATTTTGATTGATTGAAATCTTATAGATTGAAATTTGACCTTAAAATTTTGACTTTTTTATTTTTCACTTCAAAAATTGCAAAAAAATAAAAATAAAAATTTGAAGTAACATCAAAGATAGATATAATATTTTTTTGCACCAGGAGTTTCTTGACTTCTAATGCAAAAATGGCGTTTTTTTGGTTTAGTCAGTTTTCACAGGCTCTCTCAATCTTCCCCAGGCTACACCTTCTGTGAAAACCGGATAAATTGTCATTTTTTGCCTTTTGGTTCTAGATTCTCACCACTCCTTTTAAAACAAAAAGAAAAAGTAGCTCCAGGCAACAATCTACTTTTTACTCCATTTTCACTTTTTTCAAAATTGTTCAGATTTGTAGTTAAGCAGGTGCGTGCCAATGGCCGTGTTGGACTCGTTCACCACGTACCTGTGAGGTAGGTTATCAGCTCTACACCACGTATAAGTTATGGCTACAAGTAGTTCGTCGGATACCAGACCACGCCTCAGTCCAACACTCGTTGCCAGTACTGTATCCAGTTCTGACCATTTGCTCCTGCAACTGTAGCAACAAGACCAACTAACCAAAACCACACCTTCCAACTGTTCACACATTTGGCGAGGGTAATGATAAGCATAACTTAACGTAGAATCCGTGAGTCATCAACTGCAAACACGGCTTATTTCATGTCATTCGATTGTTTACTGCAAAGTGACGGTTATGCTCTCCACGTACAGCACCGACTGTCAAGCAGGCAACTGGAGCTTACCTTAATTACCCTATGCTTCACTGAGTTGACGGTGCGTTCATTATGAGTTGCCTCGCACCCGGGCGAGGAGAACCTCACTTTCGACTGCCATTAAGTTAAGCTCACATTAACTGATGAATTGGGTCACCAAGAAGTGTACCACACTCTCTTGCAAATTCTGGGCTGCCAAATTAATGAGTCTATTGGGTTGACGGTAACTTAGAGCTGAGATTGGTGAGCAGGTAAGGCTTTTCAAGAATCTGCAGATCTCAGTATCTCACACATTTTCATGCGTATCGACGAAGGGTCAGGTTCCATTAACGGGTCGGGCATCAGTGAAGACAAAAACGAACGTAACCTACTCTCTTTTTCTTCTTCTCTGTTATTTCTCTGTTATTACAAATGAGTTATCTTTTTCTTTTTTGAAACGAATGAAGGACGGGTGTTATCTTTGTAACTGTGCAGGTCTCTCTGTTGAATTTTGCTTTCTGCCGGCCAGGCCACCTGTGGCTGGCCGTTTTGTGGTTGTGACTTGGCAATGGAATTCCGATCCATTAGTTTTAAGAAAAAATTAACCCTGGAGCGTCTGGACTCTTCTCCAAAAAATCATTATAAAGTGCTATTTGGAAGAATATTTTAGAAGTGATATATACAAAGGAAAGTTGTAGATTTTGAATTTTAGATTCCATCTGTACGGTTAGATTTACCAATGCTATCACCTCTATCAATTTGGAAAGGAAAATTTCAAAATTCCTTCAAAATTTGATTACATGCAAAATATTATCATTTTTTGAACAAAACTTATTGGAATGGATTCGAAACGAGGTTCTCTTGACATGGTGGTTTTTTGAAATTTTTGTGTTCTTTACATCTATGACCTCATTTTTGCAAACCTAGTTTTGAACTCAAGTCAATGCAATTTGACCATTTGACACACTTCCGCATTTGTAATTTTAGAAAAATTTGTATTCTAATAACGCCAAATCCAACCATCAGATAAGACAAGAACTTGATAAAGTATCACCCAAAACTAGAATGACTTTCATCCATTCAAAAACATGAACTTGAATCTGTTCATCGTCCAAAAAATGGACGTCGGAGCGCTCCAAGGTTAAACTAAACTGCGCGGGTCCTCGTGTAGATCAGCCTTATTTATTGGGAAATCCAGAGACGGATGGGGTTTGAAGCTGTGAGTTAGTGACCTGCTCCGTCAGATGATAACTTTTTCTTAAATGCTACACATCAAAGGCATGAAGTTATACAAAATATTTGGTTCAGTTGCCAGGGAAGAATCACAGATTCCAAGAATTTGAGTCAAGAGTTAAAGTCTTTTACGGAGGAAGAGGGAGGTTTATCTATATTGGAAGATATGAAAGCCTCCTTGGAGATTGGGGCGATGTTCATTGTGTCAGCTCCAAATTTATTGAATGGATACAAACTAAAAAGTCCACTAGTATATTTTGCACTTGTGCTTGGAATGGGAGAGAACTTTTAAAAGGTACGTTCACACCAGTTCTTATTATGTAAGTAAGAGCGCTTGTGAAGAAATATAATAGGTTACTGCACTTGGTGTTAAAGGTGTTGTTCCTGAGGGTCTTAGGAATGAATTTAGATCTACTTTTGGACCAGATTCAAACAACACACCACAAAAGTTGGACCAAATTGTTTTGGTGCCATTTTGACACCCAAAGCTGCATAAATGTCATTTTAGTGTCATTTTATCTATACTATGTTGGTATGGAGGTTGGCACCAAATTAACTCAATTGCATTTCAATATACCATCATAGCAACATGTTCATATGACCTGAAGTTCCTAATGGCATCTCTAACACCAAGTGTAAATAACAAGAGATCCTTTTCTCACAACGACAAACCATGATAATTATTGTAGCTCATGGGCTACTCAAATTACAGTTTATTCACATAAGGTAGAGGTGTGCATTTAAGGTAAAATAGCCCATTGTGGTTAAGATGTGGAATTTGGCCTCATGCTATTGTTGAAATTTTTCAATCTTTTCTCCACTTAAAGACAAGTGCAAGAAACAACAAGTGCAATTGAATTTTTATTTTTTTTGACAAAATATGAGTTTGCTATGAATTTTTGAAGTGTTCAATGCATCATGGCCCAAAAGAATTTGTAGACTACCCCATAACCAACAAAATCTGAATTCATAATGCTCATCTTACTATATAATGCAATCACAGTATTTTCTAACACATAAGGCCTAAAAAGTCAATTGTTACAATGAATTTTACACTAAAGTTGGAAGTTCCTAATGAGATTACTATTCACTCCATTACTGTCATGTAAGACATTGATTGTGGCCCAAATCTCACATACTAAAAAAACCCACAATGGGGGGATTTCTTAGGCAACGACTATAGATCATTTGATTGCGACGGGTTGTTTTACCTTATTTCACGAATCAAATGCAAGAGGAATTATAATTTTATAATGAATCTATAATTGCTTTTTTGTTTAGCTAATGGTACTTGAGTATTCACAATAAACAATTGATCTTGTTAGTAATAATGCATTGATTTTGTCTGAAAATGAACAGATTTATATGAATTTTGTGATAAAATTGGGGCCAAAAACAGGGTGACATCATGGTTGTCATATTGGACAAGTAACAAGTTACTATTCATTTTTCGTCATGTAGGACGAGTTACTATTAATCAAATGTACTTGAGAGGAAAATTTGATGAATAGTAACTCGTCCTACAGGACAAGAAATGAATAGTAACTTGTCCAATATGACAACCATGGGTGACATAATTAGGCAGTTGATTAAAATGGGTTGGTCTACCTTATACAATTTTATCCTTGGATTTTATTTAATAAATGTGGAAGTTTTAGAGTATCAAAGAGTAAGTGGTTGCACTTGATAATGTGTCCTAGAGATGCAAATAACCCAAGACCAAAAGAACCCCCCTATGTGGAAAAATTTACAACCATTGATTTGCATATAAAAAAATGCAATGCTGTCAATTTACATTATTGAGACAAAATTGTCAAGATTGATTCCACTACCCTAAAAGACAATCTTGGTAGCTAAGATTAGGGTTTATAGATATAATATGCATAATTACATAATATGATATATGAAATACTATAGATAGTGTATATGGTATATTAATATAGTATATTGTAAATACATGGGGATTGATACAAGATATAGAATGCTAGTACTCACAACATGTACTATATTCCACATCAATTGTAGTCACAACAACTTCCAAAAAAGTATAAATATTGGAAGAATAAAATGTATTTCATAAGTTCGTGTCTATTGTTACAAACAATGTCTTCAAAAGACATAAATTAAGGCAACCAAGGTTGCAATATAAGGAAGAACTACCCATTACCACACAGATTTGCTATCTAGGTATTTTGGAGAAGCTATTTATCAGCTCTCATAAGTTTTAGAGATTGAATTGTTTGAAAGAAGTCAATTGCAAAAAGAATGAAGACATCATGACAAGAATTGAATTTTTTGTGATTTTTCAAAGCTAAAATGTTAAACTATGAGTAGACTGTTGTTGAAGCATGATTAGACCATTGTTGAAGCGTGGGCTAATGTGTCCACTCCTCAAGTGCATTGTCATCGTGATAAAGGATTAGTAAGATTGTGGTAACAAATGGGCCAATGACAAAAATGGAAGGAACCTATAGGTGGTAGAATTGGATAAATGGTGGTATTAGGTAGTTTCACCTTATGTAGGTTATTTCTCTAGGTGTCATTGGGCTTCAATTAGAAGTACTTTGCATTGATCACTAAAATAAAGCTAAATATGTTCTAGACAATTATAGATATTAGAGGTTCATTGAAACACTTGAGGTTGTTGTTGTTTTGCAAGTAAGGTAGGCAAACCTATTACCACCCTAATTTGCAATCTAAATATCTTGGGGCCAATTTCAAGAGGGGCACATATTTTTCCATAGGTATGCACATGTTTCACGAATCAAACCCAAGTGGAATTATATTTTTCGATTGAAATTGTAATTTTTGTAAATATTTAAAGTGGTTAGTCCTAAAAATACAAAACTACCCATAGAGTGGGGTAATAAACACCTCACAACTGCCCTTCCATATATCTATTGGCACTTAAGTTCCCAACAATCAAGGAATGACACGTTACTCATTTGGGCATTGATTCGCTAATTTTATCAAAATCTCAAAAAGATTTGGATATTTTAGGGGGCAGATTTGGATTTATAAATAGACAAAATTGGAGCCAAAAGGAGCTTGCAAAATTAGGCTAGCCTACTTTTAAAAAACAAAATATGAAATGCAACATTTGAGCGAGGTTGAACTTTGAAATTATGAATGCAATAAGTTATCTAATCCTCAAGATGTGCATGCCATTGTTTGAATGATTGTCATATTTCACTTGTAATAGCTTCCAACCATTCTAAGTAGTTAGTAGTGCTTGCAATATAACGTTAACCCCTAAAGGACCACACAACATTTTTTGGCAACATAGCGATTTTGGACAACTCACTACAAATGGAGTTTGTTTTTTTTCTTTCAAGTTTTCACACAACATGTACCCAAAGAGTAGCTTTAAGGCCCAACAATTTTCATAACTTTTGACTACATGGTCTAAAAGTTATTGTATGATATGTCATTTTCTATGTTTGGCAAGCAACTCGGGCAACAAAAAAAACTTCTTTAAAAATCACTTTTTTAAGAATTAAAAAAAAATTGGTTCTCTAAATTTATATACACTTGGAAAGCTTTAACCCCTCACTGCCCAAGGGAACCAAAAGTGTCCTCACACAATCTAGCAGTCAACTTCAAAGTGTTGTAACTTTTGCATCCAATGTCCAAATTAAATAAAACTTGTTGAAAAAGTTGCGCATAATAGTCTATATTTTGTGGTAAAATTTTAAGATCTATTTAAGCTGTAATGGGTTTTTGAAAGCCGTTCAAAGTTTGCAGGTTCAAGTTGAGTTCACCACACTGCAATGAGATGGCTGCAACTTCGGGGGCTTGTACCTTTTTCATCAAATGTTAGTTTTCAATAAAATTTGTTGGGTTTTGTTCTCCATAAAGTCCAATTATTGTGATAAAATTTTCATGTCAATCCAAGTTGGTTTGAATGCTTGGGAGCAATTTGAAGTTCAGAATCCAGACATTTTTGCATTACAGTGAATTTCGGCGGCTTATAACTTATTTAGACAGGGTTTGTTTTCAGTAATTTTTGTTGGAAAAGTTGCGCATACTAGTCTAGTTCTTGTGGTAAAAATCTCATATCAATCCAAGAAGTTATGATTGACTGAGAAGCATTTTAGTAGAGGTAGGGTAAGCCATAGATGTGTTTTTTTGCTACTTTTTTCACTGTTTTTTGACATTTCAAAACAATTTTGCAAACGCAATGAGTCAATTGAATGATTTTTTTCCACCAAAGTGTTTGTCTTTTGATTTTAAATCACTTTGTAGTTCAAAGTTTTTTTCATTTGAGTAGGTTTAGAAATCGAATTTCACCTCAAAATGTATTTTTAGGAAAATTTCAGCATCTTTTGTCAACACTAAAACATTATAATCTTTCAATCTATACGGTCAAATGACCCCAAATTTGATTTACACCATCTACAACATGCACACTACAAGATTGTACGGTTGAGATTTTCATAACTTACTCACATTTAGACTTATAACACTCGAAAAGCAAGGTTGTTTTTTGACATGGTTAGGTCTTGGGCGGTGAGGGGTTAAATCATTCCATTATGATTAATGAGATGAAAGTTATGAGGAGTTTTAGTTTGGGGTAGTTTGCAAGCAGTTATAGATTTTCTACTTTCAAATAAATTTTGAAGTCCTTTATCTTAGTCAATTTTAAATATTTTTGAAAGAATAATCAAACATTAGGTGTAGATTGTTTATTACAACATTACAATCATTGAGATTGGCATTTTTCAATTCCATAAATTAATTGTTTGTATGTCATATTTAACTACTTTTGGACTTTTCAGGGAATTTTGGACTTTGTCCAACGGGAGATCTCCGGTTGTTATAGATATCTAAAATCTAAACTTATTGTACATTTTTCAAACCACCTAGTCCAAAATCTATATCATATCTAGATTCCTAAAATCTACAACTGTCTTAGATGTCCCTTTACTAGTTTTAGACTTTGCAAAGTCCAAAAGTAGTTAAATATGGCATTTGTTTTGAATCATTCTTTACTTCTTTCTACTTACTATTTTTCTCTTGTATGTTGTACAACTCCAAATAATCTAAAAATTTTCAAACATGTAGCCAACTTGCCTTGAAGAATGAATCCAAAGAGTAACCACCATTTTGGACATTTTTTCTTGCATTTTTTCATAAAAATGTGACCTTGTGAAGTACAATTGCCTATTTTTTTGCATGGACAAAAGAAAGGTTTTTGTCACTTTAGATGCTAATTATCTTGCAATCTACTTGGCGGAAATTTCTGAAATTTTTACCACTTCTCCACAAAACACTGTATTACAAGATCCTATGGTTATATGTGTCCAAAAATATATTTTTTTCAAAATTTGGTACTTGTACTAGAAATGGCAGTTTTAGAGCATTTTAATGAAAACACAATCAAAAACCTTTAGGGGTTAATGGTTAGTTTTGAGGAGTATTAACCAAAACCACTCTTAGAGCTTGTTTATCTATGAGATAAGAGGCTTCATTGTTACAAAAGAAATGCCTGATATCTTGCAAAATTCAAAAAAGCAACAACTTTTTATTTCTTTAGAATTGTTTTTGTCTCTTGCCAACAAGGCATCCACCTAGGAATGGTAAATACCAAAGCATGATGGTTTGAATTGCTTTTTAAAAGCTTTATTATCATTGCCTCTTAAACGTTTTATTATCATTGCTTCAAAGACTATCTTCTAAAAGTAGGTGAGATTATACCTTTACTATTCCAATTTTAGTGATAGGAAACTTATCGTGAAAATGGCAAGGAGTTCAAAGTTTACTTAGCCATGAAGTATTGTTTTTCAAATTGATCAAGACTACTAGATGAATTTCATTACATATCAATTGACTGTTCCCACAAATGAAAGGATATAAGGTAGGAGATCCAATTTGTACTACAATTCAAACACCACCCAACTTGTACCACTATGTCTTAGTAGTGTATATTCTAAACTTACAAATGTCTTCCACTAATACACAGTGGTTACAAAGTAGTGCAAATAATCACATGGCAAAAATAGAGTCTTTTACTTGAGGTCAATTATTTTGCATTTATTAATGTCTAAAAATTCACTAAATATACTTTCAAGGTTACAAAATTAACTACTATAGGTTTTGAAACTTTGGAATTGGACAAAAGATAGGTAGGAATAAAATCAACAATTGTGATCACATGTATATGTGATGAACAAAGTCATCTACAAGCCCCAACTATTCCTAGTGACCCTTTAAGATCATTTGTAAATGATGTTATATATTATATAAGAAAGATGAGCAATTTTGTTGAATAGGCTATGGTAACATTAGTATACTTAATCCCTAAAGGCCCATTGTCCCTTCGAGGGACAAATGGGATTTCATGCATACACCTATGACCTCAATTTTTGTCTTAGTTTTTTGAAAATAGAAAAATGGATTAGCTTTGTGGGAATATAATTTTTTTCAATTGGTGCCCAGGAACAAAAGTTATGCCCAATTAAGCTCAAAACAAGGGAGAGCGGACAACAAAAAAAATCAAAACTTTAATTTTTACATTTATTATTTTTTCTTTCATAGATTATGTTTTTGTCTACATGGAAAGCTTTGATTCATTCCATTTGGAATTGTTATGAGAAAGTTATGGACAATCTTTTTTTCAAACAATTAGAGCATATTCTTGAAAAAATAATTTGTAGGATTCATTTTGAATGAAATTTTTTCAATTTAAAAATAAATAAAAATTCTACATGGTTTAGTTTGCTTTTTAGAACAATCTCACTATTGGAATTAGTGTATTTTAATTCCATCTCAAAGATATTAATAATTTAAATTTTCCTTCTATCTCATGCCTACTTCTACTTAACAATTTTTTTAAGAATGAAAATGAAATTTTTTTAGTGTTTTTGTTTTTATTTTTAAAATTTAATTTTTTTTAAACATTCAACTCAATTCTTCACCATAAATGGCGCATGTTTTTTCTGTACTTGCAGTCAGTGGCCACATAGTGATCTCCAGCCTTTACTTTGCACTTCAGCATGTCCTTCTGTGCTGTGCGTTTTCCATCATGTTTGAAAAGCGTGTCGCTCTTGGGCGCCGTTACACAGAGCTTTCTGTCGATCACGCTGCAAACTTTGCATTTCACCATATGGAGGATTCCATCATTTGCCATCACACCTTCCGCCCACGGCAGCTTCGCGGTCCAAATGGTCTGAAATTTTCGGTGTCGATCGTATCGAGTTTGCGCTGTGGAACGTGAATTGTGAGTCTTCTTGCAGCTTGTGCCACCTTTCTTCGAGGGAGGAGACTCGAAGTCAGAGGAAGAGGAAGAGCCCTCGGACTATATAGGAACCTCCACAAATTTTGAATTATCTTTGTCGGAGGAGGATTCAAAGAGTGTGATCATCGGCGACTTACAGCTCAAAACAAAAGTATCTCCGGATCCAGACGATGAACCCGGTGTCACAGTAGTATCCACAGACATGGGCTTGCTTCGATTCAACTGCTCGGCCTCCTTCTCGCTGGGATACTCGTCCGCAGACATTGGCTCAGCGCCTGATACTTTTGGCATGCAACCGTCGAACACAAAACAAAGCGGCTGCCCCCCGCCACTACCTTGAGAAGATTGGAAATACGATTGCACAGTCTTCTTGTGCGTTTCAGCCCTACGCGAGTCGATGATCTTCCCCTTTCGTTTCAATTCTCGGCGGGCCACCTCCAATGCTTCCTTGGCCGCTTTCTCTGCTTTTTTCCAAGCACTTTTTGCAACAGAAGCAGCCTTTAGTGCTTTCGCAACTGCATCTTCGCCTCCATCGCCATGTTCAGTCGCCATTGCACGCTCGGACTCCATCGACAACAGTAAACTCTCGCAAGACCACAGAACAAACAAGCACAGAAGAAATGAAAAAACCCAATTCCGGTACAGCCTAGGCAAATCACGAAGCAAATTACACAATGAAAACGATTTACAATGTCACGGTGGAAACATGCAGCGTGAGCAAACTTCAAGGGAACCAAAGCAGCACCACAACATTCATGCAAGTACGCCTCCATTTCAAGGAATTCAAATGCAAGCAATGAGATGGCTGGATTAATGAAAATCAATCACAAAAAAAGAGTGGCAATTACAACCCTACATAGCTCTTCATGGCGAAATCACCCTACACCCTCACGCTCGAACTGGTGAAATCCTACTGCCATGAAGTTCTTCACTGGCGAAATGATCGCCACAGTACTCCACTCCGTTGGCGAAGACAGGAATCAAAGCAGCGCATCAGGAAGAAATCTATGGCGACACCAGGTTTGCGAGTGGAGAACGAAGTGGTCTTAAACCCAAATTAGTGGCGATAAATCCTGCCATGATCAACGCAAGAACGGCCACTTACTGGCGATAAAACCCTAAGTGCCGGATGAGATGGTTGCCGGCTTGGCACCCACCTGTCTGGGTCCGCCGCCAGCTTGGCGAAACACGCGGATTTTCCCCTCAGTCTTTTCAAAGGCCATTTTACCAGGTGTTTTATTTTGGTGCATTCTAGTTTTTTTTCGCCAAAAAAAATGCCCTGATACATACACACACCTTATTGGATTTTTTTTCTCTTAAAACAAATAAGGGAATTTAAAAAGAAAAAAGTACAACTTGGGCTGATTTCCTAGAAAATGTTGCCATATTGAAAGTTGGAAGAGAGAGTTTCCATCTAGAGGTACAAAGCTTGCCAAAGTAGAGCACATTGTTTATACATCAAATATTTCTAAACTCAATCTCAATGATGGCACATTAACCTTCACTACATTCATCTATCTAGTTAAGAAATGTGTTTTTCCCTAGCCATGCCAATATCTTTCTAATGGATTTGATAATTTCACTTGTAAAAAAATGGGCGACATCTAGTGCACCAAATTTGTGAAAAATAGAAGCCTTTAGAACGTCTCAAGTTGCCACATTAGGGGTACGAGTATAAAAAAGGTAGGTGTCATTGTTCTTATGGTTATGGAGAAGAATATTAGTGAGGTTTTTTTCCATGACAATTGTAGAGGAAGTTACAAAGGAAGTTGAATTTTTACAAGGGCAAATAACCTGCACACCTTCTTGGTATGCAAACTACAATATAGGCAATGCTCAAGCATTTTCCTTGAATTATTTGGGCAACTTTTGCATCTAGATGGGAGACCTATGATATTGCATTTGTTTATTGTAGGCAACCCTCCCAAGTTAATTTGCTATAGAAATACTTGGAATTTTGATTGTTGACTTCCGATATGAATTAGATAGAGATCGTTATTTGTTTGGAGTGAGATGAGCTCTAGATTGCAAGACTTGGAGCCAACTTGTGGTGCGCCTTGTTGCAAGTACAATGGGGTATCTATATTTGGTGGAATAATGAAATAATGAAGATTCAATTAAATTAGGGTACAACTTCCCACTTCTAGTCACATAGATCAAATTGCAAGGATTGGACTTCACCTTTGAGCTAGATCTTGCCAAAATAATTCCTATTTGGATTTGTTTGCGTGGTACAAACATCTAAACAAGGACTGATGGCTTTCACATGCTTAAGCTCTCTATTGCTAGTGCTATGAGTCTCTTGGTTCTAACATAGATTGAAGAGCCTTAGGCTAATTTCCAATAACTTCTTGCCCTCATGTGGTTCATCATCTAGAAGAATTAGTGCTTTTAGAGATTGATTGCCCATTTTCTTCTCTAAATGATGGATTCTTAAATTATGGATCAATGCCCAAAGAAAAAATAGATCATTTCTTCAATGTGAAGGTTAGTGTCTTTGTGGCTAATAATGTATTATAGATTGTTCGTATTCTTCCACTTCCTTTATTGTGTATTCTAAAGGTCTTAGAGTAGCTAAATACCTTTTTATAGATTGATGATCTATGAAATATAGAAGAAATATTTGCAAGTTTTTTATGCTCTATTTGTAAAGGACTTGAAATGTACTCATCACATACCGTCAAAGTCCACAACATTACCCCCAAAAGGACCAAACTGCATTTTTGGGTAGCATAGCAATTTTGGGTAGCTCACTACAGACAAAATATTTATTTATTTTATCTAAAAACTTTACACAACATGTAGATAAGGTTTTTTTAAAGGCCCAACAACTTTTATGACTTTTATTATATGATAGGTAGTTTTTTTTCTAAACCAGGCAATTTGGGTAGATAAAAAAATCACTTTTTTCAAAAATAAAAATTTTGATTTGTTTTTCAAGATTCATATATACATAGAAAGTTTTGAATCATTCCATTTTGATTAATGAGATGAAAGTTTTGAGGAGTTTTTGTTTGCAGGTAGTTGTGGATTCTCTACTCTTAAATAAACTTTGAAGTCCTTTATTTAACTTATTTTTCAATATATTTTGAAAAAAACAAAATCATAAGATGTATATTTGTTTATTACAACATCACAACCATTGAAATTGGGATTTTCCAATTCCATAACTAAATTTTTAACAATTTAGTATTTTGAATCATTCTCTATTTTTTTCTACTTACTATTTTTTCTATGTGTTGCACAATTCCAAATGATCTAAAAATTTTCAAGCATGTAGCTAATTTACTTTAAATAATGCATCCCAAGAAGCCCCACCAACATGGACATTTTTTCATACAAATGTGACCTTGTGAAGTGCAATTGCCTTAATTTTACATAGCCAAAACAAAGATTTTTGTCAATTCAAACGCTAATATCTTGCAATTCACATGGTGGAAAAATCTAAGAAATTTTTGACATCTTTTCAAACCAACATAATACAAGATCCTATGGTTACATGTGTCCAAAAATATTTTTCTTTCCTAAAATTTGGTATTTGTACTAAGAATGGTAGTTTTGTAATGTTTTTGGTAGACATAGGAAGGGAATTTTAGAGGTTAAAGATAAAAAACCTTGATCTTAAAAAATAATTATATTTAAATAGACATATATATGTAATCAAAAAAAATTATTTTAAATATATAGAGTTGTATCCTTAAATTTGTAAACATAGGCTAGTTTATGTATAATTATCTAATTAGAAATAGTATTGATCTTGGGGGTATATTAGATATACTTAAAATCAACTTTACACAAAATAATTGTAATAAGTATTTTTAAAGGTGATCTAAATTTCAATAGAGTTCATTTTCATTATAATCAATTCTACAATTTATTGAAATAAATCAAAATTTCATGCCATCTTTGAAGTTTCTTTTTATAAATATACAAAGGAAATTTTAATTTTAATTATTTATTTTTTCTTTAATAGATTATAAAAAAATTATAGAAAAATAGTCAAATAAATTTAGAAATCGTATGAAAAAAATAAAATGAAATTTTATGATTGTACTCATGCCAACTTTGGTCTAGTGTAGTGTGCATTTGTCCTACTTACAAGTATATAAGTGCCCTATTGGTAGTGGCTAGTGGTTGTCTTTAAGACTACCATTATAGGCTTGACCTTCTCTCATTCTCAAAGGTCTAATCTTGTCACATATTCCATATGCCATCTTATGTTCTTGTATGAACACTACTTTCGATCTTAGGAAAAGTTTCTTGAGGTAGGAACAAAATCTACTCCTTTATAATTTTTTGGTTTTTCTACTAGAGAAGTCTCGAACATTTTAGGATAAAAGATTGAGAGGTTTGCCAAACATATATGGAATGGTGTTGTGATGTAGACTATCTATTAGCTGAAGTGATGTTTTTTTGTTAGGAAAAAGATGTTTAGTGTTAGAAGTAGTTTGTGTTAGGAGTTTGGTGTTAGAAGCTCGTGTTAGTTGTTTTGGCAGTAGCTGGATTGGTAAGTTGTTGATATTAGGATTAATGAGGTTGGGATTAGGGCTAGCCAATTTGAATTTGTGGTATTTACTTGAGGCTAGGACTAGTTCCTTGTCTCTCTTTCTTGTTTTTTGTGGTTGGAAGTTGTGGAAGGTAGTTGAGGTGCAAACTATATATTTATTATTGAATACTATAATAAGGGAGGCATTCATTTGAAGGAATTTGTGTTGTATCATGATAAAGTGTTGGATCAAGGTAAGATTTTGTATCTGAGGTTTTGGAAGGTTGATCTACTACAGTGCCAAGTTTGAAATCTAGACTCAAGGGGTGCACTTCCCCTTTTTTGATGTTAGCATGCAAACAATGGACCCCTATATACTTTTTGAATTTTAAATAAAATGAAATGAAAAAAATATGAATAGATTTTTCTACTTTGAAAGTTTATGTTTTGAATTATTGATATTTTTATTTGTTAATAATAATTAGTTACAAAATTTTGAAGCAAAAAATACACTGTAGAATTGGAAAATAACTTTCACACCCCTATATTATTTAAGAAAAAATCATCTAAAAAATGAACAAAAAATTTCTTAAAATAACTTTCAATTGAAAGCTCATTTTGAGTTGAATATTGATGCAATGGTCATCTAAATGTATTCTTTAAAAATATTTGAGTTAAAAAAACATGCCATTTTAGTGCATTTTTAACCTCTTCTAGAAATCATTCCATATTTTATTTGAGTTTGAAATTTGGGAGTAGAATCCTATAGTCATTAGTAAACAATGCTCAAAATTTGAAGTTAAAATTATAATTTATTAGAAATCACTTGTTCACATGTGGTTTGTTGTAGTACAACTAAGTGCACCCCCCAAGGATCTAAATCTATTATAAAAGAAGAGATATGAGGTTGCAAAATGGAAGTGTTTGAAATCTAAGGCAATTGAAGAGGATGCATTGAGGACCCTAGATCATTGAGATTTTGTCTTATAGCTATTAAACTTGGATTATTATACTTTTCTTCACTAATCTTGTTTCTTATATCAAAATCTTAATTTTTGTAGACTTGGGATCTATGAGCAATGCACAAAAATAAAACTAGGTGTCGAAGCCGTGACTAAGCAAAGTTAGATTGGAAAAATGTTTAGCAAAATTGGTGAGTACCTTGGATTAGGGTGAAATTTGGTATGTAAATATTTAGTAAGTTGATCTACTCTATAGCAAAATTTCAAAACATTTAGAGTGACTGTCCATAAGATATGCTAGGTTAAAGTCAGTTATGCTAGTTTGGGGTATCTTGGAAAGGGTAGAAAGTTAGTAGTGGGGAAATGTCTACCAAAGTTGGACAATATCTTGGATTAAGGTGAAATTTGGTATGTAAAGAGTTGATAAATTTATTTACTTTATATCAAATTTTCAAAACATTTAGAGAGATTTTTCATTAGATATGGTAAGCCAAAGGTAGTTATGTCGGTTACTTAAGTTAGGGTGGAAATTATAAGATTGAGACTTAGATAAACGAGAGTTTGAAAAAAGGTTTGGGGTTGTTTAGGAACTTAAAGACATATATTGATTCTACACAAAGCATTTTCATTGCAAAGGCCCTGTATTATTCTAAACCTACTCGCAAAACATTATGACAATGGGTTGGTGGCTCAATTTGTAGTCTACCTAAAGAGATTGTAGTAGAGGTATTGAATAGATGCAAGGCTAGAAACTTCATCCCTTGCTTCTAGTGCATTGTGAATTTAGAGAATTTTATTGGGATATCTTACAAGTACCACAATGTATTGATTTTCTTGATGTATTTGTTTCTTGATGTATTTGTTTCTTGATGTCTTGGTTATAAGCCTTTAATAGAGGCAACTTCATTGAGGCATCCATGAGTGGAGCTAGAGAGCCATCTCATTGATTAGAGCAAACTTGAGAGTCTTGAAATTTGACTAGGAAGCTAGGAAAATGTGGGCCATTAGTTGCAATAGTCTTTGCTCATCCTTGTTGACTAGCACATTTTGTAGTCTAGCATAGGGCTAAACTAATAATGGTGTTCACTTAAATCTTTTGTAACTCATATAGCAAGTATAAAGGAAAAAAAGGAGGTGGAGAAGGAGCAATGGTGGCAACAGGGGAGTGAACTATCTAAAGTAGAAGTTGGCCTATAGCACCTTTCATATTTATGGCAATAGAATTGCAATGTATAACACCTTTCATATTTACGGCAATAGAATTGCAATGTATAACCCCTTTCATATTTATGGCAATAGAATTGCAATGGTTTGTATTTGGACTAGATTGCTCACATTTTTTCCCATTTTTATTTTCTTGGGGACAAGTCAGAGTGGTAAAACCTCATCCCAATTGAGACTTAATAATTAAGAGACCAACGACGTTGTAGAGTTTGGATCATCAAAGTGGCTATCAACTTCCATCCCCATTCTTTAGCAAGTATGTTGAGAGGGAATCTTGTACATTTGCCTCCATTTCCAAGTTAGATGATGTCCAAGTTTTCAAGTTGCCCCTTCGTGTCCACTAATGCAATGCCTCGTCAAAGATGAATGTGTCATCGTAGAAAGAGAGTTCAATCAATGACAAGACATGATAAATATGTGATCCATCATCTGGTACCTACCATTTACTTGTCCATTTGATGGTGTCCCAAGGTCACAATGTGAGAAGTTGGCCCAATATTCTTGAGCATGCTTTTTTCTAGTTGCATCCAATTTAATTTGTACAAATTGTCAAGTGTTTGTTCCTTAAGTGAAGAGAGAGATACTTTAATGCATTGAAGTTCACCATGCATGTGGTTTAAATACTTTCTCTTTGAGGGAGCATTGCATGTCTAGATCATTGACCAAAGATATAGTCATTTTTTATGCTTTCTAGAATGTTGTCAAAATTGAACACCCTCCATACACATTCTTCAAAAGCATTAGAAGATATGAATTGTTTATTTATGGTTACAAAGTTTGGGGAGGATTTAATTTTTTTTCCATTTTTCCATTAGACGATTTTGGGGGGCATTGGAGGGTTGTTTCAAACCTGATCCCCATGTTGTGAACTAGCTACTACTAGCAAGAATAAAAAATAATTATAAAATAACAATAATAAAATAAAATTTCAATAATTTTTTTATATAAAGTTGCACATAATAGTTTAGTTTGTATGGTTAAAATTTCATATCAATTGAAGAAGTTGTGAGTATTTGAGAAGCATTTTAGTAGGAGGTTCAACCTTATATGATTTGTTTTGCTACATTTTGACATTTCAAAGCCATATTGTAGATACAATGAGTCATTTGAATGATACATTCTTTCACCAATGTATTTATATACTGATTTTGAAGCATTTTATAGTTTAAATTTTTTCAATCGAGTAGGTTTAGAAATCGAATTTCATTTCTAATGTATTGCTAGGAAAGTTTCAACATTTTTTTTCAACAGTAAAATATTATAATTCTTATAATCTATATAGCCAAATGATTCAAAATTTGATTCATGTCATCTACAACTTGTACACTACAAGATCGTAGGATTGAATTTATATACTTTAGTGACATTTAAACCTCTAGTACTTCAAAAGTGGTGATGTTTTTAACTCCTAAAATGCTATGGATTCTAAGGGGTTAATTTAACAATTATAGTTATTTATAATATTTCATACAAGTAATGTAACCCTCAAGCTCTGACATCTATATTTTGGACAATGAATAGAGCACTTGTATGCATTGTTTGGTCCAACTAAGTTTTCATTTATCTGATGTAAACTTGAATGTTCAAAAGACAATCTTCCTTAATGACCAATTTCATAAAGTTACAATAAATGATATTTATGTACAAAGATATAAGTAAAAATGTGCCAAAATTTGAAAAATGATTGAGGCATTTATCCCTTAAAGGACCATTGTTTGTTTGGGGGACAAATTGGATTTCGGGTAGGTATTATGGTCTTAGTTTGTGGCATGATTTCTTAAAACTTTTTGAAGATAGAAAAAATAAATATCTTTGAGGGAATACAATTTTTTTCAATTGGTGCTTGGGAACAAAAGTTATGACTAGATAAGTTCAAACATTATAAAAAATTTGAGCCTTTCAAAGGGTCATTTAAAAGAGGTTCTCCAAAGCGTGAACCAATGTAGTGCTAGTCAAATTATTTGATATTCAAACATTAAATATTAAATTCAAAAATAAAATTTTATAATTTGAATTCTATCTTAGAGATATTAATAATTTAGATTTTCCTTCTATCTCATACCTACTTCTACTTAACAATTTTTTAAGTATGAATATTAAAAAAAATTGAATTTTTTTTCCCCTTAACTCTCAATTCAACTCCCCACCATACATCAAAACTCTATAGTGCAAAAAAATTAAGTTAAGAAAGGTTCGAAGTCAAATAATCCAATCTGGCAATGTGCAAAAAAACCCTTTGTTTTCTTCACTTTAAATGCAAATATCTTGCAATCCGTGCGATCAAAATTTCTGAAATTTTTTCCACACATTCTCATACTAATGTAACAGGTTTTGAAATTGCATAGGCTCTATAACCGCCCGCATCCTCAAAATGTACACTATGTGTACATGTTGCTTTTTTATAGCTTTCAGCAATGTACAAAGAGTGTACATTTTAGGAGGTGGGCGATTTTAGAGCCCTATGCCATTTCAACTTTAAAATTTCATAACTAATTCTACAAAGCTCCATCAAATATGAAACGACTTGGGTTAGATGCCAATTCTACTTTTCTTTCAAGGAAAATTTACTGAAAATTATTTCAAGAAGCTTGGCATCACTCTTAGGTAGGCAATTTCTGGACTTGTTTCCTTAGTTAGGTGTAAGATGTGGTTAGATGTGCAAGAAAAAACAATTTTCAAATTTTTTTGGGACTCTGCAATAGAAATGTCAGTTTTGAGTGATTTTTGATGAAAAGAAGGGTTTAGGGATTAAGGTTAATTTAGTTCATGCATTCAAGCATTGCAGGCCTCTTTCAATGGACTTTTTCTCAGTGGCAACCAATGAGTTCTTTAAGTACTGTACATATTAATTCACACTTTGTCTGCTTGAGTGAATTGTTGACATGATTGATTATAAGCATGGACACTTTGAGTTGCAATTTATCCCTGCTTCCATACTCCATTGCTGAGAGGTGTTGTCAATCAGTAATGCCTTGGAAGCTGAAACCACCCATGCTGGGGAAACCACTAATAAGCTCGTCTGAAAAGCAACAAACTTGCTCAATCCATAAAGCATCATTAACCCCTAAAAGTCGGTCCAAGGTCTTTTTGGGTTCAAAAACATCGTTGCTTTTGAAGTGCTATAGATCTAAATGTCACTAAAGTATAGAAATCTCAAATGTACAATCTTATAGTGTACATGTTGTAGATGACAGGAATCAAATTTGGAATCATTGGGCCACATAGATTGTAAAATTATAATGTTTTGTGTTGAAAAGGAGTGTTGAAATTTTCATAGCCACACATTTGGAAGTGAAATTTGATTTCTAAACCTACTCAAATGAAGAAAATTTGAAACAATAAAGTGATTCAATTCCAATATACAGACACATTGGTGAATTGTTGAAAGAAAATATCATTCAAATGACTAATTGTGCCTATACAATCGGAAAATAGCAAGAAAAAGCACATTTAAGGCTAAACCTCCCTCTATTAAAATGCTTCTCACCCACTCAAAAATTCTTGAATTGATATGAAATTTTAGCCACACAAACTAGACTAGTATGCACAACTTTTTCTAAATTTTTTTTATTGAAAATGGACCTTGTATGAAGAAGAAACAAGCTACTGAAGTTCACTATATTCCAAAAATGTATAGATTTTGAACTTTGAATTGCTCCTAAACAATCAAAACAGCTTTGATTGACATGGAAATTTTACCACAATTACTATACTTCAAGGGGATTAAAACCCAACAAAAATGATTGAAAATAAAAATTGGATGAAGGAAATACAAGCCCCCAAAGTTGTAGCCATCAAATGCACTTTGGTCAACTCAAATAGAACCTCTGAACTTCATTGGCTTACAAAAAAATTTACATCTTGTATCATTCTAAAAAATATACCACACAAATTAGAGGGAAGAGTACAAATTTCCCAACTAGTTTTATTGAATTCAAACATAGGATGCAAAAGTTACAATACTTTAAATTGGACTTAAACTATGTGAGAACACTTTTTGTAACCAGGGTATATAGGGGTTAGCCCTCACTAGAACATCGGAGGTGCTGAAAATGTGGCTTCTGAATGATAGAAAAAAAATTTATCGAAGGATGTAAAATGTTGTATTTTCATCCATTTGGAGGAGTTGGCACAAAAGTTGCTCCTTGTCTTAACATACACAAGAAGGGGCTTACATGGGTGTCAAAAACTTATTAAAAATGAAGAAATGTGACCAATGCAACATAAGAAAAAGCCCTTGTAGTGTATTTTAGCAAGTTCCTTCACTATCATACTACTAAAATTATAAGTCCCTCTATAATATCACAAATGCTATCATTAATACTAAGGGCTCATGCTTGTTATGCTACGCATTCATTGTATCACATATTAGAAAAAATTTGATATATTTGAATAGAATGCATGATAATGATTTCGATAAGTTTTTTAAATAATTATTTTAATTATTTTATAAAAATATTTTAAATCATACATATATAGAAATCATATTTTCACACAATGTGATATTACTGAAATAGAGTAGCAGTTCACAATCACCTCTATAATATCACTTTTTACAAAAGGATGATATTATATAAATAATATAATCGTTGCAATTGAGGTGATATTAAAGAGGATCAACATGGTGATATTATAAAGGTAGCAATTCCATTGCTTTTCTTGGCTTTATACTTCTTTTACATTTCTATGATTTTGTGCTTTTGTGAGCTTTGAGCTTTTAATTTCAATTTTCTATTACTACTACCAAATGATTTGAGAAATATATTAGATTGAATTGATTTTGGATTTTACAACAATTAAATTGTTCACAAAGCTTTTGAGATTTACAATTTTTTCCTTTAAATTCTTCTATTTGGATTGCCATTGTTTATAACAATTGAGACAAATTTCTAATGCATTCTAATGTGTGTGTATCTTTTACCATATTCATCATTGCATGTATTTCGTTCATCATTCATTAAATTGTTATTGTTTATTTCAGTATATGCTTATTTATTAAAAAAATTATATGAAGATTTTAGTAATTTTTATCTGAAGATTTATTGAAATTATTGCTCTGCATTCTATCTAATATATAAAAACTCTTATGAAATTCTAATGGTGAATGCGTAGCATAGCAAGTGCCAACTGCTAGTGTTTTCACTAAAAACGCTCCAAAACTGCCATTTCTAGTACAAGTACCAAATTTTTGAAAAAAAACGTTTTTTGACACATGTAACTATAGAATCTTGTAGTATGCTAACTTGAGAACACATGGTAAAAATTTCAGAAATTTCCACTAGGTAGATTGCAAGGTATATGCATTCAAATTCATTGAAATCATTTTTTTAGCCTTGTAAAAAATAGGGCAGTTGCACTTCACAAACTCACTTTCCTATGAAAAAATGTCCCAAATGGTGGTAACTCTTTGGAATCATTTTCCTATACAAGTTGGTCACATGCTTGAAAAATTTTAGATCATTTGAAATTGTATAATATATAGGAAAAAATAATAAGTAGACAGTAGTAGAGAATGACTCAAAATATTAAATTGTTGAGGATTTAATTATGGAATTGAAAATTGTCAATCCTAATGGTTGAAATGCTATTATAAACAATCTACATCCTATGATTTTATTTTTTTCAAAAATTATTGAAAATTGAGTAAGATAAAGGACTTCAAAGTTTATTTTAGAGTAGAGAACCCATAACTATCCGCAAACAAAAAATGCTCATAACTTTCATCTAATTGATCAAAATGGAATGATTCAAAACTTTTCATGTAAATATAACTCTTAAAAAAACAATTTCAAATTTTTGTTTTAAAAAAAAGTGAATTTTTCTTATCTGCCCATATTGCCCAACCAATGAAAAAAGTAACATATTTGACCATAACTTTTGATTTGTATTTCCAAATGTCATGAAATTTGATGCATATGAAAGATATTCCTCCCCCTCCCCCCCCCCCTGCCTTCTATTAACATTTCAGCTTAAAATATGAAAATCTCTAGTCACATGTATGTGTCCAAAATTTCTATACAACCCCAAAATGCATATTGGTCCTTTAGGGGTTAAGGATTTTGCAAAATATTTTATACAAGTTTAGGTGAATGTGTTTTGTTTAAAGTGAAAGAATAACCCAAGCCATATGAGTTAGGTCCATTACATATGAATTTAAGCGCTAGAGTAGTTGTGTACACCAACTTTTAATAATCCAATGCTTCATAAAAACATAGGTGACCTAAACTAGATATTACATATAGTTTTCCCAAACTATGTAATAGCCATCTAAAAACATACTAGTAATCCATGTTTTGATTAAATACATTCTAAGAAAATTTAGTATATTTTGAAGTAACTTCAAAATTATTTTGTTCGTGTATACTCCAAGATGAGACCTTATCACTATTTCCCTCTTTAAAATGCAACCAAGACTATCCTAAGCATGAACATGCTCGTAACCTACACTAATTCACTAAAAGAACTGGGGTTATTTTTCTTACTATCTCCACAATCAAAATGCAATTTGAAATCATTACCAAAACAATACAATATAACATACGGTATCAATCTAAACATAATAGTTGACATTTCAATTCAACATAAACATACATGAACATCATAGTTGTGTTCACTTGTTGAGAGTAAGACAATTTAGTTCCTTGTTTTGTTGTTTTAATGAGGCTTACTACTATGAGTTTCTAAACCAACATTTCAAGATTTTTTTGAACTTCAAATTTTCAATTTAATCATCTTGCATTTTCTATAGTCACACTCTTTCAAATTACTATAGGTTGGCATATTATTGCATTGTACCAATTTCCCCCAAAATAAAATTTTGAAGTGACAATAATTTACTAAGTGATGATCATTTTTAGCCCTCACTAATAGGACAAATGAATGTAGTTTTTTTTAATAATTATCTCTAATTCTAGTACCAAACGAGAGAAAAAAATTTGCATAGATTATTTGTTTTTTTGATTAAGAGTGCGGCATGACATTATGTGATTGGTTGAGGATGACATAGATATTTTGAAATCTAGTAAGGAATTCCACTCTTCCTTGTGTGAAATTGGCACATTTTAAGAAAATATTTAATATTTGGTAGATTTTTATCCTTGGCTAAAATCTTCGAGAGTGAGTCATGTGAAAATGACAAACCCTAGTCAATGTTTTTGAGATCATGGTTGTGTAAAACAAAAATTGGAGGACGTGGATATAGAATGTCCACGTGGAAATCATTTAAAGAGGTTTGGCAATTAGTGCTCAATCCCCCCTGCCACCAATAAAATTCCACCAAGTTCCATTCTCCAGTTCTTGAATGCATGCACGAATCGAAGCTGGTGGAATGCAGCCAATTTATTAGCGCTGGCCTAATTTCCTGCACTTGAGAGACTTACGTGTGAACGCAGCTTTTCTGGAATTGGGGAATTTTTGCAGCCCGTCGTTTAACCCCGGTAAAGTTCTTTGACTATTTTTCACAAAATTGCCATTTGGGGCATATCTGAAATATTAAAATAATTTTCAAACTTTCAACTATACAAATTTGTACTACCATATGCAGGACGTTAAATCGTGCCAACTAAGGTGGGCCCTGCTGAGGTGGCTTTAACCCAGGGAAAACGCAGGAATTTTTTATTTGCCACAAATGATTTTTTTTGCAACTTCTGAATTCTTATTTGCAATCAGAGACCCCAAATTAGCTAGGTAAGGTCTACAATATACCCTAAACATGACTCAAAATAGAGGGATTTTTTTTATTTCTATTTCTAGAACGCAAAGTTTACTTTGTTGGGCCCACCTTAGTTGGCATGATTTAACGTCTTCCCTACCATACTTGGATAGCAGGTTTAGCACTTGGCTGTTGGATATTTAATTAAAGTTTAAAAGTAAACTATGATATTTTGAATATAATTTTTTTAAAATTCTATATCAAATTCAAATAAACAAAAATATATGGCAACTACTCCAAATATCTACTTTCCACATAGATGGGTATTTGTGGATCCATCTAATTAAGCCTAGTATTGTTCTCAATTAACCTAAAATTTCTACCCTAATATGGCTATTCACCTTGAGTTTTATACATAAGTCTATTACATAGCTTTACAACCCATCAATGTGTATAGAAGTGATATGAGAAGACAAGCTATTTATACAAATGGAGGGGTAGGAGGTAAAACAATCCACATGGGAATTTTGCAACTTCCTTTATAAACCTTAAACCTTTAGGTTTAGGTGAAGTCAAAGGTCTTTCCCTCATTGGGTGAGATTTTTTTGCATACTTATGGTTTAAATATACATGCTCAATTTGGTCAATGCATGTAAGGGGCTTGTATTTGAAGCTCTAAATCGTCCTTTTTGGTCTGTGCAATTTTTAATTGTCAATTTTTTTTATACTTTTTAAAAAATTATTCTTTTTTGTTATTGAACAGGCCATTTTTTAATGTTTTTCTCTTTGTGTTCATCAATTTTGTACGAGTTAAGTAATTTAAGGCAATGTATCGAATTGATGACTATTGTAAAGCATTGTTATTGTCAATCTTTAATTCCAACAACTAGGTCCTTCACCCCTATATCAATACTTGCCTTCCAAAATTGGTATCTTATCCACCCCATCTGGGTATTTCTCCCCACTCGAGTATTAGCCACTAATTAGGATAGCATGGTAGTTGAAATCTTCTAAGTGTTGTAAGGAGGCGGTTAAAATATCCTTTGGTTTTTGTAGGGCATCACTTAATTTCTAGCCCTACCAAATTCTTTTTTATTATATACCTTTTTGTTTTTAAAACACAATTTTTTTTTTTCCAATTTCACCGTCTAACTTTGAACTAGCAACTAGCATTTCCCGACCTTTGAAGTGTCTCTTTACACACCTTACACATTGGGGGGGTCTATACCTTCCTTATAAAAAACTAAACAAGTAAGATCACCTTTATTCAAATAAATTTAACCTTTAAAGGACAATGCAAGCCCCTTGGGGATTTTCAAAGTCAAAACTTAAATTTTCATATAGTTCTTGATTTTAAATGTTTTTAAGCTAAACCAAGAAAATGTAGCTCCAATAATCTACTTTTTACTCCATCTGAATTTTTTTCTAAATTGTTAAAATTTTAATTTTTGTGACACTTTCAAAATAGCATCTTGAAAACTTAAAATACATTACTTTTGAACTTTTTCTATCAAATTTCTCTTGGTGAAATCTCAAAGAGTATGTCAATTACATCACAATGTTTGTTATTATTATTTCCATATTTTTTAAAATTCATATTTACTATGATTTTTATACAAAATTTCTTTAAAAATAATATAAATTTTAATTATAAAAGTTTGAGATTAAAATTTAGACATATTTTACTTCATGTGAAAAGTATCAAAAAATTTAAATCTATGTTTTAACCCATAAATGACAGAACAACCATTTTCTCATCGATGAATGATATAGAATCCATGTATGTAGGACAAAAGTACAACTATTTATCCTGGAAGTTTTGCATGAAAAGGGGGAGGTCTTGTACATCAATTTGACTTCCAATGAGTGCTTTTGCATATTTTTTTTAACTAACTATCCACACAATGCCAAAACGGATGATTTCCATGGTCAAAGGGCCCATCCTTTAAGGGTTAATGTACAAATTTAATAAAGTTTGACCAAGCCTGGATATGAAATGTCCTTTAAGGGTTATCTTACTCCCACGATGGTCCATATGCTTAAAGAACTCATAATTTTCTCATGAATGGACAAACAGCTGAAAGGTGGTTTCACAAGCAAAAGTCATCAATAGTACGTGAAATTAAGTTAGAGTACCTTACGAGCATGGGCCTCTCTCAAGGTGAGGTTGTTGTGGGACTAAAGAATTGCAGTGAATATACCCAGAAGGACTAAAAAAAGATTATTGCTTTACCACTTCCAGGGAGGGTTGACCCCCTCATTTTTGTAGGTAAGGATAAATGTAAAAAAATGCTCCCGTTTTGTGCCATGTTTAAATTTATTATTATTATTATTATTATTATTATTATTATTATTATTATTATTATTATTATTATTATTATTATTATTATTATTATTATTATTATTATTATTATTATTATTATTATTATTATTATTATTATTATTATTATTATTATTATTATTATTATTATTATTATTATTATTATTATTATTATTATTATTATTATTTTCCTCTTTCAACAAATTTGGGTCCTATGATTGCTAATATGAATTCAAAATTCCCAAATTTTATCATGTATCGCGAATAATAAAAAGTTTACTATTTTTCCTAAAGGTAAACTCCAGGGCAATGAGGGGGTGAATTTATGGGCAACGAGGATTGTCCCACACACACCGTACTAGGCTAGGGAGGATTGACCCCCTTATTGTCCCGTATTTTAACCCTGGAGAAAATACTGAAATTTTTTATTTGCCGCCCATCACAAAATTTGGAAATTTTGAATTCATATTTGCGATGAGAGGCCCTAAATTAGTTGAGTTATGCGAAGAAATACAAAATTGATGTGGCACAAAATAGGTGGCAATTTTTACATTTATCCTTGAATGGAGCAATAAGGGGGTCAATCCTCCCTGGCCCATTGTACTACCCCAACCAAGAATAAATGTAAAAATTATCCCCTATTTTGTCCCACATAATTTTTATATTTTATCACCTCTCTCCGTCTTCTAAATTTGGGGGCCTCTCATTGCAAGTTTAACTCTTCAAGGTTAGGTTGGTGACCGTGGAAATCAGCCCTTTTAGAACTATGTGACATCATCTAGTTTAAAAAAAACAAAAACATTCACTGGGAGTCAAACTAGTGTAGAAGATCTCTCCTTTCCACCCCTAATTCCAAGGATGAATAGTTACATTTCTGTCCTACACAGGAGAATTCTTTTGTCATTCAGCGGCTAAAAAACGTCCGCGGCGTCGTTTATGGGTTAAATCCAGAATTTGCAAATATTATCATGGGTGGCAAACCCAAGAAATTCCAGTTTTTTTTTCTCTCCCTGGGCAAATCACGCGCGCAGCAATAAAGGGTCCGTCCCCACCTGTCCCTAACTTAAATTTTTTTCTTGTCACCGTTTGTGAACCGGACAAAACCCAGCCCGCGCAGCTTCTCCTATTCTAATGCGTCCCAGCCCCATGGCTTACAATATTGGGGGGTCCCCCGTACCTGCCACCCACAAAACGCCCGCGAGCTGTCCATCCATGGAATTGGGGAGATGCGTTTTGTCAGGTAGTGTTGAAATGGGACAAGCGCGAGCGAACCCAAGGATGCTCCGCCCCCATTCCAAACTAACTTTAGTGCGGAGCGGGGTGGAGCACAGGACTAAAAACAACGGCAGGACCAGCGGCACATGCTCCGCCCCAGTGACGTGGAATAAGTTGGTAGTTGCCCTTGGGAGCTTCCTCTTTGTCTCTTGCTTGCTTGCCGGCTCTGGCTGGCTGCCTGCCTGGTGCTTGACTCCTTGTCCGGTGCCACTTCCTATTTATCAAAGGCTTTTAGGGGGCGGGGGCACATTCTGCATAAGTTAGAGCCGGAGCCACTTGCCGTCCTTGCGCAGGTGGAATTCCACCCTGCAGCTCGGAAGGGCTCACTTCACTGGACTGTGTGCCCCAAGGGGGACTTGACCTGAAGTGATCAGGGTAGGGTAGGTAGGGTAGGGTAGGTGGAGCCTTGCCCTCTTGGGGAAACCCTAAATAGGGTTTGGAGACCCAGATAGGCCAAAGGGGAGTACTGTGCCACCAAATGATTCAGTTTCTGTACCAACAGGGGCATTCTCCATTCCTCTTGCTAGTCTTGAAAGTCACCCATCCATCACTTTTTGACCTCAGCTTCCTCACAAGGCTCAACCTACGATAAGAACGTGTCGTGTTGTGTTGAGATTCAAAACGAGTCGTTGCTTTTGAGGTGTTGTAGGTCTAAATGTCACTAGGGTATAGAATCTTTAACTGTACTATTTGGTAGTGTATGTACCGAAGATGACGTGAATCAAATTTGGAGTCATTGGACCACATAGATTGCAAGATTATAATGAATGTTTTGAAGCATCTCCACCGGTTCACTCTAAACGGTCCCTTCAAAGAGGTTCTTGTGGCCTCAAGCAAAACAAGGACCTACCAGTTGTAGCTTGTATCAATATTCAACATAGGCCACTTCAAAAATCCACGGTGACACTTTATCTTGCAGTGTCTCGCATGGTTGACATGCTACATGCTACTGACAAGATAAGTGAAATTTTGCCTCAAATTTTTCACTTTGAAGAATTGTGACCAGTTGCAACTCTCTGGATGTGTTGAATTCTAGTTGATAATTAACTCTGCGCCTCTTAATCTAGGATTTGCTGACATATTGTTGAACTTTGAATGTTGCTGTTGGGGGACCAGTAATGCGCCGGGCCCTTCTTCTGACTAGATACACTCCAAATCAACAGTAGCACATCATATTTGTCGAGAATCGGTGGAGATGCCCTTAGGATTGATATAAGGATGTTGAAATTTTTGTAGCAATACATTTGGAAATGAAATTTGGTTTCTAAAAGGTTTACTCAAATGAAAAAAACTTAAACTATAAAGTACTTCAAAACATATATACACACATTGGTGAAAGAAACTATCAATAAATTGACTCATTGTGTCTATAAAATGGCTTTGAAATATCAATGAACAACAAAAAATAGTTGCAAGAAATTCATCTATGGTTGAACCTCCTTCTAAAATGCTTCTCAATCACTCTTAACTTCTTGGATTGATTTGAAATTTTAGCCGCATAAACTAGACTAGTATGCGCAACTTTTCTACAAAAAAATTATTGGAAATGGACACTATGTGAAGAAGAAACAAGCTGTCCAAGTTCACTAGAATTCAAAAATGTCCGGATTTTGAATTTTGAATTGCTCTCAAACATTCAAAACAACTTAGATTGACATGGAAATTTTGCCAAAACTACTAGACTTTACAGGAAACCTAACTCAACTAATTTTATTGAAAACAAACATTGGATGAAGGCAATAGAAGTTTCTAAACTTGCAGCTATCAAAATGCAATTTGGTGTGCTCAAATTGATCTCATGAACTTTGAATGGCTTTGAAATTGAACCTTGAATTTGTACATTTTGGATTTATTTGAAAATATTACCAGTCAAACTATAAGAGAGAGCACAAACTTTACAACATGATTTATTGAATTTGGACATTAGATGCAAAAGTTACAACACTTTAAATTAGACTTCCAAATTATATAAGGATACTTTTGGTTCCTTGGGCCACTTAGGGGGGGAGATTTATAAAACTATTCAACTACTCCCTCGGTCTTACTAAAAACCTCTAAATTGGACATAATGTGTATACTACAAAATTACTCCATCTATTGATTTTGATCATTGAGCAAGCAATCTAAAATAAAAATCATGTTTGTATCCACTCTGCCCTTCGTTTTACATCGCTTGCTCAATGCTCAACGATCAAAATCAATAAAATAAAAAGTCATTTTAATGATACATGCACTATGTCTAATGTGGAGTTTTTTAGAGCGGAAATGAGGGATACAAACTATTAAGAGATATATTTTGTATACTTCAAAACCTTAGCAAGCCTCCCAAGGTCTTTGATCACATTGGTTGGTTTGTCTCAACAAAGTAAAGTAGAAGGTCCATAAATTGTATATTTAAGAGTTGAAACTAAATTTTGGAAACATGAAGCTTCTTGGAAAATATATAAGTAAATTTCCCTTGAAAGAAAAGTGGAATTGGAATCTATCCAATTCATTTCATAATTTTTGGAGCTTTGTGGAATTAGTTACGAAGTTTTGAAGTTGAAATGGCATGGAGTTCTAAAATCACACACCTCCTAAAATGTACATTGTGTGTACATTTGCAAAGACTTTGAGAAAGTGACATGTATATATAGTATACATTTGAAGAGGTGAGTGTTTTTAAAGCCTTTGTGCTTTTAAAACCTCCTATAGGTATGTTTGCACTTGGTGTCAGGGGTGATGTTTGAAATGAGAATCTAGTTCATAAGTAAGATAAAATAGTCCATTGTAGTCAAAATTAGGACTTTGACCTCATGTTGTTGCTGAAATTTTTAAATTTTTTTTCCACATTAATACAAGTGTGAAAAATAGTGAGAGCAATTGAAATTATGTTTTTTTAGACAAACTTTGAGGAATTATGTTTTTTTTGACAAAGTATGAATTTGTTGTGAATTTTTGAAGTGTTCAATGCACCATGACCCAAGAAAGTCTGCAGACTATGATAGTGTGTTGTGAAATGGACCATCTCCTTCAAATGGACCCTAGCTTTAGGGATAGAATAGAGATGAGGTGATCCTTGAATGGACCACTTTAGTAATTGAATGCATTTAGGAAAATTTAATTTTCTATTGTAAGCCAATCATAGTCTTTGAATCTACACATTTGCTTACAATTTGTAAGTGGATAGATTTTGGGAGACCTATGGTCACAAATAGGTGCCTATATCCTCAATCTTTGAAATTTTATAAGTAATTCAAAAATGCTCGGAAAAAATACAAAACCACTCGTGTTAGGTTCCATGTTCATGTTTCTTATTCTAAAAAATGATATATAAATATTTTTGTCCACGGAAACCTATGAAAAAGGCGGACCAGCCCTTGAATGGTCACTTTTAAAGCATACTACCTTACCATAAAACCAACAAAATCTGAATCCATCATGCTCATTTTGTTCACCCAAAGCAATTATAATATTTTTTAATATGAAAAGCCTAAAAAATCAATTCTTACAATGAATTCACACTGAAAAGTTGGAAATTCCTAATGAAGTCAGTAATCACTCCATTACTGTCATATAAGACATGCATTGTGATCAAAATTTCACATACTGAAAAAACCCATGATAGAATCATTCCCTAGGTGTCTGCTATGGATCATATGACCAGACTGGACTGTTCTACCTTAGGTCTAAATTTGTTCTCAAAACCCTTAGTAACAACACTCTTTAACACCTAGTGCCTACATACCTTACCTTAGGGCTGATAAGAGATTAACTTGTGTCTTTCACATGGGTGATGGGACTTGGCACCTCCATGGGACGGACTTCCCAGGGACAGACTTCCCGGGGACAGACTTCCCGGGGGATCAGACTTCCCAGGGACAGACTTCCCAGGGACAGACTTCCTGGGGATGACTTTGTTTTGTAGTAGTCACACCAAAGAACTGGAGGTGTAATCATCAAGATATGCAAAGATTTCATTAGATCATGACTGATGTGTGCTTCCACAGCAAATGCTCTGCTTCAGTGCCACACTAAATTTCCAGCGTACTATCTACGTTACGTTACAAGTCCTGTGGCTTGGAGGGACACCAGAAATCTTGATAGGTTACAACCACCACTCAAGATGGCTCAATAACTTCAATTCATTCCAAGGGTACAAAATTAGGTGGGGCTATTGTTACCATCACAAAAGTTACATGCCGTGAACACTTGGAGTCTGAATACACCCCAGTCCCATTAGTTTCAAGCAGTGTGAGACTTTTTTCTTCTTTTAAATTTGTTTTTCTTTGAACAAACTGAATTTTTGTGAGACTTTTAAATTGGTGTCTTTGTTTTTGTTTTTCAAGAAAAATGTGCATGTCAATCCAGGACTCAAGAATAAGCACTCAGCTAGTTAAATTGTCATAACTAATTGAGAAATTAGTTAGATTTCCCTAACAAATTTTCGACATCAATGTTGAAGTACAGGTAACACACTACAGTAGTCTTGTTGTAACTTATATACAGGTACAAACCAGCCAGCCACTATTTTAAATTGTTTGATGTTACTTGTATCACAACATATCCAAATTTTGTTTAGAATCTTTCAATAAATTTTTCAATTAGGTATGGCAATTTTTGTAAGTGTACAAAACATTTTGAAAGCCATTGTACTGTACAGTACACATGTGGACTCTGTTTTCTTGTTTGAATGGATGCAAGTTGAGTTGTGAGGTAGGATGTCCATAAATCACCCATTGAAACTAGATTTGGGTGAGGTGAACTTCTTGATATATTTTCAATAAAATTTCATTGAAAGACAAGTGGAATTGGCATTTAACACAAGTCATTTCATATTTTGTGGAACTTTGTAGAATTAATTATGAAATTTTGAAGTTGAAATCACCCACCTCCTCAAATGTACATTGTTTGTAAATTGACAAAGGCTAAGAAAAATCAACATTTACAAATAGTGTGAGTTTGAGGAGGTGGGCAATTGTGTGCTTTTAGAACCTCCTACCTTAAGTTCGTTTAAAATTTGGTTTTCTCTTTCAACTAAAAAAGGACTACAACTCCAAAGGAAATTGAAACAATTATCAAAAAGTTAACTACAATTTTTGTGCACATTTCCAACTATGAAAATTATTATTCTATAGAAAACAAGCTCCAAAATCCCTTGCCCTTGTGTTTTTTGTATGTATTGTTGGAGATATGGTCTCATGTAGCAAAGAAATTGAGTAACAAACCTACATCTAACATGTACGCTAAATGCTACCATATGAATATTCTTGCAAAAATGTGCATGGTCTAGGCATGGAAACTTAGGATTGATATTGAATAAATCTAAGGTCAATGCTTTCAATCATCATCAAGATTGTAAGAAATTTGAGAATTATGATAATAGAAGTCACACTCAAAGGTTTAAATTTTATCTCCTAAAGGAGAGTGGATGTTTTTCAAGGGGAAATGCCAAAATTGTATTTTTTGCTTCATTGACCAAAATCAAAAATCAAAACTTCATTTTTTAATGTCAATCATACAAAAGTGTAGTAAATTATTATGGCACAGTGTGGAAAAAATTTCAGCCCATATGGTCACAAAAATTGAAAGATTATAATGTTTGAATTTTGGAATCTTTTTATCCTATATAGAAATGCATCTTTTCACCATTCAATAGAATATCCCCTACATGAGGGTCAATTTTTGCATAAATTAAGTAAAAAGTGCCACATGTCATTTAGTGATTGGTACAAGGTAATGTGGATTTTTCAAATTTTGACTTAGAAATTCCATTTTGGCAACTCTTTTCTAATATTGATCCTCACATTCAATATTCCTAGGTACACTTGTACGAAATTTCAGAACAAAATTTGATTTCTAACTTGCTTAAATCATTTTGCAATACAAAGAGATTTTTAATAATGGCAATATGTACACTAGCCTATTTTGGACAATTTCTAGTGTCTTCGAATTTTTTCCTTCTTAAAAAATTTAGACAATGGAAACTTCTAAACCATTTTCTTTCAAAAGTAGGAATTTTTTCATTCCAAAAAATAAAATTTTTATGCTTTTATGCAACGTGAGGGGTGCAATACAATTTGTCCAGAAAGTACAAAATAAAATAAATGTTTGCTAGCTAAAAAATTGTTTGTGCTCAAATCCTTTTCAAGCTCCACATGCCCTTGTTGAAAGATTCCATCTTTGCTTAAGTTTTCCCTCCCTCAATTATAGTGAATGTCATGAAAGAATTTTTGACATTTTTTCCATCTTAGTTTCTACCCAACTTGCCTAATTTCCTACCACAAGCTACCTAACTCCACCAAATTCTTTAAGCATTATAACTTTATATATTGGAGCATTTGATTTGTCCAAATAAAGTCTCCTTGAAGGAAATGAACTTCCCCATCTTATGTCAAAATTTCAAAATATTTGTCCATTTTAACTTCATAATCACCTACCTAAATGTCAATTGTCCCTTTAATGGTCATTTAGTCTTTAAGGGATTGAAGAGTTCTTGAAACATTAATACCAATACTAAATGTTTGTCTCACGTGATTGACATGTTATTTTATATCATAGAAATTATATTTGGTATACAATCTTAAATAAATTTTCAATCCAAAAAAAGAAGTTATTTATTTATGTTATAGCAAGTTCAAAATTATTCTTGTTGATACCAATTTTTTCTTAAGAATGGTTTGTTTTCTCCAACGTTTAAACTCTAAATAGACAAATTAGAAAGAAAATTGTTAGCATTGGTTTTTAATTTCTATTTATGAATTAAATGAAGTTCTTACACTAGTAGAAAGGGGAGCATTAAGTACCAAGCTTCAATGTTAAAGCTTGGTAATCCAAACCCACATGAGCACTGAATTAGTTATCACATGGCCCTAGAGCACCAAGCTCTAACACTATAGCTTGGTGCTCTATGACACTCTTTCTACTAGTGTTATTTGCTTTTAAAATCTCCTACATGAGCAATTTTTTTTGTCTTTTATTCAATGACACCAAAATTAAGCCATTCAGAGCTTTAGAGCATCCAAAAATTTTAAAAATGACTTTAAAATGTAAAGATTGAATTCCCTATATTTTTGTACACGATGGTAGATTGGCCCACCTTTGAAGAGACTTTATGAGGGTTTGTGCGAAGTTATTTTATTGTGAAATTAGCATATAATAACTAATGAAGAATGTCAAGCAACTAATCTTGAAGTCTAGATTCTTAATTTGTGTATTTGTTTATTAAACCTTGTTGATTTGCAAAGGCTTGTTCAATGTTAAAGCTTGGTAATCCAAACCCACGTAAATGCTTTGAATTTGTAATTGTTTTTTTTATTAAATTATAGAAGATTCTACTTTATAATGATATTTTTGCCCCTTATATATTTTGGTGCAAGATTTAAAAGTTGCAAATGAAGTAACACAAATTGCCTATACAAATTAGTGTGAATGCAAAGAAATTCTACAACTTAAGTTTCTATAATCTTTTGATCTACTAGTTTGATTGAAATGAAGTGTGTTTAATTAGGTGAAGCTTCAAATACAATCTTGCTTAAACGCCAATGATGATGGTTTAGAAATTTTCAAATCTTTTTGTGAATCACTTCACCAATTCTATCCTATTCAAGCCAAAGATTTCCTAAATCTTTCTTATCCTAGCAAATGAAGTAATCCAAATGGATCAATGTAGCTTAAAAATAACATAAATAGGTGTCCTCATCTTGCACTTAATTAACACATGAATTAAAGTAAGAGCCCCTAGTTTTTGCTACAATTTATGAGCCATCTACTTTGTAGCACCATATATGCTTCAATAATGTACATTACCAAAACTTTCAAATGTACTCTACTAGTTCATGATGAGTCAACAATAGTGCAAACTATTACATGATACAAATGTGGGACATTCACACTAGATACCTATGTATCTTACTTTGATATAAGACTATGAATAATTTTACATAATACTCCCTTTGTCCCTCCAAAAACTCCAAATCAAATACAATTTATGTCCCACTAAAAACATTTGTTTATTGATTTCGACCGTTGGATAAGCATTGGCCATATTGAATGATTGTGTAGGAGCAAGAGGCAAGCGATTAGGAAATATTCCTCTCCTAGCAAATTTGGTTTTGCTTATATGAGACATCTTGTATTTTTTGCTTCTTCAAACAATCGTGTTGACAATGGATTTGATGATTACTTGGACATTATGAAGATTTGTTCATAAAGGGTCTAGGTTTCCTTATTGTAAGTATTTAGATTGGTAGCAAATATTTCTAGAATCCCATTGTTGCCACCAACCTTAAAAATTACAAATGATGAGTTGGCAACATTTACAAACAATGCTCAAATATGATACTTTCCGTATAGATTTTGGATGCTTAATAATGTCGCCTAAGTTGGAGATTTTGTATAGATTTAGGGGATGGGTTATTGGTTCTTGAATGCATATATCACTAACACAAAGATTTAAAATACAATTAATCCTTCATGGAGAAGGTTTTTGAATTTTTTTAGAAGAACAAAGGGAGTAGATTCTACCTAGCGTGGCTTGATTTATTGTGTAAGTGATTCAAGAAATTTATAGATATAAGGTATAAACATCCAAAACCGTTACTTTAAGCAAATCAACATAGTTGGAGGCATGTTTTTCTAAAAATAATATTTTTGTAGTATATGCAAGTGAAAATCATGAATATTAAAAAAAAATTCGGACATTGTATGTAGTTTCAATGATTTTTCAAAGTATTGGTTACCTAAACTACTGAAACTATCTATCCAACAGGTGCCCTCAAAATTGAATCCTACAAAAATTAGTTGTCAACAAATCACAATCAAATATGTGTCCTTCAAATGTGTTGGCCAATCAATGTTAAGCATGTGGAGGACACATTCATCCAAGTTTAGGAACATAATTGGGTGAGTTTAGGAACAAAGAATAGGACCAAGTGTGATTTTGGGTGTTTCTACCTTAATGGTTGAAATGTGAAAGTGGTTTGAATCCTTATTCAAATGTTGAAGTTTTAAAACTAGCACTCTGTGTGAACAATATTTGACTAGCACTCTATGTGAAATCCTATCAGGACTCTTGCCTTCAATCTCATTAATCAAGGCTTTGACGCATTGAGTGACTACCCACTAAAAAATTCAAGACAATTTTGTACAATCAATTATATTGCAATCAAATATTCAAGTCGAATACTCCTCTACAAGAGAAAACTTGATTTAAGCAACCTCTGTCTACATTCATGGTTCTCTCTTAAATCTCATATTTATCATAAAATGTCAATCTTCTCACTAATATTTAATCTTTTAAAACCCCTACAAGACTATTTGTTCCCTTGGGAGACAATTTGGGTCTAGGTAGGTTCCTATTGTCTCAATTTGTAATGAATGTTTTTGAAACTTTTTGAAGATGTGCATTTTTGCAAGAACTTTGTGGATAAATATTTTTTATTTTAATCGGGGCCTAAGAAAAAATTATGGCACAATAAGCCCAAAATGGAGGTCAACAGGCAATACAAAAAAATCAAAAATATTCAAATTAATTTTTTTACAAAATTTGCTAAAATTATATATTTTTGTGTACATTTGAAGCTTTGGTTCATTCTATTTGGACTAGTGGTGAGAAAGTTATGGACAATCTAAGTTTTTTAGGCAATCTAAGCATCTTCTTAAAAAAAACCTTATAAGATTCATTTATGAATGCAATTTTTACAATTTTCCAAAAAAATTGTTAAACAAGGTTGGGTTTGCTTTCTAGAATAGTCTCACCATTGAGATTATTGTATTTCAATTCCATCTCAAAGCTATTGATGGTTTAGTTTTTCCTTCAATCTTTGACCTACTTCTATTTAACAATTTTTTAATGAGTGAAAATTAAGTGTTTTTTTATTGGATTCTCAACTCAACTATTCAACATAAAAACCTAAAAAATCAAAACCAATAGTACAAAAAATTCAATTAAAAATATTCAAAGCCAAAAAATCTAATCAAACAAATTGCAAAAAAACTTGTTTTCTTCACTTTGGATGTAAATATTTTACAATCTATGTAATTAAATTTGATGAAATTTTTATTGCATGTTCTCAGACAAGTTAAGTACAAGATCCTATGATTAGATTTTTCTTAAAAGGTACTTTTTGGTTTTGTTAGGTGAATGCAATAGAAGTGACAATTTTGAGTGGCTTTAGGGGTTAATACTACAAAATGTATACAACACTTATGCCCCGTCTTTGAATTCCTTCAAAAAGAACTTTATGAGGTTTGCCTATTAGGTAGTATAGAGTTCCTTTCTAATCAAGGTGTATTGTTTGGGTCTAATTCTTGCTATCTATACCTTAAATTAGTTTTAGTTTTTTTGTTTGTTATAGTGAATTTCTAGAACCATAGGTCTAGTTGTATTGTTGGTGCTATTAGAAAGCTCTTTGCAAAGAAGGGTGTATACATTTTGTTTTGTAGAGTTCCAACTCACGACATAAAAGATACTAAATTTATAATTTAGAAAATTATTATTTTTTTATTGCATTATGATGTTGCAACAACATAGGACATACCAATCTACACATTAAATTAGGCTTTTTGTTTGTTTGTTTGTTTATAGTGAAATCTCCTTGTCCATGTGTCCTCTAGTCATGTTTATGGTATTATTAGAAAATACCTTGCGAGGAGGGGTGCACGGACTTTGTTTCATGGTGTTTGGACATGTGGTATAAGAGCTAATACATTAAATTAGTCTGTTTGTTTATTTTGTTTTTTGTTACGTGGAATTTCCTAGATTGTGCATCCTTTGGCCACATTCTTGATATTGTTAGAAAGCTCTTTGCGAGGAGGATGTATAGACTCTATTTTGTGGTGTTTGGACATATAGTGTGAAAGTTATAGAATTTTGAGTTATTTTTTAATTTTATATTATTCTAAATTATGAATCTTTTAGATTGTGTGTCATTTAGTCATGTTCTTCATATCGTTAGAAAATTCTTTGCAAGGAGGGGTGCATGGACTTTGTTTTGTGGCATTTGGACATACAACATGAAAGTTATGGATTTTTGATTTATTTAACTCCCAAAGCCCTAAATGATGTTTTTTTTGACAACATAGTAATTTTGGGCAACTCAATACAAATGGAATTTTTATTTTCTTCCTTTGAAATTTTCACACAACATGTGATTGAGGAGTAGCTTTAAGGCCCAACAATTTCCATAACTTTTGACTACATGGTTAAAAATTTATATATGATATGTAGTTTTCAATGATTAGTAAACAACCCAAGAAGCTAAAAAAACTTCTTTAGAAATCATTTTTTTAAGAAATAAAAATTTGAAATTAATTTTTTAGATTTATAATATATGTGAAAAGCTTTTAATCATTCCATTTTGATCAATGAGATGAAAGTTATGAGGAGTTTTAGTTTGCAGGTAGTTTGCAGGTAGATGTAGATTGTTTTTTATAACATTATAATCATTGGGGTTGGCATTTTTCAATTCCATGAATAAATTGTTAACAATTTAGTATTTTGAATCGTTATGTACTTCTTTCTACTTACTATTTTTTCCATATGTTGTACAATTTCAAATGATCTTGAAAATTAAAAAAAATGTAGCCAACTTGCCTTCAAGAATGAATCCAAAGAGTTACAACCATTTTGGACATTTTTTCATAACAATTTGACCTAGTGAAATGCAGCTGCCCAAGTTTTTATAGGGCAAAAATAAGATTTTGTCAATGCAAATGCCAATATCTTGCAATCTATATTGTGGAAATTTCTGAATTTTTTTCCATATCTTCTCAAACTAGCTTACAACAAGATCCTTTAGTTACATGTGTCCAAAATTGTTATTTTTCTAAAATTTGGCACTTGTACTAGAAATGACAATTTTTGAACTCTTTTGATGAAAACATAGTCAAAAACCTCTAGGGGTCAAAATTGGACTAATGTCACACATCTATACTAGTTCAAATGAATTTCAAGTGGAACTCAAGATGAAGAAACTCTTGATTTCCTCCATGTTCAAAAGTAGGTTGGAGGGTTTTTTTGCCTTTTTTTTACCACCACCACAAGAGCAAGTCCTCTTTCAAGGATGCCAAAGGAATCCCAACCTCATAGCTAACAAATGTTATGTACCATTTGAAAAGACCTCAAGCTTATTGAGATAAACCTTTTGAGGTTGAAGAGCTGGGTGGCTCATACTAGGGAGGATTAGGGAGGATTGACCCATATATTGTCATCAAAGAGTAAATGGAATAAAAATTGTCCCTTATTTTGTGCTACTTAAATTTTGTATTTCATCATGCCTTCTATACTCAATAGGGCTTTTAGGAGGACCCATACTAATTAATTGACATCATACACTACATAAATATATCCCTTTTCTATACATTAGTAGCTACTAAAGTGTTTGGGGGCTGTACATCATATTTCAAACATCTACGGTTTACTACAATAAGTCCCTTTAATCCATATAATGCCGCGGTGGACATTTTTTGTCGATGAATGATAAGGAATTCTCCTGTATAGGACAGAAATGCAACTATACATTCTTGAAATCAGGAGTGGAAAGGGAAAATCTTCTACAGTAGTTTGACTCCCAATGAATATTTTTGGTTTTTTTCAAGTAGATGATGTCACACGGTTCCAAAAGGGCTGATTTCCATGGTCACCAGACCAACGTTTAAGGGTTAATTTCTTGGTCCCCTAAATACCCCTATTTAGTGTAGCTAATTGGGGGTCTCTTATTGCAATTACGAATTCACAATTTGCAAATTTTAACGGATGCGGCAAATAAAAAATTTCAGGGTTTTCTGCAGGGGTAAAAACACGAGGCAATACAAGGGTCCATCCTCTAGCCGGTGGCTCATCGGTTCCATGGCATCCCGCGGGTCTCCGGCCTCGAAGCCGCACCCCGCCCCAGTCCTGGGCCCCAGGAGGCGTCTGTCCGGCCTCTCTCGCTCCAGACAAGCTGTCCCAGCTCCCAGGCCCCCAGGCCGCAGCGGATGGGGCCTTCCAAGACAGACCAGACCGCCCCCTCATCAACGCCAGGTGCCCCCAACGCCGATCTCCTTTACTCCCAACCTTTCGCACCTTTCCGAACGCTTCCACCACTCACTCCTCTTTCAGTCAGATTCATCCACCCCTCCCTTTTCTCACACGTCTCTCCCACTGATCACACCATCAGGTAAACTTAATCCCAATCCCAACCCAGGGGAAAAGATGATGACGATGGGGGTGATGTCCTGGTGCTGGGACAAGATTCAACCTCTCTTTTCCTAGAAGCCGCAGCACGCACTGAGAGGAGCCCCCTTGGCCCTTCCAGGCTTCCAGCTCCCACTCCTCGGGAACGCCCGGAACTCTCGGACTCCAGTTTTTTCGCTGAAAGAGGGGAAGCAAGCAAGCAAGCAAGCAAGCAATTCCAGGATCAGGCGCCCCCAATCGCCCAACCAGACCATGCTATCGCCTTGAGCGTGTGTGTGTGTTGGGTGTGGTACTTGGATGGGGTCTGTTGCTCATCACGAGCGCCGGAGGGAAGAGTGGTGAGGCTTTTTGGTAGTGTCGCCGCGGGGGCGGGGCGGGGTTGGTGGTTTCGACAGGGGTTGTTTGGTAGGTGAAGCAGGAGGCAAGTGGTTGTGAGGAATGAAGGGAGGAGCTTTCTGTTGCATTGGGTGGAGAGTGTGAGGATTTGGGGTGGGGTGGGGGGGTTGGTTGGTGGGTTGTAGGTGCATGTCGGTGGAAGACGGCCTTTGATCGGATCCGTTTGCGTGTGTGTGTTGGGAGGGGGGATGTTCATTTGTGGGGACGAGAGCATGCATCCAATGCTTGACAGGGAGAGTGGATACTTGTTGGTGGATCATGTCACCCATGGGTTGCAATCCTCATTTGCCGGTAAAGAGGATTGTGGAGGCGGTATTGCGGGAACGGGCGGGGTTGCGTTGCGTACGAGTGGACGCCAATCTTGACGATTTTTCATGGAATCAGTAGGGGAGAATAGTAAGCTTTGGGGTGGATTTCGATTGTTGGAGAACACGAGCGGTAATATATAGTAGCAAATCTGCGTGAGGTTCGACACGAATCGTTTTCGTTGCGGATCTCTCTCCCCCTCTCGGACATGTCCAGGTAAATCTTCCATGACCAGTTTGCATTAATCGCAAGGGGATTGAGTTTTTATTTGGCTTGGGGGATGTCATGGCAAGGTTCCCAGTTTCGCGGACATGGGTCCTTAAAACCTGCATGGACTATCGAGCTGTGCTTTGGGCATTGTGCATTTTGCGACAGTCTTGCTTGTGAACTTGTGGTGGTGTTTTTTCTTCTTTCTTGACCTTCAAGGGTTCCTGTCGTGACGGTGAGCATTAGTAGTAGCCTGCCATTTGGGGTGAGCTATTGCTGCCGTCTTCAGGAGCTCTCAGACTGGCAGGGCATAATTGTGCGCGCTTCATCAAGATCCTAGAGTAAAGGCTGTGGTTGTTATGAGAAAACCCTGCTTTCAAATTTCTATCGTTTCTTGAGATGTACGTCGAAGTGATATTATTGAAAGGGTGACCTGGCTTGACCGGTTTCTAATATTGAGGGGATCACGTTAAGGGAACCCATAAGGATTCTGGTACTTTAGCAAGGACGCTGCGTTGATGAGCGTCATTCATTGGTTGGCGTTGCAGGTAAGAGCTTGTGTACTACTGGCTAGCTTTTTGTGGTTTTCCAGGACCTCGGATGTCGTCCTGCAGGTGTGTGCATTTGGTGTCCTGAGGTCCTTCGCCCCTCTTTCCGGTGAAGCTTTCGTGTCTTGAACCGCGAGTCCGTGCTCATTAAATGCAGTTCTACCTAACATTCCGTCATGTTGAGCTCACTGTAGAATCAAGCGGTTGATTTCAAATATTTTATATTTACTGTCACAAGAACTATTTATACATAGTATTTCGGTAGTCGGCTACGGTAAGTCTTCCTTGTGGCCTGACAATGTAGCCTGCTTTCGGACCAATCCTGGGTCATTGATTTGCATTGGACCAGTCGGGGCGCACTGTCACTTCGAATGTGGGCAAACGAGATTCTGTATAATGCTTCTGAGAGCCTCCAACGCTGATGGTCAAAAGCTGACACTATTTTGTGTCCCATTCTGCCATGACAGGAGCCTTGGGATTCGCTTAGGGAACAATCTGTAGATACTCCATTGTATGGGCTCTTTCTGAAACTTCGGCACAGAGGGCAAGCGCTGATTGGGTTCTTTCTTCCTCCTCGTAGTATTGGCGACAGACATTGTGCTCGATGCTGCGTTGTAGGCAGTGATTGTCTGGAAGAAGATGCCAGGAATGATCAAGGGGGAGGCCTCCAATTCGATCTCCAACTCCCCTTCGTTCTCAGTGTCCACCACGTCCTTCTCCTCGCTCTCGCGGGTGTCGACGTCGCACCAGCCCTCTCCTCCGTCTCCCGCCGCGCAGCTCACATGGCTCCAGGAGCTTCGGTCGGAGGAGAGGGGCCTCTACCTCATCCACCTCCTGCTGGCATGCGCGAACGCAGTCGCCAGCCACAACATGGAATATACGAACGTCTTCCTGGAGCAGCTGGCTGTGTTGGCGAGCTTGACAGGCGACCCCATGCAGCGAGTGGCGACCTATTTCATGGAAGGGCTTGCCGCGCGGATCACGAAGTCATGGCCGGGACTGTACAAGGCGCTCCACTCCACGCACCTCCCGTCCGTCATGGACATCATCTCCGCTCGCCAGTTGTTCTTCAGCGTGTGCCCTTATGTCAAGTTTGCGTTTCTGATGGCTAATCAGGCTATCCTGGATGCCATGGAGGGAGAAAAAGTCGTGCACATCGTGGACCTGGAAGCTTCTGACCCAGTGCAATGGCTGGCTCTTCTACAAGAGCTCAGCCATCGACAAGGCGGCCCTCCACACTTGCGCATCACGGGCGTGAGCTTGAAGCGCGACGTGCTGGAGCAATGCGGGCAGCGGTTGTCAGAAGAAGCCGAGAAATTGGACATCCCTTTCCAGTTTCAGCCAGTGGTGGCAAGCCTGGAGAATGTCGACATGGAAGTACTGAAAGTGAAGAGCGGGGAAGCTGTGGCCATCAGCTCCGTGATGAGACTGCATCCCCTCCTTGCAATCGACGGTACCATTGCAGGACCGACTGCATCCCCTCCCGTGGTTCTCTCAACGGAAAACAATAATCACGTCAATGAGCAATCCCACCAGTCGGGCCGTTCGATCATTCGTCACACGAGGTCTTCCAGTGGTGGCTACGAGCGGATCACGTGCCATCTGGAGGGTTCCCCCATCACTGCCGACGATCTCCAAGGCTCCGAGCAACGAGCACTGAAACGCTCTAGGGATTCCGCCTATGAACCCCCAGAGGAGAATTTGAAAAGCGATGGAACTCGCAGCATGCATGATTCAGAAGGTGGCTTGAACAGCAGCAACATGGAATTAGGCTCAAATTCAGTCGTGATAGCACGAGATGGTCCTGACTCATCTTCTTGCCAAAACTCTGAATCCTCTGCCTCTGGCACCGTGGTGCAGAAAGTGCTGCAGAAGCTGCAGGGCCTGGCGCCCAAGGTGATGGTGGTGGTTGAGCAAGACTCGAATCACAACGGCGGGGCCATGCCGGAGCGGTTCGTGGAGGCGTTGCACTACTACTCCGCCATGTTCGACTCGCTGGACTTGACGCTGCCGCAGCATTGCGTGGAGCGGGTCACGCTAGAGAAGTTTCTGCTGGGCCAGGAGATTAAGAATATTGTGGCGTGCGAGGGTGTGGAGCGCGTGGTAAGGCATGAGAAGATGGAGAGATGGAGGATGCGCATGCGGATGGCAGGGTTCGTGGCGCGCCCGTTGAGTAGCACGGCAGCTATGCAAGCCAAGCTCTTGTTGCATGCGTACCCCTGCGATGGGTACCGTGTCAAGGACGAACACGGATGCCTCACGCTTTGCTGGCAGGACACCCCACTGTTCACTGCCTCCGCATGGACTGTGTAAGCTTCGTGCAGATTCAGGAACTCATGCAGAAGTCAGGAAGACCATGAATGGACGCAGATTAACGGTCTTCCTGACCTGTGCTCATGCAGGCATGCTCCGGGCAGACGGGAAACAACTCATCGCACATTAACTGATGACTTCATTCGGTAATGCTTGAGAGCTAGAGCCTTTTCATGGATCTCTTGGTCCAAGTCTTCACATTCGTGAGGTAATGCTTGAAAGCTGGAGCCTTTTATGTATCTCTTGGTCCATGTCTTCACATTCGTGATTTTGGGGGGCGTTGTTTTCATGGAGTTGCCCCACGTCGAGTTTTCGGTATCAGGACGTACACCGAGGGGGAGCCATTTTTGGGTGATTGTGTTGCAGATATAGACGGGGTTGTTGATTGATGGCGGAAGGCAGATTGACGGATTATCTGGACAGTTAGGGTAGGTAGTGGAAGCTTAGGTCCGACCCGGGTACACTGTAATTAACAGAAGAACACTGAGATGATTTTTATCCATTTTCGATCTGAAGTTGGGTCGCAGTGTTAAACTATTTTTTGGGACCATCCTTTTAAATACTCAACAGGGGAGACATGTTTTTCCTTCCCATTGCGTTTGTTTTCCTGTGTTCGTGTTTGCAAAATCACTCTGGTTTCTGTGTTTACGATTCTCTTTTGGATTGTTGCATTCCAAGTACCAGCTGTGTCACTGTACTTTCAACTCTCCGGTTACTGTTGGTCAGACATTGCAGTGACCTTCCTGGAGCAGTATCGCACCGGTATTCATTGGTCTTCAGAATATCTGTAGCCTTGTATGTAATCCGCTAGACTGGGTTTGGGTTGCACTTTCATTGTAGAAGTTTCCTCAGTCGCTGTATTCTTGTCCTCTTTTATTTAACAAGTGGTACGGTTTTTCACAACCTTTAATGCGTTAGATATCCATCCCTTGGGGGAAGCATATCTCGGAAGGTGGATCTGTTACTGTATCCAAGTCTGACCTCCCTCCAACTCTATCATGTTGGGCTGTTTCTGACCTTGAGTGGTTCCTTAAAATATACCACCACCACTTTACTGGAAATACTAACGTAGACACGGACCCGAGCCCAACTCAAATACCTGGTCTTGGATCCAAGTTTGCTCTCTTGCATTCCCAATGTCCCAATTCGGATCCCTTGTCCTTGGATCCAAGTTTGTTGTAGGGAGTGCAATTGGGGTTCATTGAAGAGTCACCGTTTTATGAACTCAATGAGCACTCCCATGTGGCATCTATACATTGCAAAAGATCCTTGCATTATTCTATAGTATAATTTGAAGGAATATTTTTGAATTATTATTTGCTCCATGTAGGGAATTAATTAAGAATGCCACATTGGCACCCAAAAGGACAAGAATAGTTTTACTTGGGGACCTATAATGGGAAGCTATGCAATTTTGCTTTAACCACCTATGACATAACTTTTTTTCATCCCAAAAATTAAACCCAAATACTTGCAAAATGTTCCCTAATTTGTCATTTTTTTTGCTAAAAAGTATTTTTAAATCCAGTAAGTAAAACTATGCACAATGACCAATTGGTCCATAATAGGCTTTTTACCTTTAACCCTTTAAAGGTCAAGGTATTCTAACATGAAGTGGCCAAATTCTTAAGGTCTTGTTTAAATTACACAATTTATTATTTGTTTATGAATATATTATCAATTTAATTATATAAATGTATGTGTCTCTCTCTCTATACATAAATAAGAGTACTACAAAAATTCCATGACCATTGCAAGGAAAATTTTCAAAAGTTAATATAAAATGATTAAGCTTTGCATGCACTTGCAACTCAAAAATGACATTGTACGAATTATATAAAAAACAACCACTAATAGTAGATTTAGGATCAAAGTTTAGATATGTGAAATGAAACTCATCAAGATCTACAATAACCTTGCATACATTTTTTGAAAAACAAACAATGTAGTAAGCTTTGAAATACCACAACATTGTACATACTAGGCTCTTGGGGTCACCTATAATCATGCATGCACTTAGTTTGAGAAATATTACAAAGTGTACCTAAATAGCAAATTTATAAAATGAAATATATTCAATGATTTCTCCCAATGGCTATCTATATTCACATTGCTTTGTGCCTTCTATCCCCATTCATACTCATATTTTAGGTGTTCATAATTAGGTTGAGTGAGAGGATTGATTTTGATAACACCTATTATGAATATTGCAAAATTCATTGTTTATTCATGATGTGTTCAAAAAATAAATGTTATGAAATCTTTTTCTCAATTGCCTAAATACCACCTAACAAATATTAAATCATATAAATAATAAGAACCATATACCCATTCAATTTGGACATTTTTGGTTGTAAGGTAGAACAACCCAATGCCATGATTCAATTTATCCAATTCACCCAATTCCTACATTTAATGGACCCTCCCATTTGCGTCAACCATCCACTCATTACCACAATTTGCGCAATCCTTTAGCATCAGGACAACAAATGTACTTGGAAAGGGGACATGTTAGTATGTAGTTTAGCATGGATCTACCCAATCACGCTTCTTCAATTTCGTTCTAACAACAACAAACTTTGTAAAATCACAAAAAATTCATTTCGTGTTGGAATGTCTTCATTCTACTTGCAAATGGCTTCTCTCCAACTCCTTCTCAATCTCTCAAAAACAAGTGAAATGACAAATAACTTCTCCAAGGTCCCTATATAACAAATCTACTTGGTGATTCTAGGCTTGTTTACCTTATCCAAAACCACCCATGAGTGGCAACACAAATTAACCCATTGATGGAAGGAGATGGATGTGGGGAATTGGAAACCGAATGCATTAGGACAAGAATCAAGACCATTTGTGCTAGTATGTAGGTTTGTGGTTGAAAAAACAAACAAAATAGTGGCTCAAAGTATGGAAATCAATACAGAACTCGTCATGCACTATTGCGGAGCCCCAAGCATTCACGCCAATTCCATTGGTATGGTCAAATTTCCGGAATGCATCACCATTTGATACTTTTTTTTTCCATGTTCAACCTAAGACCAAAAAACATCTTGACCGCCTCCACAATCGACCACGATCCTTAATGGATTATAGAGTGACACCACTATTCACCGAATTCGGCTCAACCCTAAGCTCCGTCTTCACTCTTGAAAAAGAAATGTTAACTTGTTGCGAAGCTTGGCCGATCTTTGGGTTGAAGTCGCTCGCTCGCTCAGTGATTCGGTTGAACGGATAGACGGCCGGCCGGACCTTTCAGTTGTCCTCACTATCATTTACAGTGCCTGCTGTGATGATGGAGTCCCCCGCCAGTCAGAACTGCAAGTTTGGAAACTGGATCTGGATGTCTCATTGTGCCAGTTTGGAAGCTGAGTGGATCTCCGTCGGGTGCACTGCCTGTAACTTACGTAGCGTACAGACTACAGAGTCCTGCCACTCATGGAGAGTCAATGGTCCTGCCTTGAATGCAGCAACCCACTCACAAAGTCACAAGTCACAACAACAACAGAAAAACAAGCAACTTAATGAGCCAGCCAGGCTTCCAAGTTCATGCAGGAAGACCAGCACTAACTCAGGGACTCCTTGCATGTATTGGTCATTGGGGGAATGGCACAACAGGTGCTACAGTGAAGGCACCCATAACTGATCAATAAGGAATTTGGAAAATCAGGAGGAGCAGTGGAAGGTGAAGCAAATATTGCACGAGGTGCAGTGACATGAATGATGAGTGGGGGTTGCAAAAAGTTTGGTAATTTTTGCATTGAAAGTGAAATTACTATGATTTTTGGAAAGGGCCAAAGTACTTGTCGACCCCATGGCTAATGCTTAGAGTCATCCAAAACTGCTCACTAACAGACTCGAGGCTACTTACAACGGCATGGCACGGGAAACCATGACATGCTTTAATTCTTGTGACAGCCAATCAAATAAAGGAGCTTCTTGTAACCTTTAAAAAAACAGAAATGAATCCCAGCCTCTCCAAATTTAACACACCCTATTGATTGCTCATGGGGCTCTGGTTAGGAATGGGTACCTCTAGCATATAGTAAAAAATAGTGAGACATTGTACTTTCATGGGGAGGGGGTGGGGAGGGAAACAATAAAAAATTTCACACGTATTAGATTTACTAGACAGTCTCCACTAATGAGGTTGTCCACCAATATCAGTGAAATTTCAACTCTTCCTTTCTTGCTTGCCCACCTCGACAAGACAAATGGTGGAGCTGCTTTTGTTTCCTTGCTTGAATTAGTTGTAATCTTGTCCTTCCAGCGAGCATGTAAGGAGGCCCTAACTTCCTACCTACAGAGAGAGGTTGGTCTTAGAAGCAACAATTAGGATCTTTTGATTTCATAAATCTCGTTGATTTCAAGGAAGGGAGTGTGAAAATGGATCTTCTATGGATGGAGGGAAGAAGCTAGATGTACTTAACCCTTGAGCACTCCGGCATCTATATTTTGGACGATGAATAGAGGGTTCGATGACCAGTTTCACAGAATTCCTATAAATGATAATTTTCTTCAAAAATATAAGTTTGTACCCTAAATGTGCCAAAATTTTGAAAAAGGAACAAGGCATTTAAGGATTAACCTTATAAGGCCTTTTCCTTATCATTTAAAAAAAATCCCCAAATACTCAAAATTGCTATTTTTATTATAAAGAGAAAAAAGGCTAACTGATTGTTTTTTTTCTTTCCCTTTCCATATCTACCTATAGGATCTCGTACTAGACTATTATAAAAATGTGTGGAAGAAATATCAAAAACTTAATCTGTGTAGATTGCAAGATATTTATATTTAAAGTGAAGAAAATAATTTTTTTTGGTGCCTAAGGCAATAAGATTTTTTGGCTTTGAATCACCTTAACTTAAATTTTTGTACTATAAATTTTGACTTTTTTAAATTTTTTATGTTAGAAAATTGAGTTGAGGGTTGAGGAAAAAAATTCAAAAACACACACTTGATTTTCATTCTTAATAAAATTATTAAGGAGAAGTAAGTATGAGATTAAGTAAAAAACTAAATTGTTAATAGCTTTACGAAGGAATTGAAACACTATAATTCCATTGGTGAGATTGTTCTAGCAAGAAAATTTAACCATGTATAACAATTTTTATTTTTGTTTTTTTAAATTGAAAAAATTGCATTAAAAAATGAATTCTATAAGCTATTTGTTCAAGAAGATGTTTAGATTGCCTAAAAAATAAGATTTTCCATAACTTTCTCTTTACTATTCCAAAGAGAACAAACCAAAGCTTCACATGTAGACAAAAAATATAATCTTTGAGAAAAAATTCAATTTTTTGTGATTTTTTTTTGTGTTGCCTATATAATTGCTTTTTGGACTCTAGGGTGGCATAACTTTTCTTCCCAAGCACCAATTGATATAAAAATTATATTTCCAAAAAGCTAATGGGATTTCTTGTATTCAAAAAAATTCAAAAAATCATGTAAAAAATTGAGGTCACACAAGCTTACCCAAAATCCTAAGAGTCCCCCAAGGAGATGTTGGGACTTTAAGGCTTAATATATACAGGACATTCAAAATATGGATGAAACTCACATGTTTATACCAAAATGTGTGCAAGGAGAGGACACTGTCCACGTTTTAGCAACCCATGTGCGTCAGAAAAAGTAATACATGTAATACATCTTAAAATTTAATTAAAAAAAAATTATGGATAGATTTTACTACTTTAAAAGTTTATGTTTTTAGGAATCTACAGAACATAAACTGTAGATGCCTAAAAACATCTCATTTGCCCAATTTGAAGTATTTTTGCAAAAATTATAAGCTTCTGAAGTTCGCAATTGGTCGACCCTAATCGGTCCGATTATGTCCGTGAACAGTGAGATTCCGTCCAATATGACAACCGTGAATAGTTTTCTATTGAAAGTTTATTTTGGTTGAATATTGATGCAATAGTCATCTTCATGTGAGCTCTATAAATATTTTAGTTGGAGAACATGCCATTTTAGTTCATTTTTCAACCCTTTCTAGACAATATATCTTATGTTATTTGGAATTGAAATTTTTGTCAATAGAAACCTTTAGTCATTGTTAAGCAAAGCTCAAAATTTTAGGATGAAATTATAGTTTATTCAAAAGTAAATAGGGGGTCAAAAAATCACTCCTCCACACGTGGGTACCTCAAATGTAGTGAGAGTGTCTTCCCTGTGAATGTGTGCAATTCCATCCCGAGATTCTTGAGCAAATGGGAAATACCATCCGTTGAGAAAATAAAGTCTATTGTAAGTCAAAGATTCCTTTGAAATATTTTCTAGTGCTATTGAAAAATATCGTGCTAGAAAAGGAATCCTTGGCACCATGCTACACTTTCAATCAAGAGTCAAGATGCACAAATTGGAAGATGGTTTTTTGGACCCTTATGTGAGTGATGTGTCATACACAACCATGGGGGATATTAGTTGAAAAGATTAGCTCTTTCCAAGCCCTTTTTTCTTCATAATAGAATAAAGTGCACTTAAAATTGTCCAAATTAGTATGTGAGTTATTTTACTATTATTGAAATATCTCAACTTTTATTGGATTTTGTTGAAAATTGAAAAAGTATTTTATATTATCTTTGCATATTACCCTCAAGGTACATGATTTTGGACAACAAGATTTAGTATAAAATAAGAGGTCAAATTTTTTTAAACACTTCAAATGTTTAAGGTGCTAAATGGTTTTTGTTATTAGGTTTAGGATTTTAGTTCAAGTTTTGGATTTTTTCTGTTCAAATGCTTTGTTTGGAAAAATAAAAATTAGAATATGTTCTAATTTTGGCATCTATCAAAATTTATTATACTTTTTTTTTGAATAGTTTTGTAAACTAGTTATAAGTTGCAAATCTCAAACACACTCCCATGATTGCTTAGTATTTGTTATTTTGAGTTTGTATACTCCCTCACTTCCACTAAAAGCCTCGGAATTGGCTCAGGGGTTGTACCACAAAATTTCTTTCTTTACTGATTTTGATCATTGAGTGAGTGATATAAAATTCAAATTGAGTGTGAATCCACTCTGCCCTCTATTTCACATTGCTTGCTCAACAATCAAAGATCAAAATCAATAAATGGAACCCCTTTTAGTAGCACAAACTCTAAACCGATTTGGAAGGTTGTAGTAGGATCGAGGGAATTCTAACTTTACATCATCTACATGAGCATTTCTTGGATGTCAAGGATTTAGGGTAGGTACTAAGTATCCCCAAACTGCCACTTTTTGCTACTATGCCTAGTTACAATTATCAATTGGTCAAATTTTCATATTTTCTTGTTGGCAAGTAGAAGGAGGTTTCAATGCACCAAAGAATATAACATTTGGATACCATATGCAAAAGTTACAAAAATTCAAATTTTTTTGATAGATGTTCTAAAATATTTTCAATACTCATACATATTGATTTTGGAGACATACGATACAAAGAGCGATGATGGTGGGATGATGGTGGTTTTATGTAGGGTACAATTTGAGGTGTATCCACTTTCCATAACTACATATAATGTTGAATTTTGGGAATTGCTATTGTCGGCCTTGGGAAGCAAAACACAAAGATTGTTACAACCCTCTCCATCCCCCAAATTGGAAAACTTGACAAATGTTTTTGTCTACCTATGGTTGGTTGGTTTTGCACTTCAGTTCTTTGCAATGAAATTCCATTTTATTTGTATAAAAACAACAACTTGACTTATGGTTTCAAATCCCGTGTAGTTTTCATTTTGCTGATTTTGTGTTAAGAATTGCACCATAAGTTAACTACGCCTAAAATCACACAAAGAAGAAATTCAACATGGTTGCCATTATTATATTGAAAAACTTTTGTTGGGATCTTGTTGAATACCAAAAGGAGATTCTAGATTCTTTAAGAATGCATTTTTTGGATATCATATGAATAAACTACAAATTTTCAAAGTGCTAAAATAGGTTTTAGGGTAACCAACGACCATAGACTCTCACAAATAGTGGAAGTACATTTTAGGCAAGAATCTAATCTATGTGGTTTTAGAATGTTTCAATTTAAGGTAGTGTAGTTACCTTAATGAAAGTGCCATGTTTAAATTTGGTTCAAGCAAATGTTTGTGAACAAATGCCGGTTTAGGAAATCTTAGTATGTGGGAGGGACATCCCCAAACAAGGCCCTTCCTATAAATTTCAAGAAAATCATAAACTTTACATGACTCATAATTTCCAAACCTTAATTGATAAAATAGGTACTTCCACAAGGTAAACCATCACACCAACAAAGCTCTAAAAATTCCCAAAGAAATCATAGACTTAATAGTACTAATAATTTCCAAACTACAATTGATAATGTAAGTACTACTTTGGAAGTTAAGCCATCAAATCAATAGAGCTATAAAATTTCTAAAGAAATCATAGACTATACATGCCTAATGATTTTCAAATTTTAATTGATAAGATAAGTACTTTCAAAGTAAAGCCATCAAATCAATATGGCTCTTAAAATCTCACAATAATCATAGACTAATAATTTCCATACTTTAATTGATAAGATGGATACCTCTTTAAGTTAAACCATCAAATCAACTAGACTCTTGAAACTTTTCTAAAGAAATCAAACTTAACAATACTAATAATTTCCAAACTTTAATTGATAGGACAAGCACACTTTGAGTCAAGCCATCAAATCAACAAAGCCAACAAATCCTCTCCAATATTTCATAATACACCATAATAAAGAAGTATTTCTACTAAATGAAATAAAGATCACATCAAGATCATTACATGGAAGTATTTTTAAATGTCATGTAACTTGGAATTTAAAATTTTCAAGTAATCTACTAAAATGTGCTCACAACATGATTTAGCATTTCCCAAAGTCGTTGTCATGAACTTGGAGTAAGTTGTCATGGTGAATTTAATAAAGAGGTTCTAAACCTCACTTGCACCTATATAATCCAATAAATATGCAATTAGTTAGAATTGTGCATGCAAGGTGTCTTCAATTTATAACAATATGTCATTGCAATCACAACAGAAAAACACACATTAGTTCAAAACCTTATACAAGAAAATGATCAATAATGAATAATCCAACAAATTGTGAATCACAAGGTACCAATGAAGATGCCATCCCTCCTCACACACATGGAGTCACTTCCAAAACCTCGTTGTAACATTTAGTCTACCATCTACAATGTGTAGGTGCAAGAGGCTGAAGAAAGGTTTCATCTAAACATTTATACTCCTTTGTGTTAAGAACCAAAAAAGAACTCATTGGAAACCATGGAGGAATGCTTAGGAAACCAAGGAAGAAAGCATGGGGCTCCAAGAAAACCTAATTTTAGATCCAAGGGAATATGTCTTGGACACCAAAGAAAAGACCAAGTTAAATCCTTATGTTCTAGAAGACCCACCAATTTGTAGGTTCAAGCTTCCATTATACATGGTCAAATTAAAACCCATGTTTACATAGAGTCCATTACTTTTCAAATAATAATCACCATCTATAAACATGATATGGTACAAATATGTAATGGCCCATCATGTTAAATTTGACTATCAATAAGAGACTAGTCAAATTCAAACTTTTAGACCCAAATTGTCATTCACATAGTTAATTTATGCCTCACTTGTGTGATTAAATTAGGATCACTTATAAATTCTAACTAACTACAGTACATCCCTCCAATGTCAAACCAAAGCTAGTTTAAATTGTATCTATGGTATTCAATGATGGTCCAATTGCAAAAAATGGTACCATTCCTTATAACAATTGAAAAAGAAACATATGGCCATTCTATCTAAGGAGAAAAAGGGTTTTAGGATGGGAAGGAGGGAGGCACTTTCAAATGAGACCATCAATGAAGAATAAAACTTAATCCATCTAAGATAACAATTGGAAAAAAAACATATAGCCATTCTATCTAAGGAGAGAAAGGTTTTTAGAAGGAAAGGAAGAAAGGAGGGACTTTCAAGTCACACTATCAATGGAAAATAAAACTTAATCCATTTAACCCCTAAATGCCCAAGGCAAATCTTTGAAGTTAAATAAAACCTAACCAAGTTGCTATTTTTAGTACTTTATATTTTTGAAAAGTTCTTCTTGAAGTCTAATTTTAGCATCAAAAATCCAATCTTGAAAATAAATGATAGTGATTTTTCTATTCACAATTTTGTGCAAGGGTACCCATTGCAACCTTGCCTTCTTGTAGTGTTAGTTCTTGGAAATGAGCCTCAAATACACTAGATCTTGGAGAAAAAATCACATTCAAAATTCATTTAAAAAAATCATAAAGTAGATTTTAAGAAGCCATAAATTGATTGGGGTTATACATGTTAGGCCCTTTAACCTCATATTTTTTTGTCACCAACTTTATAGATTTGACATGCAAAAAGAGAGTTGAAAGATTTTCATAGTTTTAACACCTTATCAAATATTATAATCTTTCACTCCATAAGTGATATTGTTGTATTTTCTTTTCCTATGAGGTCTCTAACATGTCTGGTTTGAATTTGTATAGTTACAAATCTAGAAAAATTGATGCAACTTATCAAAATGTTGACATTATGTTCAATTTAGAACAAATTCCAAGAAACTCAAAACAGGCCTTGGACATTTAGGGGTTAAGATCTTTGAATTTTTAAAAACCTTAGAAACAAGCGAATGAAACCTTGGTGAGAATGTAAATCTATAAACCTTATTCCACCAATTTCTCAAAAATAAACAAGTATATAATAATCCTCTAAAAAATATACAATAGGCTAGGAAATTGCTTTGAGATATTTAAAAGGGACATCTTCCTTATAAATATCCAAAGGGGTATTCATCCATCAATGCCTTTGTGAAAAACTAAAAACTAAAACACAAAATGTAATTGAGGGTTACAAAATGTAATTGAGGGTTTAGGGTTTTAGGATATGGAACGTATGCCACATTTCAAGTGGCTTCCTGACCTCATCACCTTGTTTTGCCCTATCATTCATTCATGTTGACATGGTGCTTGAAGAATAGCCATGGGCTTCAAGAATTCAGAAACCCTACACTGTACACTCGATACAGGATGATAATGTATTTGCGTATTCTACACGACTACGAAAGCTTCTTTGAGAGACGATCCATTCATGCTACAGCATTCTCCTCAAAAACTAGGGCTGGTTCTAATATTAGTACAGGGAGAAATCCACTATAGTCGCTCATCAAACTTCAGTAATGGTATAATAAAAGTACAAGAAGGTCCGTCTAATTTGATTGTTGAAGTCTACCAATTCACGGTTCTCTGTCTGTAAGGTTCTCCTCATTTGGAAGTGCTTCCATTCATCAGCATCTCAATTTCTTCCAGTGACCGCCCTTTGGTTTCAATGATGTAACTGTTTGCAAAGGCTATGGCGAGTAACGAAACGACTCCAAAGCTTGTGTACACCGCCTGAAGTCCCAGTCGTTGAACCAGGTCGAGGAAAAAGAGTCCAATTCCAAAATTGCAAACCTGCCAACAACCACAATGGTCCGTCAGCTTAAATGAGATGCACATGATTTTCACATGCAACGCGCTATTGTCACCAATATTAGAGACATCCACATTATCCCATTCATTTTGGGTGGGGTGCTCATCTGACATTAAAGACGTCGGGTACTATCAGACTTGATGCTTTACAGTGAAGTAACAGGAGTTCATTGTCTCGGTCTCGGTCTCGGGTGCGGCCAATCTTTTGCGTACATGAAAGGAGAGAGAGAAATGCAAGTTTGGACCGTACCCAATGTGTACAAAGGCTAACAGCCAACGTCTTGGACCGCAATCTGGTTGTGCATAATTCTGGAATAATCAATGCCGTCACTGGTCCTGCTCCTAACGCGAAGGTGAAGACATACCTGCAAGGCAAGGCAAAGAATCAACAGTCATTACTAACTGAGGTAGACGTTCATATATGTCTTTGCAATATTTATTATTCAAAAGGAAATGGTCAATCACTACACGACAGCAGATCAATCGTTTCACAACACCTGGGATCAATTGTTTGAAGCTCGCAATACACTTCCAAACACTAGCGTATCAGTTCCGAAAAAGAAGCTGGTTACCATGAGAGCACAATTACGCAAAACAAATGAGGAAAGCAATAGTTTAGTAGGCTCATGAGGCACGAATCATCATCCGAGTGTCGAAGATTTGAGGAGCAGGTCGCCCCTCTGATGTGCCTTATTCATATCACTGCCTGTATCAGGGAGTAGTGAAGACTCCGCTTAAAACGTAGTGAATATCAATCAAGCAATCCATATGGTTCTTCTATCAAATTTTATGTGAGACTTTTAATCTTCAAATCTTTGTTGACCTATATGTTTCAACAGACCCGAGATCCTAGTTTGTTACAAAAGATGCATTCTTTTCTCTCCATGAACCTAGTTCAACATTGATGATTACCGATAATAAGAGGTTGGGCACCTAAAGACAAAAGAGAGTGCATCAATTTAAGAAAACAAATAGACTGGGCAACTAAAGACAGAAGGGACCTCCAAGACAAAAACGAGACTGTTATCCTAGAAAGGTAGGAGGGGAGAAATCATACAAGAGCGTTCCTCCAACAGAAAGAGTGTGTGCCAGGTCTGGACTGTCGGGCATGCCTAATGCTGCCACTAGTAGCGCCATAGAGATAGCCTGCCGGAAAACATGTTCTTCAAATACTTCAGTAAACAAAACCACTCTCGTAAGGGAACAACGAGTAAAATCACGAAGGCAGTATGCGACATGGGGCTGGCGTCTAGGAGTAGTCCTATTGAAGATGGAATGTCCACATTACCATTCCTCCATAGCTGCCCATCAAAAGCTTCCGTCGGCCTTGGTTGTCCATCAATGACGAAGCCACTACAGCCCCTGTTCATTACCGACCAAAAAAAATACAGAATTAGGATACTTGTCAGAAACAAATCACTCAATAGGGATTATAGTTTTCAAGAAATACAAACATTCGCAGAAGAATAGCAGATCCCCACGGATCTGTTGCGAGAATTGGTTGAGCAAGACACGCTACTCACCCACGAGGTTAGCAACGCCAACTGCAGCACTTGCCGCGACACCGTTTGTAATGCCAGCATCTTTGAATGTCAATGATGAGAAGTAAAGAACTCCATTGATTCCAGCAAACTGTTGCAAAGCAAAAAGGGAGCTTCCAATTGCAGCCACTGCACAAAACATCTCATACCATCAAAACACAAACAGAGCAGAGCCCAATCGACGAACCAAGTAAGTGACAGCAAACAAGCATTTGGGTACAAGTGATAGCAGAAGTGCGCTCTTCAGAGAATCAAAAGAGTACCACCTTTGAAGTATGGTGCTTGTACAAGCTCTGACCAGGTTATATCGTCTTCCTCGCCTTTACTGGAATTAGCAGCTCGCAGCTCTTCCATAGCCGTTTCTACTTCTCCCTTGCCCCAGAGTTTTTCAATCAAATTCTCAGCTTCGCCCCATCTCCCCATCTGAAATCAAAAGCATAATATTAGCAGAACATAATAGCTGCGTTTTTCTCTTATTCAAATAATTGTGATTTGTCAAAGAAAATTCAGGAAGAGTCGACGTACTTTGCCTAGCCACCGTGGACTCTCGGCTGCAAATTGCATGCCGACTATGAGAGCTACTCCAGGTATCGTGGCTAACCATAGCATAGTTCGCCACCTGCAAATTCCCACTTTTAAACTTCGACAAAAACTGAACCATGTACACTTAAACCTCTTCAATCTGACCGTCTCTAAAATGAGAGTCTAGAATATTTTGCGCACTTGCCACACCATCATTCACAATAGCCCACTTGTCACATATTCAACTCTGTCAAAGTGAAAAAGTTGGAACCCCAGGGGCTTACTAGCATTTATCAAAATCATCAAACCTAATTAGTTGCAAGCCTGTACTTATGATTGACACTGGCTTACCAATGCGGGTCTGTCTCCGCAGGAAGTCCAATTAGGAGAGCAGCGATTATGCCAACACACGTTCCGATCTGGCACATGCTCCCTAACGCACCTCTGAATTTTGTAGGAGCTACCTGAATTGACAGATATGTTATGCAGGGTGAAATTTCCCACGCAAGAGTTTTGGAATTAAATTTGTTCTCAAGAGGGGAAGAGTTAGCAAGAGGCGTTGCTAGTCAGTACCTCGGAGATGTACATGGGTACCAAACCTGTGTTGACGCCAATACCAATTCCAACCAGAAATCGTCCCAAAATCATGACATTAGCAGATTGGGCAGTCGCACTGCACAGGAACACATTCCAAGCATCCTTAAAGATCGGAGCACCTTGGCATTCGAAATTTGATCACACACTAGAGTTAATTGATAGGGCTCACCTCCACTTTTCACCTTCACTTCCTCTTACGAGTGTGATTGAAAAATTCCATGGAGTACACCCTTCTCCACTTGACTAATTGCACTCCTACAAATTCAAATTTTCAATCAAACCAAGCATTGGAGGTGCACAACAAGAGATATGGAGGTTGAAGGTTGGAAGATGATCATCAGTTCACTACGCGCTTTCACTTGCGCCTCATACAAACGAATGTATTTGGTGATCAATGGAATGTTGCACCTTTACAAATTCAATTCTTGAATGAAATCTAGCAATATGAGATACGAAGGCTGTACGATGAAAGTGAAGGTGAAATGTTAGAAGATTGAATGGCTAACCGTAGGGCTGCACCCAAATGTTTGAAGATTTTGTTTTACCTTAAAGCAGCCCCAAGAATGAGAGGAATGGCATCCAGTTGGAAGGTTCTCCGGCGCCCCAGAGAATCAGCCAGAATACCTCCACCGACACTCCCCAAGAAAGCGCCGACGATGAAGATGCTGACCACAAAGCCTTCCATGATCGTGTCGCCTTCGAACTTCAATTCCCGCGCTATGGATTCCAGAGGCCCATTCATCACTCTGCCACCACCACCCTCACTCAACGTTTGAGTCCCATTTCTTCCACCATTCAATTCCAAACTCATGGTGAAGATCGACAGGCCAAGAGTTCAAACCACGTACCCAATGTGGTAGCCGAACATAAAATTGGCCATCGCTGCAGTCAAAACATGCGGAAGCGCAGGCAACCATGAGCTTTGGGACTCAATGGGCGCCGACACCATCTCCTCCAGCGCAGCTCCATTGCTGTCGATTCCCCTTGCAGGACCTAAAACCACCAATTCACTCAGCGAAACAAGTACCCCTTCCTCCAAACCACAGCTAAATGCTTGCATCTGTTCCTTCATCTGCTCCGCGAAATGCATTCAAATACATCTCACCACGATCTGCGCAACTCTGCATTCCTCCCCGGCAACTAAAATTCTTGCAGGCAAGAAACTAAATTTGGGGAGCAAAAGCAAAGGATCTACACCAACCGTTCTGGGGAGTGGCAACCACAGCAGACTCGTCCTCCTCGACTTGAGCTTTCAACGCCGTTGGCCTTCGTCGCAGCCCCCCCAAAGAATCTACTCCACGAGGAAGGGACAACAAAGTGGGCACCAAAGGTTTGAGCTTTGGAGGCGAGGCTTGTTGCATCGTGGCCACCCCAACCTGGCGCCCCAGACGTGACCATGGCCTAACAGTTGGCCTAAATCTTCCAACGGCGAGCCCCGTCGTGCACGCCATGCTCACGAACTCCTGCACCCAATTTCTTCACCCCCGTGAAGAAATTGAGATACTCCGGCAGTACTGCAATGTTCCAATGCTCACCCAGAAGTGGATCTTTGGAAGTGGAATCCTTGGAATGGTTGTCAGGGTTTTGAGCTCTTGGTCTTCAACCGAAGCTTGGAACAGAGTAATGGCAATTAGATGCAGTAGCGTCTTTGGTTTCTGCGTTTGTGCATTTGTGCCATCTGTCGAAGTGTTGTTTAATTGCTTCGCTATTCACTCAGATGCGGCAGAGAAATGGAGTCCTGGCATTGGTGATGGCAAGGAATCTGGAGGTCGGGACTCGCGGGGGGCCTGGGATGGGTAATTTATGGCCGGGCGGTTCGTGGCCATTCCTTTCGGTAACAGTCCGAAGAAATTTTCTTAGCAAATTAGAGTTAATCGTAAAAAATACAGGACCAAATTCCCTGGAGTACCCAAATTCAGGTCTGATTGAGTTTGGTGTCATGTTAGTTTTTTTCTATTTGTAGAGAAACGTTCCTCTGACACAAGTTCACAAACACAGGATAAACTTTACGATCAATTCTACTATGGCTTCAACAAATACAATTTATGTCAAATTGGGTTTGCAACAAAATAAAGGGAGCCAACTCATTTCCAACCACTTAAGCAATAGAGCATATCTGGAATGTAGGTATGTTGAGTAGAAATTTATTCATGTATGTAGAAATAGATTTAAGAAGGATTCTATAATTTTTCATGATTTTATTTTCCAAAACAAAATTACTACGAATTATATTCTAGTTGTCCTATAGTGGTCATATAGGTCATTTTATTTCTGACCAAGGGTTGGTTGCAAAATTGAGAGTCCTACAGCCCAATCATAATGCACCATTCTTCATCACTTATTTATCTTTTACTTGTACAGAATATACCTCCCTATTCTACAGAATGGGAGGGTGATTATGAATCATGGGTTGGCTCCTATATGTACGACAAGTTGAGTTCACAATAGATTGTATATCCCAAATTGAGGCAAAAGCAAATGTGTAGGCTAAGTGACAAGGTTGGAGGTAGTAGTAGGTTCTTGTACTTGGATTGTTGGCACTAAATCAAGTGGGAGGTCTTTGTATGACTTAATTCTAAAACTACAATTGATGGCCTATGGCTATTCCAAGGGGAATCAAAAATCTAATTGAAGCGGAGCATGGCTTTTGTTCCTAGCCTAAGTTTTGTGTGGTTGAAGCATATAAAATTGATAAATGAACATTGCTTTGACTTTGTAGCCTACAAGTGGTGCTTAGCAAGCTCTTTTCACTATTGAAGTCCGTTTAATAATTTGAGACATTCCAAAAAAATCTTAAGCCACTTTTTTGTCAAAGATTAGCTTGAAAACAAGCTTGAGGGGCTTTAACTTGTTATTTACAAGTTAAGATAACTTATTACATGCAAGGAAGTTTGAGTAGAACCTTGAACAACGAGTGAGTTTATACTACAAAGATAGCGCAGTTGTTTGTTGTTTTGGAAGTAGGACATTCTTGAAATTTTGCGAGCTCTTGAAGTCTTCTCCTATGAAAGATTGTCCTCTTGGATGCCACAAAGTTAATTTACAAATTTGGAATAATGAAATAAAATCATTAAAATATAATAACTTCTCAATAACTTCTTGTGAATTCATGCTTCTAAAGAAACTCCCTACCTTTTTCAGCTCTTTCTATTAGACCTCATAACATTCAAAAGATGTCTTTTTAACATTCCAACATTCAAAACATTCAATATTAAACATTTGCCTCTTACATTGTGAATCCACTTACAAGATGTTAATTCTAATAGAAAATAGACTATAGCATGAAGATTCAATGATGTTTGGTGGCAATGATACTGCATTGATGAATAAAACATGCTCTAATAAATTGATAAATCTAGTAATCAATAAATTAAAAAAAATTTAACTCTAATGCAAATTCTTCAATTCTAAGACATTGAAATTAAGGAAGAGATTAAGAAAATATACCAATTGAACTTTGACCTCTCATAACTTTTGTATATGATATTCAAACTCCATTCTCAAGCTTCTCCTAATGTTAACCGATAATTATAGTTTGACTATGATCATTAGACCTCATGGATACACAGCCAAGCAAATTTGCTTGGTAGTAGATCGCATAAACTTAATGCTATGCTCAACATGAAGGCAACTGATGTGCTTGTGGAGCGGAAAGGTTGCAAAAATGATTATTAATTTATTTGATCGGGGTGACACTGATTGTTCATGTGACAGCATGAATTGAAGTCCATTTTGTCAAGGTAGTGTGATTCTAGCACATTACAAGTTCAAGTTTGGATTATAGGATACAAAGACAGAGACTAGTGCTACAGTACCATTTCAAACTAGAGCTCAATTAGGTTGTACACATTCAAGCCTTTAAATGATTTTGTATCTCAAACGTCAGAGTACAGATGAAACCAAACTAGACATGGCGGCAATTGCTCGTACATGCATTACAGGTAACACCAAGAATGGGCATGCTATGCTTCATAAACTATGAAGCTGACATTGTTGAATAAATTGCTGAAGCAGCTCTCTTAGTAATTTAGCTTGTCTCGACTCCTAGAACGCAAGTCTTAATAATTCTGCAATACACCACGGAATCGGGTTAAAGCACCTCAATCTTGAACTTCATGACTACTGATCAAGATGACGAAAAGGAGTAGTATACGCATACGATGATGGGACTTGGAAGTGGAGTTCAGCATGACGCTAGGTACAAATTCCTGTGTCTAGAAGAAAGAGGACATTTGCAAGGAGAGAGTCAAGGTTTAGAATAAAACCTTGGAAGGGTTGAACCGATCACTACCATTGGTGGGGATGCTTCCCCTGATGGTACGGGCCACAACACGCGATGCTATCCTGCCTGCAAGGTCTGCCGGGAGGAGAATCGCTTGCTGCTGGGCTTGAAAAGGAAGCTATAAAAAAGAAACAACAAAATGCTTAAAAACCTTACCCTCGCAGAACCCCACCCCCCACCCACCCCCATGAAATACACACCACATCAAAATCTCTTTTGCAAGATTAACCACCCACAATCAGTCTGCTATTCCTGGAAAGAGAAGAGCAAATGCAAATATGGATGAGGGAAGGGGGTCAAGACATGCACCTCAGGAAAAACAGATAGTAGTGGTAAGTACTGCTGCAATCCACGAAGACTCTGCACAAGATCGTTGATTTCATCCACTGAAAGAGTATTCTGTGGTATATCGTCTTTCACAAACCGTGTCCTCTCTACAATGTCGTCATCATTCGCACCCTTGAAAACTTGTGTCTTCGGCACCACCTGACCATTACTGTCACTGTTCAAAACTTCCGTTCTCTGAATAATGTCCTTCCCATTGTTACCCTCCACAAGACTCGTTTCCATGGCTGCCCCGTTCTGACTATTTCCAACCGTCTCAACCTTAGTTGTCTGCACAAGATCGCTTGGATTCGAGGCGCTAACCTGGAATTCAATTGAAGCTGAAATTTAGACCACTTCTTACCCAAGCAGGCTCACAATTACAAAACACCTTATGTTACGCAAGAGAAAGTCGACTGAAACATAAATACCTGAAATATAGGAGGGGATGCATGTAGAAAATAATCATCCTATGATATTGGAAACATAGGATTGACAATTCCATTTCCAATAGTACCTCAGTGGTAGTTCGAAAGTTGGTTGAGGAGGTTGCTGCATTTCCGCCTGTAGTCAAGCTTGCCGCAGTTCCAGTTCCTGAACTAGAGTTAGACCTGGTAAGCACTGCCATGATCTGCCGAAGATGTTCTATATTCTTCAGATCCTCGTCTTCAGTTACAGGTGCAATCAATGGGAGATTTATTGGGGAGCGTGTTCGTATATTGTGCGCTACTGCATCAAATGCCACTCGATTCAACGCATCTACACCCTGCAATATCATCAGCAATTCCAATCTTTCATTCATTAATGTGGCATTCGAAAAACTAATATTCCAGTTGATATATGACTTACCAAGAGAAATTATACCCTGCTGGTCACTAAGAAAACAAAAATTTGTGAAGAGAAACGTACCTTTGCGAGTTCCTCCAATATCAGTTCCCTTACAAAATCACCCTGCCAGTAAATGTCACGTCAGTGCTTCCGTAAAATGGAATTGGAACAGTAGTTTGCGACAACGTTTAGTTCTTTTCCACCGCTTGAGTAAATAAATACTAAGCTTAGACACCAGGAACATTATTTGAACCCAAAATGAGTCAAACCAATAGCAGTTAGACCAGAGAAGATTTCCTTACAGAAACGACTAATCAATTCATTAACCAAAAACTGTTGCTATGCGCAAAGGAAGAGACGAAGAAAAACACCTGTTCTGTCAATGCAAAGGTAAGAAGGCGTTTGGCAAGAGCTCGTGTATCCCTTTCTACTTTCTCTTCCACCCTCTCGGTTGGCCTGCTTTCTAGCATTGCCGGATCCTCGATTGGCTGTCTCATTGACTACAACCACCACACACCACATGGGAACGAAATCCTGTTATTTAGAAGTGCTCTAGCAAAAGGTGGCGAATGTAATCGTTGCTTCCTACTCAATCACACAATCGGTTAGATTCAATGTGAAGGGATGAAGAAGCACAGCGTAAGCACTCACCTCTGTTAATAGTGATTCCAGCCGATCAATTCTAAAAGCGCCATTCTGTCCACACACATTCCCAAACATATATATGACTATCACAGCGGCCAAGGTATATCCATTCTGCACAATATATCTCGTAACAGAAAAATAAAATGAATTTTATCTTCGCTCTTCATCCTTTAGCCTACGTACCAAACCTGGAACACAACAGTTGCTTTCAGGCTCCACAACAGTTGCCTCAACATGTTCGTTTGACCAAAGAGGAAGGAAGATATATAACTTACTTTATACACTAGTTCCTGAAGAGTGGAACGGATTTTTGGTGATTTATCAGTGAGAACTTTCCGGGCAATCCACGGATAAGAGCTACTCAAGACTTTATAATTGGGGTCACTACTGAGAGCAATGCCTTCAAGCACTGTCAAACTGTACAAAACAATATTTCAGAAAGACGGATACTTGTATCTACTGATGATTGGCATACGGAAACACAAAAAGCGAACACGAAAAATATGTGGGGCATCTAGGGAAAGAGAAAAAAATCGAGTAAGTGATTAATTAAATCAAGCGAAAAGCAAACAACCTTCGGATAACAAGCGAAAAGTAGGCCGGTATGCGAAACTTGAAGTTATACCTGCCAGCATAAAGTGAAACTCTGTTAAGCAATTTCAAAATCACGAGTCTAATTGTCACAACAAAGAAGTTGTCATCCTGCAATAGCTCAGAAGCAATAAATCCGGCACTTAAATCTGGGAACTCACTCGATGCAGCAAGCCACATGAGCACGAACTAAATTTGGTTAAAGCACATAGTACGTACATGGTGACCCCTAGTTTCCCTGACAAGTCTCCAAAGCTTATATTCCGGACACCCTTACTTACAGCGTCTTGAAACACACCTGCAATATACCACGTCATATTTAAGAATCCATGAAGATCAACCATTGAAAGAGAAAAGACAAACCAGAGCTGTCAACCTCGCCAGAAGTTACCAACTACCGCAAATGCACTCTGGTCCTTGCCATGAACAACGTAGAGCCAGACAATCTCATCTCTTTCTTAATACTTCAGAATCCCAACCAAATTTTCGAATTGATTTGGTTCTTAAGGACAAAACATATTATAAAAACATGAAAACAAGATATTATGTGTAATGAGCGTTTCAATGGGTACACTTCCAAAATCGGTACCTGTCAGAGCTTTCGATACTTCCCCCTTCTCCGCAGTTGGTGGGAGAAGACTGCCACGACATACAAACATGAGGTCACAACTGAATATAAAATCTCTTTCTCACTGTTCAACATGGCATATAGTGTAACCTAGTGTGTAATTAACATAGATTTTGCAAACAATCAATATTTCAAATTATATTAACCGCCAATTTTTATTTTAAAAAAAGCTCATTTAGATCCCGCAAAATCTTTGGTCATAAACGCCTCCAATATATGAATAATGAAAGGATGAAGTCATTACTTACCCGAGAGTGACAAAATCACCAGCAAGAGAATCAAATTCTCTGTTTACAAGGTGGACTGAAGCTTCAATCAACCCATCTCTAAGATTATCCTTCATTTCACCCATCATTCCAAAATCTGAACACATCAAATAAGGAGGCAATTCATACAGCTTGTAAGCAGAAAAATACAATATCAACGAGCAGATAACAGTAATGTGAATTAAACGATAGGAATATATGAATCCTGAAGTATTCTCATCCAGTCTATCCAGTTCATACACAATCAATTTCTTTTAACATGGAAATCAAAGGCTCCATTTCAAGAAAAAAATGTATCTCCTAAATCTAAATCATTTGTTGGCTGCAACAGAACCTTCAACAAAGAGTGGCAGCAGAACGTACCCAGATACGCTAATTTACCATCTGGGGTGCGCAATAAATTGCCAGGATGTGGATCCGCATGATAGAAACCACTATCTAGTAATTGTGTGAGTGAGCAGAAAACCCCCACCTGGTTTATAGAAAAGAAACATCACATGGTGAAATTTCACTTGAACAGACCGAAACCAATAAAATTCACAAAATTCCATGCTCATGCTTTGGGTGTTCACAAAAAAATCTTCACGTGCGATTCAAGATCTTGTCCATGCAATGCAGGAGCAAATTACTAATTACATTACCTCCACTAGGCGAAGATCATTGATTTCTGATAGTCGTTGTCCCTGCAGGACAGTCAATTCGAAACTTCATGACATTATCGAATGAATATTAAGCCTACAATCTTTCTGAGTGACAGAAAAGGTAAAGAACAATCTCTGCACAAACGTCATGTCTTTCATGTTTGGATGTAATGGAAATCTGCAATATCTCATTTCCAGCTTGCATCAAGCAAAGAAAGGGCATACCTCAACCCATTCCATAATAAGAACCCGACGACTGGTAAGCTCTGAATACATCTCGGGCACCACAACATTAGGTAGAGATCCAAACAGTTTCCTGCCATTCACTTTTGCGTTAAATAAGCTCCCTCCCTACTACAATCCATGACGACAGTCAAGAAACGTATAACAATTCCAGTCGCAGTGGTCCTGTGGGAGTTAAGTACACGATCTACGGAAATATCAATTTTCATATCATCTGTACAATCATTGCGACGGAAGTAATTGTGTACAATAATTTGACAAATGAAGTAAAATTGAGGGTCAGCACTAGTTGTAATATTCTCCAATTATATCTAAGAGGGAGATCTCACCGAAATCGTATTCCATTACGAGCCTCTGCCTGATAGTCCATTTCCTGACATTATCGAATAATGAGAGTTAGTGTTACATTGAAAATCAACATTGTTAGCAAGGCAAGAAGAAAACAGAAGAGGAACCGTGAGCGAGTGAGTGGGCTTACTTTGAACAAACTTGAAGCCCATTCGTCAACAACACTCTGAGAATCCACAAAGCACCTGTCAGCTCCACAAATTAAAATACGAGTCTGTTACTTCAGAAATGCAGCAAGTCATTTACCCTGTGTTCAATTGCACAAGCGAGAGCACCAGAAGTCATCTCCAAGGGAATTCGCAAACAATAAAATAAAAAACAAGCCAAATGGACAAAAGAGCAGGCCCTTAACTGGAAGATCTGTATTGAGTTTCAGGAGTGATTTCGCAAAACCAGCCAGCTTACGTAAAAGAAACAGATCAAGTGCCATGGCTGCCTTAACTCCAGGCCGTTGCACCTTCACGGCCACTAGTTTGCCATTGGGACGCAGCCGTGCCTGATAGACCTGAAAGTCCAAGCATTCCAAATTCTTCATTCTCATTGTCACACTGCTTATAACGACCGTTTATATCACTGTTATTAGGTCGCCCATAAAGAAACCAGTGGGAGGGAGTAACATTATGGCAACTGTAATTGTACCTGTCCAAGAGAAGCAGCGGCAATTGGCTGTGGTGAGATTTCTGTAAACAGCTGGTCCATTGAAACACCCAGCTCTTGCTCAACAATTTCTAAGGCGAGCTCAGTGGAAAAGGGAGCAATGCGGTCCTGTAATAGAGCAAGTTCATCCAAATACTCTGGCGAAATGACATCCTGCATGTCATCCAATTCCAGGGATTTCAGAAATCCTTCGACCAACGAATTCAAAGCTCACTATTATTAAAAATGCAACTAGTAAAGAACATGAAGAGCGCAAGGGGAGGAAATTGAATACTTACAGGGCGTGAAGATACCGCCTGTGCAATCTTTACAAACGCCTGTCACATAATGAACAAACAAAGCCATTCACAACCATACAGAAGATCAGCTCCTTCCAGAGTATGTGTCCAGAGCCATTCAACTCCGCATTATTAGAATTCAGTGAAAAAAAACATGTCACTACGTCTTTCAATCCCTCCAATACTTTTGTAAGGAACGCCAGAGAAATTGTAGAATTGTTACATACAGGACCAAGTTGCACAAGAGCTCTTCGTAGTTGCGCTGCGCGTTTCTGCAAAACCATATCACGCTCAACCATTCTGTCGTAATCGTGAAAAGGAAGTCATACTCCCGAAGCCGCACACCAGCAACACACAAAGACGTCGCAATTTGAATCTACAATTTATACTCCCTCCGTGCAGAAACACCCTCCGTCCAGAAATAAGTGACCGCAGTTTTGTTGAAAACGTTTAATACCAATTTCATTGATCATTTTGTGATGAAAAGCATGACTCAGAAGGGTTCCTACATTTTATATCACCAGAATCAATGAAGAATAACATTACAATTGTTCATTGCAACCTAAATAAAGTTGGACACAAGAAAGCCTACATATGAGCTACTCAAAACAACCTTAAAAACATGAGGTTCAAGGTGGTTCAAAGTGGGGACTTATTTCTGGAGTAGCTAAAACTTTAGGTTAGAAGAAAGCAACATAGAGATTCGACAACATTACCTTGAAATTGGTGTCTTTCTTCCCGAAGAGCGAATCGCCATACCGAACCGCAGCCCACCATCCGAGCGTTCTCGCAATCTGAAGCAACCTGCGTGCCAGCAGAAATGGGCGACCCCTAAAAACCGCAGCAATCTTATCCGCATTGTACTCATTCATATGGTCCGCTTCCTCAATCTCTGCGTCCGCAATGTACCCCGAGTAAAGCGTGAAAGTGTCGGGCTGGGAGACCGTCTGCTCCCATGGATCCTGCTTGGCAACTTGGCACGAAATTCGACAACGGTGACTGCTGGGGAGTGCCACCCCAAGAGAAAAGCCAGTAAAGGGACGCTGGGGGTACCGCGTACTGACCGGAACCAAACCTCTCCGCACTTCATGCAACGCGGACGCCCCTAACATGGCTTGAATTGTCGCCATAGCCAAAAGCTCACAGCATTGGAAAAAGCTTGGCACCCCCTCAAACAGGAAAAAGAATTCTAGGTTTAGTTCTCAAAATCAAGTGACTGGTTGTAGAATGGAGAAGTACCCAATTCCAGAAATTAGGTGCTCGTTCTGACGGATATCACGAATGCGAAGTCATGAAATCAATCGAAGTTCTCGTAAAGGACGCCAATTGCAAGTGAAAGCTCTGCGATTGTGCCTGCAGAATTAAAGTCGCTCTTGAATCCACATGAATGTCGGAAACGCAACTGCTGAAACTCGAATGTGGGCAATCTTCCTCGAATGGCGAAATTCCTGCACTAGAAGATTGAATTGCACAGCGGCTCTCCGGATTGGAACATGGGTGTGAGGAAATTCAAGTGAGAAGACTGAGATTTGGCTTCAGATTTGCTACTGGCTCCGTTTTCACGAACTGGTAATGAAATCTCTGGAAAACGGAAACTGAGGGACTTCAGCCACACAGCACGGCTACCGAATTGACTGCGGGAGAGGTAGAATTAGGTTGACCTTCTGGGGCCCGTCCGAGGCCAGTGTTTTTTTTGGTTTTCAGACCAACAGTTCTGTGGCCTTTCTTTCAAGAGTTTTCTGGCTCCTTCCTTTCATAGGGTCAAATTGAAGGTGGCTACTGTTTATGTAATTTTGAAGCCCTGTGGCTTTATTTTTTCTAATTTCATAAGGAGGTCCATAAATTCCCCATTTAAGAGTTGAAACTGAATTTTGGAAAGGTGAATTTTGGGGAGGTGAAGCTTCTTGAAATATTTTCCAGTAAATTTTTCTTGAAAGAGAAATGGAATTGGCATCTAACCCAAGTTGTATCATATTTTTTGGAGCTTTGAGGAATTAGTTATGAAATTTTGAAGTTGAAATGGCATAGGGCTCTAAAATGGCCCACCTCTTAAAATGTACATTGTTTGTATATTGAAGGCTACAAAAAAGCAACATGTATAAATAGTGTACATTTGAGGTAGTGGGCAATTTTAGAGCCTATGTGCTTTTAGAACCTCCTACTTTAGTAACAACTAGCATTAATATGTTATTGTGAGGAGTTAGATTACGCAACAAATTTGAGAATTTTGATATAAGGTTGAGGCACCAAATTGTCAACCATGCCCCAAACCCAACCATTAGGGGTGTAGTATTTCCAACCAAGGCTAAAACACATTTCCAAACGAAGCTTGGAATGTGTGTTTTTGGTCTTTTGCAAGGTTGGGACTAATAAGATTATGGCATATGTTCCAAATTAATGATCAAGAAAGTAGGAAGTAGGAAGTAGGAAAGTAGTTATTGAATGATTAGAATTGAAAAGCTCTAAATATTAGCTACTAGTGAAGTGTACTTTTTTGCTCCTAAAATTCACAATAATTTCAGTTTTGGGTATAAAATTTTTATGATTTTGCTATCCCCATATTTCCTATCATATTACATGGGAAAAAATTTCAATGCCTCATACTATGCATGATTTGCTCCAAAATTACTTAAATAATCAACTACTAGTGCCTCAATCTAAACCTTGGCAATAGAGATATTTTTAAAAGTAGTTAGGAGGCTACAACAATAGAAAAAAGAAAGAGCAATTGAGCTTCATTGCATTTGGGAATCTACAGTGAAGGATGCATTTTGGAAAAAACATGAATCAAACAAATGAAGAGAAGCATATTGCAAGAAGATTACACATTTACATTGCATGACCAAAAGAAAACAATAAAAGAAATTATTTAGAATTCTAAATATGAAAAACTACTTTTGCCTTGAAAAATGGTGAATCTACAAAACTCAAAACACACTTTCATGGTGAAGGGATAATTTTCTCTAGTGTCACAAAGAATTGCTATTAAATTTGGAATAACATGAGGCCTTTGCTAAGGAAATGCTTAGTATGTACTCTCTAGTATCCTAAAAGACCTAAAACAATAATAAAGCTCCCCTCAAACTCCCTATTTCCCAAACCTTCATCTATGGCGTAGAAATTGCCATCTAACTTTGATTTATCATAAATGATGGATAGTAGTTTCACACAGCTTGAAACCTTTCTACAATGCAGATCAACCATCTAAATACTTACATATCAATTTAAGATACTATTTAACTTTGGTAAACATTTTTCTATTACTAACTTTCTAATCCTTCACTACCTCTACCCTTAGTTGATTTTATGCATAACTCATAGATCCTAAGTCCTTTAATGCTAAAATTTTGATACAAGATATTAAATAAGATAAGAAAGATATCCTCCAAGTTTCATTGTCATGATACAAAAACTCAATAAGAATGAAGCTCCTCAATACACCCTCTTTAGTTGTCTTAGAATTCAAACACCTCCACTTCAAAGCCTTATAAATTTTTTTCCATGATAGATTTAAATCTATCAACTCTTCAAAAATTCAAATTCAAAATCTTACATTCATCCAACACTTTCTCAAAAAGTAATACAAAACTCCCTCACACTAATGTTTTTTTCAATATAAATCCTCAATAATATCACAACTTGCATTCCCAGTGTATCCCACACTTCTTCCAAAACACCAAAATAAGAGAGAGAAACAAGAGACTGTCTAGCCTTTGCCTCAAGTAGACATCACAATCCTAAGGCAACTAGCCTAACCCTAACCCTAACCCCTCCAACCCTAGTATCAACTACTAACCAATTGATTGTTAACTAATCTAATAAAGACAACTAACACAAGGTTCTAAAACCAAGCTCGGGTTAGGTACTTATGATCACTAGAGCACAAATATAGAATTTGTTGTTCAAAGCCTTTGTGTGATGTTTGAATTTGCCATGGCAAGAGCTTGAGCACTTGGGTTGTACACATGGGCCATGGTGGAGTGTCGTTAGCGACCAAATCCAACTGGGCAGGCCCCACCCTGACCTACCAAATGTGCCCCCAATTGTGGTGGGCAGGCCACCTAGCGGGGTTCCCCAAGGCTAGGGTGAAATCCCCAAAGCTAGGGTGACACCTACTAGTCCAAAGTTGACACCTTGTAGGCATGGGGGGGTCAAATTTGTTTTTTTTAAACAAAAAAATTGTTGTTTGTTTTGGAGGCATATTATTGTTTTTAGTTTGTTTTGGGGGCATATTGTTGTTTGTTTTTAGGGTGGCATAATATATGTAGGCATTCTAAATTTTTGTTTTGGGGTTTTGTTTCCATGATTGTTTTAGGAAGTGGTACCATATGTTGTAGAAAATTTTTTATTCTATATTCGGGACTTCCATTTTGATTTATAATAAGCTTTTTGAGGTTTGATAGTTTAGGTTTTTGGTGAGACACATTTTTGGGGAGACCTTCGTAAGACAAAATAGAGCCTCCTTTGTTATTTAAGTTTTGGTCACATGAATAATACTTTCTATGGTAATGAATAATGCCTTGAACTTGAAACCAAGAGCAATGAATAAGTCTTTTAGCTACAAATCAAGAGCTCGAGAGGTTCTAGATTTTGGTGGTGGAACTTCACTAGCAGTTCATTTCCTTTCATTGTTGTTTTTGCTTGCCTCCCAGTAGAAACGCAATGCTCCTTGACTTTTTTGGATAGAACCTAGGCAATCCACACATTGGAACTATGTAGAAAGGGTAGTGTGGAGATCAAATGACATAATGCATCACAATTAATGCAAAAAAATTTATAGGATGACTTTTGCTGCTTTTGAAAATTTAGTGAGCATTTTGACTCCTTTCTTAAAAAGTCAAGCTGTAAATCAAGTGAGGCTACAAATGGAAATTAAAAAAATTGTAGCTTGTGTGCTATAAAGATTTGCACATGGTCACAATCCGAAATATATGGCTAATTGTTTCAAGATTGGAGCTTCAACCATTAGAAAACATGTAGGCATAGTCCGTGACATACTAATTGATGGGAACAAATTATTTGGCCGGTACATTAGCATTCCAAGCAGTGACCATCTTGATAGAATCATCTCAGATTTTGCAGAAATCACAGGGTTACCTAACATATTTAGAGCAATTGATGGGATACATATACCATTAATTGAGAATCCTATTAAGACAATTACTTTAGTTGCAACTAATTTTACTCCTAGTTGCAACTAAGTTACAATAGGAAAAAAATTCAACTCCATAGTCCAACAAACTGTTTGTGATTCAAGAAAGATTTTTTGGAATGTGTGTACTAGCCAATGTGGAAGAGTGCACGATGGAGGTCAATTCAACGTGTATAAGGATTTGAGGAAATAAGAGACTTTGCAATAACTAGTGGTTTTTGTTGGAGGAGTCAATTGTACTTCTTATTTGATTGGAGATGTTGCGTATCTCATTTGCACATATTTGATGAAGAATTTGAAGGTCCCCAATAACTTACAAAAGAAAAGATTTGACAACTCTATGAATTCTGAAAGAGTTGTCATTGAGCAAGCATTTGGCACATTAAAGAATAGATAGAGAATTTTAAAATCTTTCAATTCTAGAGTTGACAAAGCTGCTAGGGTTATAGTAGCTTATTGTTGGTTACACAACTATTGTGAGATGTTGAACCAACCTGAGCCTCATGTGGCTAATACACTTTTGCAAGGAGACCTATTTGTAGGATTTGGAGCTGGAAGATTATCCATGCATAGAGATGAGGAAAATGCAAAATATCAAGGAGAAATCCTTAGGCAAAAATTGCTTACACAATGGGTTATTGAAAACCCAAATAATGAATGAATAAAGTCTTACTTCATTTCTATTTTCTCTAATCTTCCAATTGAAATGCATGTATGAAAGGATATGTTGCAATGTAGGTAAAAAAATTTATTGATTGTAATGGAATTTGGAACAAATCAAATCAAACTCAAATCAAAACAAATTCCATATAAGATTGGAAAAAGATTTCCAATGCTTTGTATCCTGCTAGTAGGGTACACACAAGATTCCACATTTACTTCGAGGAACTTGAAGGCTCCTTGCCTTCAATGCATCTACGAATAATGCTAATGTCTGTAGTTGCTTTTGTATAACCATTTCTCTATTTTGTCTTATTTTCTAACAATCTCTCCCTACTATCTTTCAATTTCAAACAACTTCTCCCTGCTCTCTCTTACTATCAATCATTTTCTCAGTAATTTGCAATTTTATCCTCTCAACTTCTAAAATTTCCTTGGAGAAATTAGAAATTGTAGCTGCAATAAAGTCATCTACAATGGACAACTTTCTCTTCCTCTTTCCTATGCTTTTATTAATTTGTCCATCAACCCTTGATTGATTGACTACCTCTGTGCGGGGTGATTGAGAGGAAGCTGCACTTGTGGGGGCAGGACGAGAAGGAGGAGTTCCATGCACAATCTCTTTTTCCTCATCACTCACATGTATATTCTCAATATGTTGCATCTGCACTCCCTAATCTACTCCTTCAGGGACACCATTAATCTTAGCAATGCCACCAAAGATGTTGTCGAAAATTTCGTACCAAGGAGTCTAGGTCAAAGGAGGCGCTTCCGTTTTTTGTTGCTTCACCTTCTCCTCCTAGTACTTTGACCTCATGTTCGTCCTCTTGTCCCGTGTCTGCTGCCAAGTTCGTTGTGGCTCATCTGGAAATTGGACATTCAATTTGCTACAAAATGACTCCTCACATATATTCACAAGGAATTTTATAGTGTCCTTTGTCTACTCCCTCCTATGACTTCTAGTACCACGAGAACCTCTCTCCTAGACCCTTGGAAGGTATCCTAAGTCATTATATCATTAATTCCATTAATCCTCCTGGTGTAGGCTCCATAATGTGTGTGCAAGTATTTTAATACCTAATTCCCAAAGTGTGAATCACGAAAATACTATGTTTGATAAATGTCACTAAGCTTGTAGTACTAAACTCACATTACCTCAAAATAGTCCTTGTGCAATGCCCAAGGCAAAGGAGAGAGACCTTGAACCTGCATGCCCAGATATTAACCCCTCACTGCCTGTGTGGACAAAATCTATCCCTTCTGGATTTTGAAAGTAGCTTTCTTGCAAACACTTCAATGCAATTGAGATGGAGTGAAAGTCAAAATTGGAAGGCTTACAAAGGCCGATATGGGGGTATAGTTTGATGGGGCCCTTAGTGCCTGTAAAAGCAACGTGTAACAATTGTCTCTAGCCTACTAAATATCAGACATGGTAGTTGGAGGCTTTTGTCACAATATTGACTGGAGACAACTAAGCAAAGACCATTGACCTCACATACTATGTCTTGGATGCCTCAGACTATTTTGGCCACATTCATGTCCATTGCGTTTGAACTTCGAGTATATAGGATGGTTTAACCTGCTTCCGTGCACAGCAAGGGATTGACGGCGATGCTCCCACAATTTCTTGTTTGCTCTCAATAGATTGGTGTGGTGGAGGAGTGGAGTGTGGTAGTTGTAAGTGCAATTAGGGGAGGCATTCGATTTGATTGCAAGGTGAGTGGTTTAAGCGATGTTGACATTCGCCCAATCCATGACATCCTATAGAGAATTCCTACTGTACAGTTTCAGTGGTCTAATTTCAAAGGGGTCACTTAGAGTGTCCATTAAAAACCACGTGCAAACAAAACTTTGGACCCCCTATATACCTTTTGAATTTTAAATAAAATTAAATGAAAAAAATATGAATAGATTTTTCTACTTTGAAAGTTTATGCTTTGAATTATTGATATTTTTATTTGTTAGTAATAATTAGTTACAAATTTTTGAAGTAAAAAGATACATTGTAGAACTGAAAAATAACTTTCACATCCCTATATTACATAAGAAAAAATTATCTAAAAAATGAACAAAAAATTCCTAAAAATAACTTTCAATTGAAAGCTCATTTTGAGTTGAATATTGATGCAATGGTCATCTAAATGTATTCTCTAAAAATATTTGAGTTAAAAAAACATGCCATTTTAATGCATTTTTAACCTCTTCTAAAAATCATTCCATATTTTATTTGAGTTTGAAATTTTGGGAATAGAATCCTATAGTCATTAGTAAACAATGCTCCAAATTTGAAGTTAAAATTATAGTTTATTAGAAACCACTTGTTCACACGTGGTTTATTGTAGTAGAACTAAGTGCACCCCCCAAGAATTTGATGCTTTCATGAGTTGCATTAGGGGAGTGGAGGCATTCACAAGGCAGTTGGACAAGGATGAATGCCTCATTGCGCTATGTATTGTCCTGGGTTCGAGTAGGAGGAATGATGATCAAGAGTATTGGGCTTCATCAACAACCAATTGCCATGGCAACTCTAGAGTTTGGGGATGGGGTACAACGCCTGTATAAAATAAAGAAGTTACGTTGCAGCTCCAATGTTTGCTAGCACCCCAGCAAGCTTTATGGGTTTGTCTGCACTCTTGTATTTGTCATGACTACTGCTTTGTGGGTAGGAAGAGCAACAACAAAGGAGGTTTGGAAAATACAAGATAAATTATACCATAGTTCTGAGAGCGTCATAGTTGCACAGAAGGTAGTGAATTGTTTGCAAAGATTATTTATTGTCTTTGCTACAACCTCAAGAAAGGCACTATTGGCCTGTTCATCCTACAAATCGCAATTTGCGATGTCTCTATCAAAATCAGATTGCAAGATTGTTGGGTTGGATCATCGTTTATCTAGAGGGGCATCCGTGGGGATCCCAGACTTTGTGAATACATTCCTCCAGATCCAGTATTAGCCATTCTATATCGATGAAGAAGCAACGTGCTAGTTAGCATCTAACCGTCTTCAAGCCCGGTTACTGCAAACCAGAAGAATTCATGGCGCTAGGCTCCTCCAACAACCCTCATGCAAATCACACTAGAGATGACCACTACATCAAAGATGATTTTCCCATTCCGGACAACCTCTCTAACGCAATTTGTTCCAACGACCACATCCTCTTTGCATCAGAGTCATATGACGATTGGCTAAAGGCGAGGCTAATGGAAGCAATTGGTGGAGCTACAATGGGCCATGGAGGCCACAGTGGATGGAGGCGTGGGGTCCAAAGGAGAAGTTGTGGTAGGAGCCATAGTGGATTGAATCGGGTAGATACAATGCCAATTGAGGATTTTGCAGGCGCCAATGGAAATGCACGTGGGCATGTGCGAGGTTACTAGTGTGGAAGGAGAAGAAGGCGTGGAAGGGCAGCAGGTGCGTAGATGCCGCCAAAGATTCGGTTGAATCGAACTTCTCTACCCAATCTCAAGCGATGACTACCAAGAGAACAGGGGGCCTCACCTGGCCTATCACCTGTGGTGCGGCATAGGCGACGGGGACAAGGTCCACTCTTTCCTGCGAGCAATCAATTTTGTCAAGCATGCAGTCAAGTCATCAACTTATCCACAACGTTTGATGCTACAACACGAATAGAGGATTGGTTGACCGTTGTCACGAAAATAGCGGCCAATGAAATGCATGGCGAGCCTTCTCAAGAGCAACCCCTTCCACCGGAGTTCAATGTTTCAAAAGAACTATTCACACCATCATCTTGTTGTATACACCATGCTACCTTGGCGCACAGTGCTTCCGCATCGAGTGCACTACCACCAATGCAACCTTTGAGAGCTTATATTCTTGGTGGTCACAACAACACAAACAATGTTTGCAGCCTCCCCAATGACGTTTGGGTTCCTTGCATGTGTTGGGATATAGTCCAAAACAACATGGTAGACTCCAAGATTTCATGGGAGGCGTGTGTCAAGGGTGGTTTGAAGACAGAGTGTATTGGTATGGTGTGGAGTTTGGCAAGTCTATTGGTTGGAGGATGTTGGATTTTTTTACAATAGTCACTTCCACAGCCATATACCATAATTAGCAAAGAAGAAGTCCCTACACGTGCCCCATCCCTATCTCACGATGGAAGCATAGGGCAAATCCAGAATCAGTGAATAGCCTATGGGTGTTCAGTCTTCATGGTTGGCTTACCTGCTGAAACATTGGGGCAGGTTGAAGCTAGCGACGTGATCCCCTGTGGGATCCACAACGCATTGGAAGCCGTTCCAATCTTGTCGACGTCAATGCCTATGCGTCCCTTAGCTATTATGAGGTCTAGACATCCGACTCGCAAGACTCTTTGTGGATGGCCAACTACCAAGACTTTCTAGATAATCCGTCTAATGATAAGAATTCGGATTGGTTGCTTCTTAAGGATGAAGGTGAGTGGTTCATGTCTAACGAAGAGTCTTTGAATTTGGATCACTATGAAGAATTCTCATACTTGCATCGCGACCATAAGCTAGCTATGGAGAACATAAAGCATAGATATACAGACGACAAGTGGGGTCAAGCTTCTATGATGACCAATCCAAGCTTCTAGATGATCATGCATCATTTAGTGGATCCTATCTAGGTCCCACCCAACAATATTGCCGACAAAGGCAACTTCCATTGTATTTTTTTTTCTTTTTTGGGACGATGTGACCCTATAGAGCCTCGTTAGTCAAACCAATATGTACGCAAGGCAGTGTTGCATAGCAATAAATTCTTGAAGAAGGAGTCGTTCAGTTGGATTGAATGGAGGCCCAAAGTAGAAGCCTGTCACATTGTACAAAATGCGAGTTTTTATTGGAGTCATAATTCTCATGGGCCTCAAGGGATCTTCTTCAATTCAAGATTATTGGAAAATGATCCTTTTTGGCGTTGTGGACTCATCCCCCATGTCATGACCCAGAATAGATTCAAGTCATTGTTGTATTGCATCCATTGTGTAAATAATGCAAGCATTTGTACTAACAAGAATAGTACATAGTATGATAAACTAGCCAAGGTTAGGTGGGTGGTAGAGCACTTTGTAAGCCGTTCTCAAGAGCTTTTCAATTGTGAGAAATTCTTGACAACTGATGAGATTATGATAGCTTTTGTGGTCGATATTCTCTCTATCATATGTACATCCCAACAAAGCCAACCTGATATGGCTTCAAGGTGTGGGCAACTGTGTCTAATTCAAGTCGCTATATTTACAATGTTATACCTTATACTAGGAAAGGAGGGATTGTAGATGACATCTAAGGTAAGTGGGTGGTGCATGAATTGACCCGGGACCTTGGTTACAAAGGGCATGTGGTAGTTTGTGACAATTCTTTTACAAGCCCACAATTGTTTGACTCCCTCCTGCAACGGGGCATTTACGCAACAGGGACCGTGAAGACTAGTAGAATGGAGCATCATTCGGTTCTCTAGCAGTTTCATAGAGATGAGCACTCACGGTCAATGTTGTTTTGGCAGATGCATGACAACTAGCAAATGGTAGCAACTACATGGTTTGATTCAAAATCAGTTAACTTTTTTAGAACCTTGACAAATCCTTTAGGTCTTGGAATTGCGTTGTGGTGGCTAAATGGTGTGCAGGAGGAAATAAACACAATACCTCAGTAGGTTGAATATCAAGAATACATGTGGGGAGTGGATCTCATCGACCAGATGAGACGAGATTATAGTGTCCAATTCCATTCACAAAAGTGGTGGCACAAATTTTTTTCTTCACCATTGATTCTTCCCTCCCAAATGCGTGGGTGTTATACAAGATTTATCAAGAGGCACGAGGAGAAAGTGGACGGCAGTTCACTTGGAGGAATTTTTTACCATGACGTTGCCAAGGAATTAGTGTTGTCCCTCATTCACCTTATAGTAATCAATAGCCTCTATAACAAGAATCCGAACCTCCTGCACTATAGCCGAGACTATAGCATTGTCCACCCCTCAGTACGCCGCCATTGCAAAATGTGCAAACAAAAATGAAATCGGTACTATAGGGCATATAACATGTTCATGTGTGATGACCCGTACTCTTGCCAAAGCATATAGTGGTTGGAAGTGGGCTTTCTGTCTCTCCTAGTAATCTAATGTTGTGTTTGTATTTTTGTAGCATGGTTGATCTTCACATCCGGCATGTCGCCAGGCTTTATGAGCCACAGTGGCTAGAAGCATGGACGTAGTAGTTTTGGTGCATACTGAACATCCATTTGAGATGTTGCTAAGGAACACCTTAGAGTGCTTGCGGGCTACCTTGAACATCAGAGACAGAACTAAATTGATACCGTAATGAATTTGAAGTTTGTAGCGCTTCATCGACAATTCAGAGTTTGTTGCGATGGTGGTCAGTGAGTGTTGGTTGCAAGTTTATGTTGTATTAATGTATGCAGTGCGTAAACTCTTCCATCTTGGGAATCGGAGTGTGAGGAAGTGTTCGTCAATAGTACAAGAGGGTGTTTTTTTTATCCAGAAATTTTGTTAGGATGTGAACTCTCCTACTGTGGGAGGCATGAGATTTTTCTACTATTGGTGTATAGTACTTAATTGTTTGTGATGTTTTGTGCACAGTGGAGCTATGCAGGCATGGTATTGACTCAAGGAGGTCACTTAGAGTGTCTATTAAAAACCATGTGCGAATAAAACTTTGGATCCCTATGTATTTTTTGAATTTAAAATAAAATGAAATGAAAAAAATATGAATAGATTTTTCTACTTTGAAAGTTTATATTTTGAATTATTAATATTTTATTTGTTAATAATAATTAGTTACAAATTTTTGAAGTAAAAAAATACATTGTAGAACTAAAAAATAGCATTCACACCCCTATATTATATAAGAAAAAATTGTCTAAAAAATGAACAAAAAATTCCTAAAAATAACTCTCAATTAAAAGCTCATTTTGAATTGAATATTGATGCAATGGTCATCTAAATGTGTTCTCTAAAAATATTTGAGTTAAAAAAACATGCCATTTTAGTGCATTTTTAACCTCTTTTAGAAATCATTCCATATTTTATTTGAATTTGAAATTTTGGGAGTAGAATCCTATAGTCATTAGTAAACAATGCTCCAAATTTGAAGTTAAAATTATAGTTTATTAAAAACCACTTATTTGCATGTGGTTTGTTGTAGTAGAACTAAGTGCCCAAGGATATTGATCAGATGGAGAAGTGGGGTCGAAATGAAGCATGTAGTAGGGGCCTGAATGGAAGTCCATGCATGGCCTTTGAGAGCTCGGTAGTCACTAGTTGCATTGCATGTTGTGCACGTCTCTTAAGGCGCTTGTTTGTGCACCATTTTTTTTTTTTCATCTTGGCAATAAAGAAAATACTGACCATTCCAAACCGTGTGAAATCCATTATGTGCTTCTACTCTCTTTGTGCTCCGAATGTGTCTATGGAATTTCCATATGTTGGTGAGTAATACTGCCAATTGTTGATGGTGCAAGCATCCATTGCATAATGCTGGAGGGTGGGTTTTTTTTGTCTACAAATGTCATCACTATATAGATTCTACCAACATGGTCATCATGAGATTTTCCTAGCGTTGTTGTATAGCACATGCATGGCTACAATGTTTTGTGCATAGTGGGACTATGCGGCCTTGGTAGCAATTATAGGTGCTAGAGAATTAAGATCAGGTGTATAGCTATGGTCTGAATGGAAGTCAATCATTGACTTAGAGAGGTCGTTGGTTATGAAATGTGGTAGATGTTGTCGTCATCTCTATGTGCGCTTACCATGAGAATATGGTCACATTTTTGTGTTTGTAAATGAAGAAAATATTCATCATTTGAAGCACGTGGAAGCACTTCGGTGCTCCCCATGTCTCTAAGTTCTAGCATTGAACCCATACTAATTTACTCTAAGGAATTTGTGATCGACTACCAGCCGTTTGCAGTCCATGCCAAGGCAATCATTGCCGGTCACCTTGCCTTGTCGCATCGTCTGTCTATAGAGGTTTCCCGTTGCAATCAATATCATTAGACCCTGCAATTTGGCTTGCAAGCACAGGACTGTCACTCCCCCACTTGCTGAAAGTGGGACCCCATTCCAAAATCTCTTCTGCATGCAACTTGGCTGCAAATGTGAAGAACCTACTTTTATAGCATTTTTTTCCGCAAAAGAGAGTGTAATCAAGCATTATGATGTCAACAATTACTACATCATTCTTCAATCAAACAACGCCTACCAAATTACAATGGAGGCATGTTTCAAAATCAACAATGAATTTGGAAACAATTGAAGCAATTCCCAATTAGGTCCATTATTCTGCGGACAGACATGAAAATGTGTCTGGAATGCTGTCTAGGTTGGGGCGGTGAGGGGTTAAGTTTACTACAATTGAATTTCTTTTGAATTATGCAAGTAGGGACACGTTGGATGAAAGTATTGTTTGGATTGTGTGCCTTACAAGAATCACCCATTGCTTAGTGAAAGACCTTGAACCCAAATACCCCTTTTTGGCCCTACCATATGGTCCCTTAGAGTCCCATTCGGCTCATGTGCGTGGCCCTACTTAGCAAAATGAGTAGCCAAGAGAAGCACGTCATTTTTTATGAAAGGAGCAAACTCCACAAGTTAAATTTTTTTCATAGGTATCCTATTGAATTCGTCATTTGCGCTTCTAAAGTGCTTACTCGTTTTCAAATTTCATCCATTGCATTTGCTTGAGTTCGATACTTTTGCGCCTCAATTGTGTCTTTGTGTGTCCATAGGGGGGGAAAGAATGAGAGGGATTGCATTTTGGACTCATGTATACGGGCTTTGCAATTGTTGGCCTTGATAGATTGGAACCAATTCATTTTATAGAGCTTTGTCTACAAGTGTTGGAAATCTCGTATTATTCGAGTTGTCCTTAGAGCTAAGATTGAGAATTACACAATTCCTAAGTGAGATTCGTGATTTAGGCTCTCGCTAGGGTTTAAATGGAGGATTTAGGGTTTAGGCATTGCATCAGTTTGTTGTTACCATTAGACATTCATGAGCTAACATTTGCAACATAGCCTCATGAGGTGAAATCAATTCAAGTGTACGGCAAAACGTGGTTGTAATTGTAGATTACTTCTAATACAATATACTTTTATTTTTCAACTTAGGATAAACTCTTTTTATAAGTATCTCATTGTGTTGTACACATCATTTAGGGGAAACCCAAGGATCGGAAGGCAAGAGGTGCTAAGGAGTTCAATTCTTTTTTCTATTCTTTGGTGTCCACGCAAGTAAATGCCCTTCGAGCTTTTGTTCCTTAAAAAGATGTTCGGTGCAAGCTGTGCATATTTTGTGAACCTATGTATTTTGTTAACCCCTAAACGTTAGAGGTCCAACCAAGCTTAAAAACTGCCTTCCTTTTGCAAGTCTAAAAAGTCAAAATTAGAGTAAGGTATGAAGATCTCAACCGTACAATATTGTAGTGTGCATGTTGTAGATGGTGTGGAACAAACCGTATAGATTGAAAGACTATAATGTTTTAGTGTTGAAAAAGGTGTTGAAATTTTCTTAAAAACACATTTGGAGGTAAAATTTGATTTCTAAACCTACTCAAATGAAAAAACTTTAAACTACAAAGTGATTCAAAACCAAAATATATACAATTTGGTGAAAAAAATATCATTCAAATGAATCATTGTGTCTGCAAAATGGATTTGAAATGTCAGAAAATAGTGAAAAAAATAATTAAAAAATCACATCTAGGACTGAACCTCTTTCTACTAAAATGCTTCTCAGTTACTCATAACTATTTAAATTGCTATGAAATTTTAACTACACAAACTAGACTAGTATGCAAAACTTCTCCAACAAGTTTTATTGGATTTGGACATTGTATGAAGAAGTTATAGGCCGCTGAAGTTCACTGGAATTCACCAATGTCTGGATTTTGAACTTTGAATTGTTCCCAATCATTCGAAACAACTCGGATTGACATGAAAACTTTAACACAATAAATAGACTTCAGTGGAAACAAAACCCAACAAATTTTATTGAAAACAAACATTAAATTACAAAGATACAAGCCCCCAAAGTTGCAGCCATCAAATGCAGTTTGATGAGCTCAAATTGAACCTGTGAACTTTGATTGGCTCTCAAAACTATTATATATCTTGTATTGATCTAAAAAATTTGTCGCACAAACTAGACTAGTATGCGCAACTTCTCCAACAAGTTTTATTGAATTTGGACATCGGATGCAAAAGTTACAGCCCTTTGAATTTGACTTTTAGACTGTGAGGACGTTTTTTTGTCCCCTGTGACATTCAGGGGTTAAAAGATCATATTCTAAATTGACTCATGGCTTCATAATTGTCTTTGCTAAATCATAAACAGGAAATTCCCCAAAGTGAGTAGTTTTTTATTGATCAAGGTTACAAGTTCAAGGTACCTTTATGTTAATGGTTTGGGGCTTATTTTCTCCTTATGTCATGAAACCATAATTTGCCAGCTTCCTTGACTACGGTGTCATTTCAAAATATTGATAATGACCTGCATAGTAACTGATGTGTGAAATTACATGGACTAGCCTTGTTATATGGGTTCATTTCAGCAGGTGATCACAAGCTTACCAACCTGGAGATGTTGAAGCTAAGTTGAACTACTACAAGCTTAATGAGCAAATGAGCCTACTTAGTAAGTGATTCATTTTCTTTCTAGTGTCATTTTCTTTCATTGTAGTTTTCTAGTGAAATCATCTAATCTGTTAGTACACCTCAAAAGTTACATTTTACAATGTTGTGAAATCCCTGGCAAGAACCTTGCAATTGGATTTGAGCAATTGGACGCCTCGTTGGACACGGATGTAGATGATATACACATTGCAGGTTTATTTGATGGCATGGCAATATGAGAAGTATGTTAGGAGCTGATGGCTAGCTTTACTATGAGTATAGGTGCGTTCCTAAACACATCATTACACTGATGTACTGTTAGTGTTTGTGACACTAATTACTATAGTCACACTATTTTTAATTAGCACAGGCTGAACTATTACTGTATTTTACCAGTTTCAAAATTATCAGAAGCAAGTAGAAATCATGAATTATCAAAATTAAATTAACTAGGGCTTTTGTGTTGCTGTGCACAACTGAACTGTCGATGATTGTGTTACAAAAGACTTACATTTTAAATAATTTATTTTTTATCAGTGACACTAGTGCCACCAAGAACAATCAAAGTTTCATATTTCAATATAGATAAACCCTCTCTTACATGAATATCAATTGACAGGATTATTGGAAAGTTTTTGTAATTTCTATTAATAGAAGCTCTATTATTTTAAATCACAGTGCTCCACATGTAAAATTGGAAACATCCACCATTTTAGGTCATGTTGGTAATGCTTCTAAAGGTTCTATGTACTTTATAAAAAAAAGGTAATTGAATTGTGACATTCACTTGAATATAACACTGAATTGTGACATTCCAAACTCTTATGCAACAAGTACATGTTTGGTTTTGAATCAGTGAATGCCACCTGAACATCAAAGCTCATGTCAGTTGTAAATGATCTATCTATTGAACCATGAACCTTATAACTTTTGCATCTGGCATTCAAATTGTGCTTTCTTGCATTCTTTGGAGGTATGATTTGTAATCAAGATATTTTCTACATATCACAATGGAAGGTTGTGTTCATCCCAAAAAAGAGCATGGTGAAGGGTGAGCTCAGGTCTTAAGAGTTTCTTACTGATGTGCAGCACAAGCAGTTGTGGAAGCTCGAGGTAGCAAAACCAAAGCACAGAGTCCAAGCAAATCTCACAACCATCTTTTGAGGAAACGTTTCACAAGAGAATGAATTTACCAGTTCACAAAGAGAGTTTCGTTTAGGGCAATGCCTGAGGAGGGGATTGTGGGGAAATGCATCGACGAGGCAAGCAGGGAGCACGGTTGTCATATTAGATGGAATCTCACTGTTCACAGACAGAATTAGACCGATTAGGGTTGACCGGCTGCGAACTTCAGAGGCTTATAACTTTTGCAAAAATACTTCAAATTGGGCAAATGAGATGTTTTTAGGCATCTACAGAAAGGACAATGCCCGACGTAAACTATTTCCTAGGATTAACATTTGGGATGAAAATTGGATGTTGGATAAAGAAGTTGTAATGCCTAATGAATGTGGACAAAATCATGTAATTAGACATTATGACCTGACTATGGACTAGAACCCGCCCACTGAATAAATGGGCAATTTTTCGGGAGTGGTTTATAATGATATCCAAGACCAACTACAAAGTAAACATGTTTTCTTTGATTCTTTTGTTTTCTTCCATGAAAAATGGAGATCCTTTTGAAAAACGTATTTTAATAAAAGAAATTGGGAAGGATAAAGATGAAAATAGTTTAGCCTCATATTTTTGTTGTTGTGGTTTGAACAATAATTTATTAAGATATGTAGTGCTTCAAAAACACATTTTTCTCAACCAATGGATACAATGTCCTTTAATCAATCTTATAGTATGAATTTTTTTGCATTTAAATTATACTTTTTACAACATGATCAATCAAAATGGTCATTTCAAAACCATACTTTCATTGTCCTTGAAGGATTAAGCACTTGTTGTCGAGTCTCCTATAGAATTGTAATCACCAATCAAGAGGAATTGCATTGTTACACAATTGAGCTTATTTCAACAATATAATATTATTTAAGAGAGCCTAATGTCGATTGTTGTACCTTGAATCTAGGACATAACCCAATATCATTGTCTTTGAACATTGCCTTCACCTTTGAGTTGAAAAATCAAGTTACATTATGCACCAATTCAAGGCATAATCCTATAAAGGAGAAGGGCTATATTCAATTTTCAATAAAGTGCATTTGAATTGTATTTCCTTGAGGTTCTTTTCTATTCCCAAATCTATATTCATTGACCAATTAGTTTCTTTTATGGGATCACATTAAGGTATGCAACAAAGATGAATGAGAAGATTGGTTATAAGTATCAATTCAAGTTTCTTATTTAAATGTGTTTTTTAAAATAAGGTGTCATGCATATTTTTATTTTATTTTTGGGAAAGTCAATCATTCCTTAAAGTTTGGAATTAGGTCCTTTGACCTAACTTCTACATGTCTATCATATCCAATGGTCTAGTTTGGAATTTGCAATACCCAAAATATGATTTTAAAAGAAAAATAAGTTCAAACATATACTAAAAATAATTAAAATATTAGTGTTATAACATCTCTAGTAATCCCATATTGAAGCCTAATTTGGTGTTTAGAGGATGAAAAGTATGTAAGCAACAAAAATGCGGTTCTGCCAAAGTATTTTCTTAGACAAGGCAAAAATTATACTTTTCTTGATATTATAAAACTTTTTCAAATGCTACTATTCATCTTCAAAATAGTATGTTAAGCATAGGGTTGTAAGCTTCATTTATAAAAAAATCTAATATTATAGAGTATAACTTTCTAATTCCTAGAATTAGCATTGTTTACAATAGTTGGACACCATCAACGACAAATAATAGTATTTGATATTATTTTAGTCTAATTATTAATAAGCAATGCAATGGAAAACCTTGATTTTCAAGCATTCTTGCCTATGATGGCACTACCTCTTAGGCATTCTTGCTTGTGATGGCACTACCTCTTGAGTTCAAACTTGGCCCTTGTCCTCAAAGCAATGCCATCATCAACAAGCACATTCTTGAATCAAAGCAATTTTGATGATGAGATTGCTTTTCCTTTTGTAGACTAAGGGACTTGACATTGGTTGGAAGTTAAATAGAGAATTATGAAAGTAGGGCACACAAGTGATTTTGGACATGATATTTTGCCTAAATGAACTTTTGACAAGCCATTGGAGATTAAAGGTTTTTTCTAAGCAATAATTCATTCAAAAGCAATACACTTTGGGGGGTGGGGATATAAGGCAATATATTTCTCCATTTTCAATGTGTGAAATCATTGAATTGCTACATATTTTTATTGCAATTCAATATCGCTATTTTTTGGATGAATAATTTAAATTTCATTTATATTTTTCACATTTCATCCATTTATATAGATGCAAACAATTGCATTAGTCCAACAAATGTACATTGCATTGCACAAAAAGATGAAAATCCCTACTAGAAATGCTCTATAGTTAGAAATGGAGATGTTGGAATAGGACACATTTTTTCAGGCACCTTGACTATGGCATTAATCTTAGAATGCTGAGCTAGTCATCATGGAATTCATCTTTTTTGATAATGTGTGAATCATTTGCTTCAAAAATACCAAAAGCATTCTTTTAAGGTCAAACTATTATACAAAAACTCCCTTTTTACAAAAAAATTCAAGGATTTGCACTTCTATCTTATATAGAAGGATTCTCTATCATCCTTCACAAACTTTTTGTCCCCTATGTTGTTACAAGGTTAACCCATAAACAACATTGTACATTTTCTTGTTGATGAATGACAAAGAATCCTAATGTGGAAGACAGCAATGCAACTATTCATCCTCGAAATTTTGCATGAAAAGGAGAGGTTGTGTATAGTAGTTTGATTTCCAATTACCGTATATGTAAGTTAGTTTTCAAAATAAATACAAAAATTTTGGATCATGTCTAAAATTTAAAAATTGTACAAATATTTCTAAAAATCCGAAAAAAATTCATTGTTGCTAATTTTGAATATCCAAAAATTATTCTTGAAAAAATTTAGAAAAAGGAACACATTTACACATGAAAAGAAAAAATCAATTCAAAAACATGAATTTCTAAAAATTAAAAAAACAAAGTACCAAAAGTCAAGAAATTCAAATCAAATTGCCAAACTGTTGAACTATAAAAACTAAACTATTTTGAAACCGACCTATGCATATGGTAGTGCTTTCGGATTTTCTTAAACCAATTAAGGTAAACTAGCCCATTATACTATTTTGAAACCGACCTATGTTGAAACCGACCTATGCATATGGTAGTGCTTTCGTAAACCAATTAAGGTAAACTAGCCCATTATACTATTTTGAAACCGACCTATGTTGAAACCGACCTATGCATATGGTAGTGCTTTCGGATTTTCTTAAACCAATTAAGGTAAACTAGCCCATTATACTATTTTGAAACCGACCTATGCATATGGTAGTGCTTTCGGATTTTCGTAAACCAATTAAGGTAAACTAGGCCATTATGGTCAGATGATCCATTGTGGTCAAGTAGGGAAAGTTTTTTTTCATTATGTGAAATTTTGGCCTTAATGCATGTAAGAAATGGCAGTCATGGATTGATTAGTGACCTCATTAGAAGGCTTCAATTTTTCAAAGGGAATTCAATGATCAACTTTTCAAAGGGAATTCAATGAGCATCTTGGAGTCAGATTTTGTTGGTGATGGAATGATTTACAGACTCTTTTGAGCTAAAAACTTCAAAACTTCATAACAAATTCATACTTTGTTGAAAAAATACAATTTCAATTGCTCTCACTATCTCTCACACTTGCCTGTATGTGGGGAAAAAATTGAAAAATTTCAGCAACAGGATGTGGCTGAACTCCTAATTCTGACCACAATAGGCTGGTTTACCTTATTCATACAATGCCAAAACGGATGATTTCCACAGTTTCATGCCCGGCGTCCTTTCAGGGTTGCTTGAGTCATCCATCCTCATGGATGGAAAAATTTCGAAAAGAACGAATCATTCATTCATTCGAACGCTTCCCTTACAGAATCTGATTCTGTGCACGCCCCAGAGCGAGAGAGACGAAGCAACAATTGCAGGTTTAGGGTTCGGGGTATCCATCGCTGGATTAATCGAGCTTAGTAGCAGCAGCGATGGCGAATGATCTGGTGCTGGACACGCAGATCCGCGACTGGGTGCTTGCGCCTCTGTCGCTGGTCATGGTGCTCATTGGCGTGCTCCGTCACTTTGTGTCCAAGATGATGCGCACCACGCCCAACCCCGACCTCAAGGCCGTGAAGGAGGGGCAAGTCGTCCTCCGCGCGCGTTTCCTCAAGGCCGGCGCCAATTACATCCCCGCCCGCTCCTTCCAGATGCGCAAGCAGTATTACAACAACGAGGAGAACGGGCTTCTCCACGTGCCCAAGGGGCAGAACTCGAACGCGCAAGCGCAGATGCTCTCGGACCCCAACATGGCCATGGACATGATGAAGAAGAACCTGTCCATGATCATCCCGCAGACGCTGACGTTCGCGTGGGTGAACTTCTTCTTCTCCGGCTTCGTGGCGGCCAAGATTCCGTTCCCGCTCACGCAGCGCTTCCGCTCCATGCTGCAGAACGGGATTGATTTGAGCTCCGTGGATGTGAGCTATGTCAGCAGCAGGTCGTGGTACTTTTTGAACTTGTTCGGCCTGCGAGGGTTGTTTAGTTTGATTCTCGGGGAGGAGAATGCGATCGATGACACGCAGCGGATGATGCAGACGCAGATGGCCATGCAAATGGGCGGGTTTGGGGCCGACCCGGCGAAGGCTCTTGGTGCGGAGAAGGATAACTTGGATTTGGTGCAGCATGAGTGGGTGCTGCCCAAGATTGAGCAACGGGCTGAGTCTGTGTTGAGGAGTCTCCTCAAAACCTAGACCTAATTTGATTTTTTGGGAAAATTTTAGTATTAGGGTTCGATCTTTTTTACATTAAATAGGAGAGCCTCATCGCATTTCAGTGACGGTCATCTTCGTTAGGCCATGTACGAGACTTTGTGAATTGATAGATGATTTAATGAAAGGTTTCTGGATTTTTCTCTGTATTTGTAGTATGGGGTCGAATTGTGGCTTTGTCGATTGTCTGAGCAGACGCTTTCAACTTAGCACCTGGATTGTTGAACTTGGAAGGTTATCAATTTGAGGAAGAGTATTTTAACCTAGGGTTCAGTTCATGGGAGGTTTAGTCGACCCTAAATTCAGCGTAGTGAAATTGAAGCTTTTCTGGATGTGTGAATGTGCTGCAATGTTGTTATGGGAAGACGGTATTGAGTGATATCTTCATGCGCAGAAAGGGAAAAGGCATAGATAGAAAGAATGTCAATCTGGACAACTTTTTAAGTTCGCCACTCATGGGTTGCCGGGCTTATTCCGTTGATGTAACTGTATTTTCAAGTGAAGAATGCTTTGTTCTGGAACTGCATGTGAGAGACTTCTGCAGGCATGGCGTTCTGTGCTTGGCGGACTCCAAATTCAAACGTCCTTTGCTTTGCTTGCGTGTCTTTCAGTTTCTCCGAAGCCCAACATGTTTTCTATTTGCATTCAGATATTTCCCTCGTCGTGCTAACATCTCTCGGTGTCTGCCTTGTTCTTTCCTGCTGATACCTGCAGATAGATGTACACGCATTTGTTCTACCTGAGTATCATATGTTTGGAGAATTTTTGGTATATACTTGCATTTGCGAGCGGATAGTACTTTTATAAATATTCTTTCTATGTCCTCTTCAATGTAGTCAAGCTATTTGAGCAGTCGTTAGGATTTGCATATACGGCTTAGAAAGGGCACGTACCTTTGTCTTGGGTTTACCCTCTTTCTTGGGAATCTAATTGGTTAGTCTACTGTGGAAGTCATAGTCGCAAAGGTTATGCATAATATTCCATATGATCTGTTAAGGTATGAAGTGTGAACTCGCTTGGTTTGAAACAGGGTTTGTGAACTATTTTATCTCCATTCTCTTCTTCTGTAACGTTGTGCTAACTACAACTCTTGTCTGTTTTGTAGTTAGTGCCCTCTGTGATTCTCCTTTACTATTCCTTTTCGATGACTTTTCGTTTCATAATTGTGCAGTTCAACCGTTAGACTACTGATGGAAGATTTTACAATTGGTTACCAAGTTGCTTGAATTATCAACTGAAGGCTAACCGCAGTGAGGTGAACAGCAGGGCTTTATTGATGCCGCGGCGCAGAAACGAGGGCTGTTCCCGCCGGAACATCTCTCCAGGAGGTCAGTGTCTGCACTTCACATCTTCCTGGTCGTCAGTGGACCAGTACTCGAGCTTCTGGGCGCTGACCTTGAAGTTCACTGTAATTACATGACATGCCAGTTAGTTGTCTCCCTTTCTGGTTCGCATAGTTTGACTCTGGGTGTCATTCCACTTCGACAGATTCTTGAGTTCTTCTCCACTGTAGAGCAGTAAGTTGGTTCCCTCTGGCTGTGTTTGGACCGCATCTTCCACTCTGACGTTGTTACCGAGAAGAGACCATGCTCGCCAAAGTTTCGGGCTGCTCCATCGGTGTCCCTTTTCTTGGAGAAGACCTGGAACCCTCCAGGTCCTGCATTTGGAGAATAGTGCTGTACTGTACTTCTGAAGTTTCTGAATCATTCTCTCCAATGGCCACGGCAGCTCGTACTCCTTCGGGTTTGAATTTTCGGGTTCCTCGTCTCGATTATGGAATCTGTACTTCCTCTGAACTTATTCCATGATCAGTAGCAGAAGAAGACTCTTGAAGCTGACCACATGTACTACAGCAGCTTCCCCAAAAGTCTTCGGTTCGTTTGCTTCTTAGTTTTTGAAAAATTCCTAAAAATTCCCCGCCGAGGACTTGTCCTCTGGTTCTGTGTACTTTTCCCCGTATCAATGGAAATTGTCCATGTGTTTCAAGAGAAAAGAAAAAAGTCTTCGGTTCACTTTAATGCATTGGCTAGGTTTATCTTCGGAATTCTTAGGTCTTAGGTTTACCTTCTATGACCAATCGCAATTCTCAGAGAAATTGCGAAGGTAAACCTAACCAATTTCCTTGCAATTGGCCAGAGAAGAATGCTGTGAAGTTTCAATGTGGAAAATGTTGCGAGGTTTTGTTATTGGCATTGTTTGTAGTTCTTGTCGCAGATTGCGCGTTGCTTTTGATTATCTCAGCTGTAAGGGCGGTTGATTTCTGCCAAAAACTATTGACTTCTTTAGACAGGTGAATTAGCATGCGTTCCTGGTTGATATAAAAACATCGCCATGCTAGGCCCTGGACACTGGACATATTGCACTCGTAGGTCGTCCCATGACCTAAGCCAATGCAGTATATTATAAGGGAGTGACAGGAAGCATCGCTCAGGCATTCTGCCGCTTTATCAATATATTGTATTTGGCTATAATTTTAATGCCGACGACACAGTTGCTTTAAGAGCGAAACATTCATCCAATGCTTGTTGCAGATTGTCCTCATTCCTCCGAGTTAAGAATACAAAGTCCTCCGCCTGTCATTCTTTTTGAGGAAAGAAAAGGAAGGCGGTGTTGTTCACATGCCCATCTTTCCGCCCCCGCAGTCTGCCACTCCGGCCACTGTAGAGGCTACTACCGCACACATGCACCCTGGATCACGGCGAACGGGTGACGTCGACAAGATTCCCTTTTCTGGCATCGTGTGGGTGTGTGTGAGGGTGTGTGGAGGCGCCTTGCAGATATTCCTGTGACAGGGGGGCGGAGACTTTTCTCCGTCATTGACCCTGAATTGCTGAATGCCCCATCAGGGCCTGTATGCTGGAAGTGGCAGACAAGGATCAGGCTGCCACCAGCTGCCCAGAAGGCGCTGCACACCAATCCAGCCAACGGGAACTACAGCAGGGAAGTGGGAAGACTCGGACACATCGTGGACTGCCGGTTGTTACAAGTTAAGTTGCTTGTATCCCCGTCTTCAAACCCCACGTAAAAAAAACACAAAAACATTACGGCTGACAATGATATTCCAGAGTAAGTGGAGTGATCTATAATCGTGTGCAGGCCTTCTCCTAATTACTGTTGGAAACGTGTTGTCTGCGTCCATGCACCTGCCCAAAAATCTAGCCCAGTGTTTGACAATCTTGCGCACTTGTTAAATTCGCTGACTCAGAGCTCTAGGGGTAGCTAACTTGCGCTTACGTAGTCGTGCTTCGTTAAATGGAAAGTCATAAGTACTTCCTTGCCGATGAATTGGGGACTCTTTTACTCTTTTATCAGTGGATTAGTGCATGGTGAACAAGTGTTGGGCCACTCTGTAGGTGGACGGACTGGATCGGGTTCGTTGATTAGATTAACGCGAGCACATTTATGAGGGTGAGCTCATGATTGTAAAATCATGACAAGATTAAAATTTAAAAAAAGGAAACCACGGTGGACCAGAAACTTCCCACGAATTGACACGAACAGTCACTCGCACACTCCGCAAAGAAAGTCTAGCTAAAGCATTCAATAATACACCCCCCGAAGTCATGGCATTCATGAGGTTCGGTTCAATGAGCTTCCTTGAACTCAACTCAAGGTCCTGGCGAGTCGCTCGCTCGCTCGAACTTTTATTCCATTAACTCAAATTCGGAATCATCGATCAGTGTTAATTGGTCGCCTCTGACACAATGCCATTGCGCACATGAGATCCAAAACTATGATTAATCAACACCAGTGAGTGCCTCAATTCCTCCGTTTGATAAAAACTGGAATTTACTTTAATTTGTACATGACTGAATTAATATCTATACAGACGTGTATATTCACATGATGTTTCTCACTTCGGTGCGCATTCTATGAACACAGCACACACATGAACGTCGACGAATTCACGTGTACCAAGCAATCTGCACAACTACTACATACGAATGAGTGAGCCTACGTAACGTAACATACATTCATAAAACTCCAACTCCATCAAGCAAAGATTGTCGACGGCCCATAGAATTGGTGCTGGTAGTTCAACGTCGTCCACGACTGAACTGGTACGAAACTGGTTCCAGGATACCCGTCCGCGATCACCACATTGCCATCATTTCCAAATTCCAAGCTCATCTGCGTTGAGTGCCAACAGTCGGAATCCGTAAAGCACCCATCATACCCATCCGGGCATCCCAATTCATGACTGTCAGGTACACCGAACGCAGGCTTCACATCCTCCGGCGATGGGAAACAGGAGAAGTCCCAGGAAGCAGGAAGCTCGCACAGATTGCTCCACGTCTCCCCCACGTCGACCTCCGAGGAAGAAGAAACCGAAGCTTGGAACTGGTGGCTGGACCGCACCGAGAATTCTTCGTAATCAGGCTCCAGAGACGATCTCATGCTCATGGGCAACATGCATTGGATGTTGTCAGGGTTCAATCTAGGGTCTACCGGGTGCGACGACGCCTCGCCTGCTGATGGATCCCTAAACGATTCGACCTCTGAAGAGAGAGAGAACACCCCCGGGTGGGACTTGTTCGTGGGAGACGAAGTGGCGGTGTCGGTGGAGAGCGGCGATGGGGTGGACAAGGAGGACTCGTCGGAGTATGGGACTTGGGTTGATAGGAAGCACTGGCTGTTGGTGGGGGTGGGAGTTCCGCTCACGCGTGCGTTTTCTGCGTATTGTGTGTTGTGGTCGACGTACGGTGAGACCACTTGCGCGATGGAGCCGGCTCCTGCGGCTTCGAAGGTGCTGCTGTTGCAATGATTGTTGCAGTTGCAGACTGGGGTGATCGCGTCGCGCTTGGTTGTCAGGGAGTCGTCCATGTTGTCTGTCAACGAGGACTCGCCGGAATGGGAGACCTTGCCCTTCCATGGCACCTGTGAAAAAACAATCAGTTACTACAACAGTCACGTGCATGAAATTCTACTGCACCACGAAAGCTCATTTGCTCGCAGACGAGAGCTGCAAATTCTACGAGGGAGACACGATGACAATTGTAATGAGCCTGCGCTGCTGATACGTAAGTACACTGGTTCACGAGCACAAGATTTTCAAATAACTGAAACTAACCTACACTAATGCACTACCGATTAGACAACTGGTACCAGCACAACAAGACTCTCGTGACCTTGTGAAAGGAAACAGCCGATTGGATGTATCTTGCGTTGAATTTCCAACACGAATGGAGAGGGTAGAACCAAGGCAATTGTAATGATCCTGCACTACGGAGACGTAAGCTAAGCCCACTGTACCTCACAACTGGTACCAGCTAGAGCACAATACCTTGGAAATATACCTCACAAGGCTCTCGTTTCACCGCGCCGGGCGCCAGCAGCGTTGCTGTATTCGTAGTGGAATTCACAATTGCCGTCTCTTCCGCCGTCCTTGCGCCGTCCAAGGCGGCATTTCCTCGGCGAGGCCAATGGGGACTTGCGTTCATGGAACTGGACGGGGTCTGTGGCAGGTCGGTCGACGCCCGTCGCGGCGGATCACTGATAGCGCTCGCCAGCCTCTCCACCGATTCCAGCACTTCGGTATAATCATGACCAGCCTCAACACCCGACCTGCTCACAGTGCCCACGTCGTTGTAGTCGATCAACACCCGCTGCGGCTCGTTTCGCGACAGCGCCGCGAACCAGTCGATTTTGCGACCTGGCTGCTTGCTGTACACTGGAGTGACCTTGGAGGCCGCTCGCGACGCGGCCAGTGCGGCCGAGAGAATGCAAGTCTGGTGCGCGGGGTAGACGAAATTGGTGCGCGCCTTCAGTCCACGCATCGACCGCGCAGCTGCGAAACGGAAGACAAAGGGTTAGTAACTGAGCTTTAGCGACTGAGTTAATTTGGACACTAAGAGACGGCTCCTAATACATATTTAGAGGTCCTTAATTATGGTTAAGGCGATGAGGTTAGGCAGCTCGATCACTACCAGTGTCATAGGCCAAGGCGGCCTGCTCCGCGGTGTCAAACGTGCCCAGCCATCGTCTCTCTCGCGTGTTGGGGTCTCGGATCTCCGCCGCGTACCGTCCCCACGGCCTCTTCCGAACGCCGCGGTACCGCCCCTCCTGCGACGGCTTCTTCACGCGCTTCACCCCCACCTTAGTGTTTCTCTCCGCCTCTCGCGACCCCATAGCTGCACCACCACCAGCAAAAGCTCGACAAGGCGCAGCAACGCTCTCGCTCTCCAACACTGTCGTCAACGAAGATACGCTAGCTGTTGTACGTTCAGTTTCGCGTACCGAACAACACGAGCTCGCAAGAATTTTCAGGGCCTGCAAGCCTGGTTGAGCTCGAGACACAGCAGCGTGATGATGGCGATGATGATTTCGCTGATGACGAAGTGGAGGCGTTCAGGACCTGGAGCTTTTGTGCATCGAGGCGGAAGAGAATACAGTCAGGAGTAGAACTCTGGTAGTCAAAAAATCCAAGACCGTTAAATGCCGAACACTACGCCGGTTGCATACAAGAATCCGGTCGGATGTCAGCGATAAAAAGGTCGTGGTTTTCCAAGGAGAACCGCCTACCAGGACGAGTGCCTGTACAGTAGGATGAGTATGATAGACTGTGGGCCTAGCTGGCTAGCGCTTGGGGCGTAGGAAGATTCGACGAGAGGAGAAAATTCACCGTGTCTTTATGACCCAAATATTCGACGGGTTTAATGCTGGTATGGAGCCTGTTTAAACTGTTGAAAAAGGATTCTATTAAGCCTTAACTTAATGGGGTGGGCCTTCACTGGAGGCTGGAGTAGTGGACTAGTGGGTGAGAGCAAAAGGTAATTCCTTGACGATTCCTCAACTATTCATGTATGTATTCATACCTCACTAGACTTGTGTAGGGTGTAGGGTGTATGGAAGTGTGGAAGTATGGAAGTATGTGCATGCACTGCAGGACTGGGAATATGATGCTTTTGTTCGGGACTTTTTTGCATGCAACACCCATCTGTTTCATGTCATGACACAATTGTGTTTGTTGTATGGTGGATGGGATTGGGAAGTCATTCAGAAGTCAGCGTGAAAGGAGAACAAATGCCGTAGCTCACAGCTGCTGAAAGCCCTACTTGAGGAGGAGGCTTACAAGAATGTATGCCATAGCCTCGAGTCGTTGAAAGTTGGAAGCCGTACACAGCGAGGAGGAGGTTCATGAGAATGTAACTTATGTCATGGCCTCCAACCGTTGAAAGCCGTACACAAGAAGGTTCAAAGATTTATATAATCTGTTTATGATAACAAGGTGGGGTGTTGCCTGCCACCCAGGCTGCATCATCCACGCGAGGCAGACTGATTGTTTTGCTTCTTCCTCTTAATGCACACCGTTTCTTTTCTTCTTCCTTTTAATTTTAAACAAGGTGGGGTGTCCCTAAAGTGCTTTAGGAAGTGCTGATCTGGATTAGCATAGGGGCAGCTCTACTCAGAAACACATTTCAGTCTACTTTTCTTGGAAGATGAAGAGAAATCGCATTCATGAAGGAAAAAGAAAGAGAGAAATGGCATCACATTTGCTTATTTTGAATCCTCATTGATTTGGTTCTGAATTTTTTGAGTTCATGGCTTTTGAACCCTTGTTGATTTGGTTCTGAATTTTCGAAATTGGGATTGGGGATCGTTGGGAAGGGCTCCCTTACTTGAAATGTTCTGACTTTCAATATATTGGAGACTCCAATCTGTACCTTGCATGTTAATTAGATGGTACTTTAGAGCTACGGCAGTTTAGCACACCTGTACCTTAGCTGAACCTGGATTTTGTATGGATCTGGGTTGAATTGTCGGCTGTTCAGCATGGGCTGAATTCTCCTTTAGTCCATGCTGAAGTTTGGGATACCATTTTTTTTTTTTGGGGGGTGGGTGGGTGGGTTGAAGGGGGTGACCAGTAACCCCAAAGGCCTTTTTCTCATCAAAATGCTCTCAAGACTCTCATTTCTATTGCAAAGAGCGAAAAAAATTTAAATTTGTTTTTTTACATATCTAACTACATGATTTTATACTGCACTAGTATAAGAATGCATGGAAAAAGTTTTAGAAACCTTGATCGTGTAGATTGCAAGATATTTGCATACAAAGTGAAGAAAACAAGGTTTTTTAACACCTTGATTGGCTAGATTTTTGGCTTTGAATCTTCTTAACTTAAAAGTTTTGCACTATTGATTTTGATTTTATGATTTTATATGTTGAGAAATTGAGTTGAGAAACTAGGAAAAAAATTCAACAAAAACACTTAATTTTCACTCATTTATTGATTTTGATTTTATGATTTTATATGTTGAGAAATTGAGTTGAGAAACTAGGAAAAATATTCAACAAAAACACTTAATTTTCACTCATTAAAAAATTAAGTAGAAGTAGGTTTAGAATTGAAGGGATAACTAAATTATTAATAGCTCTATGATGGAATTGAAACACAATGGTGAGATTGTTCTAGCAAGTAAATTTAACCTTGTTTTAAAACGTTTTTTAAAAAATTATTAAAATTGCATTCAAAAATGAAGTTTGTAAATTATTTTTTTCAAGAAATGCTTAGATTGACTAAAAAATAAGATTGTCCATAAATTTCTCATCACTAGTCCAAATAGAATGAATCAAAACTTCAAATGTAAACAAAAATATAATCTTTGAGAATAAAAAATTAAATTTAAAAATTTTAACTTTTTGTGATTTTTTTTTGGTTGCCCCTCAAGTTGCTTTTTAGACTCATGGTGGCATTTTGGGTAGGTTCTTTTCTAACATTAAAGAACTACCCCCCCCCTTCCTGCAATGAATCTACACTAAAAAGCTAGATGTTCCTATTGCAGTCACTAATCCCTCTATTACCATCACCTAAGACATTGATTGTGTCCCAAATCTCATTTTTTGGGGGAAAATAACCCAAAACAAACTTAATGGATCATTCCCTAAATATCCTTGATGGATATTTTGACCATGATGGGTTGTTCTACCTTAGTAAAATCATATATAAATTCTATACAACCACTACCTCAATCTTGCTTGGGATGTTCTTAACCTATAAACAACATTGTGTCCATTTTTCAATCAATGAATGACAAAGAATCTCTCCATGTAGGACAAAAGTGCACATCTTCCAAAATTTTGTACAAAATGTGGAGTTCTTTTGGATTTTTTAAAATCAATGATTCACACAATACCAAAATGGATTATATCCATAGATGCCAATCTATTTTTTAAGGAATAAAGTTGCTACTATGTAGAGGATTTGGTGCACTAAAAATATAGTTGTTTTTAGAAGCAAAAAGTTTAATGTTCATGAGGGATGTCACCTTGCATAGAGAGATACAATGTACACTAAAATGAATTGCTACACATAGCTCAAAGAGACATCTATCTCAAAAAACTCTAGAAAGACAAAGTCTTTAAGAGATATTTCAAAGAGACATCTATCTCAAAAAACTCTAGAAAGACAAAGTCTTTAAGAGATATTTTTTTATGTTGACTTGGTGTAAGTACCAAGTCTTTCATGAGGGTCACGCAAATAAAATCAAAGAAAAACTTTGATCCCACATTTACCAACAATGTTATCCTTTCTATGAAGCCTTGAAATCTAGGTTAACTTCTAATTTTTTTCTTCCTCTTTGCCTAATAGAAGATAGGCACCTTCAAAAAGGGGAAAAATTCCTTTTCCTAGACGTGGGATTTAGGCTTTAGTGTGAGATTTACTATAAGGTAAAACAACCCATTGTGGTCAAGTGATCCCATAGTGTACACCTAGGGAATGTTTCCATTATGGGGTTTTCGGTATGTAAGATTTCAACCACAATGCATGTCTTACATAACAGTAATGGAGTGATTAGTAACCTCATTAGGAACTTCCAACTTTTTAGTGTGAATTCATTTTAAGAATTGACTTCTTAGGCCTTTCATGTTGGAAATATTATGATTGCTTTAGGTGAACAAGATGAACATCATAGATCCAGATTTTGTTGGTTCTAGGATAGTCTACAAACTCTTTTGAGCGATGATGCACTGAACACTTCAAAAATTCATAACAAATTCATACTTTGCAAAAAAAATATAATTTCAATTGCTCTCACTTTTTCTCACACTTCTCTTTGTGTGTGAAAAAAATTGAAAAATTTCACCAACAACATGAGGATAAACTCTTCATTCTGACTACAATGGGTTGTTTTACCTCATATTGATTTGATTCTCTTGTAAGTAAGTAAACATCTAAATGGCTTCTGACCAGTAATGTAACTGAACAATGGACTGAAGATTTCGCAGCTGAGCTGCAAAGCTGAACTTCTGCACATTTTCATAGTTGATCCAAGAATAGAGACTTGATTAACAATGGATTAATCCTATGTTCGGGAAGAACTGGCGGCTAGTTTACAGTTAACTAGTGGAATTGGGGGAAAAAATGGTTGCAATTTAAAAACATGGACAAAATCTATTGAAAAAAGTTATTTTGAGTAAAAAAATAGAGAAAATAACTGAACTTTGTACTTGAAAAGTGATTCAATATGTGAATTGAACAAAAATAGCAGCTACAACTCAAAAACTTCCCTAGCATTGAATTAATCTAAACCTAAATTCTATGGCCAAAGTAGAAGTACCTATTTTAGACAACCCCACCCCATCCTAGTTTCAAAGGGAGACCTATTGTGGACAATAATTGCATGTACTATTCATTGAAAAGGATTTTCTATTTCTATCTTCTTGTCCATTCATCTCTCTTCCATCCTCGCTTAGATACAAGTGCCAAAGTTAACCGTAATAGGTGAGTCCATTGAGACCGGAATGGGTCCAATTGAAAAATTCACATTTATATTGAATAAAATAATCATTATTAGGGGGAAAAAATCATTTTTTCATTCTTCTTCATCTTTATGTTTGCACACATTGAGCTCAATTTCTCAATGAATTTCCCATATCCTGCAAGTTGAAATGCTTAAGTTATCACAAATAGGTACTTCTACTTTACCATTAACCCTTAAAGGGTCAGAAAGCCCTTTGCATTCATATATTATATTATGAATTCAATGATATTTGATTAGAAAAACATTGACCGAAGACTTTTTAATATGAAATAAATCAATGATCATACTAGTACCTAAATAACAATATATCACAATTTGTATATTAAACCACGATTGAAGAGCTATTAATAAGGCTAAATATACGTCGCATAAAGGGACTCCAAGGACCTTTCAAGTGTTAATCCCTTAAGGGTGTCATTGTTTTCTATACACTCTCCCCTGTTGTATACAGAAGGAAAAATTGAGTAGCACATGAATCCCATCCAACCTATAAATTCCAGACCAAGTCAAAGACACACTACTAGTCAACTAATTTTCCTTAAATGTTCAGAGAGGATCAAATAAAGTCAACATATAGACAACATATGCCAACTTTTTTTAGAGAGCAACATCCTTAACCCTTGAAAGGCTTGAGAGTTCTTTGCAGCTGTACAATATATTATGAATTTGGTGGGATTTGATAAAAAAAAAACATTGACCAAATACTTTTGAGGAAAAAGTAAGTTAATGATCATGATAGTGTATGTAAATAGCAATGATTCATATATTAAACCACAATTGAAGAGTTATAAAGCTAAATATGAGTTGTATAGAGGACCCCCAAGGGTCTTTCAAGGGTTAACAGGTTAAGGTTAGCTGTATTGGTGCCACTTCCCTGTTGAATCATCCCCTTCCCTTCCCATTTTGTCACCCAATTTTGTTGGGTTGAGTTTGTGTGTCCAACACTCCACTCCACTTCTCCACTTCTCCACTTCTCCACTTCACTTCACTTGAGGTGGGTGGCAGCCCAGCTCAAATGATTGGAATCTCAGGGTCTCTCCACACACATCTGGTAGTGCTTCAAAGTGATGGCCTCAAGTGAGGTGGTACTTGGGCTCCCTAATATTTTATGCCTGCTTTTGCAGCCCTCCGTGCTGGTCCATAACTCTCTTTCCAGGGCACTTGCAAGGACAGTTTTGTCATTGGGGGGCTTTCGCAGTTCCCAACTTTCCTTATTAGAAAGAAGGGGCAAAAAACAAAAGCGGCACTTGTCTTACTGAACGGTACATGGCTTTCCCCAGCCAATGGAAATTACTGCACAAAACGGAGCAGACTGCGTTTGGCAGCCGAGGATTCCACTTGACATGTGAATTTTCTGGCAAACAGGGGGACTCTCACCTTACCTTACAGAGCCACCAATTTTAAACAATTTCTTTCCCCTTTTTTTTCCCCATGGAGCTCAGTGAGCTCACTTTGGGTGTCACATGGGTCTGCTTTCCTAGAAAGACCCACATTCCTCAGTCCCACTCCCCTTTGTCTCCACACTTTCTTAATGAAATCTTTGAGAAGGCTTGAAGTACACTGCCATGATCTTGTTTTGAAAACAATTAAGGAGACCACTCCCTTTTTTTTTTAAATTTATTATGGAAGGTGCCTATAATTTGGAGGATTGGGGGGAAAAATTTGTTGAAAGTTTTTGGAGAGAATTTACAAAGCAACACCGTCAATTATGAACATCAATTATTAACATGTGCTAGTACTTGGTGTAATCAAGGGATCGGTTGGACAGATGGGGATGGAGCCCTGTGCTTCGTGGGTCGTCAATGCCCCCCAGTGGAGTTTGGGATGCTGCTGTCATTGAAACGCTGCCGACTGAAAGGGGTGTTGTTGGTAACTAAGTTAGATTTCACGTCCGCATTCATTTGGAGAGACGTGCGAAATAATTGCGATTGGCACGGACGCGCAACAAAAAAAATGGAGATAAACAACGTTTGGTGGGAGTGAGCAACCTAACGAGATTATTAGCAAAGGAATTCGTAGGTAGGGGTGTTTCATGGTATGTCCAAAGTTTCGTTGAATTCTCAAAAATCTAATCGGTGGAGAGCTTGAAATGGTGGGACCTAGGGGGCTTCACACTATATCCAAAGCCCCACGTTGCTCCAAGAAGCCTACATAGCAATGTTTTTAGGGAGTTGGGGCGCCAATGACATGGGACTTAGAGGCCAAATTAGGGCTGGTGAAAAGTAGGGACAAACCCTAAACCTTCATTGGCTAAACTTCTGTCCAAATCTGTCCAAAGCAGATTTGATGCTAAAAGTACCCGAAAAACAAGGATTCGATGTTTTGACAGGGTTTTTTTGGCACTTACTTGCTATAAAATATTTTATAAGAGACAAGTTGGGACTTAGAGTTGAGACTTTGGCCTTCACACTAAAAAGTCCCAAGTCCTAAATTTGATCAATTTTATTCACCTTCTATTACTAAAAAAAGTTGGGATTTGACTATGAATCGGGACTTGGAAAAGTAGGGTCTTACAACATAGTGTACCCCCCCACCCCTTTTGGTGCAAAAACAAAATCTTTGGCTCAATAAATTTCCACCTTCATAAATAGAAACTCACGTACTCTTATATTGTTCCCTTTATCTATCCCTCACAAGTAGACTAATGTACCCTTCTATTTTATTTTTTTATAACACCATCGCTTTTCATAGGAATTTTTTTTCTTAAAATAAAAATTTGGGGAACTCCAATTTCTTTGAAGTTTGCATGAATCGAAAGTCCATTTATTTAACCCCTAAAGGTCAAAGCCCTTGACTGTGTAGCCAAACTTGAAAGTTATACTTAGTATTCTCTATTTATGTGTGAAGTTTTTTGGTTTTATTCTTCCAAGGTGAAATCACATGTCTAATGTATTTCATTCAATTTTCAAACTTTTTGTGAAAATTTCAAATCTTCATGAATTTTTGAAGAGAAAATGAAGAAAATTCATATCAAATAAAAAACATACTTAAATAATGTGGAAATTTCAGAAGTACAATGCAGTAAAAAATACTATGGTCAAAAGAAAATCTTTGTGTCACTATATTAAAAAGAATGGTTATAGATCCTCAACTTCAAAGTTCAATGAAATGTTTATTTTGAGGAATATTTCAAATTTTGACATGGAGTTGAAACTATATTTTAGAAGCTTTACCTTGTTAATTTTTTTTAAATCAAGAGAAATTAAACTAGATGTCAATATCAAATTTTAACAAGAATAAACTAAAAGTATTGAAATGCACTATTTAGTATACCATTTCTTTTTATAAACTATCCCATATAAATAAATAAAAACTGAAATGTCTTGAACTTAGGTCAATGAAGTGGATATAGCATCAAAAAATTGCTTACAAAAAATTAAATGACAATCATCCATTCTTCAATATGCAACAAGTTTGTTGGACTATCCAAAGGACACTAAATGTCCTTTGCATTTTTCCAAGTTTAAGTTGGCAATGCCTAAAACAAACTTGAGCTATAAAACAATCTTGAAAATATGTAGATATAACTTGTTCAAAATGTGTGCATGGATGCATATAACAGTTTAGGGTACATCATGATTTGGAGTTTCAAAAATCCTTACATAGTATAATTGTAAAAATTCAAACACTTATAATTTCTTTTTAAATAGCTTTGTGTTAGTTGTTTGTCAATGTGTTAAAAATAGTCTTCTATGTAGATACTACACTAAAATATACGGTTTGTTTATGTGGATGGTAATAGGCATTTTTGCCTTACTGACTTTGGTTTCAAGTCTTTGACAAATGGACTACCTATTCATAGTACCCATATAACTCAACATTAAGGTCAATTAGACAATGGAAAGAATATAAAATACATTACTCATCATTATTTTTAATGGTTGAATTTTATTACAATGATGATACAACTTTCATCATTGTCAAAAGCATATTTTTAAAAATTTGAATTTTACATTAGATCTATAACAAACATTCATCGTTGAATATCAGCATATAACATGCACAAACCTTAAAACAAAGCAAGTTATTTTCTTACATTTCCCCCCTTTCTAAAATGTAACTACATCAAAACAATAGTGCATGCTCTTTGAACTAGTTGATCTTCTAGCCTTATTTTTTTTATATTGTTGATGCCTTAATGATTAGGTTGTAGCATTCAAAATAACATTTAAGAACTAAATAATTTTCACTTCATTGTGCCAAAGTAGTGATGCATGATCATACTGACTTTGCCTAACCATACCCAAGTTACAAAACAAATTCTCAATACTTACCCCTTTTAGGACCAAGGGGTAGTTCAAATTTTCAAAACTCTAAAGGTGTATAATAAAATACAATTTAGAATAATAATTTCATATGACTTTTAAAAAATGGTTGTAAAATATGACCCATGAATCATATCTATATGATTAGATCAACTAGCATACAAACTAATATCTTTCAATAAAATTTTAAGCCCAAAATTGGAAATTCTTTTTTAAATTGATTGTAGCTTGAATATTTGTGATTTTCAAAAGAAATCCTTTAACCTCAAAATGCTAAGTTCCAACCGTAGAGATTAAAGTAGCTCATTTAATTACAAAAAGTCTATACAAACTTCCACATACTCCTTCTATCTTAAAGTAAATATGTGATTTTAAAAATTTGTTTGTCTCAAATTAAATTCAATGTATCAATGGTGCATGGAAATGAAATACTAGATGGGCACATTTGTTGGTGTCAATTGGGCAATGCAAAGTAACAAACAATTCAAAGTTGAATCACCATCCAAAGTTGATCAAACTAGAATCACAAGAGATGATTGAATTTGAATCACACGCTCTAACTCATAAGTTTATTGAAAACGTTGACAGAAGCTAATCAAAGCTAAATTAGAGGTTTTATTGCACTTTTAGTATAGGATCTTATTAAAGAACAATGTTGACAAAATGTCCATTGAAGTTCAATCACAAGCTCTAGTTGCAATTGAATTACACGAGCTAATCAAAGAACAATGATATGAACTTATTGAAGTTGATTGAAATGATTTGATCAAATTGAAGCACATGAGTTGATCAAAGTTGAATTATAGGAGTTGATCAAAGTTGAATCACAAGCATTGATCAAAGTTGAATCAAAAGAGTTGATCAAAGCTAAATTATAGGAGTTGAGCAAAGCTAAATTATAGGAGTTGATCAAAGTTGAAGTACAAGAGTTGATCAAAGTTATTTGCACCAAAATTGGCAATATAATGATTGATATTCATTGCACTGGAATTGGGGGTAGAATAGGAAGAACTTGACAATTTCATAGCCTATTTTTAATATGGGCCACTTCAATTTTGATTTCAAAACTTTTACACCTATTGGGGTTGAGTAGAAGCTACAATAACTTTGCATTCCCATCCAAATAGGAGCACCTTACACATAAATCTAGACTTTTCGAAGAAACCTCATATTTATTTTGAAACAAGGGGAGTACTAGGTATGAGTATAGAAAACAAAACCTGTAAGATGTTTAATATTTGCATTTATAATGACAACAATATACCAAAGAATACAATAAATAGATGCAAGAATACAACGAGTAGATGAAAGATGTGTGCATGTTATATTTGCAATTTTATACTTTATTTCAGCAAAGTTATTTCACTTTTTTATAAATCATTTTTTAGATAAGAGCTTCTTCATTGATACTAAAGTCTATTTTGAATATAAAGTATTTTTAAATATTATATAATAAAATATAAAAATTCCTTCAATTTAAAAAAATCCTATCATTAATAGTATTGACAAAAATCATGAAATTTCTTAATAGAAAGAAATAAGAAGCTCATTGATCATTCACCAACTAAAATTTCCAAATCATGAAATATTGGTTATTTCTTTTATTCATTCAATTGTCAATATCATTTTCAATTTTTTTGGTAGAAGACCTATATTCTAAATTTTTGTATTGAAAATCTTCAAATTTACCACACTAATCCAAAGGCAATATATGGAACCCTGTTCTAAAAAATAATTTTAAAAACAAACATGGCAATATTTTTTTTACAAAGAATTATATAACAAAGGCAAAACTTTAGGGAGAAAAAAAAACATTATACCTCATTCTAATTAATCATAGATTGCCCATGACACACATATTGGAGGGTCACATTTTTTAAAGTGTTATTATATCCAATAATTACATCTATTAATATTGATCCATTCAAACTTTATAAGATGTTTGTATTAGTTTCCTAACATTTGAAGGTATGAATTTCAATATTATCTTCTCTACACATTTAATAGTTCATAAAGTACAAAAATATTTCATTTCAAAACTTTTCTAATTAAGAAATGACTTTTTTCAAATGAATTCAATAATTAAGTAATATATAAACATCTTCAATAATGACCAAAATTAAAACTTCACTTATTTCGCTTTTTGACATGCAAATAGTGCATTTGAGCAAATAGTCATTCATACACATCCCATAGTTGATTTTTAAAATATATTCCAAAAGGGACATATGTCAAATGGGATTTTTTTTGGAATTAATCATAGACTATAATCTTTCATTTCAATATATAATATCTTGAAATCCTCAATTCAATAAAAAGTATGGCATTGCAAATTTGTACTTGCACTCATAATCAAATTCATACATGTATATACATATATTTATATAATAAATTTTATTTGCAATTGCATTTACACCTTAAAGTTGTTTTTTATTGATTTTTCTCCCCTGTATTCAAGAGCCAATGTATATTGTCAATTTTGGTACCATGCATGATTTTAAAATATTTATTAATTCAATAGAAAATCCGATTGTGAGGATATTATTTGTTAAAAATGTATACAATTTAAGAAGTTATTAGGAAATCACTCTTCTTAATTACACATTATAACACTCTTTTCACATTCTTGGAAATTTGGATGATCTTAAGGTTCATTTAGCTCTAAGGCTCCAAATTTGACACTTTTTATAATTCTACCATCTACTTTAAAGCCTTGAATGGCCACCAACCTTCATTCTAAAATGCCACAAGTAGGTATCCTATGCTTTCATCTTTCAAAATTCATAGAATATTGTGTGAATATTAAAAAGCTATGAAATAACTTTGGGGTGGTGTTTACTCGAGTAAACTAACACTATTACTCCAAATAAAGATAATTTGTACCACCCTTCATTTTTTTCATTTTTGGGTGCTTCTCCCTTGTGGATTACAAGATGAGCCTTTGAGTACTATTCATGAGATCCAATTAAATACACTTAGGTGCCAAAACCATGTTAGATTCTTAAGGGTCAACTTCATCTCAAACCATTCAAAAGATGACATGTGCCATTTTTCAAATGAAAAAATGACTTAACCCATAAAGAATCAACATGTTTAAAGCCCCCAAAACGCTTTAGAATACCCATACTTTATGACAAAGAATGAGGGGAGTCCATCCAATTAGATTTGTTACAGGAAAAAAATATTTTAACAAAGTTGGAGTTTTCTAGAGACTAGGTTTCTTGTCCAAGGAGGTGAGCCTACCCAAGAAACTTGACCTCCGGAAAACTCCCCTTCCAGAAAGTGCTATCACAAAGGTGACCATGTCATCTTTTTCATCCATACTTAAAGTTCTCCATTGGACAAATCTTGGCCATAGTTTGAACCCAATCCGGTGAAGAATGAAATTTGCTCCAATCATATTACTCCATTTCCCTACAATTCTTCATCGGTGCACTTCTCCACCATAGTTTGAAATGGTCTCATCCCTTGAACAAAGTACTACTTGTGTTTGTAGGTTGAAACCCAAACTTTTTGGTATAAACAAACCCTTAGTGACCAATTTCATGAAATTCCGATAAATCATATTTCTACACAAAGGTATAAACAAAAATGTGCCCAAGTTTGAAAAAAGAAAAAGGATGGAGGCATTTAGGGGTTAAATGTGAACCTGCTTCTAATATTGCTCTCCCTAAGTTAAGTTCTGATGAATGACATCATCATCAGATGATTACACTAAATAGTGAAATCAGGTTGCCTGAACAATTAGGTTGCCTTACTCAGGAAAGTTACCTCATGACTCACCACTCGTCCAGATGGAGGCACAAGCAATTCTCTAAACTGAGTCATGAACGAGTGTACCAACCCATGCAACACACATGATTCCTACATTTCTGCATCCATCTACACTAACTATACATATTTATATACTGTGGAATGTCGAGAATTTAGTGTGGGGCAACCTAATTTCACTTTTTAGTGTAGCATCCAGTATAATTAGTTTAGGAAATGAGTCTGATTTATTTCTTTGTTTCCTCTCACTTGCCTCTGTCTTTTTTAGATTTAGATTTCTCCCCTTTGTCTTTTTTTTTTTTTATAATTTTTATAATTTGGGAAAGGGCAGAAGTTGGCGGTATTGAGGCCCCACTCTGCCTTCCTTATTAGCATCTTCTAATTTAATTCTCCCCCCCCCCCCTGGCTGAGTGGAGCCAGTGCTTCGCCAAATTCTGGAGAGCAAATCATGCGAGATCATGCACTTTCAATTATTTCCATCCACAAGCCATTCCCCAAATAGCGAAGCGAATAGCGTACCGGTAGTGTAGAGTAGTGAATCCCGGCACGGCACTGTACACTGTACACTGTGCAACCAACGAACATGACCCTCCGCCTACTTTTCTGTGGAAACTACTAATTTTGTGTCCCACTCTCTCTATGAATTACCGGCCCCAATAAAACACTTCCCTGATCATCCCGTCCAACTCGGATCATGGATAATACGCATCATGAGACAAATGAGAGGGAAGCCAAAAAAACAGAAAAAAAAACAAGCAGAGGCTATTTTTATTTATTTTCATTTGTGGGCTAAGTAAGTAGTTTACACAAATAGAATACCTCATTTTCTGAGGAACTGAATATGTGGGTACCCAGGAATATGACGCCAACTGAGACAGTAGCCCTGATCACACGCATTAGGGCCCTCTTATTAAGCTTAGTTCGTTATGGTGATTATTTTTTGGGTTATGATAAAAAATTTAAAAAAATTATTGCACCTTAATTAGGTTTAGTGACTCCTGGAATCACTGGCTGAAGCTGGAGTGGATCCCTCCCCCACAGACACGGCAATACATCGATTTTACCTACTTTAAAAATTTGATGAAAATACTTTTAGTAATTGTTTTGCAGAACTTGAGTGGTCCGTTCAAATTTAGGCCCCAGTTGAGAAAAAATCTAGGCCCGAGCATGATTTTTTCTCATTCAAATATGGGCCCAAGTTTGCAATGTGAGTCATACACACCCTTTTTTTTTCTTCTAATTTCCAAAGGAGGGGGGGGGCTTGAATTTCGTGGAGCCGGGGCGTCCGTCATGCAGTGGCTGCGTGGGGTCATCTGACTGGGAAATTTGCTATAAATCTCGAGTGCCACTGCATGTTTTCTCACGATTTTATTATAATGCACTAGTCCAGTAGTCCAGTTCCAAATTAATCTTGAGTAGGCTCGACTCCAGCCGTGATTATGACCAATGATGAGCAATGGCTAAATTTGTTAGGGTAATTCTGCTTTCCGTTAAAAATATAAAAAGTAAAAAGTAAAAAGTAAAAAATGGCTGGGGACCGCTCCTCAGGTTCAATGTATTTGTTTTCCCCTCTATCAATGGAAATTGTCAATTTTGTTTCAAGAAGAAAAATAAAATTGAACTAGTGTGGTAATTAGTTATTCATGGCTCGCAACCTACCCCCGTTAGTTAACTTGTACTCTGTATTATAAATTCACATTTAAGAAATTCTTTTGTGTGGGTATTTGGGGTACGGCTTTTCATTTTTCATTTATTTTCATTTATTTTTAATGCATGGACAATTTCCATTGATATGGGGAAAAAGTACATGGACTTTTTACTTACTTTTCATGATTACTTTCAATGCAATTGAGACTCATTCTCATTACTATCAAACTATACAAACTAAGGTAGAAACATCCAAAACCATTGTATCTAATCCTTGTTTCGTAGAGTGCCTTTAAAGTGTTCCTAAAGTTCCATTAATGTGTTTTACACATGTTTAACTTTGATTTGCTAACGCACTTGAAGGACACATACTAAATTCTGATTTGCTGATAGCTGAATTTTGCGTAGTTCACTTTTAGGTGCACCTATGGGACAACTCTAGTGGTCTAGAGACTCGCCACTTTGAAAAATCATAAAAATTACATATCACATCGAATTTTTTTTAATATTCATGATTTTCTCTTGCTAATACTACAAAAATATTATTTTTAGAAAAATATGCCTCTAACCATGTTGAATTGTTTAAAGTAAAGTTTTTAGGTGTTTCTACTTTATACCTTAATAGAGAGGGCACCTTTCTGCAGTGCTTTGATAGTATATGGCTACAATTGGACTTCTTTGGCAAGAGAATCCACCTTATAATGAGTTGGAAACTCGCTTTCTAGTCTTGGTGTTGTGTTCTAGACTTCCTTTGTGTGTTGCTTGTGTTAGTTGGTTGTTTTTTAGACTTTAGAAATTCAAAATATTTCTACCAATAACTTGTTCGTTTGGTTTTGTGTATTTTGCCCCAATCAATGAAAATTGTCCATGTATTTCAAGAAAAAAAATCTTGTTTTGATTAAGGCCAATTAAACAAAAAAACAAAAAAACAAAAATCCATTTTGAACATTGAAATTATTATTAAATATATAGTGACGAAAGAAACTAAATACAAAATTGAAATGTTTCCATTCAGACAACAATATCATAAGTACATATACAAAAGTTGTAGTTTGTGACTTACTACACATTATCATAGAAGTTTGAAGCAAAAATTAGTTGAGATTTGAAAGGAAATCGATTTCAAAGTCAAAGTTAGCCATGTCCAAATCTCAATTTTATTCAACTTGATTTGGAATTACTTTGTTTGTTACCAATTATATTATTAAAATTCTAGGAAAAAAATTGTGCCTTGGCCTGTTGGTATACATCATTTCAAATTGTTGTACATAAAAATTAAAGGAAATTACAACAATTTGACAAACATGTAAATAATGTTTATTCTCACAATATCTGAATTTTTTGGAGAATTGAGAGCATGTAGTAGCATTAGCCATTGTAGAAAGAGTATAGGTTGCAATATGGACCATTGTTACATCTCAATGCCTTTGCATTTGAAATATTTGTTGAATTGGGCAATGTGTCCAATTTGTATTTCACAGCCATATGATGTGTTTTTAGGTTCATAGTCAATATTGTCAAATTAAATCATTTTTTTATTCTATATTCCAAAATATCAACAACCTATTCTTTATTCCATTTTTTTTGCACTTTGAAAGCTTAAAATACATTTCTTTTGAACTTTTCTATCATAGTTTTCTTCATGTGAGCTCAAGGAGTGCACCAACTAGACTATGATGTTGATCACTATCATCTCCATTTTTGTTGAAAATTTCATACTATTTCAAATATTTTGTAATTACTATGATTTTTACAAAGAAGTTAGAGAGAGATAAAACTATTGGCATTTGATCAAGTGGGAACATGGAGTGTTTTTTGAGGGTTAAAGTAGAATAATCCAAATGCCACGAGTCATCAAATTCCAACATCTATTCAACCCCCACCCCACAATAATACAATATTAACAACCCTTTAGCATCATGGCAATCAAGAGTTAGGGAAGGGAGGGGAAACATCAACATGTGAATTTACCCACATTTTACCAACTTTGTCTCCATATACTTTGAAAAATCACAAAAAATTCATTTCTTGTCACAATGTCTTCATTCCACTTGCAAATGGCTTCTCTTCAATTATTCCATCTTTGAGAAAATATGTGAGTTGACAAACAACTTCTCCAAGGCATTTAGATAGTAATTTTGGATGGTAATAAATTGCTATTCTCATCTAGGGACCCAAATCCAACATGTAACAAATTTGTTGAAAATGGTGCAACTATTTCCAACCAAAGCTAAGAATGTGTTTTTTACTCCTTTTCAAAGTCGTGACACATGTCTCAAAGTAGTGAGGAAGAAAGTATGAAGTAGTAATTTCATAATTGGAAAATTCTATTCATTGGGTATGGGTTCAAATCAACTTTTGGTTTCCAAAATTTATACTAATTTCAATTCAAGGCATAAAAAATTACCAAAAAATTTGCAATCCATATAATTTCTATCTTTCTACAAGCAAACAAAATTACATTGCCTAGTATTTTTCCAAAATATGGGTGGAATCACTAGCCTCCAAAGAACCAAACAATATAATAAACTTGGGTAGCTCACTACAAACACAACTTATTTTTTTATTTTTTAAAATTTTTTAGCATGTGCTTGAGGAGTAGCTTTAAGACCCAACAATTTTCATAACCTTTGACTACATGGTTAAAAGTTTATTGCAAGATATGTAGTTTTTTCCCAAGGTTGGACAATCTAGATTTATCAAAAAAGATTAATTTTTTCATGATCAATAATTTGAAATTGGTTTTCTAAACTTATAAGTATGTGAAAAGCTTTGAATCATTCCAGTTTGATTAATGAGCCAAAGATTATGAAGAGTTCGAATTTGTGATCAATCATAGAATCTCTACACTAAAATAAACTTTGAAGTCTTTTATTTAATTCCATTTTCAATATTTTTGAACAAAAATCACTTTGGTACAAATTGTTTATTACTACGTTACAACCATTGGAATAGGTATTTTTCAATTCCATGACTCAATTCTTAACAATTTTGTATTTTGAATCATTGTCTACGTCTTTCTCCTTACTATTTTTTTCCCATTTGTTGTATAGTTCCAAATAATTTGAAACTTTTTAAGCATGTAGCCAACTTGCCTTGAAGAATGATTGCAAAGAGGCACCACCATTTTAGACATTCTATCATACAAATGTGACCTTGCAAAGCATAGTTGCTTGGTTTTATGCGTGGCCCTCCAAAGGATTTTTGTCTTTTCCAACACTAATATCTTGCAATCTATATAGTGGAAATTTTAGAAAAAATTTCCACATCTTCTTAAAATAGTGTATTACAAGATTCTATGGTTCTTTGTATCCTAAAATGTTTTTTTTTCAAAAATTTGGTGCTTGTACTAGAGATGGCAGTTTTGAAGTGGTTCTAGTGAAAATATAGTTAAAAACTATAGGGGTTAACCTTTGAAGGACCAAGGAGCCCATTTTAGGCTTTTTGAGAATTCATGTAGTTTTTAATGACCTCATAATTTGGAATTTTTGCATGAATTTCTTAGGGTGGATGATTTTCAACATAATCTACTTGTAAAGCTTTGTTTCATATCATTATAATAAATATTGCAAAAGATAGAAGGATTTTTTGATTTCAATGTTAAATCAAGTAGCAAAAAATATATTTAAAATTTTTAATTAGTATTTTTTGAATTTTAGATTGATACCTATTCCCCAAAAATGAACCATTGAATTCCAAATAACAAGGTAAAAGTTTTGAGGTGTTTTATTTTGTAGGCAATGAAGGTAGAAAAAACAAATGAAGTCATTTTTTGTCCTCGATTTTGAAAATTCTATAATGAAAATAAAAATAAAGGATGTCAATTGTTTTTTAGAACATTCTCACCATCACGATTAATAATCCTAAAATTCTTCCAAGAATTATAAGCAAATTACTTATATCTTTCATTTAGTAATACCTTCCACTTTACAATTTTTCTAAAAATGAACATGAAAGTTTTTTTTGTTTAATTTTTTAATATATATTTTCAACCTATTCTCCAACTTATAGACTAATACACACAAGTTCTAAGACATATACTTTTTCCCCTATAAATGTTGTACAACAAAACTTCACCTTTTGGAAGGACTAGAAAAATTTACATCTTGAAGTTTAGGCACGTTGAACTTGCAATCAATGGGGATATTTACTCTAAAATTTTTGGGCAATGTACTTGGACAAGTTAACCAAAAGATCTTATAGTTGGTTTTGTTAAAAAGTAAATATTGATGAAGGATTTTTTTGGGTGGTGGTAGTGGGGATAAGAACGATAATCATTAGATTGAAAGAAAAAAAAAAGGAAAAAAAAAAAAGACAATCAATTCGGCTCTCTTTTCGGCAGCTCAACCTAGGACCACGTTGAGAGAGACAGATGCCACTCCAATTTGTGTAGAGATGAAGATTTTGACCTTGCTTTGAGGACAAGTATTTTGAAGGTTAAATGATCGGCTAGGTATGTTGGCACATGGTGTTAAACAAGGGTTGTTACTGGGGGTCTTAGGAATGAATTAAGACCTACTTCTGGACTGGATTCACATTCCAAACATCACCCGTAACACCAAGTGCGAACATACCTACAATATTACCCATGTCAAGGTTGTTTGGCAGACTGACGGACAGCAATCAGGCCACTAACTTAACCCCACTTATGGTAAGTTAAGTTAAGCTTTTGTCAGTTGCAGAGTCCCGTCCTGTTCTGTTGTGCTGCCCAGAGCCACTTGGAAGGGGAAGTGGAAGTGTACGCCTAACCCATACCCTAACCTTGATGATGATGATCCGTAACCTGGCTTAACTTACAATAATTTTGAACCCACGGCAGGGCCTGTCGGCTGGCTGGCTGGCGCTCTTTCAGAAAAGTAGCGGACTGAGGAACTGATCACTTGCCCCTTCCAGAGGATCAAACTAGACTACTCTAAGTTAAGGTAGAGCAGAGGAAGTACAAAGTTAACCAGAGTTCACAGAACTGGTGAAATTTCACAACTTGAAATTAAAATTTTCAGTAGCTCAATGTACATTGGAGAATCTTTTGGAAAAAAAATCAGATTTTAACCAAGACTGCAACAAGCAATAGAATTTGATAGTCAATTTGCAACTTCCTCCACATTGGAATTTATTAACATCTATTTGGTTTGTTTTGTGTTATAGTACTTGATTCCAACAATCCTTGACAACTTGTAGAATCCTTTCTTTTTTATTTTTATTTTTTTTTAATACTATTCACTCTCAAGGTAGCCCAAGTTAATGCATGCTTGTTGAAGGTAGCATATTGCACTAAATTCTGTAAACTAGTTTGGGGTCACTAGTAATAAGAGCACCTCCACCACACTCTAAAACATTTGTGTAAGTGATGTTGTAGCGTGTATGCGGCACTTTAAGACTCCACTGCACTTTTGCTAAAGGCTCTCTGGGTTTGGGGTCAACGATCCAAGCCTCCGCCCATGCCATTTTCAAGGCGTTTTTTGAGAGCAAATGAGAGCTCACATAACTATTCTTGCAGCAAAAGTTAGTGTGCCCAAGAGTCCCAAAACTACCATCTTCTATGACGGAAACAAAAGTTATTAGATAAGGTGTTGCCGAGACATGAAGCGTGCGTGCACTGCAACTGTGTTGTTCTGTGAGAAGAGGGGACGGCATCGAACCTGCCACGCAAACCACAGTCTTTGGAAAAAGTTTTCCACGGTCCACATGATGTGCATGAGGTGGAGCTGCTCCAACTTAAATGCAGACTTGCAGTGCAGTTTGTATGGCGAGGTTAGTTAGTGGCCATGTTCCGTAACTGAATTGATAGATGGGGCACATGATTGATTCATCATGCACACACTCATGCTCAGGGGGAAGGGGTGGATATACCACTCATACATTCCTCAGCGGAGTAGGATACGAGGAGGAATCAAATGACTTTGAAGGAGAGGGAGCGGGAGCCTGCTTGCCAGTGGAAAGCTCAAAAAGATTCTGGCGCTGCAGGCCGTCTTGGTTAGGGGGAATGGGATTCCTGTGGGTACAGGCACTCGAACCACGCAAGAGTGGCTACTGAATGCCAAATCAAAAATGCCCGGTTTTGGTCGGAATGAGACTGAGCAGAAGGAGGAGCTCCAGTGGGGCGGCTGACATGCGAGATAGACGGACAGAGGAAGGGATGGATGGGTTGTTTTTTAAGGAAGGGGGAATGAATGGAAGAACCATTGCATTAAGAGAGAAAAAAAAAGAAAAGAAAAAGTCACTGTACAAAAACAGACAAGCCAAAAGGCTTGTCAATGAAGAAAAATGAGCACAGGCAAAGAAGATGGTATTTTCTTTGATGGGGTCAGAGAGTGGCACAATATTAAATAAGAACCATTGCATTACAAAAAAATAAGGTCGCCGTACAAAAACAACCAAGTCAAAGGCTGGACAATGAAGAGGAACAAGTGCAGATAAAAATAGGCATGGATGGAATGGAGTATACCCTATGCAAACTCATTTAACCCCTAAAGGCCCAGCCTTGTATTTTTGGAAACATAATTTTTTGAGGTAGGTATATGTGAATAGAGATTTTTTTTTTAAATTTTCACACGACATGTGGCTTTAAGGTCCAATAATTTTCATAACTTCTGACTGTATGGTCAGAAAGTTATTGTGTGATATGTAGTTTGTTTTTCAACTTGAGCAATTTGGGTAGATTAAAAAAAATCACTTCTTCATAAATAAAAATTTGAAAGTTATGAATCATTCCATTCTGATTAATGAGATGAAAGTTGTGAGTTCTAGTTTGGAAGGAGTTATGGATTCTCTACTCTAAAATAAACTTTGAAATCCTTTATTGAGCCTAATTTTCATCATTTTTTGAAAAAAATAAAATCATAAGATGTAGATTGTTTTTACAACATTACAACCATTGGGATTGACATTTTTCTATTCCGTAATTAAATTCTTATGAATTTAGTATTTTGAATCATTATCTACTTTTTTTCTACTTACTATTTTTTTCTTGGTATGTTGTACAATTCCAAATGATCTAAAAATTTTGAAGCATGTAGCTAACTTGCCTTGAAGAATGAATCCAAAGAAGCACAACCATTTTGGACATTTTTTCATACAATTGTGACCTTGTGAAGTGCATCTACTCATTTTTTCATAGGGCCCCAAAAAGATTTTTGCCACTTCAAACGCTAAGATCATGCAATTTGTTAATTTTGAGAATTTAGTCATAGAATTGAAATGTCAATCCCAATGGTTGCAATGTTATAATGAACTATTTCTTGAAAAGATGCAAGTAAGTCTTGTTTTTGCAATTTTCTCCTTTCCTCCTTTCGAAAAATCTAGAGTTGTTGATGTATTTAAAAAAATTCCAATCCTCCTTCTTATGTTGTCGATTTTGAATTGCACAAAAAAACTAAAACTAAATGAGATGTGACTATATTGAAGGAGGTCAAATGGAAAAGAGAAGGGAGTGATTTATGTCCGGGTGAATGTGCAATGACAAAATAACTGTCTTGAAAGGAGGCTTCCTACCCAGTCTTTTGGCTCTATTGAGTGATCTTCCCCTAGTAATCATTTATGGAGAGGTTGTCTCTATTTGAAAGCAATATTTAATTTTTTGGGTATTTGGATGCCATTTTTAATGCAACATGTTGAGTTCTATGATCTACTATTTTTTCTTATCATATAGCATGACTACACTCTATATGGAAGAAGACAAAGCAAAATGTATGTGGAATTTATTTTGTATATTTTAGTACAATATAGATGCTTGAATTTGTGGAAGATTAAGACACTTTGTGTCACATTCACCCTTCATCAACTTCTTTCTATCTTTATCAGACTTTATAGAAGTTAAATCTTCTATCAATGTTAGGTATATCCACCTAATAACATAGAGGACTCCTATAATATATGTGTGGCAATTTGAAACCTTCAAGTGACTCTTCTAGACTAGTTATGTGGCTTCTTGAAGCCTTCTAGTAACCTTTAAGATTTCGTAGTGATTGCTAGTTTTTTTGCTAGTTTTCTTTGAAAAAACATTAAGATGTAGTGATAGTATATATTGAAGGCAAGATGGAGGAAACTTCAAATCTTGTAGCACAATTCTTGAACCATTGTTGTTGAGTTTTATATTACATTATGAATAAACACCTTTTGAATTTTTTGTATTACATACTTTTATCTTCTTACATAGTTGTAGGGTTTATTAGAAAGTTGATAGGTATTGCACACTCACTCTTTGGATCTTACTAGATAGTTGGAGGATTTTGGAAAAGTTGATAGGTATTACTTATTCATGGTTTGGGTCTTCTTGAATAGTCGCGGGATTTATTGGTTGATAGGTATTGTATATTTTTGTTCTTGTATTACATTAGATTAATTTGCTCTTAATCCATAAGTGTTCAAGCAACCATTGTCCAACTTTAGACAACAATTTTAGGTACAAAGAAAAAATTCAATTTTTAAAATAAAAATATTGGGATGTTTTTCAATATTTATATTCAAAACTAATACCGCTACAATCAAACAAACATTATAAGAGAAATAGCACAAAGTCTTTAGGAGTTGTGTAGTATTGAAAAATTTACTATTTGGAGAAAGTGTTGGTGTTCTTGTTTGGGGGAAAAAAGTGACCAGTAAAAAGAAAAACAAAACAAAACGTTATGGAACTTATATTTTATAACACATTTGTGTTTTGTCGGAACCCCTTGGGCTTGTAAGGTTTATCCCTGAACGCCTAAGGCCAATTTTTAGCTTCTTGGAATTTGCTCTAAATTGAACAAATAGTCAATATTTTGATAAATTGTAGCAATTATTTTAATGAAAATATCACCTATGAATTGAAAGATTATAATGTTTAATCATCAAGGTGTTAAAACTATGAAAATCTTTTAGCTCTCCTTTTGTATACCAAATCTAAAAATTGGTCATAGGGAAAATATGAGGTTGAGACTTCTCAAAATCTACTCTACTATATTTTTTAAAGGAAATTTCTTATGTGATTTTTTCTCTAAGATTTAATGTACTCAGGGCTCATTTCCAAGAGCCCTTAACACTATAGAAAGCTAAGATTGCAATGGATACCCTTGAACAAAATTCCTTAAATAGAAAAACCATAAAAAAAATTGTCAAAAATATAAACTACTAATAATAGCAATTTAGTTGGATATTATTTAACTTCAAAGTATTGTCAACACTAGAATTTGGTGCTTTGAGCATTTAGGGGTTAACAACTCGCATAACCATGATCCCATTGTGAAGAGCAAAGCATCTAGAAATATTCAAAACTTCATAAAAATTTCGAAAAGATGTGTTGTAGAAGCTAAATGGTGGTGATTGTTGTGTTAAAATAATATGAAGTAGGGTGTGGAATTCCAAAACACAATTAATCTTATGACCTACAAGTTGACTTCTTTTGTCATTGTCCTAAAAAAACAATTGAAGTGCTATCATGACTTCAAGTGTCCCTGAAATGCCAAAGTCTTTCTTCACTAGTCTTTCAATAATTATAGGAATTGAAATTTTGGAGCCAAAATACTCAATAGGCTGTATAAAATGCATCTAAACAAACATGCACATGCAAATTTGTCCCCTCTAGAAACAACGGGACTTACTTTAGGGATTCAAGTAGTCTTTTCTAAATGCGAATGTGTGTTAAAAGCAAGGTACACTTTGCTTCCTTCAATGTACTAGCACTGGTACATTTCAAGAAGTGCGGTCGCTTCTACTGACTACAACATTTCAATTTCAGAAATTCATAACTAATTCCACAAAGGTTCAAATAACATGAAACAAATTGGGTTAGTAGACGCATGCCAATTCCATTTTTTTCTTTTTTCCTACAAAAATCTCCTGACAATTGTGTGGATGAGTGTAGCTTTTCTGAAAAGGCAATCAGCTCGTAAATGTGTTCACCTTAAATCCAGCTTCCATCAATTTTCTACAACTATAAACTTATTACCTTTCCGCCTTCCCTCCTCTGACGAGGCAAGGATATGGTTGCATGTCCAGGAGCCACCCCTGGAACGCCAGATGGCCAACCCCCACCGTACTCCCTCCTTTCTGCTCCGCATCTGCCATAACTGAACTAGTTTATGTTATTGCATTAATTCGCCCTCAAATGATTATCACACTCCATCTCTTATTAAGCTTACAACAGAGAGACAGCCAGACGTCATTCCAAAATGGAAACAAAAAACAATTCACGAGGCCTGTGCAAAAGCAGGCACTGGGGGGAGACAGTAAACGAAGTTAAATAATCAGCATCAATCAACCCCAGTCAGTCCCCACCCAACAATACGTAGAGTATAATGCCTCGTCTCCGTAATGTACTAAATATTATACGGTACAGTACTGTATAGTGTCGAAGGGTACTCTACTCTACTCCACCTGTAGGGTTGGTAGGGGGAATCGAATTGCGAACGGAGACCAAGAAAGGTTCGCCGCCACTTTGAGGAAGGGAAGCGGCATCAGGATCCAAGCTTCGTAACTTCAGTGATTTCTTCTGTCCACCAACTTGGACTGGAACTTACAGTAGTATTAAGGTTGAGCCTCCAGTAGAAGTAGAAGCTTAGCCTTTGGACCCACAAGGATTCTTTGGGTACTACTGTACTCCCATTTGGCGGTGGTAAGTTATGAAGCTCAGTGACCGAACAAATCCAGTGAGGGACGGGGTGCACTGACCCGTCCCTGAGCATGATAAAATTTGCAAATTTTGAAATTCATATTTGCAATCGGAGGTCCTAAATAAGTTATCTACACTGAAAAATAGAGTTTTTTTAAGGGGATCCATACTAATTAATCGACATTGCACACTATACAAATAGTTATTTTTGGCTATACATCAATAGTTACTGAAGTGTTTGAGGATGTACACCATCTTTCAAACATCTATAGTTTTTCACAGTAAGTTCCTTCGATTTTTGGGTGCCCTCAATCTCTGAGGTTCCAAAGTTCCTATGGAGGACTCTTGGGAATATAGGTAGGTTTGTGTGATCTCAATTTTTGACCTAATTTTTGGAAATGTTTTCGGAAAATAGGAAATCAGATTAGCTTTGGGGGAATATAATTTTTAATCCAATCGGTGCCCATGAGCAAAAGTTATGCTATTTTAGGTCCAAAAAGCAACTTGAGGGACAATCCCAAAAAAATCATTGAAAAGGATTTTTTTTCTAATTATTATTTTTTTCTCAAAGATTATATCTTTATCTACATTTGAAGCTTTGATTCATTCTATTTGGACTAATGATGAGAAAGTCATGGACAATCTTGTTTTTCGGGCAATCTAAGCATCTTCTAGAAAAAATAACTTATAAAATCCATTTGTAAATAAAAATTTTACAATTTTTCAAAAAAAATTGTTAGACAAGGTTAATTTTGTTTGCTAGAACATTTTCACCATTGGAATTCTTGTATTTCAACTCCCCCCTAGAGCTATTAATGGTTTACTTTTTCCTTCAATCTTGAACCTATTTCTACTTAACAATTTTTTATTGAGTGAAAATTAAGTGTTTTTTTGTTGAATTTTTTTCCTAGATTTTCAACTTAATTCTTTTAGTGCCTTCACCTTAACCCATACATTTTTCAACCCACTTACAAGTTTTAGTTCATAAAGACACTGATTTGGGGTGAGGGTGAACACGCTTGACCCCTCTAAGTCATTTTGGGGGGTACATAAAAAAGAAGACCCCCTATTTTGAATTTGATTAATTTATCTACAACACTTCTCCTACACTGAATAGGGATATTAAGGGTCTATCATGTAGGTCGTGCTCATCATACGTACATATCTTGATGCACCCTCCATCTCGCACTCTATTGTTAAATCAATGCCATATCTATTACAAAGAGAAAAAATAAATTAAATTTTTTCCCATATCTAATTGTAAGATCTTTCACCAGACTAGTATAAAAATGTGTAAGAGAATTTTAAAAATTTTGACCACATAGATTGCAAGATATTTGCATTTTTAGTGAAGAAAACAAGGTTTTTTACACCTTTCTCAACTAGAGTTTTTGACTTTGAATCTTTTTAGCTTAAAATTTTTACAATATAGATTTTGAATTTCTAATTTTTTATGTTGAAGAATTGAGTTGAAAATGTAGGAATTTCTTTTAGAAAACACACTTCATTTTCACTCATTAAATAATTATTAAGTAGAAGTAGGTTTAAGATTGAAGTAAAAACTAAACTATTAAAAGCTTTGAGATGAAATTGAAACACACTAATCCTCGGGGGGGGGGGCACTTAGAGTGTCCATTAAAAACCACATGCGAACAAAACTTTGAACCCCCTATATACTTTTTGAATTTTAAATAAAATTAAATGAAAAAAATATGAATAGATTTTTCTACTTGAAAAGTTTATGTTTTGAATTATTGATATTTTATTTGTTAATAATAATTAGTTACAAAATTTTGAAGTAAAAAGATACATTGTAGAACTAAATTTTTTTTTACACCCCTATATTATATAAGAAAAAATTGTCTAAAAAATGAACAAGAAATTCCTAAAAATAACTCTCTATTGAAAGCTCATTTTGAGTTGAATATTGATGCAATGGTCATCTAAATGTGTTCTCTAAAAATATTTGAGTTAAAAAACATGCCATTTTAGTGCATTTTTAACCTCTTCTAAAAATCATTCTATATTTTATCTGAGTTTGAAATTTTGGGAGTAGAATCCTATAGTCATTAGTAAACAATGTTCCAAATTTGAAATTAAAATTATAGTTTATTAGAAATCACTTGTTCGTACGTGGTTTGTTGTGGTAGAACTAAGCGCACCCCTCCGAGCACTAATCTCAATAGTGAGATTGTTCTAATAAGAGATTTTAACCTCTTTTTTCTTTAAATTGTAAAAGTTGAATTTAGAAATGAAGCCTACAAGTTATTTTTACAAGAAGATGCTATGATTGCTTGAAAAACAAGATTGTCTATAACTTTCACATCATTCACTAACCCAAACGGAATGAATCAAAGCTTTCTATGTAGATACAATACAATCTTAAAACAAATTTAAAAATTTAAAGTTTAAAGTTTTTTTGCCCGCCAAACTAAAATTTGGGCTTATTCTTCCAAATTTTTTTTAGACACCAGTTGAAATAAAAAAATATAAGTCCCAAAAGCTATTGTGTTTTTTTATAGTTTTAAAAAAATTCAAAAAATTATGACAAATATCATGACTACAGGAACCTACCCATTTTGCCCATGAGGGGACAATGAGACTTTAGGGGGTGATGATTTTCACTTCATAAAAGATTTGCAAAGCTAAGAATCTCCTAATGTATATTACAAAATGACCCAAGATAACCCAAAATAGGTGGTGTTGTGTTCAACGATCTTAGTGTGTGAGTATGAAAATGCAAGCATATGGACAAATAAATATTTTATAACCATTGAAGGTGCTTATAATATAGGTATCTATAAGATAGTTACACTATAATCATGAAAGGTTTTTATAATATAAGCACTTATAACATAGGTATATAGTCTTCTAGCTAGACTCATGGGCATGTGCTTTTAGGCTCACATAACAAAATTTCTCATGCCATGTCTTCATATAGAGTCTACATTAAGGTACCCCCCCAAGTGCATAAACAAATCGAAATGGGCCAAAAGTGCTCTACATTGGTATTGCACACTAGTTTAAAGTTATTATGCTTCAAATCTCTCACACCAAGTAGTAGTAGGAAGGCTCAACAAGCACAATTTGGGCGAGTAGTTCATTGGTCTCCCCTAGTGGCACTTTGATTTGTCACATCACCTTTAAAAAAATACTTAGACAACAAGACCCTCAATACTTTGGTTTGGTCAAGTTTTTTACTTATATTTTTCTAGCTCGTTCATTTGGCTTCATAGATTATAAGATATAAACTTTCAAAGTTCTTAAAAAAAATTTAGAACTTGTTGGTTTGCTTACCTTCTTTGTTAGCACACTGCCAAAGTTGCTCCTAGACTTTCAATCCCCATATCTTTTGATTTAGTCATCCATTTGGAAAAAAGTTAATATTTTCACACAACTAAGATAAGTGTGCATCTTTGGTAAAATTTTTGCTTCATCCATACTAAATTGATTTTGTATGAATTTATTTGAGTTTTCAAAAAGTTCCACAAGAGCTTATTGTTTCATTTAGGAGTTGAAGATCTCATTGAGCAATAACAATAAAGAAGGCAAGCAAACCGACAAGCTCTAATATTTGAATTAATTTTAAATATAGGTCTTTTCAATTATAGGGATTGTATTTTTTACATTCACATTATTTGAAATGTGTTTTAAACCCTAATGGCCCAATCAACTAGAGTTCTATTTTCCTTATAGTGCTCCTATGTGCCTAATGTTATAAGGTTTATTGTTTAAAGGAATCCTTGCTAGAGGCTAAAATCTCATTAGCAATTGGGACTAATCCTATAGTCACTTCAAGAGTTGAGTCTATGTTGTATCTAGTTTTAGTCCATGCATCATACGTTGAAAATGAGAGAATAAAATTCAAATGAACAAGTGTGAAAGTTGGAGTATCCTTTGTATACTACAATCCTAAAAAAACTTGAAGCAAATAAAATATAGTTTGGAAGAAAATGAAATCCGAAGCTAGCCACCCCCTAGACCCAATTGTTGAGGTGGGTTTTATAATCACTCCAAAAATCACCTATGCTTCTATTTTGAGCTTCAATGACTTGAATATTTTACTACATGTTGTTGCACACCATTTAAGACCTACCCCCTTGGAATTGTAAAAAGTTGATATATGTATGCTTCAAAAAAATTATATATAGAGAAAAATATAAACAACATTAATTTGAATGGAATTTGAAGATTCTTAAAGAATTAAAGACTTAAAATTTCATTTATGATCATAGATGATTTGTAGGTTGCCATTTGAACCATTGTTGTATCTACTTTGGAAAGATTCAAAGATATTTGTCCTAATATACAATTAATTTAAATCGTTGTAATTTGTATTTAGCAACCAAAACCAATTATTTCCAACACAATTTTTTTGAATTTAAGATATTAGAGTTGATTGTAAAGTTCATCATGTGTTTGTAAATGGGTGTAAGAGGAAAGTTTAATTAAAAATAATATAAAATAAGACAACACTACATTCCATCAAACCTCAATTTTGGTGCTCCAAAGATATTTGTCCCGCGTTTTTCCCGAACTCTGGCTAGTGGTCCCGCATTCTACACACTTTATGATTAACCCATAAACGACACTGCAACCATTTCTTGGCCTATGAATGCCAAAGAATCCTTCTATGTGGGACAGAAGTGCAACTGTTCATCCTCCAAATTTAGTGTGAAAAGGGAACATCTTCTACAATAGTTTGACTTCCAGTGAGTACTTTTGGATTTTGTTAAATCATTGATTGGCACCATACTAAAACAGGTGATTTCCGTGGTCATCAATCTGTCCTTTAAGGATTAACTCTAATAGTTTGTAAGAGTTGTACATAGTACATTTATTTGTTTGTTTGTTTTGTTTTTTTCCCTTGACACATATGGACAATTTCCATTGAATGAGGAAAAGGTACATAGAACCAAAGGAATAAATCCTCACTCGGTGGGGCGCTTTTTTTTTTTTTTTTTCCTCCTTGAGAATAGTACATTTGTTTGGATTGCATTGCAGGTGATTTAATAGGTTATGACACCACCAAAGTGATACCATTGATCCAAGCTCCCAAAAGAAGCATGGGCGATTTTTCTCTTTTTTTCTTTGCCCTTTTTGGTCCTTTTTGGTCCTTTCCGCTTTCAGCAAATGGGACAATTTATTGTTTTTCCAGTTGGATGCTTCCATTGGGTTTCTGGGGTTCGCTGGCTGCAGTACAGTACAGTACTGTAGAAGTGTCGCAGCGATCGTGTTCATCGGATAGAGTGGCCGGCTACCTTGACCGGCTGGGCTGAACTGCTGATTGCTGGCCCAATTCAAAGCGTCACGTGGGCTTGCTGGATTGTTGGGGTGGGGGGTCGGTGGGAAGGCGCACTCGTCAATCGTGTCGATGGGGTTGCACTTGCCATTTGTACCAACCACGGCAGCGGAAGAGCATCTCCACCCGAGTCCCGTTAAACAGGACGGTATACGAAACCTTTTTATATTATTCATAATAAATCAGATCTGAATAGGATAATATCTTCATTGAAAGAATGTTTTTTTAAAATCACATGAACTAAATGTAAATATTCTAAATTGGGACATTGGGTGATTGATACAATCCCACATATCTATAATGTGAGGTGAGAAAAAGAGTGGTTATGTAAAAAAAAAATTGTTGAATTTGTTTGTTTGCTAAGCAAGTTGAGTAAATGTAATGAGGCAATAGCAAATTTTAGCAACTTTTGGCTTATTCTATTTTTTTCTATACCTTGCATTGGAGATATGTAGGATTGTTCTAAATGTGCAATGTCCAAATTTAGATTTTGTCTATGTTTGTTTTGTTTTGTTTTGTTTTTAGTGCCCTCTTAATGAAAATATTTCCTATTTATAAATAAAAAAAATTCATTTGATCCTTTGGGAGGGTTGGAGTGAAAGAAAATTTCCATTCCAACATGGCCAAATTGACATTTATATTTGGCAATCCTTCCAAATTTTTATCTTTCACCTTTACTCACCCAATTATTTTCATGAATAATGAATTGACAAGTTACAAATGGAATGAAGGAAAAGTCTACTAGACTTGAATTTGAGGTGTTAATCCTTAATACTCTGTCAGCTAGAGTGTTTGGAAATATTTGAAGGGACCCAAATACTTCTCATCTACTTTGGCTATGGATCAACCCTAGATTGTGTTGGAATGGAGCTATTCTTACTATTACGTGTAGTTTTGGTCAAAGATTATCACATCTATTAAACAATAATGTAATAAAATTGTAGACAATTTAGATTTAGATTTTATGATTTCAAATTTAAGATCATTGATTCCAAACTAAACTAGAATGATTTATATAGGGATAGTTTGATGGTCATTCAACTACTTAATCCATAAAGTGATTTAGTGATTTTAAGTCAAAAACTATGCCAAAATAGATTTCTCTAAAATAATGCAAAATTCTTTGTCTTTGTTAATTTTTTGATAGGTTCAATTGTAGAATTTCTTAGATAATTCCTTAAATTCTATCTTTCAAATTTTCAAAGTGAAAAATTCACTAAATTGAAATAACAATGTTTTTCAATGCATCCCATGGATGCAATTTCATATTTCAAACCTTTTGGAAAAAAAATTGGTATATTGGAAAAAATAGAATATATGAATTTTTTTATATTGAATATTTCATATTCATTCTTGAATTAGTATTATATGTGCCATGAGCTTTGATGAATGAATTCATCGATAGATAGACTAATTCATGATTAAATCGTTGTATTAGTGTATAAGTAGAGATTGTCTAGAGATAGATGTCTATGGATGGTATATTTTGTACATTAAAGTTAAACAACTCCCAACTCATGGCAATTACACTAGAGATAAAAAAAACTCCCAATTGTCTAGAGGCAACTTCCAACTCATGGCAAGTACATTAGATATTGCACTTACTAGAGTTAGATAGCTCCCAATTCATGAGAAGTATACTAGATACTACACTAGAATTAGAGAACTCCCAATTGTGTAGAGATAGATATCCCAAAGAATTTTAGGGGTTAAGATAGATTGAGACTTCTAACTCATTCTAATTTTTAAACTGTATCAAAATATTCATATCTAAAACAAGGCTAAAATCTTCATTTAGATTTATTTTGTAACAAATTCAACCATAGGATACCTAGTTAATTTTTTGAAGTGTATCATTTATCTCAAAAAATTTAGAGTAAATATCACCACCAATTTCAAGTTCAATATAACTAGACTTCAAAATGTAGGCTTTTTTAGCACTTCCAAAAGGTAAACTTCTGTGTTTCAAATGTTTTAGAATAAAACATATACGTCCTATAACTTGGATGTTTTAGTCAATATGTTGAAAAATGTTTTTGAGAATACATGAAAAAATTTACACAATAAAACTTTCATATTAAATGAACTAAAAAACTAAATTGCTAATAAATTTTATAAGAATTTGAGAATTAATAATTCCAATGGTAGGAATATTCGAGTAAAAAAATTTAATATTTTTGGTTATTATTTGAAAATTTTCAAAATTGATTTCAAAAGATGACCACATGATTTTTCTACCTTCATTGCTCATAGAATAAAACTCCTTGTAAGCTTCTCTTCATTATTTAGAATTGAATGGTTCACATGTTTTTGAATAGGTATTACTTTACACAACCAAATAAGATAGTTTGATGTATTTTTAGAATATATATTTTTAGATGTCTGCTTTGATATTGAAATAAAACTTCTTTAAAATATTTATCGAAATGATGTGAAATGAAGATTCACACGTAGATTAGGACAATTAGTATCCATCCTACAAATATCATGGAAATATTCAAAATCATGATGTCAACAGGGCTTGCCCGAGTTATCAAAAAATCCAAAATGTGATCTTTAGTCTTTTAAGAGTTAATTTAGTCTAGAGCGAACAATTTTGGTACTAATATAATTTTTTTACTATAAATTTAGTTTACAATTATTGTTCATGTTGACATTTAGTGTCAGTAACATTTTCAACGTCATTGACATTTTGCATCAGGGTTTGTAATTACTATTGTAAACACTAAATTTTAATAATAGTGTAGACTTTGTCAACAATGTTAACATGTAGGCAAGGAAATGCAAGCCTACAAGCTTTGAGCGCATATATAAGTAGATACTCTACAACCATTGAAGGTACTTATAATAAAAGCACCTATAATATAGGTATTTATAATATAAACATATTATAATCATGGAAAGTTTTTATAATAAAAACGCCTGTAACATAGATGTATAGACTCATATGTTCTCATGCTTATGATTCTAAGCTCACATAATAGCAACCTCAAGGTAGTGGTCAACTTAGTTCTATTATACCATAAGTTAGATGCTTACAATATTTTGGAGTTGTTACGCCTTCTTCCCATCCTCAATCTTCAAGGAACGAGGATGCAACACTTTCTCCTTTACTTATAGAAGGCCCACCCTTTGAAGATCGAGAAGAGTTTTTCTTCTTCTCCAAATTAGAGGTGAAGAATGGGCATGATCAAAGATTGAAAAGCCATGGAGAAGATTAAGAAGCTTTGTCCATTGTCATTCTTCACATGGTAAAAAGGATGTCAATGCCACCTTCTTCATAGAGAAAGGCTCTAATTATTGGCTCTTCTTTTTCATTCCATTGCTTCTTAATCTTCATAGAAGGTTTGTTCTCAAAGAAAGTGTGACAATCGACCTCTATTAACCCCTAAATGATTTGGACTATGCTTTTACAAAAAACGTTCAATAATTGCCATTTCTAGGACAAGTACCAAATTTTAGAAGAAAAAAAAGAATTTTTAGATACATATAACCATATGATCTTGTAATACATTAGTTTGAGAAGATGTGGAAAAAAATTCAGAAATTTCCACCATATAGATTACAAGATATTAGTGTTTGAAGTGGCAAAAATCCTTTGGGGGATTTGCAAAAAAATGAGTAGTTGCACTTCACAAGGTCACATTGGTATGAAAAAATGTCCAAAATCGTGGTGCTTCTTTGGATTCATTCTTCAAGGCAAGTTGACTACATGCTTGAGAAATTTCAGATCATTTTGAATTCTACAACATATAGAAAAAAAATGATAGATAGAAAGAAGTAGAGAATGATTCAAAATACGAAATTGTTAACAATTTATTTGTGGATTTGAAAAATGCCAATCCCAATGGTAGTAATGTTGTAAAAACAATTTGCATCCTATGATTTTATTTTATTTTCCAAAATATTGAAAATTGATTGAAATGAAGGACTTCAAAGTTTATTTTAGAGTAGAGACTCCATAACTGCCTACAAACTATTCCAAACTAGAACTCCTCATAACTTTCATCTCATTAATCAAAATGGAATGATCCAAAGCTTTCCACATATATATAAATCTTAAGAACGAATTTCAAATTTCAAATTTTTTTAGAAGTGATTTTTAAAGGATTTTTCTATGTTGCCCAAGTTGCCTTCCAAGCAATGAAAACTACATATCATACAATAACTTTTAAACCATGTAGTCAAAAGTTATGAAAAATTTTGGGCCTTAAAGTTACTCCCTATGCACATGTTGTGTGAAAATTTCAAAGAAAAATAAATAAAAACTCCATTTGTAATAAGTTTCCTAAAATCACTATGTTGCCCTAAAAAAATGCAATTTGGGCATTTTGGGATTAATGGATAAAGGCATGGAGGTGCATGAGTTTAAGGTAGACCAACCCAATTCCGTCCCTTATTTTGGCTCCAATTTTGTTTATAAAAACATCCAAATGCCTACAAGGGGTAACATATCAATCCTTCATTGGTCAACACTTAAGGGAATTATGGTTTGTTTTTACAACTCCACTATATGGGCAGTTATATAGTTTCAGGGCAAACCACTTCAAAAATTCACAGAAATTACAATTCAAACTGAAAAATTATAATTCCACTTAGGTTTGATTTGTGAAACAAGCGTACACGTCTACAAAATATCAGTGCCCCTCTTCCCGTTGGCCCTGAGATATTCAGATTGCAAATGAGTGTGGTAAGTTAATAGGCTTGTCTACCTTGATGGCATGGAGGTGCATGGGCTTCCTACAGTGCACCTCCACTGTAGCTTCTAAGTCCAGGATGCGCAAGTTTTATGTTGGTCTCGTTCTGTGTTTCCAGTGTGCTCAATACCTTGCTGACCATCTCCGTCCATTAGCACAGTTCCCTTCTGCGTTTCCAGACAGTAAGTATCATAAGTACCGACCGACGTGGAGGTGGTTATGATTCCATACTGTACGAGTGTATGATTACGGAAAAAGGCTCTGGCAAGCAAAGAGGCAATTGGAGGCTTGCCCTGGAAAAGCCTGCGCGCGGGGGAGGAGGGGACTGGACAAGGGCTGGCAATTATGCGCCAGTTTCTTTCCAACTCGTCACTCCACCTGCATTGCCATAAGCTACTGTAGGTGCCACGCTTGGACAGAATAATGTGCCCCAGCAAACACGTCTGGACTCTTGGGGACTCTTGAAGGACTCCTGAGGACTCGTTGAAGGATCGGTACAATCATGGGTTACACATGCACTAACAGACCAATTACCAGCCTTGGCTTGTTTCCTACATTTCGGGTCAGTTGGTAATCAACCATTTGAAACTCTAAACTTCTCCAGCATTAAACTCCTCCAGCATTAAACTTCTCTGGCATTGAAAATTCTAAGCTTCTCGGGCATTGGAAATTCTAAACTTATCAGTTCTAAACTTATCAGTTCTAAACTTCTCGGGCTTTGGAAATTCTAAACTCCTGGGGCATTGGAAATTCTAAACTCCTGGGGTATTGGAAATTCTAAACGCCTGGGGCTTTGAAAATTCTAAATGCCTGGGGCATTGGAAATTCTAAACTTATCAGGGCACTAGAAATTCTAAACGTCAGGGGCATTGGGTCTTCCTGTGTCATTGGGTCCTTCTCTCTCTCTCTCTCACTTCCCTTCCTGCCAGGGCCAGGCAGATCACTAACTTAGTGACTTGGCAGGCTTGTATTTGATCAGTCCTTTGTAATGAAACTCTGTTTCATTTGTTCAAAAAAACCCACCACCAATAAATCCCAGCCCTTCAGTTCAGTTCTTGGGCATCTTTGCAAGCAGGAAAAGATCCCAAGGAATTTCACTATGGAATGAAATCTTGGTTCCATCAGATGCTGTGGGGATGGTGCATTGGGGTTGCCTACAAGGATTACCTTACTTGGGGGCATTGACCCAGATAAGGTATTGGCAATAGTTCTCCAATGCACACACAATTGCAAACATGGGTGTGGGTGGATGCCATTTGCTGATGTAGTTTGTCTCTTACAGCTAATTGTTCAATTGTTTATCAGAGGTCATAACTAGTGATAAACATCATGGGGTGTTTGGTGTAAGCTCCTTGACCCTTCAACGACGAGCCGGTCACTGTGGCCAAAGATGATGTGTACAATGCCCACACAATAAAATATGCTTGTCTATTGTTGTATAAGTAACCATTTCATACTGCCCTTTTATGAATTTGTAGGGAGGGTAACACTGAACTTAATACCGTGAACATGAATGTGTGAGACCTCTTCTCACTAAGTAGAGTGCTTAAAAATATAGAAGAAGTCAACATCACTATTTTTGTCGTGTATGATGCAATATGCCTCCACAATCACTTTGGGAAAAAAAAGATGATGAAAAGTGGCCTTTTGACATTCAACATATGACTTTTTTGGTCATCCATCGGACAAGAAACGTCCGCCGCAACATTTGAGGGTTAATTCTTAAACAAGGAGCCGGTCACCGTGGAAATCATTTTTCTGAGTACCGTGTGAATTGTTGGCTTAAGAAATTAAAAAAACACTCATTGGAAGACAAGCTATTATTTAAAACCTCCCCATTTTCATACAAAATTCCGATGATGAATAGATGCACTTCTGTCGTACACACAAAGATTTTCTATCATTCATTGACCAAAAAATGTCCGCCATGTTGTTTATGGGTTCATCTCACATGAAGAAAAATTAAATAGAAAAAAGTCCAAAAGTGGTGTATTCTAAGCTTTCATGATGCTACTTTCAAAGTATCACAAAAAACCACAATTTTAGTAGTTTTGAAATAAAATAGGAAGGAAATATATTTTCCTAGATAAGTTCTAAGACATATAAAATCAAAAACTATGAAAATTTCCTATTTGACCCCTAAAACTATGTTCCTAGAGTAGGATTGTCTTCTAAAAGACCATACAAAAAAATGTGAGCTTGTTTGAGCTTTGCAAACATATAATTTTTTTTCCAATGAAATATCTAGGTCAAAAGTTATGAGGCTCAAAAGTTTAGGGGCAACTTTGGCAATGTAACGTAGAGAGAGTAAGAAATCATAGAAGTTGTGGATTTTTTTCAATAACTTTTAATGCTTACATCTCATGATCTTTAAAGCTGAAATGGGCTAAATTTCTTTCTATACATTCTCATATCAGTATAGGAAAATAACGCTTAGGTGAAAAAGAAAATCAAATATATTTTTTCCAATTTTTATTTAATGTACTGAAAATGGAAATTTTAGAACAAATTTAGGACCACTAGCTTAAACTCTAGTCACTACAACAATGGCAGTGTTTTATAACTGCAAAATTGTAATTGAGGATGATTGGTGACTACTTGTAGTCATATTTTTGAAAATTAAAAAATATGACTGCGAGTCATATTTTAGCCTTATACATCATGGCCGTATAGTATATGGCCATTGAGAACACCAAAATACTTCATAGAGAACGGTAGGGAACATATTTAGGGAATGCCAAGTCATATTTTTTAGTCATATTTTTTCTTTAGTCATTTTGTAATCGCATCTCCATGATAGTAAGATTTTTTTTAGGGCAGCCCAAAAACAATTTGGGTAGGGAATATGTTTAGAAAGTATCTAGTCATATTTTTCCACGTAGGATTTTTTTGTAGTCATATTTTTTGAAAGTCATTTTTTTGTAGTTGCCACTAATTTAGGGTTTTAAAACCCTAACCACCACTTTTTGTAGTCACTCCTCTTTTTGCCCCTTCTTCTTTTTTCTTTTTTCCTTCTTTTTTGTTTTTGTTGCTTCTTAAATTTTGTTTCTTGTTACTTCTTAGGTTTTGCTTCTTCTTCCTACTTAGCTTTTTTTTTTTTTTTTTTTTTTTTTTTTTTTTTTTTTTGTTTCTTCTTCTTTGTTTTTGTTGCTTCTTAAGTTTTGTTTCTTACTACCTCTTAGGTTTTTCTTCTTCTTGGTTCTTCTTACTTCTTCTTGGTTCTTCTTACTTCTTCTTGTTCCTTCTTACTCCTTGCTTATTAGGTTTGCTTCTTCTTCCTACTTAGCTTTTTCTTCTTCTTGCCTTTGAACTTTTATTTATTTTTCCTTCTTAAATTTTTCTTCTTCTTGCTTCTTAAGTTTTTCTTTTTAGGTTTTGCTTCTTCTTCCTTCTTAGATTTCTCTTTTTTTTCCTTCTTAAGTTTTACTTCTTCTTCCTTCTGAGATTTCGCTTCGTCTTCCTTCTTAAGTTTTGCTCCTTCTTCCTTCTTAGATTTTGCATCTTCTTGCCTCCTAGCTTTTGCTTCTTCTTCCATCTTAGATTTTGCTTCTTCTTTCCTTTTAACTTTGTTTCTTCTTCCATTTTAGTTTTTTCTTCTTCTTGCCTCCTAGTCATATTTTGTAGTCATATTTTAAAATCATAATGTCACTTAGTTTTTGTTTCTTCTTTTTTATTACTTTTTGCTTCTTAGTTCCGCTATTATTATTATTATTATTATTATTATTATTATTATTATTATTATTATTATTATTATTATTATTATTATTATTATTATTATTATTATTATTATTATTATTATTATTATTATTTATTGTTATTTATAATTTTTGAATATATAATGATTATAATTTTTTTTAATCTTAAACATGTTTACATATTTTGTAGTGCTTTAAATCTTTGAAGTTTGAATCCTATTGTTCATTTATTGAAAACTAACTTTCTTGTTTATACATGTAGGCACTGGAGGTTGAAATGAAGTTATTGAAGGCTACTTGCAATACAAAAGAGGTAACATCTTTACATTTTTGTTGGAATATAGATTCTACAAGTATGTGGAAATATACATATATAAAGAGCCATTGTGATATATTTTGTGTTAGTAACTAATAAATATTATTGAAAAAAATCACATTTTTTCTTATATTTGACTTTTTAATTTGATTGGTTTTTGCCCATTTAAGAAATCACATGTATTCATTTTTAATTAAATGGATTATCTTACTTAACTATTAAATTATGTTGATGTATGACTACACATAGTTGTTTTACAAATAATCAAAAAATATAACTGAAAAGAATTGTTTTACACATCATTTAAAAATATAATTGGAAAAAGTCATATTTCACGTTACTAAAAAATATGACTCACCGTAGTTGTATTCCTCATCAACCAAACATATGACTCATCGTAGTCATATTCCATGTCATCCAAAAATATGACTCACCGCAGTCACATTCTACATGAACAAAAAATATGACTTACCGTAGTCATATTCTGTGTCATAAAAAAATATGACTTACCGCAGTCATATTCCACATCACCGCAAAATATAACTAACTACAGTCATATTCTACATCACTACAAAATATGACTCACTATAGTCATATTCAACATCGTTGCAAAATATGACTCACTACAGTCATATTCCATGTCATCAAAAAATATGACTCACTGTAGTCATATCCCATGTCATCAAAAAATATGACTTGCCACAATCATATTCCACGTAGGATTTTGTTTGTTTGTTCGGGCAACTCAACAAAAAGTCAAGACCCCCCTAGGAGAGTCAAAGTATACGCTCTGTGTGGCATACTGTCGCTAAATATGGATATTTATACCCTTCAACCTATATGATTGTCAATATGACTGATGTATGAAGCGACTACTTCCAAACGACTGGAGTCAGTCATATCTCGAGTCATCTACAGTGATTTCTGCGTGAGTCATATTTTTGATTTTATAGTCATATTTTGCAGCAATAAAACACTGCTTTTGTTGTAGTGAGTGTAAATTCATGAGAGTTTCTTTTTTTCCTCTTAAAATTGAATTTATAGAAGGAAATTTTTGTATTTACAATTGGAATTTTGATTCTTCTAAGAGTTGAATTCTCTAAGAAAATTAAAATTTTGCTTATATAGTTGTTTCTGGGAGATATTGTCTCAATGCAAGATGATTTTATTTTTGTTAAACATCTCTATTATCTTTGAAAATTGTCATGCATGTAACTAGCTTAACCTCTAAAGGACCAAGGGTGTTTTTAAAGAAAAATTGTTAATAATTGCCATTTTAAAATACATTGTACAGAATTGAATACATATATACATACATACATACATACACACACACACAACTTCAACCATAAAAAAGTATAATAGAGTATTGTAAAAATGTGTAAAAAAAATTTAATGCATTTGATTGCATGGATTGAAAGATTATAACATTTGAAGTGAGAAAAAAAACTTTTTTTCACTTTGTGAAACAAGGTCAATGGACTTAAAGCCCTCTTGGAGTATAATTTTTGCTCTTAATGAACTTGAGTCTCTCTACCATTGAGTTCTAAATTTCATTAGATACACTTGCGCAAAAAATTTGAAGCAAATATAGAGTCTAGCTTGTCCTAAATCAGTTTGCAATTCAAGGAGGTTAAGTAAGTTGGCAATATACTAGTCATTTTTTGATGATTTTTTGTGCAACAAGGAGATTTTTTATTTGAAATTTAAATGGTGAAAAGTAGATGCAAATATTTGAAACATAAGGGAAAGATTTCAATACTTTGAATATACATATGGCAAGATAATAAGGCTTGAAGTTAGAAGAAAATGTTGTCTTAAAACTACCTAAATGTAGCTAACAAAATGTGAGTCCTTTTAGAATGTGATTTGAGAACTAAATTTTCTTTAGAGGAGATAATTGTATTCATATTTCATTAGTTATAATCATGCCAAATTTCAAAAGTCTATGAGCGTGTTTGCACACGATACCCAAATTGATCAAGCTACAAAAACAAATTTGGGGGAGCGTGACTTTTGATTTGGACACTTGATCCAAAAAAAATTATATTTTCTTACTAAAAGGATACTACATGTTCACACCTTGTATCAAAATTTCATAAACATCCAACAAAAATTGATTTCATAGAATCCTACCTAAGATTCTTTGTATTTGTTGAATAAACACGTGATCCTTTAAGGATTAACTACCTAGTACCCCAAGGTCTAAGTTCTTGAAAGTTAGACAATTCTTCCTCCGCAATGATGAGTCAAACTATATTGGGCAAGACCCAATTTTTTTTCCTTCTAACTTCAACTATATTATATTACAATCTATTAAAGGTCAAGTGGTTTGATTTTCTTACAAAATTGTAAAGTTTAAAGTTTAAAAAATATTTTTTATATTTCCATCCATCACAAAGTTCCTTTGTCACAAATTGTCAATAGTAATTGTATGATTATCGTTAGACACTACTTTCATATTACATTCATTCATTTGAAAATATTATTACAACACAATATTGACATTCATTAATACCATACAATTTAGTCATGTCATTGATATTTGAGTTTGAAGTGCTAAAGTTGCACAATAACTATGTATGACAAAAGAAGTATGACTTCAGTGGTTTAGTAGTGGGCAACTAACTTCAAGCAACATTAGTCCTTATTTAACCTCTAAATGCAAAAATTGTCTTTTTTTTTGGCAACATTGTGATTTTGGGCAGCTCACTACAAATGGAGTTTTTTTTTTCATTGAAATTTTCACAAAACATGTGCCCAAAGAGTAGCTTTAAGGTCCAACAATTTTCATACCTTTCGACTACACGGTTAAAAAGTTATTGCATGATCCCGTGCATGATATGTCATTTTCAACATTTGGTGCATAGCTCGAGCAACCCAAAAAACTTCTTTAAAAATCACTTTTTTCAAAAATATCTTTTAAAAATTGGTTCTAAACATTTATATGCACATAGGAAGCTTTGAATCATTCCATTTCAATAAAGTGAGATGAAGATTATGAAGATTTTTGGTTTGTGAGTAGGTATGGTTTTCAAAGACTCCATACCTACTCGCAAACTAAAATCTTCATAACTTTCATCTCACTTATCAAAATGAAATGATTCAAAGCTTCCCATGTGTATATAAATGTGTAGAACCAATTTTAAAAAGATATTTTTGAAAAAAGTGATTCTTAAAGAAGTTTTTTGGGTTGCTCGAGCTATGCACCAAATGTTGAAAACGACATATCATGCAATAACTTTTTAACCGTGTAGTCAAAAGGTATGAAAATTGTTGGACCTTAAAGCTACTCCTTGGGTGTATGTTTTGTGAAAAATTCAAAGAAAAAAATAAAAACTCCATTCGTAACGAGCTGCCTGAAATTGCTATAATGCCAAAAAACGCAATTTTGGCATTTAAGGGTTAAAACATATAAAGTTAAAGTAACAATCACACAACATCATGTCAATAACATTGCATTTTTAAAAATCTTTCACAATTTAAATATAGAATCAATTGAAAAGCACTTAAGATTGTATTGAAAGTAAAAATTTAGACCTCATTTAGGCATAGTAGAATAACTTTTCTCAAAAAACTTTGAACTAACTTTGATCTTGGTTCAAAGGTTTTTGAAAAAAATTATTGCACTATGCTTAAATGAGTTTGATTTTCTATTTTCAACATTAAACATTGACAATATATTTTGGAACATTGATACTATTTAATAAATGTTATTGTAGTACAAATAGCAACGACATTATTATTATTGATTTTCATGTACTTCAATGTATATAAAATGCACCACAAAGATAATAAATTTTTGTGATAGTTTGTGTCTTTTGCGCACTTGTGATTAATGTATAGAAGTCACGTAGTTAATACTTATTACAAAATAGTACCAATTCTTTGTAGTAATAGTAAATTAATGTGCACATTCATGAAATAACAGTTCGTACACAATATTCATTGACAATCTGCAAGTTTTGAATTTTGTGATGTTTTGCTCTACATGATATTCATTGACAATCTACAAGTTTTGAATTTTGTGATGTTTTGCTCTACACAATATTCATTGACAATCTGCAAGTTTTGAATTTGCAAGTTTTGCTCAATGCACTCTGAAGCGATAATTCTGCTCAAGATACTTTTTATGAAAAGTAGTCAAGGAACTTTAGTGGTTAACTCTTAAATGTTTAGAATCTTCTTTAGAATTCAAGATTTGAAAAAAATCATCATAAAGTGCTATTTGGAAGAATATTTTGGAATTCATATACACATAAAAGTTATAGATTTTGAATTTTTAGATTCCATTTGTATAGTTAGATTCACCAATGCTATTACCAATATATTTTTTAATAAATTTTTGAAGGAAAAATTCTAGAATTCCTTCTAAATTTGATTACAAGCAAACTATGATCATTTTTGGACTGCAATTTGTTGGAATAAATTTGAAATGGGGTTATCTTCACATGGTGATTTTTAGAAATTTTTATGTTCTTAAATTTCATAACCTCATTTTTGAAAATCCAATTTTGAACTATAGTCAATGCAATTTTTAATTGGTCAACCACTTGACATATCTGCACATTTGTAATTTAAAAAAATATGTACTCTAATAACACCAAATCCAACCATTGGATAGGACAACAACTTGATAAAGTATCTTTACAAATGGAAATGGCTTTCATCCAAGCAATAATGAGAATGAAACTTGAGTTTCAATTTTGTTAGTCGTTTAAAAATTGAACATTGGAGCACTTTAAGGTTAAAGTCACTCAAGGCAAGAGAAATTTCTCTTGGTATCTTGTGATCACAATGCTACTATGAGAATTTCCATCTACTGTCACTATTCCCAATATTATGTGCCAATATAACTTATTGTATGTCCTTAAGGTAGGAGGTTCATAAATGGACCATCAAAGGGCTAGAACTGAATTTTGGAGAGGTGAAACATCTTGAAAGACAAGTGGAATTGACATCTAACCCAAGTCGTTTCATATTTTTTGGAGCTTCATGGAATTAGTTATAAAATTTTGAAGTTGAAATAATATACAACTTTAAAATGGCTCACCTCCTAAAATGTACATTGTCTGTACATTGCTGAAGGCTATGGAAAAGCAACATGTACAAAAGAGCATTCATTTAAGTAGGTGAGCCATTTTAGATCCTGATCCATTTTAGAACCTTCTACCTTAACTTATATTCTACCATGGTGCTTCATGTTGCAATTAAGATAGAAGCAACAGTAGTGGATCACTTAAGCAATTTGGGAGCAGATGGTGAGGAGTATGGGATGGTGGAAATTTTTTCCATGTAGGAAGATAGGAAATATGGGAATATTTAATAATTTATAATTATATTCCTAAAATTGAAGTTACTATGAATTTTAGGAGCCAAAAAGTATTGTTCACCCGTAGTCAATGTTTAGAGTATTCTAATTCTGATCATTGAATAACTATTTTCTTACTCATCTCTTCTTACTTTTTGGCTCATTACTTCATGACAAGTGTCATGATCTTATCTTAAGAAGGACCAAAAATAAAACCATTCCAAACTTGAATTCCGGCCTTGGGTTGGAAATAACACTCCCTAGGCATGGTTGATAATAAATGCTTCTACCTTAACCTTGCAACTTCACACTAGACCAGACTACAAGTGTTGGATGAATGATTTTGAAAGCTTTTGGATGACAAAAAACAACAGTTCTTCATCCAATGTTTTGTCAATAGCCTTGCAGGTGTTTGGGAATGCATGAGGTAGTTTGCTCTTAAAGCGACCTTTTAAGGGTTGATTGCCTTTTTGGGGTGTCCAAAATTCCTTGAAAAAAAATTTAGTAGGAAGAGAAAATGGAATTGGCAACTAACCTAGTTGGTTTCATATTTTTTGGACCTCCATGGTATTAGTTACAAATTTTTGAAGTTAAAAAGCAATGAACATTGAAAGTGATGACTTCCTAAAATATATACTATTGGTGCATTGAAGAAAGCAAAATATACCTTTCTCAGTACCTTTGTGTTAGTGGTTGCTTGTAGAGTAGGGTCACTTGTAGAGTAAACTACCTTATTCCTTTCATTGATTAGTTGTATTCTTACAATCCACAAGAATTGAAAAAAAGGTTGTATGTTTTTTTCATTTTAAAATTTAGAATTCCAAGCATTGATTGCAATTGCATTACCTTCTTCTTTGTAAGATTGAATTCAAAGTCCATATACTCTAACTTTCCTCTCCACAATCCCTCATTTCAAGTTTAGATGATGCTTGGAACTCTAAGCTTACGGTCATAGAGCATTGCCATTGTTGCTCAATATTTTTTCACAAGGGTCCATGCTCTGAACCCAGGAGCCAAAATAGTTCCCCACTGTAACAGTGGACATGATTTCTAAAGAGCTAGACATGCTATATTTTGCCCAGAGAACCTCGTCTATAGTGAAGTTCTTGGTGGATCCCACACTATAACAAAACATGATAAAAAATCACACTCAAAATTGAGTGTTTTTTTACCATGTTTTTGTGTGCGCATGCATAGTGGACCATTAACTTCTTTTGCAATTTTCAACTACAATTTTTAAAATTTTTTTGTACCGTTGAAAAGGTCTTGAATATACCTTTCTAATAGTATATTACACACCTCAAAATTCTAAAAATTGCAATGAAAAATCCCTCCCAAAAGTTGACTATGTGCATGGTGGGCTTGCACAAAAACATGGTCAAAAGAACTATACTAGGTTTTGAGTTGTTTTTTTAACCATGTTTTGTTATAGTGCTAGAGTTGACTGCTTTGGCATTAATTGATGGCACAATCCAACTTCACTCTCCTCAAAACTAGAGTTGTACACCATAGGGAGGTCATCACTCTGATTAGTTGATGTTTTAAATTATTTTCTAATTTAACCCTTAAAGTCCTAAGGCCATTTTTTTGTCGAAAATTGCTTAAAACTACCACTTCTTCTACATTCACCCATGAAAGTAAAAAAAAAATTGAATGTAGCTTTAGGATCTTATTCTACACTTGTCTTAGATCACATGATAAATTTTTTAAAATATTTTTGACAATATAGATTGAAAGTTATTAGCATTCAAAGTGAAAGAAAAAATTTCTTTCAAAAAGTTGTTCTAATTGCCCACAAAACAAGAAGCTCCATAACTTTCACACTCCTTATCCAAATGGAATGAATCAAAGCTTTCCATTTAGACAAAAATATATAAAGAAAAATTAATTAATTTTAATTTCAATTTTTTGAGAATTCTTTTTGTTGCCCAATCTCCCCCATTTTGAAGTTATTGCGGCATAACTTTTACTTTGGGGCACCAATTGAAATTTTTTAAATTTATATCTTCAAAAAGCTAATAAGGTTTTCCTTATTTTTTAAACTATTGAGAGAAAGTTTCAAAAAGTTTCAATAAAAATTGAGATCGCAAGAACAGCCCCAAATCCGATTTTGTCCCCTGCAAGAACAATGTGGGACTTTAGGAAATAAAAAAATCCAGACACCATAGCTACAGAACGCAGTGCCTCCAAGTGTCTTTACTGCTTGCCATCCCGGCCCACACCAAGGTCCTTGATTTGACTGCCCCACGGTGGCTCTTCTCTTAGAATCAGGGCTTTTTTTTGGACCAGTGTCCCCCCTTGGCCTCACTACAGAGGCCAATTTTTGGAGGGATGAAGCCAGAGAGGTCAGGTTTCCGACAGTCTGGCAAAATTTCGCCAAAGAAAAAAAGACTTGCTTAAAAAAATTCTCCTCTGTTAACAGCCTGTCATTCCTGGGTACAGTTCCCCTGCACTTCAGTTGGTGTAACTTAAACTTCTAGCCCAGCGCTCCATCTGCAACCAAGTTAATAAGTTAAGGTAGGTAACACCCAAATGTGCCACTGACCTTAAACCACCATCTATACTGCATGTACATCTCCGAAATCAGTTCTGTACCTGTGTGGAAGAAACGTTTTCAGAACCAAACTTTGTTCCTTCGTAACTTTTGCTTACAATGTCCGAATGCCACGTTCTCCGGTGCGTTGGAACCTCCCTTCACTTGCCAACAAGAACATATGAACATTTGGCCAGTCTAATCATAGAAAATAGGCTCAGTAGCAAAAAGTGGTGGTTTTGGGTGTACCTCCCTGAACGTCTGATGAAGGCGGGAGTTTCCTCACGAACTTGTGCCATGCTGAATATTTTACGATATGGGTTCCCTGTACATTCAATGATGCATCTCAGTCCACCGAGATTGTCTACGGAAACCAGCCAGGCACGGCTTGATGAGGACAAGATGCCATCGAGAGACATCAGGCATAGACTAGAGTCTTGGTAGTGTGCAGGTCTGACAAAATTCCTTTTCCTGGGGACCCCAGAAAAAACATGGCACCAAGTGGAACTGGGGAAGGGCAAGGCCCACTGCACAGGGGTTCTGGTCCCTCAAGCGAACTGAAGGGAGTGATGGGAAGCAGCTCAGCTATGCTCAAGCTCAGCTAGATTCCTCTCACAAACCAAGCCTCTGGAAAAGACGTCTCTGTAAGTTTAATTAACTGCGTGGTTGGTTCTTCTCTTGAGTGGTTTTTTTATTCACACCGTCACCTTGGGGAAAAAATAAATAAAGGTGTCTCTGTGAGAGACCAATGGCCAGCTGCTGTTTTCTGCTCAACTGTAGAGTTGATATGTGTTGACCAGCCCAATGGTTTTCTCATTACCTTAATAGTAAGGCCTTGAAGTGACCATTTAAGGACTGGTCCCCCTTTTTCAAAGGTTTCCATGAATAGAAATATTTTTGGATCATTTTTCAGAGAGAAAAATGGATGCGGAACACCACACAAGTGGTTTCATATTTTTTTGAATATTTTTGAATTACTTATGAATTTTTTTTTATAAATATTGTAGCCACCTATTTATGACCCTAGGTCTTCCAAAATCTGACCACTTGCAACTTCTAAAGTGATTTGAGTGAATGAAGGCCAACAATTAGCTCTTCCAATAAATAATGTTTTTCTCTCGATTCTCTTTAAGGCTTGAGAGGTCCATTTAAGGACCACCTACTATCCATTTCAGACCTAAATATAGGGGCAATTTGAAGAGGCTGCTTGCTTTTAGAGCAGACTACCTTAGCTTAACCCCTAAATGTCCAAACTGCGTTTTTTTGGCATTATAGCAATTTTGGATAGTTCATTACAAATGGAGTTTTAATTTAATTTTTTAAATTTTCACAAAACATGTGCCCGAGGAGTAGCTTTAAGGTCCAACAATTTTCATACCTTTTGACTACACGATTAAAAAGTTATTGCATAATATGTCATTTTCAATGTTTGGCGGGTAGCTTGGGTGGACCAAAAACTTCTTTAAAAATCCTTTTTTTCAAAAACTTCTTTTTGAAATTGGTTCTACGCATTTATATACACATGGGAAGCTTTTAATCATTCCATTTCAATAAATGAAATGAAAATCACTTCAAAGTCCACCTAGAAGGCAAACTACTTCCATCATTTCCTTTCACAACTATAACCATACAAAATAATTTCTATAAAATACTTCAAATATAGATATAAGTACTAACATCAAACCAATGCTTATTAGAAGTAAAAAACTAGAGTTCCAAGATAACCTTCATTCCATCTACAAAAACTTGAGAATACGTTTGACAGTCATAGCGATATATTCGGCACAATCCACCTTTATTAAAGGATTGACTAGCCCATCTAACCATCGTTGGTGATCATGACCCCCCTTAATTGGTCTGACCATACAATAATATTGGTCGCCATTTAAATCCTCAAACATCCTTCAAATATCACTTCACAGCTACCAAGTTCAACACATTCAACTTGCAACAAGATTACCAATGCACGAGCATCTCGCTAAAGATTTCTATGCCACCGTTGCTCTATACAAGGCTACTTTGGTGGTTGAAAAGGCCTAGCTTCATCTTGTGGATGCTTAAATAGCGATGCAAGATCCCATGGCAAAAGCGTCTCATTTAGCAATTGCGACAATGAAAATTCAAATTCAGCCTCTGGTTGAGACTCTTCATTTTGAGACTCATAAACCCCCCCTCCAGTTCGACATTCTAAATCTAAAATGAAAAAAAATTTCAACTCGATGTAGTTCTCATATGAATCCTACTTCTTATACAAATGACTTACACCTCCACAAGAAGGCATCACCTTGAAGCTACATATATAATATATAATACATATTTTTATAATATGTATGTACATCACGAGAGAAGTAGATCAATCAATCCTAAGTTAGAATAGAATTAGTAGCACTAATCCTAGTTTTGATGCATGCAGTATAGGAGAACCCCAATTTTAGATCACAAAGGGAGCGCTAGGCAAACTCTCGACCCACCTAATCCATGAAGCTATATATACTCTCCCAAAATATCCGTGGTTGAATGATCCATTGGCCATCAAAACCTTCACGAATTATATTCACAGAAATTAAAGGTGGCATGTTACGTACACAAGAACATAAATAAAAAAGAATAGTAGCTTTTAATTTGGGACACTAGTTATAGAGACAAGCAACTTTATTGTATACAAAGGTAGAACATGGATATTTATTATGTGGAACATATATTAGGGAGGGTATGTATTCTATCTGTAAACACATAAACACATGACATGTTGCGAACACTCCTTAGTGGGCAAGCCTCATCTCAAATCTAGATCCATTTTTTGGAAGATGGGTCCAATGGTTTATACTATCAAAGATACCAAGCGGGGACATTGGCTTCCTAAATGTGTATGCTACTAACGAATCCCACTCACAACAAGTCCTATGGAAAACAATGACAAAAAAAATCCAACTTATTGTAGATAGATTATGCTTGGGGATTTCAACGTGGTAGAAAGGATGAGTGATAAAACCAATATTTTGTAATAAGATGCTTCCAGATCAAGAACACCTTTTGTTTAATAACCTTAAAGACTCAATCTAAGCAAATGATTATCCTTTCACTAACTCTAGTATAAGATACTCTTGCATTAATTTTTGATGGGATGGTGAAAGAGTTTGGCATGTTTGAACAAACGTTATATCTTTCTAGATTCTACATCCTATCCTTGAAAAATTCTAGAATATTGAATTTGTGGTGATCATTCCAAGTCCAATATTAGGAATTATTAAATTGGCCTACATCCCCTCCTGCCTAAGCCATTGGATCATGTCATCAACTTATTTAGAAGATGTTGGTTTGAAATACGGCAATTATGGAGCTCAATTACCAAAAGCACTCTTTTCTTCACCAAGTTGCAATTAATTACTAGATTTTATCGGCAATACTACATCCAAAAAATTAGGAAGCAAAGGACACAAGAAGAATCTATTTGCTCCAACTTGGACCGTAAATCTATCTAATTACACACATATCCTCATTTGACCAAACTTTGAGACCATGTAAATTTTCCCCACAACCAATTGGTGCAATCCAAAATCCATAAGGAAGAAGGACAGAAAATACAATCCAAGGCACATTAGAGAATCTATAGAGACCATTTCTCACCAAAGTTCTTTCAAACAATTAGAAAACCTTTAAGATCTACCATAATGGAATTTAGAAATCATAGTCAAGGAATAATAAGACAAGCTTTGACCGACCTTGAAGGTATCTATCTTAACTTTTACAATAATTTATATACCTGGAAAAGTATAAGCGATGATATTGAATCAGAATGGAAAGGCATACTAGAACGTTTCAATTAGCATCTTACTCCCACGACAATTGAATCTCTTCAACAATCTATAATCAAAGTTGAACTTCACATGGCTCTCAAACAAATGGCAAAAGGTCAAAGTTCATGCCCAGATGGAATAATTGTTGAATTTTTCTAACCTTTTGGAAAATGATTGGGGAGAAGTTTACAACAATGGCTCTATCATCCATCCAACAAGGCCAATTACTTTTAGGCATGACTTCTAAAGTCATAACTCTTTTACTGAAAGTTGAAGACAAGGATGACTTATCCAATTAGCAACCCATCACACTTTTAAGCGTAGTATACAAGATCCTAGCCAAGGCACTTTAGGTTTGTTTACAAAATATTCTCAAAGAAATTATTAGTCTAGAGTTGTCAGCATTCCTCCTTCACATGTATATCCTTGACAATGTTCTCTTTCAATATGAAATTGTAGAATGGGCTTGAGATTCAAATCAAGAACTTATATATTTCTCAAGTTGGATTTTACAAAAACATATGATGTAGTCTCTTGGGATTTTTTCTTTTGCATTATACAAAATATTGGTATACACTTGATTATTTTACACAAGTAGTCCAAATATTGCTCCAAGCCACATCAATATTAGTGGCATTCAACAACAAAATGACCAAATTGTTTCCTATTCACAAAGGAATTCGGTAGGGTTGCATCTTAGCACCCTATCTTTTTCTACTAATAGGAGAAGCATTAAACTTGACACCACAAATGGAGAAACAGATGGGATGCATTCATGGCATTCAATTGTTGAGTACTATAGATTGGAATTTTCTATAGATGAACTAGTGACAAATCCCTATAGTTTTGAGTTCATTCTCAGGGAGGTAGGGATACTCTAGGGAAATCTTATAAGGTAATGGATTTAATCCATACTCCAGGTTTATACACAATTGAAGGGAATGGAGGAATATTCAACTCTACACTTACAATAGATATAGCTTGAATTTATTATAATTAAACCTAAAGAAAAACTTATTCCATTGATTCTCTCATTCCATAGCTTTAGCTTTTTCTTCCAATCACCAACCCAGTATAGTCTTCAATTGGATCTCTTCTATATCTAGATTGCATTAGCAATTGCTTGTATTCTTCTTTTTGTACTCCATTCTCCCAACATGCTTTACAGATTCTATTGAGTTTGCTCCACAACTTCTCTTTCGAATTCACCAATTGATCTTCTCATTTTCCAGTCTTTGATTGAAACTCCTTTTCCTAACTATGCACTCTGGATTATTTCTATTGATGATAAATTAATTATTTCTCTCATTCATTTCAAATTCAAGCTTTAAATAGTCCAATCAATTGCAAAATTTAAATTTGCTTTGATTTAACTTAAACAACTCTCGGTTCACTTTTATATCACTCATTTTCTAGTTCTATGGATCCTGGTCTATAGCCTCATGCTTCATGTGTTTCTAATTATACAATTTCTATAGATCAACTCCTAGTTTAAATCTTAAACACTCAATAGCATTTTTCTCATATGTAATTGATATAGCAATTGAAACCAAACACAGACATACCTTCATGGCCAGTCATGACGATAGAACTTCCTCACAATACTAAATCTATAGATTCAGCGCCCAGCACAATCAATATACACGATTTCAACACACAGTCATTCACATCCATAATTTTAACACAATAGAAAACACCATAATTTTGTAACTCAATCAAAAATCCATGCACACAATTTTCACATTACAAAAAAATTCAGGCCTCTGGAGGGCTGTTAAGGTTTTGATTTTTGGCATGCCGCAGTGCAAGTACAAGAGAAATAAAATATTTTTTTTTTTGAAAAAAAATATTTAAAAAATAAAAATATTAAAAAAGTACTAAAACTTGATGTGACGTTGACGTGGCTAGTAGTGCCACATCAGTTGCTGTCATTAAAAAATAATAAACAATAAAAAAACAATTTTATTTCCTCTATAATTGTACCAGGGGGGGGCAAAACTCGTGGCCCTCTAGAGGCCTAATTTTTTTTGTAATGCACCAATAATCTCTGCATTGTATTTCAATATAGAAAATAATACAATTGTCCCTCTTTCCTTTCCATCTCCACTTTGTAATATCTATTGATCCAACCCAACTAACATGAACACCAACACTATAGACTCTTGGCTTCCACTCACACGCTGAACTCACACCTCAAAACAAAAATCAATTGCTCGCTCTACCAACTTCCAACTATTGGCCACCACTGCAGGAGCTCTAGACTCTCTTCCAAACTATGCACCCACGCTAGCATCCATTGGACTTTGCCTGAATCCCATAGTTAGTTTGTAACTGCCTCTAGAGTTCATACCCCTTTCATCCATTGACTAAAACTATAGATGAAACACCACCAAAACCTCAAATGAACCAACAACTATAGAGAATTAACCCAAAAATACCTCCATACTATAGAAAACAGGTGGAATTAACATCACAAAAAAAAATTGAACAAAATCACTATTGTTTTAATACTACAGGTACTAAAGTATAACAACTATTAACTCAATATGCCGATGATATAGGCTTCTCATTACTAGGAAATGAAGGTAACCTCTGAAATACAATCCAATTAATGGAAAGGTTTGGTTAGGCATGTGGACTTAGAATTAATTGGAAAAAAAGTATTTGATATTGGTTTGCTAAGATTTCCTTTCTTCATTGGATACAACAATTTGGCGTCAATTGGGCTCCTTCTGGTTTTGTAACCAAACTTTTAGGAACTCCTTTTGGCATCTCCTCATACATAGCAGACATTGATCAGTTTTTGTAGCAAAAAATATCAAGCAAGCTCAAATATTGGACTACATAATAGTCATCTCTCGTAGGAAGGGCAATTGTAGTGAACACCATCTTCTTATCCTCATTGTATTATTGTATCACAATATGGAGTGGATCTATTCAAGTCATTTACACCATTCGTGGACAACTCTATAACTATTTGTGGAGTAGTTCTAAGCATATTTCCAGAGCTAGGGTAGGCTAGGAGGATTTTTACTTACCAAAACCCATAGGTGGTTTAAAGCTATTGGACCCAAAAATATCTCTCACAACTTTATTGGCAAAGTGGGTGATATATGCCATTGAGACAAGCATCTTAGGATTGAAAATTCTTCTTGGACATTAGATCAAACAAATAAACCACACCCTAGACATGGTTATTGGTTTCCTTCCTCTGCTTGGTTAATGACACACAAACCTTCCTCCATCCAAGGCTCTAGGGTGTGGAACAAGATTATTGCAACCTAAAAGTGTCTAGCTAAGTACATTAAAGCCATTCCATCCACCAATGCAAATGAAGTTTTGAACACAAGCATGTGGTGGTCAATACATTTTATCGACTCCAACTTTAGCTTCCGTGTGGAAAAGGCACAAGAGCTAGCAAGAAAAGGACTATGCACACTCAAACATCTATGGGATTCATAGAACCAAATATTCATGTCATGGAAAAATCTAGACACTATGTTTTTCTCAATGAGTCAAACCATTATCAATGGGAGCATCTCATCTCTAGAATTCCAATAGATTGAATGCACCTTCTTACTAACTGCAAATACCAAGTGGAGATTAATAAACAAACCATAGCGTCTAAATGGCCTAAATACTTGCTAAAATCATTTGAACCACCATAGTTTATTATTTAGAACCTAGCATACCTCCAAAAAGAAATAGCATTTTCTTGGTTAGTATGGCATAATGTAGTAGCTGTTAATTCATGGAGGGTAAGGATAGCACCAAGGACCAACATGGAATGTATATGCTATATGATAGGAATTGAAGAAACTCCCATACATTGATTTTATCTTTGCTCTAAAGCTCAAGAAGTTTGGGAGTATGCACAGTTAGTTATCCACTACATAGTTGGACAACAACTAATGCTAGGCCCTTATTGCAAGTTGGATCATATGAAATGCATTTTTGGAGACAAAGTCCCTTGCAATTTTCAAAGTAGTTAAACTATGTGGAACATTCTTTGTGGTGCTACACTATGGCTTATCTATATCTCAAAAAATCATCAAGTCTTCAGCGATGAAAGGTAGTTGACTACTTAGCTCCAACCACTACTAGAAAATTTCGTATTTCTGTTGTTTTGGTCGCGTTGATCCGGTCAAAATCTGACAGAAATCTGTTGGTTTCAACAGATTTCTGTCAGATTTTGACCGGATCAACGCGACCAAAACAACAGAAATACGAAATTTTCTAGTAGTGAACAAGATATATGGGCCACTCTTCTTGATTCAAAACGAGTAGCATGGCTCAAAGCCAGTCAAACTTCTTAGCATTGAACCCAATAAGCGAACTATATCTAGAGTAGATTCAATAATATTTGGTTTCAATCTCAAATTATTGCCTCTCGTATTGAAGACACCATTAGGTGGCATAGACAGGGGCCTCTCCCTCTCGCTCTCCCCTGTTTGTTTACTTAGGTTGACTTTTAATGTTTTGTTTTTGTTTAAACATTTTCTTTGTTGTCCAACCTTTGGCTTGGCTATCTTGTATTCTTGTTGATTTGCAATGGATTTCTATTTGTTTTAAAAAGCTACTATACCTTCAAACTATAACTATTTCTATTGGGAATAATTTTCCAAAGTCATCAATTTGGGGTTTTTAAGGATTTGTAAATGTACCTAATGATTTTATGCATTGTGAAATTGATCTTCTTAAAAATAATTACAAGATCCAAACCTTGAAGTGTAAATTGTAATAAATAACATTAAATTTTTTACTCAACATCTTTATTTATTATTTGCAATGAAAACATATTTTTTAAAATCTTTTTGAGAAAGGAAAAGAATTTGTTTTCATAGCCAAGCTTGGCTTTGTGATCCTTAAAGGGCTAATACTTCACTTGATGGCCTGAACATAAGATTCTAAAATGTTTTAGATGGAATTTGCCCATATCATCAACGTACGAGTAAATGTTTGTATGGAAAATGAAAATAGTTGGGTGAAGAGAGAGAAGTGTACTACATTACATGTTATATTACTTGCACAAATATAATATCTTAAAAATGTGTATCAAAACTTAGGTTGTAACACATCAAGGCTAGCTATGGCACATTGTTGTAAATTATGAATTACAAAGACATGATTTCCTATAAGAAAGACTTTCATTTTGACTATGTGTGTACATTGAATGACTTTTAGGATTCTTATAGAAATAAGATATACAAACATTTATCCTATCACCTTTTGGCTAATTCACTATATAAATTAACTCAATTAGAGCAAGAATTTGAATATTGTGAGACTCCCTCACACTAATTTGGTTAAATGTTTGACAAGAATTTGCATGAAATTTAGATGAAAGTTGAACTAATTTAATCTAATTAGTGTAAATTTTGATGGGAATTGAAAAAATGAAGACAAAAGTGGAGGTGTCAAACTATTTTGATATAGTTTAAAATAATGTAGACCTTACTACACCTTTCAAATTCACATAATTCCCAAATTAATTTTAACCCATAAATGCTTTAGACTATGTTTTATTCCAAAATGCTATGAAATTGCCAATTCTAATACAGATACCAAATTTTAGAAAAAAAAAACATTCTTGGATGCATGTAACCATATAATCTTGTAGAGCACTAGTTTGAAAAGATGTGGAAATTTTTTTAGAAATTTCCACCATGTAAATCACAATACTTAAGTGCTTAAAGTAACAAAAATCCCTTTTTTGGCCCTGCAAAAATTAGGCAGCTGCACTTCACAAGGTCACATTTGTATGAGAAAATGTCCATGTTCATAGTGCTTATTGGGATTCATTCTTCAAGGCAAGTTGGCTTCATGCCTGAAAAAATTTAGATCATTTGGAATTGTACAACATATAGGAAAAAGATAGTAAATAGACAAAAGTAGATAATGATTCAAAACACTAGATTGTTAACAATTTAGTTATGGGCTTGAAAAATGCAAATTCTAATGTTTGTAATGTAGTAATAAACAATCTACACTTAATGTATTTATTTTTTTCAAAAAAATATTGTAAATTGACTTAGATAAAGGACTTCAAAGTTTATCTTAGAGTAGAAATTCCATCACTACTTGAAAACTAAAACTCCTCATAATTTTAATCTCATTAATAAAAATGGAATGACTCAAAGCTTTCCATATATAGAGAGAGAAAACCAACGCCTTTTTTCTACCAAAAAACATTCAAAACTTCCATTTCTATAGCAAAGAATTTAAAATTTTGATTTTTTTTGCACATTGAATTGTAGGATCTTATGCCTAACTAGTATGAGAATGTGTGCAAAAAATTTCAGAAATTTTGACTGCACAGATTGCAAAATATCTACATTTAAAGTAAAAAAAGAAATGTTTTAGCACATTGCGGGGCTAGATTATTTGACTTTGAACCTTCTTAACTTAAATTTTTTGCACTACAAAGTTTTGAGATTTAAATATTTATGGTTGGGAATTGAGTTGAGAATCTAGGAAAAAAAAGATTTCAATAAAACTTAATTTTCATTCTTAAGAAAATTGTTAAGTAGAAGTAGGTATGAAATAGAAGTAAAATCTACATTATTAATATCTCTAAAATGAAATTAAAATACACTAAATGAATCTAATAGTATTCATAAAAACATCCAAATGTGTTCATTTTTGTGACAAAATTAGTGAATTAATGCCTACACGGTGTATTGTATCAATATTTTATTGACGAGTATGTAAGGCAATTATGGGTTGTTTATGAAACATTTATGATTCCACTCTATGGACGGTTTTGTAATTTTAGGGCAGACTGCTTCAAAAATTCACAAAAACTACAATTTTAACCAAAAAATTATAATTCCACTTGAGTTTGATCCATGAAACAAGTGCACACCTCAGGAAAATATGTGCACCTCTGGCCAAAGATATTCACATTGCAGATGACGGTGCTAATAGGCTTGTGTACCTTAGATGATTGGATCATCACTTCAATAAACAATGTTTACAATAACAATTATGACTGTCATGTCTGTGATGAGAGAATACATCTGAGTTGTTTATGAATACTAAGTTAAGTTATAAGCTTATGATGACAGGCGCTGATTGCCATTGTAAGGTATTGGGAATGCTAAGGTCAGGTATCTTCTCTTAAAACTAAGTTGGATAATCCTTCCAATCACCAACTACTCCAAGGTGGGCAACCCCAAATGTGCCACTGACTCAAAATTCACGGTAGTCACTCTGTACATCTCCAAAATGACGCTCCTCCAAAATCAATGTGTAAGGTGGAGCCACCCATAACTGATAACTTAAGCTATAGAAGACATGATCTGCAACAGTATTTGGTGAAGCCAATATTTATAAAAGTGCAAAAGATAGAAATGGCGCGGTTAGCAAAAATTTTGGTGAATTTACAGCTTGAATTGAAATTAAGGTAGAAGTAAGGTAAAGCAGCCCATTGTGGTCAGAATTTGGAGTCTGCCCTCATGCCAGTGTTGAAATTTTTCAAATTTTTTTCCACGTAAGGACAAGTGTGAGAAATAGTGTGAGCAATTGAAATTCTATTTTTCAGACAATGTATGAATTTGTTATGAATTTTTGACCTGATCTATCCAAAAGAGTCAGTAGGCTACCTGATAACCAACAAAAACTATATCTAATATATTCATCTTAATCACCTAAAGCAGTCACAATAATTTCTAATGTGGAAGGACCTGAAAAAGTCACATTCTACCATGATTTACACTAAAAAGTTGGGTGCTCCTAATGAGGTCACTAATCACTTCATGGGTGTCAAGTTAGGCATTGATTATGGCTTGAAAAACTGTCATGGGGTCATTAGGTGTCCACTATGGGTCATCTAACCGCAATGGGATGTTTTACCTTACTTATTTCGGATAACTTAAGCATTTCAGTGTGTATGATTTGGGAAAGTCATGGAGGAACTCATTCAAGTGTGCAAAAATAAGGTTGCCAAAGAATGTCCAAAAGAATGAAATTTTTTCTCCTAGAATGAATATTTTATTGAATATAAAACACAATTTTTCATCCGAACCCATTCTTGTTTCATAGACTCACCTATTCTAGTTATCTTTGGCACTTTTCCCTAAGCTAAGAAAGAAGAGAGATGAATGGACAAAAAGGTACAAACAAAGAATCTTTCTCAATAACCAGTGCATTCAATTGTCCACAATAGATCAACTTACAAAAACATCATGGGGAGCTCGTCCAGAATAGGTTCTTCTATCTTATTATAAATTATAAAAACATGAAGTTGAGCTCAACCCATGTCCAATGTCTAGAGTCTTACAAAATTGATTACTAGGAGAGTACTTGTATGTAACTTTGGCACACAAAGGAGGCACAAGTTTCATAGCAGTGTTGGGACCACATTGGTTACAAAACCTAATTTCTTTGAATTCAAAATTAACACAAATGAATCCCACCTTCTTTTGGATTTGAGACACCCTACTAATTGCCTACAAGATAGTGGTTGGTAATGAATTGCTCTACTTTACGTATGTGGAAGAAACAATTTTAGAATTTACCAAATTTTTGGACCATTTATTACATTTGCATATGGTAACTATCCCAAGTACTGCATTCTTTGGTGAGTTGGAACCTCCTTGCATTTGTCAATAAGAAAACATGAAAACTTGACCAAAACGATAATACTCCTTCCATCCCAAAATAAATCCAAGGGTTTCAAATATACTTGTCCCAAATTAAATTTGAAATTAGCTCTTGACAACTTGATGGACAACAACTGAAGCTAGTTCAAATATCCTAAAGCAAAATTTGCATATACCACTCTAGAGACTATACATCAATTTGATCCATGCAAAGGGAATCAAAATGCAACCTCTAACCAACCAAAGATGAAGAATTCAACTCACAACTATACAAAAACTGCTATTAACAAATCTCTTGTTAAGAATGTCTTGGACTTGAATCACACGATATCGTTGGAATTGAATATAGTAGATGTCAAAGGACATCACTATACCAACATTGCTTAGAAAATGATCAAAATTAATATCATTGGAGCTTTCTAAAAAGAACAAAAATTTGTTGATTTCACGACCTATTTTCAACATGTTTTGCTTTACTGTCCACTTCTATTCTTTTACGTTTAGTGGGGTTTAGTAAAAGCTACATTAACTATGCAATCCTTTGAAAATAGGAGCTACTCTTGCACTAATGTAGTCATTTCTAAGAAACCCCAAATTTATTTTGGGATGGAGAGAATAATGATCAAGCACAAAGTAAAAGGTGGTGGTTTGAGAGTGCCCACCTTAGATGAATGCTTGAGTTCAAAACCGTCAACAATTTACGTGAGTAAAGTTGAGACTCGATGTAGCTCATGAATATTATGATCCCAACAAAGTGAACTCACAAGGGATTTTGTCCAATTCTATGTCAACAGGAATTTTAAAAAATAAGGCATACAATTCTACAATTTCTGAAGGGCTAAGGGTAGAGGAGAGTCCATATTTTTTCTTCTTCATGATTTTTGTTGTTGTTAACCCTCAAACACTGTGGTGGACATTTTTTGTTCAATGGATGACAAAAAAATCATTTGTTGGATGTCAAAAGGTTGCTTTTCATCCCTTTTTTTCCCCCAAAGTGATCACGGAGGCATGTTGCATCATACAAGGCAAAAAATAATGATATTGAATTTTATATTTTTAGGCACTCTACTTAGTGAGAGGAGGTCTCACACATTCATGTTTATGGTATTAGGTTCAATGCTACCCCCCTACAAATTCATAAAAGGACAATATGGAATGGTTACTTATGCAACAATAGACAAACATATTTTATTGTGTGGATACATTGTCAAAGCACTATAATGGACACTGTCCATGTTTACAACAACTTTGTCTTTGGCCATAGTGACCAACCCATTGTTTAACCCCTAAAGGATTTTGACTATATTTTCACCAAAAATGCTCTAAAATTGTCATTTGTAGTACAAGTACCAAATTTTAGAATTTTTTTATTTTTGGACACATGTAACCATAGGATCTTGTAGTACAGTGGTTTGTGAAGAAGTGGTAAAAATTTCAAAAATTTCTACCATGTAGATTGTAAGATATTAGTGTTTAAAGTGTTTAAGAATTCATGATTTTAAATTGTGGAGTTTGATTGATCATATAGTAAAAAGTATAATTAATTGAATTTTTTTTATTATATCATTCATTTGAATGAAGAACATTGCATACATTGGTTTAAAAAAATGATCATCAAAATAATAGAATATCTCTGTATAAACTCTTCAAAATTGTTAAAAAAACATGGGCCCAACTTTGACTTTTTAGTACATAAAGGGTTAAGATTGGTTGCATGAACCTCACATAATTTTCATAAGTACAAACCTATTGCTTCTGCTGCCTGCATCACCAAACAGAACCTTATGTTCCCACCAAATTTCTATTATCAGATTGACATTCCAAAGAATGAACACTGTTCATGTAGAATTGCATTGCCTAACTGAAGCAAGCATGAGTAGTCCTTCCAGTCACCAAGTTACATCCAAAACTATGTCATAGAAATGGATTAAACAGGATGCTTCAGTAAGTTATAACACATGATGCCTTCTTGAATTAACCCCTGAGCGCCCAGCGCAAATTCCAAAAACAAGCTACAAATTGCCATTCAAGTAGATCCCAGTGATTAAAAAATAAGATCCAAGAGATATGACCGTTTAGATTGGAAGAGAGGTAGGGAGGGCATCTTTGGAGAAATTTGTAGAAGTTTTCACCATACAGCCTAGGACATTATGATGGTCAAATGTCTCATAGTAGGAGGCCACATTTGGGGCTCTGGGGCGCTCAGGGGTTAAGAACTTTCAAGATTGAATTTTTTTTCATTGAAGGGTCAAATTCAAGTCAACTTTTCGGATTACAACATTCTTGATCATAACCAGAAAACTTGATGCATTTGTGTTTCTCACATTCTTTATTTCAATTATTATAGGCCAAAATAATATCAAGTTTTAAAATTTGATATGGGCAACTACTTTGCTTCTTAAAAATTTACTTAATATATGTCTTTCTTCTCAAGAAGGTACATACAATCTAAGAGTCACTTGAATCAACTTTTTGGAGCCTAATGTAGGATCCTAAATGAACAAACTCTTCAAGTATGCAAACTACTTAAAGCCATTGAAGGTTGTTTTTTTCTCTCTTTACAAATGGGCCTATAAAAATCAAGTTCTCTAAAAGCTTGGTGCCTAAGACTTCTTTTCTACCAATGGAAGAGTAGGTGCAAGAGTATCATTTTTTAGTTACTTATATAAAAAATAGAATCAGTCAATACAATATCATGTATAATCATTTAGGTCTCGATACATTAACAAATACATGAATTTTTTGTTGCTAATTAAAAGTTGCGCCAAGACAATGTTCAATTCAATGGAATTTACAACAATTATTCAAGTAAATTTGAATAGTCAACTACTTAGCAACATGTGTTGTATATGAATGTAATCACAAGCACACCTCACTTAATCTATGAAGAATTATGGAATCACAAAGTGGCACTTTGGATGATTTCAAATGAACAAAACATGATGATGGATTGTATTTTTTCATCTAATTTTATTTTAGAGTACTTTTAATGTGTTTATTTCAAAAGTTTGATCAAAATTCCCTCATTGAGATGTTATTGACTTCTCTAAGAAAGAAGATGATTAAAAAATGGATTACAAAAGATGCCTTTATAAGGTATATTTGCCAACTTGTACCTCTTTGCTGAAAATCTGGATTTTACAAAAAGCACAATATTATTTGAACTTGATCTTTCCCTAAAAAGATGAATTCAACTATTAAATCTAATTTTTATTCCAACTTGAAATTTTGAAAAATTAATAAATTAAACTATTTCTATCTATTTGAACTTTGATCTTATAAATGTGGTATACTAAATTTTTAATCATAAAATGATACAAAATTTTAGATTACACCATAATGTTCCAAACTATAATATACACTTATGGTGCAATTTTCAAAATTTTCAAGCATATATATTATATTTTATATTAATTTTCTTCACTCTTATTTGAAAAAATTGTAGTAATTTTAAATTTTCACAAAAAATAAATAAATTTATGACTTACAAAAGATATGTGATTCCATCTTTAAAAAATAAAATAAAATAATTCCCACTTATACTTAGTAGCATAGAAAGCAAAGAATATTGAGGGTGTTCCCATGGTCATAGGCTCTGTTCTTTAATGGTTAAATGATCTCCTTCTCATACCTTAGTTAACCCATAAACACCACAGCAGATGTTTTTTGTCCAATGAATAACAAGGAATTTTCTTGTGTAAGAAATGCAACTATTCATCCTCAGAATTAGGGGTACGGGTAGAAAGGAGAAATCTTCTATAGTAGTTTAACTCCCAATGAATATTTTTGGTTTTTTTAAACTAGATGATGTCACATGGTTCCAAAAGGGCTGATTTCCACGGTCACCAGCCCGGCGTTTAAGGGTTAAGGTTATAGTTTGCGTACTTCAGATTCTTGAAACCATACTGCATTTCATAAGAACATTGGAGACTGATGATTGGACTATTAGAAAGACTCAACGTACCAGTTTGGTCACCATAGGTAGCAAAGAGCTTTTTTTGAGTAGGGCCTGCTTGGTTCTTTGAAAGCCATGTCATGAATCCTTCCACAATCTGACGATGGCGGGGTTAATATATTCCTGGTACATCCAGCATCAATTGTTGCAAAATCCTCAATTTTGATAAGGAGTCTGACAAATCTCAAGTTCAGATCGAGTGATCGAGAGACCTACCTCATCAATCGATGTTCGTGGAGCGACTAGACTGTGGCTTCAAAACTCAATGAGGTGGAGTGACCATAAACAGAGTAGCCATTATCATATTCAAAATCGCCTTGACAATCTGGAAGCCAGTGGACAGTTTGTTTCACCACATTATACATCAACGTCCTCATTACGCCGTTCTTGAAAGCTATGCCTGTGTTGTGTCCAATAGCTGACCACATCCCATAGGTTTCGTCGGTAGCAAAGTCCTCAAAAAGAGGCTGAGGAATCTGCGAAACTTCTAAACAAGTTCTTGCTGCCATATTGAACTGCCAGATAGAGATGCACCTGGGACTTCGTCCTCGGACCTCGCCCACAAGGTATAAGGTTCCGCCACAATTTACCAAAAGAGTCATGCTCAAAGAATAGGGCACTTGTATTTCAACCTTGTTCCAGACGTCTTGGTTCAAGTCGTAAGACCAGAGGTCACAAGGATCAAAACTGAGGACGTACATGATTTCGTTGCATATGGCGGAGGACCAAACAATGTCGAGGAATGGAGGCATGAGTCTGAGCCTCTGCCAGCACTGCGTGGTCGAATCATAAACCTGCGAGCTCACTGAGGTTATAGATAATGTGGAAACACAAAAGCACATCTTCGTGAATATCTATGAAAGCAATGATGTATGCTCAATTCACATAAATAATAATGCAGGCAAAGTTTGTAGAGTATTATGGAGAATCAACTTGGAAGCGTGAGTTGGAACATGTTTGTGCCTGCATTGCCATGGGACTCAAGAAAGTCTCCGGGGCGGAATCTGCAGCAACGAAAATCTTATAGGCCGAAGTGCGGCTGTCGGTCACCATTGCCACCGCAAGAGGAACAATATAATATGGCAAACTAGGAAGCTTCCGCCAAGCCCTTGTCACAGGGTTGCACACACTGTACAGGCTTGGATCGCCGTCGCTTTTGTGTGACCATACGAAGAACAAACCTCCTGAAGCTGCCTCAATGGAATGATATACGTCTCCGGTTGGAGATTTCCAGTGAGGTAGGCACAATTGATCTAGAAACCGAAGGTTAAGATTGTACCATTTATTTAAAGATTCATCGTACGCGACACAAAAAGTGTGTGCTCGTCGACAAACGAGCAGATATGCGGGATGAGGACTGACCAGCATACACAGATTCCAAAAGCTTTGAGAAGACGGTAGAGCGGCCCATTTCTTGCACACACTGCGCAGCTTTAAGAATGCAAGGACTGGCAAGAACGCCAACACCCTATCCTGCAGCTCCGGTGAAAGCTTATTCCATAAAGATGCTTCCTCACTCGCAATTTCGCCTTCATTACTCATGCTCTGTCCGGCAAGACTGTAAAAATGAAACTACGCACTCACAAGTGCAAGAATAGATTGTCCTCCACCAACGGAAACGATTAAAGTAACGATTAAATTGGCTTACTTTCGGATACAAAAATTCTCCATGGCCTCATAATCATTCTCCTCCTCTCATAATCACATTTACTCTCGTACATTCGATAAATACAACCAGAGTTCTTGCTTACTCTCCAACGAGTACCAATCCGTGCTACAAAACTAACATTAACTAAATTTAGGGTAAAAACACACGCTCCAGCCACTCCATATTCAGTCACTCAAACATTCAACAGCATAGCTTCTCCAAGATTCGCAGCTGCTAATTAAATAGTCACTGAAAAAACAGCCTAGTCACTTCAACGTAGCATAGCAAATTTCAAACTCTTGAATATTCTCTAAACCTAGCTCAATCATGGTGCACTCTGCAAAAGGCAAAGAAAAGAAACAACAGCGGATCGTCTTGGATGTCTCCTCCCGCTCGAATGATTCAAATAATTTGAAAAAAAAGCAAAGCGAACAAAACAGAGATTTAAGCAAAACTCAAGAAAATTTCACATCGCATACTGTTTCCATTCGAACTGTGAAGTTCGATGTCTGCCAAATCCGCCACCGCGATCTGTTGAAGCATCGTAACGAAATCCTGCCTCGGCTGACGGTCGGGCAAGTGATCAACCGACATCCGGACCCCTGCGTGAGCATGAAGAGATGCAAAATGGGAAGCGCTTCTTTGGTGGTGGTGAGAGGTCCCCTCCCATCTCAGAGAGCGGCTTTACATTTGGGTCCACGCCAGGAAAATTAAAATGAAAAAACTTTCATTGGCCAAAGAGTTTGGAAATTCGTTGGAATTGCTGATTTTCTTGACTTTGTTTTGTAAGTAAAACTACTCTTATGACCCAAATGGTCATGGAAAAGAATTAAAAGTGCTTTAATCCTTAAAGGATGGATTGATGACTATGGAAATCATCCCTTTGGTTACCGTGTGAATCATTCACTTAAAAATTTGCAAAAGCACTCAATGGAAGTCAAACTACTATAGAAGACCTCCCCTTTTTACAACAAAATTTCAAAACTGAGTAGTTGCTCTTTTGTCCTACTAAAAGGGTTCTTTAGCATCCACTAGATGCCAAACATCGTCATCAACATTTAAGGGATAAAATGTGTTATTCATAGTTTTTTTTTATTGAAGTTTCCATTGAAAGAGATCATACTAAGCATCTTGAATGGAAATGGTCAAACTTGGAAGAATATTTGTTAATTTTTTTCAAATCAATTTCAAAACATTTTCTTTGACAATTCACCAAAAAATACATGTGAATTTTTAGTATGTGAATATATGTTAACCCTTTAATTTGTCTCCTTAAGGGGCGCTTAAAGATTTAGGCACACTCATGAGATCACAATTTTTGACATGATATTTTGAAACTTTTTTGAATATAGGAAAACACATTAGCTTTCTAAGAATATCATTTTTATTCGATTCGGTGCCCAAGAGACAAAGTTATGCCCCCCAAGCTCAAAAAACAATTTGTTGAGCAAAACAAAAATAAATCTAAAGAACTCAACATTAGATTTTATAAACTTAAAATCTTCATAGAAAACACTTTTGTCTTTATAGGAAGCTATGATTTATTCTATTTGAACTAGTGATGAGAAATTTAGAGAAAGTCTTGTTTTTGAGGCAATTAAAGTATTTTCTGAAGAGAACATGTAAGATTCATTTTTAAACTCAATTTTCACATTTTTTTCAATAAGAGAAGTTCCACATAATTTGGTTTGCTTGCTAGAAATATCTTATAGTTGGGATAATTGTATCAATCAATGATTTAATTTTTTTCTTCTATCTTGCACTGTATATACTTCTACGTTAACAATTTTTTCAAGAATGAAAATCAAGTGTTTTCTTTTTGAATTTTCCCCCCTCACTCTCAATTAAATTCTTCAACATATAAAATTATAAATGCATAATTTATAATGTAGAATTTTAAGTTAAGAAGATTTAAAGTTTTATAATTTAGTTATGCATGGTGCAAATTTTTTGGCATTCTTCACTTTAAAACCAAATATCTTGCAATCTATTTAAATAACGTTTTTGAAGCTTCTTCTTCATATTTTTTAAGTGGTCTAATGCAAGATCTTGTGCTTAAATATGCAAAATAAACAATTTTCAAAGTTTGTTTGCTTTTGGCAAAGAAATGCAAGTTTTGAGTATTTTTGATGAAAAAAAAGCCTTCATGACTGTAGAGATTAATGATTAGCAATAATTTGTCTTATATTGATGACTACAAAGTGGTTGAAGATTATCAAACATCATTACTTGTTGTCAATAGTAAATCTCTAACTTTTCAAGTATTGATATTATTGTATAGACTTTGTGCTCAATTTCTTTAGTAGCAATTTCAATATTTAACCCCTAAAGGACCAAACACTATTTTTTGGCAACATAGTGATATTGGATAGCTCACTACAAACAAAAACTTTATTTTTTTCTTTGATATTTTCACACAAGATGTGCTCAAGGCATAGCTTTAAGGTCCAACAATCTCCATTACTTTTGACTATATGGTTAAAAAGTTATTATATGATATGTAATTTTCATTGATCTTTGAACAAGTCACAAAAAACTTTAAAATCATTCTTTAAAGAAATATAAATTAGAAATTGGCTTTTTAGATTTATATATACATGGAAAGCTTTTAATCATTCCATTTTTATTAATGCAATCACAGTTATGAGGAGTTTTAGTTTGTGGGTAGTTATAGAATTTCCACTCTAGAATAAACTTTGAAATCCTTAATTGAATTCAATTTTCAAAATTGAGTGTAGATTGTTTATTACAATCATTAAAAACATTGGAATTGGCATTTTTCAATTCCACAAATAACTTCTTGACAATTTAGTATTTTAAATCATTCTTTGCTTCTTTCCACTTACTATCTTTTTCCTATATGTTGTGCAATTCCAAAGGATCTAGATTTTTCCAAGAATGTAGCCAACTTGCCTTGAAGAATGAATCCAAAGAGTAACCACCATTTTGGACATTTTTTCATACAAATGTGACCTTATGAAGTGCAGCCTGCTGGTGGGTTTTTGCAAGGCCCAAAGGATTTTTGTTAGTTCAAATGCTAATATCTTGCAATCTACATGGTAGAAATTTCTGAATTGTTTTTCACATTTGGTGAAATCAATGTACTACAAGATCCTATGGTTACATGTCTCCGAAAATGTTTTTTTTTTCTTCTAAAATTTGATACTAATACTAGAAATGGCAATTTGGAGTAGTTTTGGTGAAAACATAGTCAAAAACCTTTATGGGTTAATCCACCTATTCAAAGAAGTAATCATATTGCGCTATGAAGCAATTTTACATGCATGCATGGATTGATAATAGGTTAGGGTTTCATAACTAGGTGACGTGTGGTTTCTAGGAGTCTAGGTTGGAAGGTGTGATTGCAAAGCAATGGCAGTGGTACATAATTTTGGCAACTTGCTGGATTTTAGATTTCAGAACTTTTGGTGTAGAGAGACTGGTACATATGGAAATAAGAGAGACAACAATGCCACTATTTGTAAAGGCTTTGGTGTGATCTTCGTTACATTTTCAAATTTGGAGTGTTAATTTTTGGATAGATGGACTGTCATTCAAAGACTGCACTGCGTTTGAAAATTCAATCTATTTTGGATTCAAGAATAAGAAATTTATTTATCCACATTTACAACAACTATATTACCAAGACACTTGCTTTACAATTGAGGCTCAAGAATTACCAACCCTTCTACTTTCTACTTTGTCGGTATCTACTGCGCTCGTGTATTGTGCTAGGTCCACACTAGCCACAGGAGAATGGATGAAGAAGAAAACTGGTTCTTTGTAGAATTGGAGGACAATAAACTGTGCTCCAAGTGATCTATGGTGTTCAACTAACATAATCTCTCCACCACTCAAGTTTGGAGACTCCGTTTTCAAAGACTTTCAGCTTGAAACGGAATAGAAATCGATTGTGACAACTCAACATAACTACTCTTAAAACAAGTAAAAAAAAACCCACTTGTAAAACGCCATGGGTGTCAATTGTGCAGATGTGCCAAAGTGACCCGATCTTCAGGAAGGAATTGCTAAGTTGCCAATAGAACCAAGTCTTCGTAAATATGACAGAAATCGTAAAGCTAAGAGCTTGAAGATTGCTGCCAATGATAAACTCTTCAAATTTGTTCGCACCAGGGTAATGGTGTTCGAGTATAATTAATGCAGGGAAAGAGTGAGTTTTTCCAAGTGACTGTACGATGGATCGATCGATCTACTATTAACTAGAGTTCCTCAAGGAAGGAGTAGACATTGTAGGCAGAACAAAAATCAATCCGGGATGGGTGTCCGAGCATCATTTGGCCGGTAATTACACCGGCCCAGAGCCCGTCTGCTCGCGCCACTAAGCCTCCGCTGAATCCAGCCGCGGTTGTAATGGAACCTCCTAATTGGCCTTTGGTGAAGTCCACCATTACAATCTCCATGTTGCCTGCTTCTGTAATTTTTCCAGGTCGGACCCTAATATCTGCTATTTTGCCCACTTCCGACTCCCAGGGCTCCTCATACCTGCACAAAATAACAGTTGGGAATATGCGTGTTAATACGCATGAACCTTGTTATATACGAGCTGATGACACACCCCACACACGCAACTCTTCCAGAAACATAAAAGTTGGACCGAGGCAATTTATATTTTTCTACTATGGCTAACTCAAGAGGAAGGCTTCTGAAATAGTCACCCAAAGACGTAGACTTGATCTCCTCGCTCAGTGTCCACGGACATCCGATGTGGAAGGCTAGCCTGACCAGCGACCATATTCAGGAAGGCTAGCGCGAAAGTCTTCTGCCAAGTGCGGACACTGAAGAAAGCAAGGCCAAATGCAGTGCTTGTTAGCATGAGCTTTGACACTTGGATTTCCCCCTTGCTGTCTTTTATGACAACCTCCCATCGGCCCTCCACAGTATTCACGCTCGTCACCCAAGCATTCTTGCGATTCTTGGAGTCAGAGGCGGGTATGAAAAGAACCGCTGTCCCTAGAACAGTCCCGGTCTCCCGGTCAAGTACCATACCGCAATAATTTCGAACATTCAACCATACCAGGTCCTGCATAAAAATTTCAAATTACGAGTTCAATAAGTTCTTTGCTGTCGAACTTGAGCAAGTTAGTTCAATGGCCCATCAGTACCGCCAATCTCACTTAGAACTGGCTAATTCTGTTGACCACCACTCCGCGATGAAGGTTGAAAGCACTCACCTCTGGAGATACAACATGGCGACATCGTTCCGCTCCGTGGGTCTCCGGCAGACCAGCGGTAACCGGAGTCGCATCCTTGAGCCCATAAAGTTGATATGACATGGTCAGCTGATGAAAAAGAATAAATATCGATAAAATCCATTGGCAAAGGTTCTTTTTCGATATTCAAAGGGATTAGAGTGATTAGTTTCCTAATATAAAATCGAATGATTCCTAACTTGTAACTAAAAATCTCAGGATATCAATTTCGTTAGATTGGCGCTTTTATGGGTGCCAAAAATTGTGACATTAATCTACACAAAGCTCCAAAAACTGAGACTAATATTTATTTACGTTTCAGGCTGCGCGCCCTGAGAATTTCCAACATCGTGGAATTCCACCAATTTAACGTAATTTAAGTTTCAGGGACCTACCTGGATTCTTTGCCGCTCCTCCATGCGCTTTCGTAAATATGCCTGGCGACCAATCGATGCGAATTTGTAATTGGAACGAATCTCGCGGACTGATCCATCCTCTGACCCCAAAGAGGTGCCGGAACTCCTTAAATCTTCTCCAATCGAAGGCGGTGGTAACTCATTGAGATCAAGAGGTTGAGAAGGAATTGGAATGCGAAAAGGCTGAGGCTGAGGAGGATTGCGAGACGTTGAAGAGAGTCCAGCTGATTGCAATCTTGGCTCGCCGAAATTGTATCTGATGTGCGGAACTGTAGGCACAGGTCTTTTCCGAGTGTCAAAAATCTGTTCTAAGCCTGTATTAGGCAACAAGTCATCAACGCCGGACGCATGGGACGCTGAGCCTTCAGCAAATATGGGCTCTGGGTATTGGAAATGTACATATTTTGTTCTGGTTCTCTTCTCCTCATCCTAGAATCAACAAAAGATTCACAAGTTAGCCCAATCAACAGCTAATGATACATGTCAAATGGAAAATTTACAGAAACTTTGCACCACGAATCACAATATACTCATTGAGAGACTTGTAGCTAGACAATGACGTTCGCCAATCTCAAATATGGCGGTGTCTAGCTTTCTGACTTCCGCAAAGCTAATGAGCTTAACATAACTCATAATTGCCTTATCGTGATAGTAAAGGGACTAATACAATTGCGTGCATAGAATTTCTGACCATGATCATTTCAGGCATAATGCTACAGCAGCTCACGGGCGTAAACTTCTGGGGATAGCAGAGAATTCTTACAGATCTTGATGAATCGCGGAGACGTTTGATAGGAGAGCCTCCGAGTCCGCTTTCGTTGTCGCCTTCGGTGAAGTTTGAGGTTTGCCCGAGTGTGCAAGTATAAGTTGTTGAATTTGAGTGAGAACCATCATATACTCTACTCGAACAAGGGTTGCTTGTAGCCGCTGAAGTAGGATAATCCAGCTGGTTCTTTCCCCATCCAGATTCATTCACGGAGAGATTACCAGATTCTATGTAATGATATTTTCCCAAGGCTTCCTCTAAATCCTTATTATTATCTATTGCAATATTAAAGGATCCAGTTGACTCTTCTGCATTCTCAAACCGGCGGCTGCAAGTAGAACCAAAGCTTGAGGATTGGTTATCATCCCATTTTTGAACTGCACCAAACTTGTCCTTTGGAAGAAGGTTGATTGCTCCAAACCTGTCAATCACGACCGGCAGCTTATGTAGGCCGTCTGCGGGGAGCCTCTGGATACTGCTAAATGGCGGTCTCTGAGGATTGCTGTCTGGAACCTTGAAAGCACTGGTTGGAAGCTCCTGATTGGCTGCCGATAAAACTCGTTTCCCCTTGTCCTGGTCATCCATTCACTCTCCCAGAGTTACTATAAGCTTATTGCCATAAACCAGAAGTCTCAACTCGAAATATGCTTATCTACAATACATTACCTTGGATAGGAACCATAGCTTTCTGTCCCCAAAAGCAAACAAACAAATGCAACGACAGCCAGAACCAGCCAGTCACGAGCCCATTGCTTTTAAACCCTAAGAGCTCCAAAATTCCATATTCTGGATGATGAACAGAATACTTCTCGGCATAGTTTCGCCCAATGAATTCTCATTCATCCAAAATAAGATTTGAATCTTTGGAAGAAAACCTTTTTATATAATTAACTTGAGATAAATTATACATTTATTCAATGATAATAAGCCAAAACGTGCAAAATTTCAAAAAGGATTTAGGCGTTAAACGGTTAAAGAAAATAAAAATAACAAGGTTCCATTGGTACGTCGGCCAGCCAGAGGTCAGAACAGACAAAGGATCCGACAACTCTCATATTTCGACGTCCTTCGCCAGAATAATATTACAATTATTCTTTCCACAAGACCGGAAATTTAAGATTAAGTTATATAGTTAATACTGGAATGGGGAAAGGCAAATTACCACGGGGTGCACCTCCTCGTCGCGGAAGTTCATTTGATGCGAGTTGTTTGTACTGGAGATTTCCCCTCCAACCTATGCTTACATTCTTCTAAACGCAAATTGGAATCACGTTCCAGAAGATGCCATATGATGGAGTAATATAAAAAACCATTCTCTTCCTGACAGCTCCCTTGGTGGCACACCTTCGCTTGCTGCACAGCTGGAAATTATTTGCTTGAACCGCACGATGGTCGGCGTATTGGATTACAATGACATAGCAAGGCATGAGTTGGATACTTGGAACAAGAAATAGCAGGCGCTAGGGTACGTGCCTGGCCTTCGGAATTCTTGTCGAGCAATCAGTAGTTCGAAGCTCACAAGCCAATTCTGTTTTGAATAAGTGATGTGCTTTACCCGGCACTCCGTGAATTTCTTGATTCTCTGATGTCTGGGCGATAGGAGCCGGAATGCCTGATGGGGGTCAAAATTTGGTGTCCAGCCAACCTATCACCTAGTCCCACCCCTTCAACAATCTGCAAGCTACAACCAACATTTGCCACATCCTTAGTGCAGCGAACTACATAGTACGTGCTGAATGAATAACCACATTTCGATCCTCTTCATTTTCGGATCACTTCAAGACATAATAAGATCTGCATACTTGAATCGCCCTTCAAGGTGCTCGTCATTACATACCTGACGAGCTCGATTACTAACAGTTTAAACTCCAACCACACCAGAACCGAAGACACTTCTCTTGCTCCACGGTATCACCAATTTCTGCAGCAACGACCCAAAGACTCTCGTCAGGTTCTCGCAATAGAATTCACTGCAGCCAAATTAACCAAGCACGTACTGCCTGCTGATTGATTGAGAAACATACATGTTGTCTCGCTCTACTTACAAGAAACCAATGAAAACCTAGCTGAAAACCTTGTCCGGGAAACAGTGCTTGCAGAACTGGGCAAGTCAAAAGTGTACGAAAATAGGTAAGCACAGTGGCAATTGGAAAATTGATGGCTGCGGCAACCGCATAGTCACCGTGGTCGAGCCCAGATGCAATAGCTAGCTTATAATGAACTACTCGTACCTCACCTTGGATGGAGCATTTAAGAATTTTTCTTCCTCTGATGTCCAAGTCAAAATTGTCTACAATCCAAAACAGTTCTGCCAAACTTGATCATATGCCTGCAAAGTGCAAATTAACGTTGAGAACAACAAATTTACAGAAACTGGAGCGAGAGTGAGTGCAAGTGAGGTTCAAATCAAAAGCAGTACAAACAACAAGACGGGTTAGTTGTTTAATTGAGTCGCGGCAACTAACTTGAATTTGCCGCGAAGCAGGCACACTTTCCCTGCAGGCTGACTACATGGGAGTGGAGTTCGAAGCTTTCATCCCGAGGGTTTAGCGAATATTTCAGCATAAAATTATGGAAACCATGGCTGAAAATTTCGAAAACCTACTGCTCCGATGACTTACCCTAACCCTACCCAGCGGCTGCCTAGTCATTCATGATTAAGTGCCCAGTACTATACTCACACCGACGTAATAAAGGGCTGAAGGACGATAATGTTCAAACCATTGTCTCAAACTTTAGCAATCGCAACAGCCTTACACAAGAACTTTGCCATCTAACAAATATCTGATACAGAATACTACGTATATCATAGCTGAACTGACATAAGTATGTTCGCGCGACCGCAACTCTGATGGCAATTACCCTGACGTCAATCGACTAAGGACAAGAATCGCGAGGGCAGTTCTCAGCGTCCACGTACACAAAAACAGGATTTAATCCCTCCTGTGCAGCTCAGGCCGGCTATAGTTGACCAGATAACTACTCTAGGCAATTTTGTATGCATTGTGCCGTGCCTGATCTTTACAAGCGTTTTCTTTTGATCGCAAGAAACTCAATATCCGACTCTAAATTTAAATCCCCCGAGGTAACTCTCAAGTCCAATCGCTTCGTCAACCATAATCACTATTGCAACTTGTCGTGATAAAACAAAAGACGTGGACTTTCGGGATGACTGTATGCCACTAGAATTAAGCAGCCGCCATGAAACTGATCAGCAAGAAAGCATCCTGGCCCATCGCGTACCATCTCATGCCACATACGGTCACAACTCACTCCCAAAATCATCAAAAAGTGCAGGCCCGGCCCGCTCGTTTGCTGATCTCAAATCCATCACTATTCCACCTCACATACTTCCACAGCGCGACGGTCGCCTAGGGAAACAATCAAAGGAAACAAACAACGCACTGAACCTTTCCTCCTACCCTTTCTCCTCCCATGACATGATTCCCACTCTCTCAACCTTCATTCCCTCCCTGCATTTCCACACTTCCCCGCACGGGCTTCTCCACCGCCACGACTTGAACCGCAATTCTAAAAACCACAAAAGACTCCAAACCCCGGAGAACTACAAACCTGTTCAAGTAATCCGCCTCAAGTCTCACACTCACGCCGGCGCATTACCACGCCACAAGCCTACTTGAAACCGAGCAACCACGCTCCGTGCGATCCTCCGCCGCGAAAATAGAGAACCTCACGCAACAAGAACCTCCAATTACGATCGTCACAAGCGCCGTAAAATTGCAACCCTCGTTTAAATCCTCTGTATCTCGCGGTCGCTGAACACAATGCCGAATTCATGGATGTTTGGGCCGTCAAGAGGTCTAATGGCGACGGATCAGTGGAGGAAAGGAATGAGAGGGGGCATGGGGCGATTGTTGGTGGAATTGAACGGCGAGCGGATCGATTCGAAGATTTGGAACGGGAGAGACGAGATGGAGTGCTGGCCAGGGCTGGGAACATAGATAGCGAGAGCCGGAGTTGTGGTGTTGTTCCCGGGACTGGGGGGAGGTCGGGGCCTACTGGCGATGGCGGGGCCTGCTGGCCCATGTGCGATGATGCGTCGGCGGACGGTGTCACGTGGAGTAGAGGCGATATTAGGAAACATCGCGACTCAGGGTGGACATGGTTTGCTTGACCACGGGACCACGTTCGGCTACCTCGCTCTTGGGGGCAACTTAGGACTTAGAAATTTCCCTAAGTGAATTTTGGCCATTTGAGCATTAAAAAAAAAAAAAAAAAACATTTCACAAAACATGAGGAAAAGAGAGGATCCTCAGAGAACTTTCTAAAAGATCCACTTTAAAATGTACTCCCTCCATTCCAAAATACTCTTATCATTGGCCTCAATTTTTTGGTCCCAAAATCATCTTTCTGTTGCATTTTGTGATGTTGAAAATTAATCAATTTGGCTTTTGGTTACTATCTAGGACTAAAAAAATAAACTTGAACTATTGTCCCCCTTCCATCCATGCAATCATCAATCTAAAAACAAATGAAATGACTGAAGGGATCAATGAACACTATTCATTCTTATTAATTGCATCTCTTTGATTGTTGCCTGATTGAAGGAGATGAAGCTTTTAGAGGTGGTTGAGAGGTCCACACATGGTCTTGGGCCATACTGACTACCCACAAAATGACACCTCACAATCAACAATTACGTGTCTATTAGTGCTTCTTGAAAATGCCCCCAAATTTTCACTTTTCAATACTCCCAAACTACACTTTGAAAAGGGTTTTGAAACTCAAAAATTTTAGGAATGCTAAACTCTACTTAAATCACAAAACAAGCTTTTTAAATGTTATTTTCAACTATAATCCCAAACATTTTGAATGAATGAATTATGAATGAATTGTTTGTAATGTATAGAAATAACATGGTGTTCATTGAATTCACAAAATGGTGACTTTTCAACTTAATTCCACACTAAATTGACTTAATGAGAATCCTTGTATAATTTTCAATACCTAAGGATGTAATTTGATGAGATTGGGTTAAAATGAGTTGACTAAAATATATGTGTGAAAAACTTTAAACTTGTTGTTCAATTGTAACCCAAAAATTATAAAACCAATTAGGCTAAATATGTACAATGACCAAAGGATCTACAATGGGTATACATACTTTATTCTTTCCTTACCACGGAATTCTTTTTCATTTGTGTCCCAAAAATAACTAAATTTGTGCAATTATTTGAATAGTTAGTGCAATAAAGATCTGAACTCTGGTCCTAAACCAGCTAGGCACAAAGTCACGGTAAGGTAGAAGTATCTATTTCGGATAACTTAAGCATTTCAATGTGCATGATTTGGAAAAGTCATGGAGGAATTGATTCAAGGTGTGCAAAAATAAAATTGCCAAAGAATGCCAAAAAAATGGAATTTTTTTCTCCTAGAATGAATATTTTGTTGAATATAAAAGAGGATTTTTCATTCTGGTTTCATAAACTCACCTATTCTAAAAAACTTTAGCACTTTTCCCTAAGCCAAGAAAGAAGAGAGATGAATGGACGAGAAGGTACAAACAAAGAATCTTTCTCAATAATCAGTGCATTCAATTGTTGCCCACAATAGATCAGCCTATGCAACCAACATGGGGCCTGTCCGAAATAGGTTCTTCTACCTTAGTCCAGATCTTTCCCTCGGGCCTCACTGCCAAATTGTGCTCCGATCAAGTGCAAAGTGTGCGAGAATGATCCACTCTGAGACTACACATTTAAGACAAGCTTTGGCAGTTGGTCGAATTGGCACTTGCAAATGCCACCTGCTGCCTTGCGAGTTCGTCCCAACTGAAGCATATCAGGAATCCTGAATCTAAGTTACACCTCCTGCCGTCAGTGAACGTGTACTGAACAGTAGACGGCCTCAAAACAAAAGCGTCGCCCATGATTGACCGTGCAATTTGCAGGACAACAGACAGTTAAATTGTCTTCCCTAAGTTACAACAGTACGGCGGTATGGCCTGCCATGGCTGCCCGTCAACAAATCTCACCCAAAACATGGCGACTTTTTTTCACCTTGCAGCAGTCTTAAGTTGAATTCTGAGCCCGGCCCATACACAGAGTTTTCCCTGAAATTTCCGTTACAGACCGATTCTCAGTACATTATCGGCACCCTGCATCATTAAACCCTAAACCAACAACACGCGATTCAAATCCGGATCATCGGATCCCCAGTTCCGCACCTTTCCTAGCTTAGCTTTCTCTTGTCGAGTAAGCTCGTCCGTTGTCGACGCAATGTTCGCCTAGTCCATAAACAGAAGCAATCGATGATGGCCGATGGCTCTCATCATCACTAACTTATCTATTCATTTGACTAATTATAAGCTTATCTTCTTCAAACTGACGCACTTACAGTATATTGGATGGACGTCGGTGACTGCTACAGTCCTACTAAGAGCATCAACACGGTGAAGCAGCAGTAACCTAGCAGTAGCATTAATCGTCGACGGTACTCATCAGATGTCTGGCGTTCCTCACTGGGCAATATGCTCAGAGTCGTTCAGAGAGCCCCACCATTGTGGTTTCTGCAAAGGAGAGAGTAAGCTTGGATCACTGCCACGAGAATCCGCAGCTGTGGTGATGGAGAATCACATCCTCACTTACAATAAGCTTATGTATCTTGTGATGTGTGCAATGTGAACCTGGTCTAGAAGTAGGTCTAAATTCATTCCTAAGACCCTCATTAACAACACTCTTTAATACCAAGTGCAAATATATCTTAACCCTTAAATGTAGACAAGGACATTTTTTATCCAATTGGATCATAGAAAATCCTTCTAGTAAGACAGAATTGCAACTATTCATCCTTGGAATTTTATTGTGAAAAGAGGAGGTCTTTTAGAATAATTTGACTTCCAATGAGTGCTTTTGCAATTTTTTAAGCAAACGATTTATACAAACCAAACAAATGATTTCCACAGTCACAAGTCCATCCTTCAAAGGTTAAGTAAAACAAATCTAGAAAGATTATTGCCTCAAATTTTCACCTTCCTTTGGTATAAGAATGTGATTTGAGGCTGTGCTTTTCACACTTATAAATCCACATACATAACTTACATTCTTGAATTCCAAGGGAGAGGACCCTTTGCTTCCCATGAATCAAAGGTCATGTTTTTAGGAAATCTTGAATGCAAACTTGTCTGTGCATTATAGATCATTATTCAAGAAATTGTTTTTGATACAGTGACATTGTTGAAGGATCAATCCCCAAACTTTTTCTATTTTACCCCTAAAGAAATAAGCATTGAAATTTCAAACAATGAATGAACGCAAACACATCTCCAAACATCCCAAAATTGTGTTTCTTCATCCATCAATTTTTTGAAATATTTTTATGTTAGTTCTTTAACATTTGTATGGTATAGATTTTGAAGACTTTGCTTAGCAAATATTGTGTAATTCTAAGGGTACTAATAGATATGGCTTCAAAAAATTAACTTTTTCAATTCAAAAATTGACCCTTTAGAAATGGTTTGAATAAAAAAGTAAAACAAAAATCTTCAAAAAATCACAATAATTAAAACTAAACATTTTGAACTTCAAAAATCACAAATGTTGGATTTACAATTGATTTTGGAAAGAATTTTCAATTTGGGACTTTAAATATTATTAAAAATATATATTGAATTGTATATCAATTGATCTATTCATATGAATATAATCTATGGATCATATTTGACAACTATTGTTTGAGAGTTGTCATTGAATTATATTTTTAAGTTACACTTACATTTACAATACATCTTCACAATTTTGAAAATTTGGACTACCCATTGGTCTTTAAAAGAAAAGATTGTTATATAAGTACTTGAGAATGGTGTCCTATTGTTATATTGTTTAATATTTTGTTGGATTTGTTTTGGGAGTCAAAAATAGATTCTAAATTCTCTTAGAAATCTATATAGTTTGGGGACACCAAATGAATAAATTGTAAATTTTCAAAGTATTCAAAGTAGGTGTGTTTAGCAAAATAAAAAAGAACTTGATGCCCAACATTTATTTACTATTTTGCAAGTGTTTTATAGATCCAAGTTTCTACACACAATTGGACTAACTCATATATTTTCTTTCCCCTTTTTCATATGCTTAAACTTTTCTAATACGACCTTAGAAATGAGATCATGGAATATCTTGCACATTTGACTTATTATTATTAGGTGGCCTTCATTGCCACATGGACTTGTTGTAGAATCTTGAAAGTATAAATGTTTAATATAAACTATGCATGAAAAATGGATTCCATACACTTTGTTTCCCTCATAGCTATACAGAATGAACAAAGTGTATGGAATGGCTCATTGTCATCACGAACAGACGCTTTATTCACACCGGCCTTTTTTGAAGCCCAGAATTTTTATCTATCTATTTGAGATGGACAATATGTATATGATGACTTTGTGTTGATTACATGATTGTAATTAAAATTTTGAATGATGGCAATGGAGTTAGTGACTATAATAGGAAATTAACTAAGAACTTCTATCTATGATGTAATTAAAAATGATTATTCTAGGATGCTAAGGTGGTAATTGTTTTACCCCTTAAAGTCCCATTGTCCCCTCGAGGGACAAAATGGATTTTTGGTAGGCTCCTATAGTCTCATATTTGTTGTGATTTTCTGAATTTTCGTGTAAAGATAGAAAAATTTATCAGCTTTCTAAAAATATAATTTTTGTTTCAATTGGAGCCTAAGAGAAAAATTAATGGCACAAAAAGTCCATTTTTTAGTTTGGTGAGCAAAAAAAAACTTCAAAAAAAACTAAAAGTATTTTTGTTTTTGCATAGATTATATTTTTGATGTACATGGAAAGCTTTATTTTTTTCCATTTGGATCTATTATGTGAGAGTTATGGATAATCTTGGTTTTTAGGCAATTAAAGCATCTTCTTGAAAAAATAACTTGTAGGATTCATTTATGATCTTGTTTTTTACAATTTTTCCAAAAAAAATTCAAAAGGTTAAATTTTCTTGCTAGAATAATCTCATTGTTGGGATTAGTGTGTTTCAATTCCATTTTAAAGCTATTGACAATTTAAATTTCCCTTCAATCTTGAACATACTTCTACTCAACAATTTTTTAATGAGTGAAAGTTGACTGTAGTTTTTTTTTAAAGAAACAAATTCTAGACTCTCAATTTAATTACTTATCATATAAAATTATAAATTTAAAATCAATAAAACAAAAATAATAAGTTATGAAGGTTAAAGTCAAAAAATGTGGTTGAGCAAGGTGCAAAAAATCTTGTTTTCTTCACTTTAAATGCAAATATCTTGCAATCTACACGGTCAAAGTTCGTGAAATTACTTCCACACATTTTTATACAAGTCTAGTACAAGATCCTATGGTTAAATATGCTATAAAAAACACTAAATTTTTTTTTTTCTCTGCTGTGCCCTAACTTATAATCATGGCGCTCATGCAGGATTTTTCCTTTGATTTGCACCCGGCAGGGTACTGATAAAATAAAAGATTTGGCGCTTCCTGCAATTTTAATTTGGGTTTTCAATTTATGATTAAAAACATTGATACTGTACCCTGTGAAGTGTGAACTGCAGTTCGCCCACCGACAATGTTCCCAGTGTTGAACACTTTTGTTTATGAATTTTGTGGTGTACTTAACCCTGAACTCCTAAAGGACCGTTTGTCCCTCCAGGAGACAGTTTGGGTCTGGGTAGGTTTCTATTGTCTCAATTTGTAGTGAATGTTTTTGAAGCTTTTTGAGGATGTGCAGTTTTGCAAAAGCTTTATGAATGTGGAATTTTTATTTCAATAAGTGCTTGGGAGAAAAAGTTATGGCACAATAAGCCAAAAATGGAGGTCAATGGGCACAAAAAAATTCAGTTAAAGAGATTCAAAGCGTAAAAATCTAATCAAGCAAGTTGCAAAAGAACTTGTTTTCTTCACTTTCGATGCAAATATCTTGCAATCTATGAGGTCAAGTTTGATGAAATTTTTACTGCATATTCTCATACAAGTTAAGTATAAGATCTTATGGCTATATTTTTAAAAAAGGTATTTTTTAGGTTTTCTTAGGTAAACGCAGCAGAAGTGGCAATTTTGAGGGGGGGGGGTTAATAGATAACACCCTCGGGGCTTCAAGGTTAAAGGACATTTCATGTATGGGCTTCATCAAACTTCATTAGATTTCTACATTGAAATATAGATTTAAAAAATGTGTTATTTTTCACATCTAGTAACATATATCTAAAGATTAATCTCATTTTCTCATAATTGAAAACATCAAATTGTATTTTATAAATTAAAAAAATTCATATAAAATTCATAATAATTATAAAAATACTTTAAATAATATTGTTTTTTAGGAAAATGGAAATAATATTGACAAACATTATGGTGTACTTGATGTACTTTTTGAAATTACACCAAGAGAAATTCCATAGAATAAATTTAAAAGTGGTATACTTTGAGCTTTGAAGAAGCTATGATCTTGAAAGTGTTATAAAGATAACAATTTTAATAGTTTAGAAAAAAATTCAAATGGAGTAAAAAGTAGATTATTGGAGTTACAAGTTTTTAGTTAAGCTCTAAAACATTGAAAATCAATAACTATATGAAAGTTCAAGTTTTGACTTTCAAAATGCCCGAGGGGCTTGCATTGTCCTTTAAGGATTAACTCCTAAATGTCCAGAGTCTTCTCTATAATTCATGATTTGAGAAAAATCATCATTAAGTATTGCATGGTTAGATTCACCAATAATAAATTTTGAATAGAAAATATTAAAACTCCTTCTAAATTCAATTACAAGCAAAACATTATCTTTTTTTTATTGCAATTTGTTGGAATGGATTTGAAACAAGGTTCTCTTCATATAGTGATTTTTTGAAAATTTTGAATTCTTTAAATCTATAATCTCATTTTTATAAATCCAATTTTGAACTAGAGCCAATGCAATTTGGGTTTGGTCAACCACTTGATACACTTCTACATTTGCAATTTTAGAAAATTATGTACTCTAGAAAAAACAAATCCAACCATTAGATAGAACAACAACTTCATAAAGTATCATCCAAGCAATAATGAAAATGAAACTCGAGTTTCAATCTGTTAGTTGTCTAGAAATTGGATGTCAAAGTATCTCAAGGCTAACCCTGAAAAGACGAGCTAGTTGCCATGGAAATCATATGTTTGAGTACTGTGTGAATTTTTGGCTTAAAAAATAAAAAAGCAATTATTAGAAGACAAACTATTGTAGAAGACCTTCCCTTTTCACACAAAATTTGGAGGATGAATAGTTGCACTTCTATCCCACATAGAGAGATTCTTTGTCATTCATCACCTAGAATATGTCCTCCATGTTGTTTTTGGGTTAAGCTTAGTTTAGTAGATGATATTTCAGATTTTTTTTTCTTTTTTTGACACAAAAGAAACAAAATTCCATTTCAAGGGGGGTAAAATATAAACCGCTAGCCGCAAGAGGCTTCATTGGCGGGAACATGACTAACACTATTGACCACTAGGACACCAATAAGTGGAGGTCGAAGACGATGGTTGTACCAGGAGAGATCCAGCCAAGGGTAAATGTAAAAAAGAAAATCTCCTACTTTGTGCCATGTTAATTCAATTTCTCCAAAGATGTCCAACATAATTTGGGGCCTCTGATTGCAAATATGAACTCAAAATTTGCCAAAAAAAATTATGCAAAGAAAGAAAGAAAAAAAAAAAAAAAAAAAAAAAAAGTTTCCTGCGTTTTCCCCAGGGGTAAAACACAGGCGGTAAAACCGCCTCTGCAACAGGCTCGTCATCCAACTGAGCTTACAAGCGCGACCGTCGAAGGCTTCCGACGGCCGGCAGAGCAGGAGCGATGTTTGAGACTTTGCTGGCAGGCCTTGATTTTTCCGTCCTGAGGGTGACGGTGATGGATCTGACATAGATTGAACTGAACCCACTGAACTGTATTGAAATGACAGTGTCTGATAACTCCAGTGCAACCAACATTAAAGTACAGCACTGCAGGCTAAGCTTAACTTACATTACATGAGTAACATGACCCCATTGGGGCCTTGGGTCGGTGATTTTCTTAAAATTTAAAATTTAAAATTTCACTTTATCACTCAGATAGACAGATATGTGCAAACACAAGATATTCGTACGTTTGTACTTGGTGCTAGGGTGATGTTTGCAAGGTGAACCTCATCCAGAAGGCAGAACTGATGAAGGCAGAACTGTCCACAAAGTGGATCCAACAGGGTAATTTGGGGTTCTCCAGGGCTAAAAGTAAAAAACATGCCTCTTATTTTGAGCCGTGTTTAAGGTATGCTTTAAACCTCTCCTAGCTAATCTGGGGTCTTTGATTGCAAATATGAATTCAAAATTTACAAAAAATAAAAAATTTATGTGAAAATTTTTAAAAAATTCATTTTCCCCCAAACTAAATTTAGCCTCGTGGCCCATTTTGAAGGCAGGGTTTAACGTTCCATGTCCACAAGTAGGTCTAAATTCATTCTTAAGACCCTTAGTAACAACACTCTTTAACACCAAGTGCAAACAAACCTTAACCCCTAAAATCCCTAGGCTTCTTTTCCACCAAAAAACATTCAAAACTACCATTTCTACAACAATGAGCAAAAATTTAAATTTTTATTTGTTTATTTTTTCATATTTAACCATAGGATCTTGTACAGGATTAGTATAAGTATATATGGCAAAAATTTTACAAACTTTGAGCACGCAGATTGCAAGATATTTGTGCTTAAAGTGAAGAAAACAAATTTTTATGCACCTTGCTCAATTACATTATTTGGCTTAAAACCTTCATAACTTATCATTTTTGCTCTACTGATTTTGAATTTATAATTTTATATGATAAAGAATTGAATTGAGATTCTAAAAAAAATTATTTTTAAAAACACTTAATTTTCACTCATTAAAAAATTGTTAAGTAGAAATAGGTTCAAGATTGAAGGAAAATCTAAATTGTTAATAGCTCTAAGATGGAATTGAAATATACTAATCTCAATAGTGATATTTTTCTAGCAAGACATCTTAACCTTGTTAAACTTTTTTTTCTGAAAAATTGTGAAAATTGAGGTCAGAAATGAAATCTACAATTTATTTTTTCAAGAAGATGTTCTAATTGCCCCCAAAACAAGATTGTTCATAACTTTCTCATAACAAATCCAAATGGAATGAATCAAATCTTGTCATGTACATAAAAATATAATCTATATAGATTTCTTTTTAAAAATATTTAATTGTAAGTTTTTTTGAAGGTTTTTTCTACTTGCCGAGTGGAAAAAGGGCTCTTTGTTCCATAACTTTTGCTCCCGGGCTCCAATTGAAATAAAAATTATATTTTTGGAAAGCTAATGTGTTTTTCTATCTTCGCTAAAAGATTCAAAAAATTACAACAAATATTGAGATTATAGAAAGTTGCCTGAAATCCATTTTGTCCCCCAAGAGGACAATGGGACTTTAGGGGTTAAACCCTACCCACAAAATGGCCCAACAGGTTTGATTTGCCCCGGGAAAAAATGCAAGAATTTTTTATTTTCCCCATATTTCGAATTCATAATTGCAACCTCGGACCCCAAATTAGCTATGGGAGGTCTAAAACATACCTTAGACACGGCTCAAAATAGGGGGCATGTTTTTTTATTTTTACCCCCAGAACCCCAAATTACCCTGGTGGGCCCACCCACTTCGTGGGCAGGACTTAGTGTGCTGCGTGCCCCTGCAGGCCCTTCATCAGTTCTTTTTCATTTTTTAAATGCTCCGCAACTTCCATCCAGGGCATGTGCCGCTGCACACTCAGCAAAGTGAGGAATTAGGAACATTGACTTGCTCTCGTCAGGCGACAAGCCGACTGGCCAGATTCAGACGCAAGCCACAAGGCCACAACGTCGGTGTCGTAACTGACATTACTCCCCTAATAAATACTCCCAAATAACTTACTACCTCCAGAGTTGCAGACATGGGCCTCGGAGCTCAGGAACACGAACCCAGGGAGGACTCTGCACAAGGCTTTAGCAACGCCAAACCTCAATTAACCTTGGAACGTTGGTGAGGACATTTGGTAGAGATAGAGAAGATAGAGAATCTTTCTAGTAGGACAGAAGTGCAACTATTCATACTCAGAATTTAAGGGGAGGTCTATTTGTAGTAGTATGGAACTTCCAGTGGGTGCTTTTGCAATTTTGTACGCAAATGATTCACACGGTAACCAAAAAGATGAATCTACACAAGGCTTTAGACACGGATGGAAGCAACAATGCAAAACCCCTTGAACATTGATGAGGATGTTTGGCACCCCATGGATGATAGAGAATCCTTTCAATAGGACAAGAAGTGCAACTATTCATGCTCGAATTTTAAAGGGAGGTCTTCTATAGTAGTTTGACTTTCAAAGAGTGCTTTTGCAATTTTGTAAGCAAACAATTCACACGGTAACCAAAAAGATGAATCCACACAAGGCTTGAGACGTAGACGGAAGCAACAATGCAAAACCTTAATTAACCCTTAAACGTCGATGAGGATGTTTGGCATCCCATGGATGATAGAGAATCCTTTCAATAGGACAAGAAGTGCAATTATTCATGCTCGGAATTTAAAGGGAGGTCTTCTATAGTAGTTTGCCTTTCAAAGAGTGCTTTTGCAATTTTGTAAGCAAACAATTCACACGGTAACCAAAAAGATGAATCCACACAAGGCTTGAGATGTAGACGGAAGCAACAATGCAAAACCTTAATTAACCCTTAAACGTCGATGAGGATGTTTGGCATCCCATGGATGATAGAGAATCCTTTCAATAGGACAAGAAGTGCAATTATTCATGCTCGGAATTTAAAGGGAGGTCTTCTATAGTAGTTTGCCTTTCAAAGAGTGCTTTTGCAATTTTGTAAGCAAACAATTCACACGGTAACCAAAAAGATGAATCCACACAAGGTTTGAGACGAAGACGGAAGCAACAATGCAAAACCTTAATTAACCCTTGAACGTCGATGAGGATGTTTGGCATCCCATGGATGATAGAGAATCCTTTCAATAGGACAGAAGTGCAACTATTCATGCTCGAAATTTAAAGGGAGGTCTTCTATAGTAGTTTGCCTTTCAAAGAGTGCTTTTGCAATTTTGTAAGCAAATGATTCACACAATAACCAAAAAGATGATCACCAACCTAGGGATGAATCTATATAAGGCTTCAGACACAAATGGAAGCAACAATGCAAAATTGTAATTAATCCGTGAATGTCAATGAGGACATTTAGCATCCCATGGATGATAGAGAATCCTTCTAGTAGGACAAAGTGCAACTATTCATCCTCAGAATTTTGTTGTGAAAAGAGGAAGTCTTCTGTAATAGTCTACTTCCAATATGCGCTTTTGAAATTTTGTAAGTGAATGATTCACATAGTAATGAGAAGGGATGATTTCCTAGGTCATCCGTTTGTTCTTTAAGGGTTTAATGTCTCCATTGCAAAATCCGGTTCTCTCAAATTATTGTGTTGTAGGGCATTTTTTTTGGCGCAAACCAAAGTTGGATGAATTTCAAGGAGGCTTACGATGATCGAATTCTATCAAAATTTGAGAGGGCATGTCAATGGAATTTTTTTTAATATCACCCATTCTACATTATCATACCTACAATAAGATTAACTTGGACAATAGTGGATTGATAGTCTAAAATGAATGCATTTAGTACATTTTGATGAAATTAGATCTTGGTCAAATTTCACAACAACCTACTTTAGAGCATCTCCATTGTGTGCACCCACATGGCTAGCTAGAGACAACAAGGTTGACATGTTTGCACCATGGGACCAAACCCACTTCACGATGATAGCGGGCACCCAAATAGCAATAGCTATAGAAAAATTTGAAGCCCATGTTTAGTCTACAAAACTATAAGGGCCAACTTACATATGAGTCTGTTGGATAGGCTCTATGCTAATTGAAGTAATAAGATAGAAGAGGCTCCTATGATTGTCTTGCCAATATCAGTGGACAACCGAATTGGTGGAGATTAGTCAATCTCGAAGGAATTTAATACATGTGAAATATTTATTGTATCCCTCCCTTCCTACTAGGTCCTCATGAAAGTGCAATTGCTAAAAGCATCACCACACATTTGACTTGTGAAATGGGTGGTGGTTTGACTTGCAAATAGTAGGGCACGCATCCATTTTCTAGGCTATAAGAAAGTAAACAACCCTATCTATGAGTTGCTAAGAGGCTACTACTTTTTTATAAGACGCCACTAGTTTGGCTTGGTCTCCATTCATGAATATTCCTTGTGAGTCCCTTTTGCTAAAAGCCTTTTTATTATATTCATTTCCAAGCCAAGGAACTTGACATGAAACAACTTTATTTTGCAAGCCACTTGAGTTTTTGGGGTCAAACTTTTAATCCCTAAAGGCCCAAGGCCTTTCTTGAGCTTCTAGTAATTTTCTCTAAATTGAACAAAAGTCAAAAATTTAATAAGTTCTATCAATTTTTTTGAACTGTAATCATACAAATTCAAACTAGACATGTTAGAGGTCACATGTGAAAAGAAAACACAACAATATCACTTATGGATCGAAAGATTATAATGTTTGATCATGAGGGTGTTAAAACTGTGAAAGTGATTCAAAGTCTTTCAATCCTCTTTTTACATGTCAAATCTAGAAAGTTGGTCACCAATAAAATATGAGGATAAAGGGTTTAACATGCATAACCCCAATCAATTTATCGCTTCTCAAAATCTACTCTACAATTTTTTTAAATGAATTTCTAATGTGATATTTTCTCCAAGATTTAGTTTATTTGAGTTTCATTTCCAAGAGCCCTCAACACTATGGAAAGTCAAGATTGCAATGGACACCCTTGGGCACAATCTTAAATAGACAAATCATAATCAATCATTTTCAAAATTGGATTTTTGATGCTAAAACTAGACATCAAAAAGACTTTTTCAAAAATATGAATTACTAAAAAATTACTAAGTGGCCAAGCTTGAGGTAAAATCATTAGTGCGGAGTGAACGTGGACGATACAAAATGTTGTGGCAAATTTATTTTTTGTGGTTTTGCAAGCCCAAACTTGACCTCCAAAATGCCCCCTATTTGCAAGCCCAAACTTGGCTTCCCAAACGACCCCTGTTTGGATGCCCAAACTTGGCCTCCACCAAAATGACCCCCGTTTGCAAGTCAAGGGCGGTTTGCAAGCTTGGCCTCCAAGCTGCATCCGTTTTGAAGGACGGGTGGGGCGGTTAAGGAGGTTAAGGAGGCCCCTCTGTTATCCAGTCATCCGTTTTGGAGGGCGGTTTGGGAGGCCCCTCACTAGTTCTGCCAGGCGGCTTGAAGAAATCCATCATTCGTTGTGCAAGAGCGGTGAGAAATGCACCTGTACCAGCCCCGGGGAAGTTTCCTCCCCACCCGTTCCCCCGATACATGCAAAGGAAGGGCAGCCCTTTCTTCCTATTCTATTCTGGATCTGCAACCACCCGCGCGCATCTACCAAATATTCGAGTTATGGGAGATCAGGGATATGACGTCTGTCATGCTCCATGTCCTGTCAGAAGCACGTGAATGTCCGCCTCGCACTGTACGGAGGTCTGACACGTGGAATCCACGGAAGAAAGAAAATATATGTGTGCCGCGTCAGCCTCTCACTGTTCGCGACTTCCGTCCACTGCGGGGGAAGTTACGACTAACTTACTCACTTGGGGCGGTCAGTCGTGCAGGACGATAAATCGTGCCCACGAAGGTGGCCCCCCGGTGAGGTGGATTTCACCCGGGGATATTTTTATTTGTCACATATGATCTTTTTTTCAAATCCTGGATTCGTATTTGCAATCAGAGACCCCAAATTAGTTAGGTGAGGTCTACAACATACCCTCGACCTGCCTTGAAACAGGGGGCCATTTTTCACTTTTATCCCTAAAAACACAGATTTTTCCCTGCTGGGCCCCCCTTCGTGGGCATGATTTACCGTCCTGCGTCAGTCGTTTCTTCGAGTCGGTCGGTTTCTTTTCCGTTTCCGTTTTTCTTTCGTTTAGTTGTCGTTTGTGAATCGTGATCATCACCATATTTGGTACGAAGCCGCGATTCCTCCCTTTCTGTCTGTCTGCGTGGATTTGGGGACTAAAGCCCAAGATCATTGTCATCTGTGACGGATACCTGCTTTCAGTTCGTGATTTTCTTCAATTTTATTGTAGGAAAATGCCTTGGTGACGGAGGGAGGCCGGCCCCAAGTGTTTTTTTACAAGAGTGTTGAACAACACACTGCAAGGGGTTCCGTCAGGTAGAGAGGCTGATTTCACGCTTCATAAACCACCTGTTGGCACCAGGTATCAAATCCGCAACCCTGCCATTCGGTTTGGGTAAGGTGGGTGGCTCTAATCTGGACCCGCTTCTAAAACCAATTTGGTACATTTTACTTCTAAAATGTATGATCTGCGTACATTTCAGAAGGGGGTCGGTTTTAGAAACCAAAGTTTTTCAGCTTCAAAAATTTGTAACTAATTCCACAAAGGTCCAAAAAATATGAAACGACTTGGATTAGATGCCAATTCCATTTTTCTTTCTACCAAAATTCACTGAAAATTGTTTCGAGCTGTTTAGCTTTCCCAAAAATGCAATCAGCTCTTAAAGGGTCGGTTTAAGAGCCACCTACCTTACCTTAGAGTAGCCGACCCATTTCCAACCTATAGACTCCCCTGTTTCCGTGAAGTTGTAGCATAGTTTGAGGAGTAATTGTGGCACATTATGATTGGCTACAAGGTTGTCAATATTGCAACGAGTCGTAGGTTGATTTTGCAATCAGTCTATGGTTAGAAATAGAAAGGTTTATATGACCATTATAGGTTGAAGAGAATCTTTTATTTAAAAAAATTCATAATATATACTTTTTGTGTAATAAAATTCTGGAAGAATATGGAATCCTTCCAAACTCTATTCCTGTACATGGGAAAATTTTCGTACACAAAAAATTTGTACTCCAGATATGCGTAATTGCTTAAGTGATTGGAAATGGGCCGTTTGTCCTACCACCATCATTTGGTCATCTCGGACCTTTCCGGCAGCTTTTTGAGTTTTACCAGCTATTTTCCTTCAATTCCCAAATTGAACCGGTTTTTCAAGTACAAAGTCTAGTTATTTTTTAAATTCCAAATAGAAAATTTATAGATTTTTCCACCGGTTTTCTACTGATGTTTTCAAATTAAAAACGTGTTTTTTCCAATTCCACCGGCTAACTTTGAACTAGTTGCTAGTTCTTCCTAGACATAGAACTAGTCCATCATAAGCAAAATGACTGGTTTATCTTGTAGAGGGTGTTGTTGAATTTTTAAGAAAAAATATCTTCATCAAAATAAATGTGAGAAATGTGGAGAGAAATAAAAATTACAGTTTTTTTTGACAAAATATGAATTTGTTATGAATTTTTGAAGTGTGCTACCTAATTGACCTAAAGAGTCTTTGAACTACTCCAAAACCAACAAAAAGTGTATCCATTGAACTAGGTCATCTGATTCATCTAAAGTGGTTTTAATATTTCCTGGCATGGTCACAATATAAAGGCCTTAAAAAATCACTTCATGTCATGAATTTACACTCAAAAGATGGAAGTTCCTGTTTGTTAATCAAAATGATAAGTTATCTATAGTCAACCTAGAAATTATTGCAATTAAGTTCACTGTTGGTTGGGGGGGCTTCTCCCTTAATCATTCCATCATTGTCATTGATTCAAGACATTGATTGTGGCCACTAATTCAATTTAATGTAGTTCAAATTTTATGTTTTTGAAAAAAGTGTATTGTGGGTTCATGCAAGACTTGGATGGATCATTCTCTAGGTCTACGATAGATCTTTTCCATGTGATGGATTGGTTTTCCTTAGTTTGGGCAATGGAAATTATAGGACAATCACAATTTCACAATGTATATGTAATCTTATCCTATAAGAAAGGACTTATGTTCATGCAACCAAACTTTAAATCCTTTAATTTTTAACCCTGTAAGATTGAGGCCTATTATAGAGGTAGTCAACCAATAATCATGGAACTTATAAATGAATAGGAGTGCCTTCTTCATTTCTACAGTTTCTTTCAAAGTCATTCAACATCTTCCTTTTGGTTGCTCATGCATGTTGAGATTAAGCTCCATTTTGCCACATATTAAACAAAAATTTGTAGTTTTTCTTTTTCAAACATGAACTCACATGTCTTCTACAATTTATAATTATTTCATATGTTTTTTGTAAAAATTTGAAATGCTCTTGAATTTTTGAAGAAAAAACGAAGAAAATTCATATTAAAAACATTAAGTCCTACGATTCTTTTAAATTGATTTGAGAGGCCTAAAATTGCTTCAAAATACTTGTAACCAAACCAAGGCAAAGGTCTTTATCTATGTTTATGATTTAGTGAACCCAACCATAGGATCCTTTGGTTAACTTGTTCAAGTACATCTTCCTCAAATTTCAAAGTGAATATCCCTACTAGATGCAAGTTCAATGCGCCTAAATTTCAAAACCTAGGCTTTTTTAGTCCTTCCAAAAGGTGAAATTTTGTCTTCAATATTTTTAGAAAATAACATGTATGTCCTGTAACTTGTGTGATTCAGTCAATATGTTGGAAAATGGTTTGAGAGTATATATAAAGAAATTTAACCAAAAAACTTTCCTATTCATATTTAAGAAAATTACAACGTGGAAGGTGGTTTCATATGAAATAAAAGCCTAAAATGCTAAAACCTTTATAAGGAATTGAAAATTGTTAATTCTAATGGTAAAAATATTCTAGTAAACAATTAGAACCCTTTGTTCTTGTTTTTATATGAAAATTTCAAAATTGAGTTCAAAAGACAACTTTATATAGTTTTTTTTGCCTTCGTTGTATGCAAAATAAGATCCTTGTAACTGTCACTTCAATATTTGGAATTAAATGATTCAAATGTTTTTGAGTAGGTATCAATTTGTACAATCCAATAAAATAAATTAATATTTTTTAGAGTATGTTCTTAGTTTCCCAGTTTGACATTGAATTTTTTTTTTAAACTTCTAACTTTTGCAATCTTTATTGAAATGATGCAAAACAAAGCTTTATGCATAGGTTAAGGTGATTAGCATCTTTCTTAAAAATTTCATACAAAAAGTCTGAATTATGAAGTCAATAGAGCTCCTTGGTCCTTAGGGATTAAAAACTTCTTCTTTTTGAAAATTATACTATAGGTATTTAATTTCACAGATTTTTCTTAAAGATTTAAAAAAAAATTGCAATGTTTTTTTAGACTCATGAGGCATGAAGATTCATATAAAAGAAGGGCTAAAAAAAATCTCAATTTTTTTTCAAATATTGTGTATTTCAAGTAAAAAATGTAATCAAAGGCCATTATGAAATATCATGTTTATATTGGGAGCTTTGGTGAGGTAATATGTAACTATGTTGTAACCATAGTAATACTTATCTAAGTTACAATTGTAATATTTTTTATAAAATATATATGAAATTGAACTTAGTAGAAAAGAGGGCTTTGGGGTATCAAATACTAGTACCAAAGTTTAATTTCAAAGGTTTATATTAGCACAATAAATGATATTCAAATAGGCTTTTGGAGTCAATTTCAAATATGTTGGTTTGGTGCCCCAAGACCTCCTTCCTACTACTATTGGTTGAATTCAAATTTAAGTGAAATCAACTTCAAGGTCATAATGGATTATGAGAAAGTTTGAAAATTTAAAAAGATGCTACACACAATCTAAAGACTATCTATATGTGAACTTCATCCTTGCATTTTATATATAGTTTTTTGTGCCCCTTCATGACAAACATGGAAAATTTTAAATAGAATCTTCTTGTATATTCATTTGTTGGATTGAAATAAACTCATAAATTCTTTAACAATTTTCTAAATCCACAAAAGTTATAAAGGAAGAGAGGTAAAAATTCATAACTATGATTTAGAAAAAAGATTTTTTCATCTTGCATTATTGATTCAATCTCTTCTATATTTTTGTCTTCTTCCAAAAGGCAAAGATGGGGGCTATATAGAAGAAGATTCTGCACCATTTGCCTTATAAAAATCCACAAAATCTTAAAATTATCCATATAACTCAAGTGACTAAGATTTTTTGACCTTTCAATGGCCATGAATCTAATATTAAAAATTTAGCTAAAATATTCTTTTATATCCTCTAAGCAATTAGAGCTTAATCTTTTTTTTTTTTAATCAAGTTTGACTTTAATTTCTAAAGGAACAAGGCCTTTTTCTACCAAAAAACATTCAAAACTACCATTTTTGTAGCAAGGAGTAAAAAAATTTGAAAATTGTTTATTTCTTCACATCTATCTGTAGGATCTTACACTTAACTAGTATAAAAATTTGTAGAAAAAATTTCAGAAATTTTGACCACATAGATTGCAAGATATCTTTGTTTAAAGTGAAAAAAACAAATTTTTCAGTACATTGCGGGATTGGATTATTTGACTTTGAACCTTTTAACTTTAATTTTTTGTTGTAGTCGATTGATGTATTTTTTTTCCGGCCGATTAGTAGTTTTTCTAGTTAAACCTGTAGTTTTACCAATCGGGAGTATAGTTGGGTGGATAATACTTAGTATTTACCAATTGTATTTGGAGTTGGGATTTCAAAGGATGCTGTGGCTGATCGGTAGCTATGACTCTTGGATTTGGTATTTAGCTTTGGATTCCCAATTGTGTAGTTCAGTTGACCTTGGTGAAGCAGGTACTCCTTCCAATCGCCGGAAGTAAAAACATTTGTGTAAATTTGTGTTTGTTTTGAATTTTGATAAATATAGTGAATGTTTTGCCAATTGTGTGTGTATTGTGTAAGTATGTAATAATATGAGTGTGTTTGATTGCTTAGATGTGTAATTCAATTGGAATGGAATTTATTGCTATAAGAAGGAGAATTGTAAAAAGAGATGAGTTGTGTGATTTGAGATTGATAAGAAAATTGATTGTTGAAATTGTTATGGAATATGAATTGTGTGTATGATGGTTGTGTAAATGATTGGAGAAATTTGAGTGTATGGAAAGCATATAGGAACCAATTGGAGAGATTACATAAGTGAGATGTATGGGTATGAAGAAAAAATAATTGGAAGAGTAAAATTGAGTGTTTTGAGTGTGATTGAAATTATTGGGTGAGAATTAATTGGAATGCATGATGTGAGAAATCAATAGTTTGTAAGAGTGTAACCAATTGCAAAATTTAATAATATAAGAACCAGATTAAAATGAGTGTTGATTGAGAGAATGAAAATGTAGAGGTATTTAATTAGATATTAAGAGTTAAATCAATTGGAGTCAAGAAATTGTGAAAATAAAGATAAGTCGATTGGAGTTTAATATGAAAAATGTAATTGTGAGATAATTGGAGTTAATTTGAAATAGATCAATCAGAAGTAAAAGAATTTGAAGGGCCGACTGATTGTAAAAATCAATGCAAATTGAGAGGTTGTTGTGAAAGATCAATCGGAAAAATCGATGCAGACAATAGCTGCGGAGTCTGAAGCAAAAGATCAATTGGAATTGAAAGCTGGAAGCTGTTGATTATTCTTTGGAGTGGGAGTCGATTGGAGAAAAGATAAAGATAAATAATACGATGGAGTATTTTTGGAGTGAAGAATAATTGGAGCAAAAGTTAGAAAGCCAAAGCCAATTGAATTGATGATAAGTGGTTCTAAATCATTGGTTCATTGATATTATGTATGGGAGTTGTACTTGAGGAATCTTGCAATTGGATCTCTTAGGTGAATATTTAGATTCCAATTAGAAGTATTTTACCTCCTAGAGTTCAAACTCTACCCTTAGGAATTTATTTTTGAACAAGAAATAAAAACCTACTCACATTTGCACTAAAAAGTTTTGAGGTTTAAATCTTTATAGTGCGGAATTGAGTTGAGAGTTTAGGGGAGAGGGAGGAAAAAATTTCAAAAAACGTAATTTTCATTCTTAAGAGAATTGTTAAGTAGAAGTAGGTATGAAATAGAAGGAAAATTTAAATTATTAATATCTCTAAAATGAAATTAAAATGAACTTATCCCAATGGTGAGATTGTTCTAGGAAACAAACTATACCTTGTGGAATTTTATTTTTTGAAAAATTATAAAAATTACTTAAAAATGAATCCTACAAGTTATTTTTTCAAAAAGATGCTCTAATTGCCCCCAAAACAAGATTGTCCCTAACTTTCTCATAACAAATCCAAATGGAATGAATCAAATATTTCCATGTAGAAAAAAATTAATCTATGAGAAAAAAAATTCAAATTTTTTTTTCAAATTTTCAATTTTTTTTGTTGCCCCCTCTCCCTTATTTTGAGCTTATTTGGGCATAACTTTTTCTCCGAGGCACCAATTGAAAAAAAATTATATTCTCATGAAGCAAATCAATTTTTTTATCTTAAGAATAAATTTCAAAAAAATATAACAAAAATTCAGCCTATAATTACCTGCTCAATATCCCATTTGTCCCTTGAATGGATAGTGGTCTTTTAGGAGTTAAAAAAGTCAAATAGGATTTAAATGATTTATAAAAGGGTCACCCCTGAAGTGCTCCAACATCCAATTTTTGGACAACAAACATATTGCAAATCACTTTTCTTTCTCATTATTGCTTGGATGAAAGTCATCCTAATTTGTGGAGATACTTTAGAGTTTATCAAATTGTTGTCCTATCTCATGGTTGGATTTGGTGTTACTATAACAAATATTTTTCTAAAATTATAAATGTGAAAGTGTATCAAGCCCAAATTGCATTGATTCTATTTCAAAATTGGATTGCAAAAATGAGTTCATAGATTTAAAGAACAGAAAAATTTCAAAAAATCTCTATATCAAGATAACCTAATTTCAAATCCATTCCATAAATTTTACTCAAAAAATCACAATATTTTGCTTGTAATTGAATTTTAAAAGAATTTTAAAATTTTCTTTTAAAATTTATGAAAAAATATTAATGATGGTATCGGTGAATCTGACTATATGGATGGAATTTAAAACTCAAAGTCTATATCTTTTATTTATTCGTCAATTCCAAAATATGCTTTCAAAGATTACTTTATAATGATTTTTCTCAAATCATCAATTTTGGAGAATGCTCTGGACATTTAGGGGTTAATGGAGACAAGCCCATGTGGGGCTTGGTGAGACATTAAAACACCCCCCTTAGAGCTATTCTTGGATTCAAGTGGTAGTCTACGTGGCATGTAGGTCAAAGATAAGATTTGCCTAGGGTCAAAGGCAGTTCAATGGGAAACTATGAGATTTCAAAGAAACTTCGAAGAGTAGGGTTCTATGTGCATGTTGAGGCTAGCATTCTCACAATTTGATTTCCCATTTTGTACACAGCTCACATTTCCCTCACATGCTCTCTTATTGTGAACCATGCTCTTGAATCTTGACCAAGGTTCTCTCCCCGCCTACTGTTTGAGAATGGAGAGAAGGAAAAGCAAGAAAGGAGATTCAATGATTTTGTGTATAGGTTTCAAGATGCTAGTTTGGGTGCATCTTGATTTTTGGCAACAAAGCGAAAAACATGTTTGAGTTTTTTGCATGGTATTTACATGTCCAAACTTCATACCAAACAAGAGAAGAAAAGTGTGCTACCTCAAACTCAATAATGCCTTACACAGTGCTTGCAAAAGTGGTTAATGAATGAGATCAAGTGCCTTATCAATGACTGGTTCTTGAAGTAAAATTCTTGATGAAAGATTTATCTACAAACATGCTTATCAACAACCTTGTAGGTATCATTGCCATTACAACTTAGAATGATAGCAATACCAAATAGCAATAAGCTGCAAGACAATAATCATGGGACCCAAATGTGCAATTTGTTATATAGAAGTAATTTGGTATTTGAGGTTTTCCTGAGAATATGATAGAGTTTCACCATGGCATGGCCTAGATCAAAGAACAATTTCCTTCCAATGTTCAAACTTCCATGATTATTTCCATTTTTGTTTTTGTTAGAAAACATTCAATACCCTTTAGGCCTTTTGTTGCAACATAACATGTTGTAGAGCTCTTGTGAAGTTCAACCATTGTTTCTACCTTGAGGTACTTCATAGGAGTTTCCTACAAAAGAAGCTAATTGGAATTTTGAGATACTCATGACCAAGTAAATAACAAAACCAAATTGTAAGTGCTCCTACTCAAGTGAAGACAAGTCTTTTAGTTGAGGTGGAGCATAAGAGAGCACAAAGAAGATGAGTTTCAAGGCCATTGATTTAATGGTAGTGTACAAAGTACAACATCAAGTGTTTGTAGAAACACACATTGAGCTAGATACTTCTTACATAGGAAGTGAAGAAAGTAACAAAAAAGAGAATAGGTACCAGAAATTAAATTGAATAACTACTACAAGCTTGTAGTCCCATAAATTGGACTCATGCATATAGAGCCTAGAGCTCTAGAGTACTTGTAGAAAGCCTTGGAGTCAAATTAAGTGTGAAAACAAAACCTTTAATTAAAACTTTGGAATGAACTGGTTCATTTGTTTAAAAAAATCTAAACAAAACCCAAACAAAACCCAAGGAATTAACATAGCTAGCTCATTCACAAGTATATTGGATTCAGAAGCTTTCCACCAACATCCATTGGCAAGCAAGCGTGGGAATTGGGGATGAAGGCGGATTCACAACAAAAAAGCATGTGAGGGAAATGTGAGCTATGTACAAAATGGGAGATCCAATTATGAGAATGCCAACCTTGGCATGTACATAGGACCCTGCTCTTTGAAATCTCACCTCTTCATCTTGTCCCACTAGGCTCTTGCTTGGCTTGTAGTTTTATTTTTGTCTTCTTTATATTGTTTTGTTTCTACTTGCAATCCCCAAGTTGCTTGTGGCTAGATCTCTATTCCCTTTTTCTTGCAATAAAGGTCAACCTTTATTTTTGTAAAAAAAAAAATCTTGCCTCTTCCTACCGGGCAACCTTTGATCCTACACAGATCTTGATTTTTGACTTGCTTGCTACGTAAACTGCCACCTCGATATGAATACTTATTTACTTACTTATGGTAAACAAACTAATACAGTCAAGTTCTTAGTTCATTGTATGTTTTCTTATTGTTGGGTGCCTAACATTATTCCATTGTGCCTTCCAAGCAATGGATCTTCTCTAATGCTTAAGTATACTTCAAATATGCAAAAACTCAATCAAAACATAACTTAAAATGCAACTATCAAGTAATTACCTAGTCTAATCAAGCTATTGTGGTTGCTTTGAGAAAGTTCACTCAGACAAAAACCAAATACACAAACTTGTAGACAATTATTCCCTCTTTCCGAAATTATAAGAATAATCTCGATTGGACTTTCCTAGCAAAAGATATGGCTAGATGAAGTTTGACCACTAATCGGTCTATCAAACTTCATCCATCAACTTTCCTTAGTTCTTTAATTCAAAACAAAGTGAAATTTGAAAGTTGTGCTTATGGTACTAACTTGTATCTAAACTTAAGTGTTGTCTTGGTTGGACTCTTCCCTTAAGTTTTCATTCGTTTTTGTCTTAATACTTCATCTTCTTGTAATTTCTTGTTTTTTAAGTCTTTTGGGGAGTATAAGACACCTTTGGATTGCTTTTAACTTGTTTTAAGAGTTTATGATTTCAACTTGTTATCCTAATCTACTTCTTACGTTCTTGCTTAAGACTCTTTGATTCTAATGGTTCGGTTTAACTTCTATTAGTTTACTATTTTTAAAGTTTTCATGTTTTTTTCTTGTAAAAACTAATTTTAGGTTTCTAGATTGCTAAAGCACTTGTTGTTTGGACTTTCCTACTAAAAGTTATTGACGGATGAAGTTTGATCATTAATCAGTCCTTCAAACCTCATTTGCTATTTAATCCTAATCTACAGCTCCAATTCAACTTCTACTTCCAATTATGAATTTTAGAGGATTAAGTCTCCATAATTCTATGCTTTTTATCCCAAAGAGGTTAATCTAACTAAGTTTCATCCATTTTAAATTCTAAACTTCATCTGTGTTTATCTTACTTGTTTTAAGTTGGATTTCTAAGCTTAATATGTTTTTGGAAACCTCTGAACTAAATCTACACTATTTTGAATCTAAAACTTAAGAAAAACTAGTTTTGTTACTTTGACTTGAAGTTTTAGTTCGGCTAGTATGTTTTAATTAACCAACTTTAAAAATCAAAAGAATCTAGAGTGTTTAGTAATTTACCTCATTTTGGGGATCATCTTAGACATTGTTGTAGAGATTCCGAAGTTCTCTATCATTTAGCCATCATGTAGCTCTTTCTCAATTTATGCTCACTGCTTGAAAGTAGTGTTTTAGTACAAGTTTGAAAATTTTGAACTCCTTTCTTTCCACTTCTACTCTCCTTTTCTTTCCACACTATTTGACCTCAATTATTTGGTTTTCAAAGGTTGACTTTAGACAACTAATAATTGCTTCAAACTCCCAAACAATAATTGACCTTGAAATCCTATCCAACTTTGAATGGTTTAAGATTTCCGCCTTATCTTACGAACTTCTAAATGTCTCTTGAACTTCTAAACTATCCCTTCATTCTATCAATTGCAATTTGAGTGTGAGAAGTTTTATCTATTTGCTTGTCTAAGTGTTTCTTCTTATTTTTAGCCTCTATTTTCTTTCTAAGGTTGGTTTGTGACAATGAAAGGTTTGACTACTTGAGGTCTATATTCTAATTTTCTCTCCCTTCACCCTTTTTTTAGACTATTCCTACTTCTATTCTTTGAGTTTGATTTGTGCTTAAAGCTTGATCATACAAATTTTAGAATTTGAATTTGCACCGAAAGATAAGTAGGAACCAAGCCTAGAGATGTGTTGGATGTAGATGGATATGTTTTAGATCAGAGGCTTGAACTGATGCTGAATTCAATTGGTAATTGCTTCTGAATTCAATTGGTCACATGGGCTTGCCTACTTCTAAATTCAGCATTGCTCTCGTTCTGGCTACTCTGGTTCTGGTTTGAACTTCTCCAATCTTTGGACCCTGGTCCAAAAATCTCAAATTCTCAAACTGACCATTGCTCGCTATCTTCAGTCTTTATACGGGGACCCTTTAAAAGAAAAGAAAAGAAACACGGAATAAATTTATGTCTAAGAACAAAACTTCGCCATCTGAGGGGTTAAATCCCATTTTCAAAACACAAATAACTAAAAGAAAATTAGGTTCAAGGGTGAAGCTTTGCTGTATTTGGAAAAATCACTAAAAATACAAAAACATTTATAAGACTTAAAATCAAAGCTTTGCCGTTTCGAATGGGACAAGCAAAATATGGACAATAAATGTATTAGTACAAACACCGAATTATCACATATGCTAGTATAAATATTAGTACAAGCTAAACATGTAACTACAAGTTAGTACAAAGGTATTAGTCTACAAAATACTCACAATCAAGCACTAGAGGCCCTCCTAAGCGGCATCGCCAAGGTACAGAGGGGGGTTTTCTTTAGGGTTAGTATAAGTGTTAGAAGTACAACAATTTCACCAAGCAACCAAATTAGTGCACAAAACTGAACTCAAACATTCAATAAATTAGCAAAGCTTAAAGGAACCTCAATGTCCGTCAAGAAAAGCTTGGAAAACACAACGACAGAGCTACAACGCTCCTAAAACACACAAATTGGCAATTTAGCTCACAATGGCCCAAAATCCAACTAAATGGACCCAAAGTGTATAAAGTAGTTCAAAATGAACCAAAAAGGGTGAAATGAGAGGAAAATGAGAGCCCTTGAATATTTTTTCAAATGCCCTCCCCCCCCCTCCCCCCCCAATTCCTACAAGGTAATCTTATCATTTAAGACTTTCATCCTAAACTTTAAGATTTTCACTTTCTATGTTGGTTCAACATTCTAACTTTTAGAGAAAGATTCCAAATCACAAACAGATTGTGCCATTGGCTTTAGAAGGCCATTTTTAATCTGGGATAAATTCCTTCCCTTTTTCTCTTGCAAAAAACTCAACGAATCCTAATGACAACTTAATGACTCCAAAAGGTAAAAATTCAACTTTTGGAGTTTGACTTTTCTATGAAAAATAAGTAGTCTAGACTCTCAAGTAGGGCCAAGGGAGTAAGAAAAGACCCCATTTTGACTTCAATCTGACTTTGTGTGCTCTAGATATGTCAGTCAAATCTACGTTTGATCTTCAATTTTTTAGTTTTGGAGGATCTTCTTTATTTTTTATTCTTCTTACTATGAGAATGCCACAAAACTTGTTGGGGTGCATTATTAACATAAAAAAAGCTATGTTAATTTTAATGAGATTTTACTTCACCCTAGGTGATTCCTATGAATTTCCCATCATAGAATTTGGCGGTTGGCTGTCCGGAAAGATATCTTCTGACTATTAGAAAATTCCGAAACTTTTTATGGAACCTCTAATAGAATTACACAAAAGATGTGCAATATCATATTTTTACTTTACACAATTGAAGAAGAAGAATCAAATCCCACTATTTCCTTTAACTTCTGATAAATAGGGAATCTTTTAAATGGAAGGGAATCTTGGCAAACCAATTGGGCCATCGGATTCCTAGAATGATTTCCACTTCAAATCACTGTACTTAGGTTGTAGATGCCATTCTCTAGTTCATCTTGAGTTTTTTTCACTTGTAGGCTAACAATTGGGATTTCTACTATTTCGGCAATTGAATGGGGAAACTAAAACTTCTCTTTGGGAATCTACTCTAGGATTTTTACATACTTCTCTCAGACCAATTTAACTAGGATTTGTCACATGAATGGTAGGTTTAGACAATTAAGGCAATTTCTACGAAACACACTTACTATGTATAATTTTGGGGCTTTTATCCTATTCACATGCGGGATTTGGGTATAACTAAAAGAAAACATTCTATTTAGGTCTAAATTTTATATTGGTATGTGACATACCTATTTTGGTTTTACACTCTTTTTTGGACTTTTGTATAAAAAACTTCACTCAAAACTGAAAAAATTTGAAAAAAACAAATCATGAGTCCTAAGTAACAAAATGGGGATTCACATTGGACCCAAGAATAGCTCTAAGGGGTGTGTTTAATGTCTTGTGTGGGGATTGTGCCTTGTGCTAAACTAGGCTCCTAGACACAAGTGACCATTGCATCAATATTCAACTCAAAACTGAATATTGATGCAATAGTCATCTAAATGTGTTCTCTAAAAATATTTGAGTTAAAAAAAACATGCCATTTTAGTACATTTTTAACCTCTTCTAGAAATCATTCCATATTTTATTTGAGTTTGAAATTTTGGGAGTAGAATCCTATAGTCATTGGTAAACAATGCTCAAAATTTGAAGTTAAAATTATAGTTTATTAGAAACTACTTGTTTGCACAATGTTTGTTGTAGTAGAATTAAGTGCACCCCTGAGGTCTTTGAAATTCATAAAATCTTGGAGCAAAATGTGGTTGATGACTCGGTTATGTTTGATGTATCTATTACATGATACACCAACCTTTCCGATGTATTTGTGAGGATCTTCAAGTAGAAACAAAACTATCACTTTTTCTACTATGGACATGTGCACATATGCTAATAATAGACTAATCAAAATATATTTTAATTAGTAAATGAAAGGAGATTTCAATGCACCAAAGAATGCATCATTTGGCTACCGAATATAAAAGATATAAGAGATCAAAGTTTTTTCGATAGATGTTTTATAATTGTTTTTTCAACAATAGGTACATATTGATTTATCTTCAATTTTTTAATTGATTAAAAATTCGAGTCTTTGGAGATGCAATTAGTTTGGAATGGTAGGATGTACATAGTTGATTATTAATTACAATTACTTTTTGAAGGTCAAAGAAAAATACATAGTCAATCTTTGAATTGGACTTAAATAATATCTCTGTTATAAATTACATTTTATAGTACATCTTGAGATATTATGTTTTAAAATAGTGAAAATGGCAAGGTAAAAACTTTGCAATATATATTTGCAATTGTTGATAGAGAAGAGATACAAGATTGTATGGAGTGTATCAAGTTTATATGAATTATGCAATCCTTATTTTATACATACATACATAGACTATGAGTTTCTCAACTCAACTATGAGCTTACCCAATACTATAACAACTTTTCATGACTTTATTGTAATGGTTAGGTTCTTTTGGAGGAAAATTTTCTATACCTATTTTTAATTTAGTTTTGCAAATTCTAACAATATTTTCATTACATGCTTTTTGAAATTGGGATTTAGCATATATGATTTACTAGTTTTCATTAGAAAAGCTTTTTAAATTTCACAATTTTTCTTCCATACTTTGAATCCAAGAACAAATTGAGACTCTATAGCCACCTTTCCTATTGAAAAACAAGGTATTTGGGTTGGACATGTGAGATGGCAGCAATGGGGCATGAGTTGGCAAATACAAGGTGAAGGTGGGATACTGGGATTGTAGCTAGAAAGGTGGAAGCTAGTAGAGAATGCTTTGGGAAATCACATTTATAGTTTAAAAGTGACATTTTAAAGCTACTTGAGTCCCCAAATTGTCACTTCGAGTTTAGGATTTTTTGTTTTCATAAGTTTTGAATGTAGATTTATATACAAAAAGACCTAAAAAAAGTGTAGAACCAAAATAGTTATGTCACATGCCATTATAGCTTTTGGTCATAGATTAAGTATTTTTCTTTAAGTATAACCGAATACTGCATGTAAATAGGTTAGAACCCCATAAATTGTATATAGTATGTAGTTTAAATAGAAATTGTCCAGATGATCTAAACCTACGATACTGGCAATACAAAGTAGCTAAATTGATCTAAGGGAACCATGTGAGAACCCTATAGATAAGTCTCGACGAGAGGTTTCAATTTTACCATTACATCAACGAGATAGTAGAAATCCCAATTGTTAGTTTGTAGGTGAAGAAACTCAAATTGAACTAGAAGAGGACATCTATGACCTAAGTACGGTGATTTGAGGTGGAAATCATGCTATGAGGTTTTTCCACCACAAGGCGAAGAATCCCCAAGAGTTGGGTTGATGGGGAGTGTATGGACACCTACGTAGTTTGCCTTCCAAGTAATGGACTCCTAAATGTTTTTTGGTAAATTTTTGTCTAAATTGGAAGAGACTCACCTTCTCACCTTCCCCAAATGACCTCTCTCACTACTTTCATCTTCTAATTGGGCAATGGAATAGACTAGGATTACTCATAGGACAAAATTTACCTCAAATGTGCAATTTGATGCCTCAAAATGGCCCCAATTGGGTCCTCCTAACTAATTCCAGCACATCTCTATACAACCAAACATTTCAATGAGCATGCATTGCCCTACATTTCCCCTTCCCACTTGGTGTATTTTCAATTCAAGGTTGAAGATGTTATTTCTTTTATAATTCTCAAAATGATTCTTCCATTTTAAACACATGACCTTTTTAAACCCTAATCTTAGTTCAATTAGGGCAACACTTTTGCACTTGCCTTCACACCCTAAAAAATTAACTCACATGCATTCTCCATCATTCTCAAGTATCCAAATCAGCCACCAATGCATTCAAACTCCTTTTTTATAATCATGTGCAATGAAAATTGCAAGTATTCAATGGCAAGTGTGAAAGAGTTCCATCAAACTTCAATTTGAACTTCCTCAAGTTGGGCAATAGACATCCTGTCACAAAATGGTTCCCATTTCTTTATCTAAATTCCAAATGGCGCAAGAATAGTGTCATTGGAAAGAAACTTTTTTTCTTCCTTGCGCCAAAATCTCAAGTCTTTAAATCATGCCAATCCTCCGCCATTGTTCTCCAAAATTGCAGCTTTGAAATGCTTTGGTAGTAGACCTCTTGCCACAAAAACTGCCACTTCAACCACGTCTAAGTTTCGATTCAAGCAAGATTGGTCTTGTTTAAAAGCTAACTTCAATGCGCAACTTCCATCCAATTTTCAGCTTCATCAAATCTTTCATGCTTCCACAATCTATCGTCACTCTCACTCATAGCGGCAACAGACCCTCCTCCATAAAAACGGTCACCAATGGTTCATCCAAGCTTCAATTTGGGCAAGACTAATTCCATTGGAAAGCTAACTTTACAACGCAGCATCCCAAAAAAATTTAGTTTCAAATTTGATGTCATCTTCTTGCAATGGCCCCCTAAAATTGATGTTCTTCATTGAAGTTGCAGTTGCCCTCTTATCCTAAGTTTTTTTTCACACTCTCCATTTTTCAACCCATCCTCTCATCATAGAGTGCAGACCTACTTGACAAATTGCCTATACTCCCTTATCTAACTCATCTTCCTCACATCTACCAATATATCTCCTCACACTTTCTTCCTCCTACCAAACCCTAGTGCTAGAGAGCCCACCAAAAAAATGAGAGAGGAAGAAAGAGAGGGAGAGAGGGTTTACAAATCCTACTTTCCTATATCTACCTCTTCATCTTGTTCCTTCTAATCTTCATCTTCATTCCTCTTAGTCTTCATCTCCATTTCTTCATAGTTTTGACTTTCATTTTTATTCATTGTAGTTTATTTCTACCTCTTCTCATTTTTATCATTTGCCTAATTCAATTAATTTCATATATTGTATATTTTGCTTAATGCCTTTTTGATTTTAAATTCTAATTTTTTTTAGGATTTTCTCATTATTTTCACCTACTTGCATTTTTTTAGAATTCAAATCATTGTTCTAATTTCTTCATTGCTATTTAATGAAAAACCTTACTTTATGATATAATGCTAAAATCTTCCTATTCATCATACTTACTCCTCATTTCTCCTAACTTATTGTATTTGTCATAAATCTTAATTGTGAGATACTATGGTGGTTCATACATGCCAGAAGTCCAATAGCTCAATTGCTTCACCACGATTCCCTTCCGTGTAGAAGATTCTTTATTCATTAGAAATCAAAAGAGGTAGTGGGATTTTGAATCTCCTTTAGTAAATGTTCAAAGTAAGAATGTAAGCTTGCTTTTTTTTGTGGGATTCTATGAGTGGTTCCACAAAAAAATTTGGAATTTTTTGGATTGTAGAAAAGCTCCTTTTGGACAATCAACTGCCAAATTTTATGATGGAAAATTCATGGAAATTACACAGGGTGTGGTAAAATCTCATTAAAAATTATACTAGCTTATTTTATGCTAATGATATGCTCCAACAAGTTTCAAAACATTTTGATAGCCAAAATTGCCCAAACTGATGAGATTCTTCAAGTATTGACAAAATTAAAGATTACAATGGAGTTTGACGGGTATTTTGGGAGCATACAAAATTGAAATGGGGTCAAAGTTAGTTCTTTTTTTACTTTGCTATGCCTATTTAAGGTTCTAGGCTAGTTATTTTTCATTAAAAGTGAAACTCCAAAGTTGGATTTTTACCCTTTTTGATAGTTAAGTTAGCACTAGGATTCGTTGCGTTTTTAGTGTAAGAAAAAAGGGTGGGAGTTCTTTTAGACTAAAAATGGTCTTTTGAAGCCAATGGCATAATCCATTTGTGATTTGGAATTAATTTTCAAAAGTTAAAAATTGGTCCAATATAGAAAGTCAAATTTGATAATTTAGGATTAAAATCCCAAATGATAAGATTATCACAAGGAAATGAGAGGAGGTGGGTGACTTTGGAAGAATATAGAAGGGTACTCATTTTCCTTTCAAAACACCTCTCCTAACCATTTTTGTCTTTATAACAGGTTGGTTCATTTAGTTGAACTATTTTTTTTCATTTTGAGACTAAAGTTGGAAAAACATGTGTTTTGGGAGCATTTCAAGCTCCATTGTTATTGTTTTCCAAGCTCTCTTTGAAGAACATTGGGGTCCTTTCAACATTTGCTTGTATATCCACTTGTTTACACATATCCATCTGCATCCAACACGTCTCTAGGTTTGGTTCCCATTTGGCTTTTGGTGCAAATTCAAGTTCTAAAATTTGTACGATCAAGCTTTAAGCATGGATCAAACTTAAAGAATGGAAGTAGGAGTAGTCTAAAAAAGGGTGAAGGGAGAGAAAATTAGAATATATATAGACCTCAAGTAGCCAAACCTTTCATTGTCACAAATTAACCTTAGAAAAAAAATAGAGGCTAAAAAACAAGAAGAGACACTTAGACAAACAAATAGATAAAACTTCTCACACTCAAATTGCAATTGATAGAATGAAGGGATAGTTTAGAAGTTCAAGAGACAATTACAAGTTGATAGGATAATGCGGAGATCTTAGGAAAGTGATTTAGACCATTCAAAGCTGAATAGAATAATAATTGATTTGGAGGATTTTAAGGTAAATTATTGTTTGGGAATTTGAAGCAATTATTTAGTTGTCTAAAGCCAACCTTTGAAAACCAAATAATTGAGGTAGAAGTAAAAGAGGAGTAGAGAAGGAAAAGAAATTAGAATTTAAAAGAGTTTGAAACTTGTATTAAATCCATATTTCCAAGCGGTGAGCTAAATTATAAGAAGAATTCAACCATGGCAAATGATGGAGATTTTGAGGGGATATTCAATCACCTCATAGATGAGGCCAATTCCAAGTGAGTTACTCATTTCTCCAATTTCTATTCAAATTCTTGAATTAGTCATTTTTACACTTAACTGAATTACAAGTGCAAGTTAGAATGTCATGACTAGTTTTTTCCAAAGTTTAGATGGAAAATCTCGTAGAGCTTTGTTAAAGGTTTCTAAAAACGTATGACACTTAGAAATCGGAGCTAAATTGAAAAAGATACTAGTGGTTGAAGTTTAAGAGTCATAGTAGATGAAAATTAGTCAATTTCATCCAAAAGGAACAAGAATGGAAACTTAGATAGAGTTCAAAACCAAAGGTCAAAAGTAAAATTGAAAGTTACTTCTGAATTGTGGATTGGTAGAAACCTGTAGATGAAGTTTGAAATATCGATTAGCGGTCAAACTTCATCTACTCATAACTTTCACTAGGAAAGTCCAAACTTAGATTTCTTTAATAATTTAGATAGGCAAAATTAGTATCTACAAGGAGCCAAACTCAAAAGTCTAAAAATAGTATATTGATAGTAGAAGTCCTGCGCCTTAGGAATGAAGTAGGAAGTAGATTAGAACCTTTTGAAGACAACCAAGTAAAGAATTAGAGGTAGTATGAGATAGGGGAAGCTTAAAGGAATCCAAAACTACTTCAACCTTGAGAAAACACCTAAAACTTCAATAGTTGTAAGAGGATGATGTTGGGAAAAGAAATGGATGAAGTCACTTGGAAATCGTCCAATCAAGTCTAAACTTGAAACAAGAGTAGAAGTTAAAAGCATAAGGCTAGTTCCCAAATTTTGCAAACATTTGAAATAGGGAAGGTATCCAAAGAGGTGGATGAAGTTTAGATAGCCTGTTAAAGGCTTAAACTTCATTTGGTCATAACTTCTTGTAGGAATCTCCAAATCTTAGAAGTTTTATATTTTCGAAAATGGTGTGAGCTGAAATACAACTTAAGTAGGTTAAAATTTGACTATAAATACTTTTATTAGAAAATCACAACAGCTTTAAAACTTCGTGTTGTTTAGATTTAACCTTAGCAATTAGGGTAGTTTTTAGTGATTTCTTTTTCAAAAATTTAGAAAAGATCCATTTCTTGAAAGGCACAATGGACCAACATTAGACACTCATTAGAATTAAAAATCAAATTACAAGAACCTAGTAGTGCTTGTGAATCTACCAAGGGTGGGTAAATGAACGCTCACAACAACTAATTTTACTATTCACATATATTTAAAAGTTTGACTTTTAAGGAAGTAATCATATATTTTCACTCAAAGTTTCTAGCTTCCTATAGTTTGGTCATATATTGATATAAAAGTATATGGCTATTGTTGCTTTAACATACACTTTAAGCAAAAGTGTTTGGCTTCCTATAGTTACATTAGTGTGGCTATACATTGCTGCCAAAAATAAATGTATTTCATTTTCATCACGATCTTCACTCTTAGGTGCCCTTGTGCCACTTGGTGGAGCAACAAGGACCATAAGGGTGACTTTCCAAGCCTTACAAGAGAAAAATGAGGAGTTCTGAGAAGACATGGTATCATTATGTTTTAGTTGGGACAAAGTGGTGTGTGTGCCACACATGATTGGAAAGCTAGTGATCAACAAGCATGTATTTGTGGAAAGCTAGTGATCAGCAAGCATGTATTTGTGGGTTCAAAGGACAAGAAAATCCAAGTTGTAAGTCAAATTATAGTTCTTCAAAGTCAGTTCAAAGTTTGTAGTGTTTGGGCTATGAATCCAAGGCGTAGGACATAAGAGTGGTGTTTTGGTTGTGAATCCAAGGTGTAAGAAGTAGGAGTGAGGGTAGGAAGAATCCCTAGTTCAAATAGGGCATATCACTAGAAAACTAAAAAGATAAGAATTCTAGAATGCTAAGGCTCACAAAGGATTTAGTTATGAACAAAAAGTTATAGGCAAACAAAGGAGGTAGAGTCTTCAAGAACAACACTTCCTAGGGGCCTCAAATCTTTAGAGGGTCATAACTTGCTTGATACTTGTTGCATGGAGAAAGTAAGTAGTCCAAGAGGATTTATAGAAAGACTAGATAATGAAAATATTCTCAATGTACTATGAATTTGGAATTTGGAACTAAAAGTTATTCCAATAAAAAGATTGGCAATCCTATAGAGCTCAATTTTGAGGTTAAGGTATGAAAATTGAATGGTTTTCTAAGGACAAAGTGTACATGGGAGTGTATCTTGAATGTTCTAGGAAAGGGTTTGTTGAATTTTGTGAAGAGCACTATGAGGAGGGGTGGTCTTTGTGTTCCCTACTAAAAGTGTTGTAGTGAACCAAAGTGATAGTGAGATTGGTAATGAAGCTTTACTGATGCTTTCATGACACCATATAGTATTCTTGGGTACTCCTTGATACTAATTGGATGGTGACTTGATCCACTTTAGGCCATAACATTGAGCTCCAACAAGTCCCAAAATGAATCTTAAAATGAATCTCAAAGTAAAATTGTTTGGACCTAGTGGGAAGTTGGATATTTTTCAAGGATGGCTAGCACTAGTGGTGAGTAGTGCGACTACAAGTACTTGAACATCAATAGAAGTTTTGTCCCATGTCATCAAATGACATATCTAGTGTCTCGTGGGAGTTAACCCCTAAATGTTTTTTACTATGTTTTCACAAAAAAAAAACTCTAAAATTGCCATTTCTAATATGAGTGCCAAATTTTAGGAAAAAAACATTTTTAGACACATTTAACCATAGGATCTTGTAGCATGCTGATTTAAAAAGATGTGTAAAATATTCAAAAATTCCACATTATACATTGCAAGATATTAGCATTTGAAGTGACAAAAATCTTTTTTTGACCCTAGGAAAAATCAAGCAGTTGCACTTCTCAAGGCTACATTTGTATGAAAAAGTATTCAATATGGTGTTGCTTCTTTGGATTCATTCTTAAACGCAAGTTGGATACATACTTCAAAAAATTTAGATAATTTGGAATGGTACAACATATTGGACAAAATAGTAAATAACAAGAAATAGAAGATGATTCAAAATACTAAATTGTTATCAATTAATTCATAGATTGAATAAAAAAATTCCAATTCTAATGGTTGTATTGTTGTAATAAATAATCTACACCTAATGTTTTTATTTTTTCAAGAAAAAAATAAAATTGAGTTAAATAAAAGACTTCAAAGTTTATCTTACATTAGAGATAAGAGATTCTATAACTATATGCAAACTACCCTGTAAACTAAAACTCTTCATAACTTTCAAAGCTTTCTATATGTATATACAAAATTTTAAAAACAATTTCAAATTTTTATTTCTCGAGAAAGTGATTTTTAAAGAAGTTTTTGTTACTTGGACTCTCTACCAAGCAATGAAAACTACATATCATACAATAACCTTTTAACCATTTAGTCCAAAGTCATGAGAATTATTAAGCCTTAAAACTACTCCTTGAATGCATATTGTGTGAAAATGTCAAAGAAAAAAATGAAAATTCCATTCATAGTTAGTTGGCCCAAATTGCTATATTGTCAAAAAATGCACCTTAGGGCTTTATGGGTTAAGTGATGGGAGTCATGGAGGAATAGGAAACCTATGATTAGTGTTGAAACCTAACAATGTAGGTGTATAGCATGTATAGTGTTAAAAGATTGTGATCCTTGGTGTCACTAAAAGTAAAGTGCCACAAATCACATTAGTGAGTTTAAAGAGGTACGTGTTTCTAATGTGTATATATAATATAGTCAAGAGGACTTAAACAAATTATGAATTCTTTTTTCTCCTAAAGAATTTTTTTCCATATAAACACCATTTGGATTGCCATTTTATAAATTTAGAGTGTCTTAAATTTTTTGTAAAGCTTCATAATGTATAGATTTAGTTTTTGAATCACCTTGTATGCAAGGTGATAAAGGCTAAGTAGAGTTCTTCCTTGGAGGGTGCACTACAAAGGAAGTTCATGGATGAGGAGCAACCAAACCCTAACTACCCATTTCTACTTTTCCTAATTACTTTCTAATAAACTATAATTTCAACCTACAACTTTGAGCTTTGTTTAACAATGTCTATAGGTTTCTATTGCCAAAAATTTCAATCCTAAATAACATGTGATATATTGTCTAGAAAGGATTGAAAAATGAACTAAAATGGCATGTTTTTCAACTAAAATATTTATAGAGATCACATGAAGATGACTATTGTATCAATATTCAACCAAAATAAACTTTCAGTAGAAAGCTACTTTATAGAATTTTTTTTCATTTTTCAAATTTTTTTTCTTATATAATATAGGGGTGTGAAAGTTATTTTTAGCTTTACAGTGTATCTTTTTTCTTCTAAAATTTTTAACTAATTACTATTAACATAAAAAAATACCAATAATTCAGAACATAAACTTTCAAAGTAGGAAAATCTATTCATATATTTCTTTTAGAAAAAAAATAAAATTTTAGGATATAATATAGGGGGTCCAAAATTTGGTCGCTCCTCACCCATGAACTTCCTTTGTAGTGCACCCCCCGGGGAGTTCTTCTAATATTCTTGAAATTTGACATGATTGAAGATAATATAATCTCCATGACAATAGTTTTTCTACCACAACTTCGTATAATGTAGGAATTTTTGCTAAAGGGAACTTGAAGTTAGTAGTTCTTGTTGGATAGGGGCCCAAAATACTTTCTGCTTAATTCAAATGTATGTATCTTCCAATCTATATGGCTAAATGCTATAAATCTCCCCCCCCCCCCTTGTTATACTATTGTAGTATAAAATCTTATAGTTGAATGCCCTATTTTATTTTTAAAGTGTTTGTGGGAACTTGGCACTAGAAACAACAATTTTGAGGTGTTTTAGGATATAACTTAGTCGTGGTCTTTTCGGGGTTAACTCTTAAATATTCAAGGCATTTTTTGAGCTTCTTGGAGCATGTTCATAGTAAACTAAAATCTAAAGCTTTTAAAATTTTTAATAATAATTTTTTTTCAAATTATAACCATAAGATCTTAACCTAGTAAGGACATTACATCGAAGACTAAAGTACTAAATAAACATGTTGATAACTTTCAAGGAAACTATAGAAACGAAGAATGCACCTTAATCATCATAGAATTTGATCTTTTTTGGTTAACTACGTTGAAGATAAGGTCACATTCTTCAAAAACTAATCTTCAAACACCTAAGCATCCCAAAATTGATTCATGAATGATTTTGCCTTGGTTATAAGGTGGAGCCACCCATTACCAACCAATACCCCATAGGCAATCAATAGGATGTTTCAAATCCAAGAGAGAGGGTGGGACTCATTTGCGTTCATTTTGAATTCAAAGAAACTAGGTTCTATAACCAACATGGCTCCACTGCCACAAAACTTGTGCCTCCTTTTGTGTGCCAGAGTGACCTACAAGTACTCTCCTAGTGATCAATTTTGTAAGATTTTAGACATTGGACATGGGCCCAACTTCAGGCTTTCATAATTTATAGTAATTTTAGTCGAAGCTGTAAATTCACCAAAAATTTTGCTAACTGCGCCATTTCCATTTATAGTAATTTTAGTCGAAGCTATAAATTCACCAAATTTTTTGCTAACTGCGCCATTTCCATCTTTGCACTTTTGTAAATATTTGCTTCGCCAAATACTGTTGTGGATCATGTTTGCTATGACTTAAATTATCGGTTATGGGTGGCTCCACCTTAGGCCTCATCCTTCAAGAGTTGCACTAAATGTGTTAAGGATCATATGCAACAATATCACATGTGGATGGAAAGAATATATAATATTTGATGTTGTCAAGGGATTTTTTTTCAAATTCGAAAAAGTGCCGAAATATCTCTTGCTCGTCTGCTCTAAGCTTTAACTTATCCAGTGCTCCGATCGAATGCCGTTGGTTGCTTCAAACCTTGCTCGCACTTGTTCCCTCCTCATTGGCCCCCGCCGCCTGGCCATAGGAATTCCTTTCGCATTCGCAACTTGTTTCCCAAACTAGGGTTTTGCCTTCGCAGCAATGGCGATCTCCTGTGTCAGCAGATATAGTTCGAGCTCAGTATTGTTGACAATTGAGGGAGCTTAATTAGTTGCCTTTGCGCTTCAGCTTGACAACAATTCTCCCGAATTCTGTTCACTCCTTGAGGTATTTGAGTCTTTCATCACCATCCCCTGTTTTTCGTTTCATGGATAAGATATTTCACTTCGAAGGATTTTCCAATGTTTGTGGCATTGTTGCAGTTTTTAAATTGAAAAATATGTCATGGTGAAGTTACAATGCTAGGTCATTGGTAACGCTCGTCAATTGCGCGAAGAGAAAAACGTTGTAGTCGGTATCTTTGTGATTGGTAATTCGGTTATTGATACAGGAAGAAATGCTGAATGAGTAGCAAATGCGGAGGTGATGGATAGAAGCGAGGTTGTGTCGTCTGCGGCGTCGGGGTCAGATGGGTTGACGCAGACGGAGAACGATGATACGCTCAGTGAGACATGTAGTGAGGAGGATACTTTGAATTTAGTGGAAGGCGCGATCCTCCGGACGCTCAAGAGATATTCGTCACAGCAAAAGCGCGATGGGGGTAGTCCAGAACGGCGTTCGGGAAATGCAAGGAGGGTCGAGGAAGGGACCAGGAGACGAGGAAGGTTTAACAACGAAGAACCGCACTCTGCTGACTCTGTGAACGGTCCAGCAGCCAGATCGTCAACCCCTGAGGACACGGAGCTGCTCGCAAATTTGTTGGAGCAGGTATATTGAGGTTTCCCTTCTTTCATTTCACTTGTGCAAGTAATGTGGAAGACAATTTCTGCGTCTCTTGGATTATTTGAACCAATATGTACGTGTGATTTTTGAGACATAAGTACAGAGATATGGAGTGATCACTTTGGGTATAATAGCCAAATCTATTGAGATCAAATTTTTATCACTACGCATGAATGTCTTATGCAATTTGAAAGTGGGAGTTTGTGGACCACTAGAAGTGACTTTAGACAACCCTATTTCCTTTCCATGATCAGTGGCCATAGGCGATTAGCCTAGCCTTTCTTATACCAATCGTTAGTGAGTCCAATCGAGTGTATGAATTGATGAGTTGCTGTTGGTAACAGGGATCAGTACAGGAGACAGGATTAGGTCCCTGGCGGTTTTTAGTGTCATCTACCTTAGGTGGGATCAAATGTAAGAATGACTTTTCGATTGCAGTTTGGTGCTCTTACATAATTCCTTGTATTATATTTTAGGTTCACAGTTTGAGGAGAAATCAGAGACACGGTAGTCGGAGACCTAAAGTAACACTTCCAACTGAGGTTCAAGACGTTCATAAACCTACCAGAAGTTCTGACAGACGCCGTGGCAAAGAGAAAAAATCATCCTCGCCGTCTACTGAAGAACTGAGGGTGACTCTAGAAGCGGCAGCTATGGCTGCCAAGGCAGCAGCAGATGCAGCTGAAGCGGCATTAGTGTCGGTATCAAGGAACACGGAGGCAATTGATTTCATTGTGAAATCAATGAAATCATCAAAGAAGCGGCGTAAGGTCAAGAATGTCACTGCCTCTGATGAGAAGGAGGAGATCGTGAAGAGCAATCGGATTACACATTGGATATTAGGGTTCATGGCGGTCTCTACAATTGCTTGGAGGTTTGGAGTAGTGAAGGTGGTGAGAGGAGTCACAGATAAGCTCAATGATCCAGTTAAGTCTGTTAAAAGAATGGTAGGAGGCACCGATGAAGAGGAGGATGGTGAGAAATCTTCTGAGGACGACAGCTTTTTTGAGAAACTCTCGCATGTCGACCTGCCTTCCATTCTACAGAACGACTCTGACGACAAGGATACCAAGGGAAAAGAAAAATCTGCTGAGAAGGAAAACTTGTTCGACAAACTCTCACATCTCCACAACGAATCTGATTGCAAGCAAGCCAAGGCCGCCCTTGTGGAGAAAGGGAAGGAGACGAAGAGTTTCCTTGCCAAGTCGGCTACTGCTGTGGACGTGAAGACCAAGGAGACAGGCAAGGAGGTAGAGAACTCTGCTTTCAGCTTTGCTAATCTATTTCAGGTCAAGCCCAAGGAGAAGTAGATTTTTTTCCTGTTGTAATATACCTTGAAGACTCTTTTTTCCCATTCTTCCGGAATGTGTTGAGCGTGTTGCAAGTAGCCAGGGAAAACGAAGTTTATCCTACTGCTGATCTTCATACTGATTTTCCATATCCATAATGAACTGCTTTCAGGTTGGAGATTAAGCCCGAGTTTATATTAATTAGCGGTGTTAAGTTGCAAGAAACGTAATATTATTAATCATGCAGAGATACAGTAGTTGGAACTTGTTGGTCTCTATTTGCTTCAGGTTAAGGTCTGACAATTGCCTCTAAGTTACCCTTATACTGTCGGGGAAGGACTTGACTCGTTTCGTAATGTTATGATTTGCATCTTTTGCTGTATGAACATTTTTAACAGTTTACCCCCCATGTTGTCGATTGCAAAGTCTGTACGGTTTAGTTTAACTTCCATAATTTTCTGATCTGGTGATCAATACAATTGATTTATATTTTGTATCAAAGCTCGATAGGTATAGTTTCTGTTTCATTTATAAACTTATAAATTTTAAAAAATGAGACTTGTTTCAATTGCAATTATCTCTATATAGTATGACAAGTCTTGGGTGTAATTTGACATGAATCTTATAGTTGAGGATGTTTCAGAATGTTTCTCATTGTTACTTGCATCGCAACATAGATATGTCATTTAAAAAAAATATTGTGGTACACTTTTTACTGCATGCATGGTCATAAAATTCAAATATTAATTATTTAAAAAAAGTTAAACTCATGGCAAAAAAACCTAAAAGCTTACTGGAATTAGTTTGACCCATTGTAATTGCCTTAAAAAGTGCAATTGTTTCCCACCTTTGAATATAGTGAGAATGTCAAATTATATTGTCTTACAAACTTGCTAGAGTTTAAATATTCTTTTTTAACCAAATAGGTTACTTTGAAGCAATGATAAATATATGGATTAATTGCATTGGCATTTTTAGGTTAAACAAAGTACATACAATGTTGTTTAAAATTGACATGCAATCCAAATTATAATTTTACTAAGGTGATATTTGTAGAAATTTTTACATTCAATGCTTCAAATTTAAAGACACTCCCATTGTTATTGAAAATGTTGAAAAATCACTTGACAATGTTTATAGTTGTAGATATTGTATTTGATCATATCACCAAAAAGTTGGTCCTTTAGCAACTATTAGTTTCGATTAATTCCCATTATACATTTGCTACATTTTGAAATCAATAATTGATTGTGGATTACAATCAATTAAAATTCTAACTACCCATTAGTATTATTATTAATCTTGATAGGTCAACATTTGACAACTTTAGTCTAAATAATAACCCTTGGTTCGTTATGTATAAAATGTTCCTAAGATGATTGTTAATGTTTTCATAGTCTTGAAGTTAGTATGTAGAAACAATATTGTTGTATTCAAGTGGAAGTGATAAAGTATTACAAGATGGAAGGAGATGTTTTAATATTTGCCTACTTATTAGAAAGAACCTCAAGAACAAAAGTGTAGACATTGCTAGTGTCTATTTAAAGAGGTAAGAGATTAACAATCTCTAAATGTTGCAAGTTTTGAAGTCAAACAAGTTCTAGTAATTGAATTATTTGAAATTGACTTTAGTATAAAAGATATCGTGGTGAAATGTACATAGGTGGTCAATAAGCTCAATCTCTTATCTATAATTGCATTACTTGTATTCTAAACTCATTTTCATTAAGATATGAGCACCTATTATCAACTTTCCCTAAATATCACCATCAAAAAGAAGAGCATGATTGGCAAAAAAAGGCATTGTAAGGCATGCCAAAAGTCAATATCTTTTCATTTAGGGGGGGTAAAGTTATCTACCACTTCCATGCTCCTACTCTTCTATTCTATTTACTAAAAAAGACACGTCATTCCTTAATCTAAATTTGAGTTAATTATTGATGAATTGCAATAAGAGGCAATTATAGGTGAGTATACCTTACAACATGCATGAATGAATCAACATGACATCAATCACAAGTTTGCACCTTGTAAGTCACAAATTTGGTTGATTGAAATTAGGCATTTTGGAACAAGAATTGTTTAGTTTTATTTTCACTTCATTCATTTTTATGGTAGATTCATATTGCATTGGTAGAAAATGTTGACCAATACAACTCAAGAAACATAACATTTACCAAGTGCCTTTCCTTCGTGCACCTTGCTCATGACATTGAGCCTCCACTTGTCCACTTCGCTACTAATGAAGTATTGTTGGATGTGGAATATTTCACACCAAGTACTAAAGACCCAAGGCAATGACAATGCATGATACTGAATGTTATGAAATAACTCATGTTACTTGAAGAAGATATGAAGTAACCATTGTGAATTCAAATTAGTCATTCGTGTAGATGGAATCAATCAAACATGAGTTTCCACAAATGTTGTCAAAGTAAGTGTAACATAACACAAGTATCCCAAAATTTGAAAAACTAAGATATGGTTAATTTCTAGTTTTGAACAAGGGTCTAGACTTGAACAATGTTTTTTTTGAGGGGGCTGAAGCAATGGTTATGTGGCTTTTTTTTCCAAGAAAGTCAAAATGAGTTTCTTGGCTTTTTCAAGAAAGTCAGTATGAGTTTCTTTGAAGGAGACCAATTTTGAATATGTAATTTTTCTATGCAATTTTTGTATGTGCTGGCTCTATACAATGAATGAAATGAGGTTTTGGAAACATTATGGAAACAATTTGTAGGATCATGATTACAAGGTGGCATTTTCAAACACATTTACCCTTTTCTTTCCTATAGGCTTGAAGCTACCCATTTTTTTTAAAGACAATTGGGCATTAAATCACTTAATAAAAACACAAGAATGGAGTATACCCAAATCAACTTAACCCTTGAAAGGCCTAAAAGCCCTTTGTTGTCATATAGTATACTTTGAATTCGGTGGTATTTGATCGAAAAAACATTGACCAAATATTTTTCAATACAAAGTAAATTAATGATCATGATAGTATATAAATAACAATGTATCACAATTCATCTATTAAACCACAATTGAAGAATTATAAGGCTAAATATAAGTTGTATAAAATGACCCCAAGGACCTTTCAAGGATTAATCTGCATTATAAATCATGTATCTATTTAAGTATCACCTCTTACAACTTGCCCCATCTTCAATATCCCCCACAAGTGTACCAATATATGTCACCATAGATAGTATTTTAGTAGTGATTCCCTAGTAATGTATCACATATAATTCAAGTCCACTCTAGCACACTCTCAAATGTAGGTACATCCACAATACATTGCCAAAATGTGACCTCCATTCCAACCAAAAAGACTCACAAAAAGTTAGATATTGATTACACAAGAAGTATACAATCAAAACATGTTGGTTTGTAGAACACTTAGAGACTAGACTTTGAAAATTCATAACATATTCATTTGGTGTTCAAATAATGCATGCAAAAGTGCTTTAGAATCCTCTTTTAGTTGCCAATAAGTTCCAATATAAATCATTTATATTTTATAATAGTAGTCATGCTTAGTTGTAATAATTAATGATAGTAACAAGTGTGCATAATTACTAACCTTAACCAAATCAAGTACAACTTTTGTGACTCCACTTGTCCAATGGACTTTGACATGGGAGCTTGAATGAATGGACTTTTGAATTAGAGTATGTTCGCACTTGGTGTGAAAGAGTATTGTTACTGAGGATCTGAGGACCCAGATTCACATTGCAAACATCACCTCCTAACAACAAGTGCGAACATACCTTTAGCGTCCGCCGATTTGAATCACGACAGAATTATTCCTCTGCATAGTATCGCACGTAATTCAAAGAGTACATGAGTTTGCAACGTACCGTACCTTCCGAATGCAACTGAACGGCCTTCTTCGATGCCTGCCGAGGAACCTCAGAAGTTAAGACACCGATTACACTGGAGTAACAACCAGCTAAATTCAAGGAGTACTCGGAGGTCATGCTTCAACATAGCTGGGTATTACCCCCGCGTAATGTGTGTCCTGGTCATTGCTGCTCTTGATCGAACAACGAATCCAGAATCCAGAATCCGCCGCAAATCAGTGGTCGCAAATCAGTACGTGATTTCAACAAAAAACGCATTCTCAAGTTGCTGAAAACATTGCTTAATGTCGGCTGAAAATTCAATATTCAACATTCAACACTGCTACTCCCGGCGTTTTCTCTTCCTACAAAACATTCTGGAGTCCACGGAAGTCTTGCAAGATTTAGCGACATTTAATGGAGAACACTAATTGCGGTGGCGTTGGAGCTAGAGTAAGAATGTCAGGCATAGAATAGAATTCCTTTCACGCACGTCGGCACCTCATCTTACGCCGGTCACCTCTCCTGTAGCTAGCTACTAGCTTGTTCAGTGTCATTGATCTAAGCTTTACAGCTTCACTACAGTTTGAGAGACACGGCCTCCAAGTCAATCAAGCTCACTTGGTGTCGAAGAGAAAGAGGAGATGCATCATTTGAAGGCATGCATGGTCCTGTGAGTGGCTGTCGATCCTGCAGTGATAATGCCAATGAGATCGATCAGAATCCGGGTCCCATCATTGACTTCATTTGCGGTGGTGGTTGTTGGACAGGATGCAGATTTTTCAGTCAGTGTAAGCTTTGAGTGTTGTCCGTTATCATAACATTCAAGTGGCAATTCTGGATGCACAATCCTTACGTACTACATTTATCATAACACTCTAGAGCACTCTTAGACTGCCATCTTAGTGGAGTTGGTGGTGACTACAATTGCCTATAATAGAGTAAACATGCCATTTAGGTGCACGCATCCGAAAACCGCACAACAAACGTTGCCATTAACTGAACAGTAACCGCACGATTCAACTACCAACTCAACTCTGATGGAAATCGAATCAATTTGTATCACCATCCAATGATCGCAAACTGTGCAGTGAAGGGTTGCAAGGAATCAAGTGCAATAAAATTTGTAGGAAAAAAACTTTTTACATTTTGTTTTTTCAAAGGTGAACCTTAACATGACATTTAATAATCACACCAAATTTCAAAACATGCAAGTTCCTATATTTATGTGTAGAAGGATTTGAATTTTGTGTGTGTGCAATGATTGGCAAGTTTAATCTAGTTGGTTGAGAGCTATTGTTTTCATTCTTGAACTCAAGATTTGTGCCAAATTAATAGTTAGGGCTAGCTAGGTATTTGCACCTGTTCCATGCAAGAGCTAGGTCAATACACAAAATTCAAGATTGCCAATTTTTCCTAGACAAAACTAAACAGAAAGCAAGTAACTTAATACTCATATATATAGTCACCAATGATACAGATTTTACGTGGAACCAATAATCCTTCGTTTGCAGCAGAGGGATCAGAGAAGAGCTCATAACATTCACATAACCCTGGTCTGGTCATCGTAGAAATCACCGTTTGGGGTACCGTGTGAATTGTTTGCTTAACCTTAAATGTTTGAGGCACCAGATTCTAGTGTCGACAATACTTTGAAGTAAAACAAAATCCGGCTAAGTTTATATTTTTAGTAGTTTATATTTTCAAAAAATTCTTTTGGAAGTCTAGTTTTAGCATCAAAAAATCCAATTTTGTAAATGAATGATTACAAGTATTCTATTCAAGATTTTGTGCATGGGTGTCCATTGCAAATCTTGTTTTTTTAGTGTTGAGGATTTTTGGAAATGAGTCTAAAGTACATTAGAATAGATCTTAAAGAAAAAATCACAATAGAAATTCATTTAAATAAATTATAGAGTAGATTTCAAGAAATTGTAAATTGATTGAAGTTATGCATAAATTATGCCCTTTAACCTCATATTTTTATGGTGACTATTTTAAAAAAAAATTGATATGTGAAAAGAGGATTGAAAGACTTTAAATCACTTTCAGCACAATTTTAACATCCTCATGATCAATCATTATAATCTTTTAATCTATAAGTGATATTTTTATATTTTTGTCCATATAATCTTCCAAGTAAACATGTCTAGTTTGAATTTGTATAGTTACAATTCAAATCAAATTGATAAAACTTATCAAAATGTTGGCATTTTGTTCAATTTAGATTAAATTCCAAGAAACTCAAAAAAGCCTTGGGCATTTAGGGATTAAAGAACCCAAGAGTAGTTATTGGAGGTCAAACTATTGTGTAAGATCTCCCCTCTTCACACAAAATTCCAAGGATGAACACCTACATACATTAGAAGGATTTTGTCATTTGAATATTAGACACTCAATGTCCACAATGATGTTATAGATACTTAGATGGGGGAGGGGGGGCTTTTTCACATGCAAAATACCCCCGTTGTGGCAATCATAGACTAAAGTTCAACTTAATTTATTTATAGGTATCTAACAAGAAATATCTTTCTTTGTTGGATCCAAGGTCTATCAACCTGTAAAGATTGTTATTTTAATCCTACAAAGATGCTAAGGCTAAAAAGTAGTTGATAGATGACTTTTAAGATTACTATAAAAGTGAAAAATAGACCAATTGATCTACAAATCAACCCTAAAAGGACAAGACCTATAGGCACTATGACACTTTGCCAAAAATGATGGACCAATAGGTGCATCTTCTATTTCTATAGTATTATGGAAAGTCATCCATTAGCCACATTGTTGCATTTGCAACATTTCAAGGTTATCATTGAACCAATGTAGTAGCGTAGAAGTGTCATTCATTAAATAGAGAATCCTTCTATGTAAGATGAATGTGATGTTCATCTTTGGACTTTTTGTGTGGAAGGGGAGGTCTTGTATAGTAATTTGACCTCCAAAGAATACTCTTGGTGTTTTTTAAGCAAATAATTCACTTAGCATTTGAAGGTTAAAATTAAAAAGAAAAGTATAGAAACAATAAATGCACCTATTGGTTCAAAAATTGAATCATTTCTTAATGAGTACCTATCATTGAGAGAGTGGCATCCTTCCAAGGCTAAACTCAATTTTGAGCTTTGTCCTTTCAAAATATTGCAAAATTTCATGATACAAGTGGGCTTCTAAATGCACTTAGACATGTGTTCACAACTTCCTGTGGGGAAGTCGTCCTGTGAAGATTTGTAAGTTCATCTTGAGATACATAAGGAATGAATAAATTCAAAGATTTGAATTAGGAATGTTACTAAGGGCCACTATGCACCTAGAAGCCAAGCCAGTTTCTCTTAGGCTGATTGCATGAAATTTTAACCCCTTTGGGACAACTACTCATTAGAATAAGATTACCATATCACAGGGGCTAATGTAATCAGTCCCTGCATTGGCAATACAGCAACATGGCCTTTCCTGTGCAAATCCAATGAAATCCAATAAAAGGCAGGACTCGAAGGGTACCACAGTGAGTGCAGATAATCCTAATGAAAGTTTCAGAGTTTATCACGCTCGAGCAAACGTAAAGAGGATGCTGTTGTACAGTACTGTAGACAATAACAATCATGATGCTCATAGAGCATAAGTCTGCAGCCAGTTTGAGAGTCACACATTTACATTTTACACGCGCTTTGATCGCTGCCTGGAGAAAAGCCCAATAACTTACAGTATGTTCTGTGCAGGCAAAGTATGCAATGAAGTCGCTTCAAATAAATTCCACTGTCAAATCTAAGTAGGGGGAACACCAAAAAATTTAGTCCACCTCATTTGCCTCGTTGACAAAGATGCTCCAAACCAGAAAAATCTAGGTAACTATCAAAATTGCTATCTAACTGTCGAACGTTTGAATGAGGAAAACAAGCCACCGAGCTTCTTATCCTTGGGATGCTTGCTCTCGTTGTCCAAATCTTCATTCACCTGCAAAATCAGGGAGGCGCATGTGTCAGTACACATATCGTCCATACGAACAATATCTGTACTTGGCATAATGTCTGATAATGCTCTTAAGCCTCCCAACTCTCAAGCGTTGTGCATTATCCACACCACGAAAATCCCCATTTTTTGAGACACAGAGCTCTCAACATGACTTGCACTTCTACAAGATGCACGACAGATTTAATACCTCTTTCAGAATTTCTTGCAGAATCAAAGTAGTTTCAGAGAATTCAGGTCTCTCGGAAGGATCCGTTTTCCAACAGCGTTGAAGAAGATCAACCAATTTGGGATGAATGTTCTTCGGGATAGTCGGTCGCAAACCCTGCAGCAATAGAAAAAGCACGATCAGGTGCATGTAAGTATATGAAGACCATCTCTTCAACGTCCTCAGCTCAAAGTAGAATATGACTAGCAGCTGCACCGAGAGAGGCTGTGTCCTTAGTGCGGCAACAACGCTAAAAGATGATCTAATACTTATTTCACATTGCAGATGTAGCTTATTTCATGGTAAAGACACGAGCGGCAGCAAACACTATACGTCAATAAGAACCTACTCTCAAACTTTCACACTTCACTGTAGATGAAACTTGTGTTGAAGCAATTGGTTTCCTCCATTTCGATTGAGTGAAGACCAAAGAATGTGCATTATTATTCGAAGCAGTAGACTACCTTTTGTACAACGCCCACTGCAGCTTGAAGCGGAGTCAGATCTGCATACGGAATCTTTCCAGTCAAAAGCTCCCACAACACGACCCCGAAGCTGAACATATCGGCCTTCCTGTCATATGGCTTGTGCTCAATAATCTCAGGAGCCATCCAGCGGTAAGTGCCAGTCTCCGCTGTCATCACTCCAGACTGAGATTGCACTCTCGCAACCCCAAAGTCCGCCACCTTCACCACCTACATCACACGAAAGAATCCATAAATTTGTGGACAAATAAAACCAATAAAATCATCAACACTACAAGGGGCTATGTTCTTGTCATAGTTCACCACCTCCATCACACAAACAGTCCACGATTCTGTGGACAATCATCAATAAAACTATCAACAAGCAGCTACACTACAAAAAAGGCTTTGCCCTTTTCATAGTGCAGCCACAAAGCTACAAGAGGCACTGCAACTGCAACTGATTTCTTAATACAGGTGCACTGGAGATGTCGCTCACTTAATGTTCGCAGCTAGCTTGTATTGAATTCCTTGCGTGAAAATATACTAAGTGAGTGCATGGTCCAAACCAATTATGAGATCATGTACGACTTTCAAATGGGATTCAATGTGAGCTGGCTGAGGTTTGTGACTAGGGCTCAATCTTCAAGTACTAACAAACACTATATATAAGACTCCACAAACTCCTCACTCACTTCAGCATAATATAGCAGAAGCAATTTGGCTTCTTCCCATTCCGTCCAAAGCCAACAAGAAACTTCACTACAAGAGGCTCTATTCTATCCCTCATAGTGCAACTGAAAGGCTCGAGGGACTGTGTACCTCATTTTACGTATAGCTGCGCTGTAAACGTAGCTAATTTCATTTCATGTTAGAAACTAAGGCTCAATTTTGAAGTAACAACAAACATTGTACATAAGAACCTCCTCATGCTTTCTCAGTTCACTGTAGATGCAGTATGAACAGGTATGAAAAGAAAAATGATCAAGTTCAATTGGGTGATAATTTCCTCGTTAGAGTCATCCTGAAAGTGCAGCAGTATTTCGGATTCTTGAGTGAACCACTTAAAAAAAAGATGCTGCCAACACCAATTCGTGGCATTCTTCATTGTAATTTCCACACATTGAATGCATCCTTTTCAGCCATGCACTATTTCAGAGCTCAAGATTGAACCACCCCAAAAAATGTTGCCGACACCTATTCATGGTAATTCCCTCACATTAGAGATATCCTTAAAAGTGACGCATTTAAGGCATGTGCACCCAGAATCGCCGCCTGAAATGTATACGTCGCATTCAATCCTCATTTCAGATTTGACATTAAACCACCAAAAAACAAGTGCTCTTGGCATGGGTCATTATATAATTTCCTCTCATAAGAGATCCTTAGAGCGAGGCACTGATCATGAAATTATCAAAAAATTCGCTCCTATTTTTCCCACTGAAACACAGGAGCAGTGACCAGTGTTATACCTCATTTTCGTCCAGTAGGAGGTTGGCCGCCTTGAGGTCTCGATGAATGATTTTGTTCTGGTGCAAGTAGTCCATGCCCTTGGACACATCGATGGCCACGCGCAGCAGCATGGGCATCTTGAGCAGCGCCTTCTGCTTGCGCAAATAGTCGTACACGCTGCCGCCCGACATGTACTCCGTGATGATGCACAAGTTGGGCGCCATTGTGCACGCGCCGATGAACTGCACCACGTTCTTGTGACGCACCTTGCGCATGATGAACACCTCCTGCTGGAACTCGCGCTGCAGATTCTCGTTCAAACGCTCCGGCTTCAGGATCTTAATGGCCACGTCCTGGCCGCAGTAAGTGCCGCGGAACCTAATGATGAACACCACACACAATGAGCAGTGTCAGAGCTGACCTGCACAGAAGCTGGCCATTTCAGAATCACCTTCCAACACTCGTCAAAATGGTGAAATTTCAAGCAATTCAAAGGCACTTTTCCAGACCCCCATACGGAACCTTAGATCATACATTTTGAAGCAATTTCAAGCAATTCAAGACACTTTCCAGACCCCTATGCAGAACCTTAGTACAGTATATACGGCAATCCCAGTAAGTAAAGTTTCTGTACATTTGAATGGCACAGTTCTGGCACTCTGAAACACCGCCATTTAACAAAATTGACCATGCTAGTACTTTGGGGAATGAAGGCTTGCGCATGATGATACAATACTAATCGAATTCGGGCCAAAAAAGTCCCCATAAGACCTAGTCAATACCGCTAGAAAAAAAAGGGGCTCTATTTGAGCTACTTGGTTGTTTAGGGGGTAAAGAGGCAAAGACACTTACAAATCTCCAAAAGAGCCACTCGCCACTTTCTGGTTGCATTTGAGCTGATTGATATCAATCTCCCAGTCATCGACGCTGGGTTGAGACGGCGTTGCTGTACCATTCTGTCCATTGCTCGGGTTTTGCAACGCAGATTCCATTCCAGTTGATGGAGACTCCGTCGAGGCAAAAGCCTTTGCCCAGGTATTTGGCTGCAAGCCAAAGTCGCATAAAATTAGGCTCCGTCTTCGATTTTAGACTCAAATATATGAACCCTAATTGACCAATTGACCATAAGTGTTCGCTTCCACTTCCATATCTACAAGAGATGAATTAAATTTTTCAAAGAAGCTTTAAAAAATGTAACCGAAAACAGAACAAACCAAGTATATTTTGAACAAAAGAATATGTTACTATAATCAACTATTAGCTTCCAATTCGGCATTCTGTTTTAAACTTGAGTACTTAGGGTAAAAGGGGTCACTGCTATGCAATAACGAATTCCCAAAAACTCAATAGTAGGTTGAGTCATAGGACATCTTGGAAGGACTCGACGTCTATAATGCACATGGCAAAACCTAAAAGACTCGGAACAGGTCAGTAAACAAATATGAACGAGAGACGATACTTGGGACAAATTGCACAATTCTTACCTCCATAGCTGATAAGGCACTGAAAAGTGCTCGTCTCAGATTTTGAGTGTCCTGCAATGACGACAGAAAATATTCAGTGACCGGGATCATGTAAAAATGAAAATCTGCCGGAGGGGGGAAAACAAGTAAAGAAACTTCGGGTAATTCACATTAGCACTAGAATTGGTAAGCACCTCTGAAGGCCAGCCATCGACCACAAACACATTCAGTGAATAACCGTCCGACGTTGAAAAGACATGAGCCTCACGGATGTTGAGTCCAACATCTGCAAGCAATGCCGACATCTGCAGTCCAACGCAGAGAACCAAAACCTCAGCAACCAAATGAATCACAACAACAAGCCTAAAACTCTGCCAAAGTGTTTGCTGTGGAAGCACACCTAAAGCACAGAGACGGGCATGTACCTGGCTGAGAAGCTTCGGCTTGTCAATAGTGGAGAACGTAACTTCATGCATCGGTAGATGCATAAAATTTGCACTGTTCATCAAAGAAAAACAAACGTGAGAAAGAAGAACCACTTCAACACAGAATTTGACAGTTGAACCATGAAGGAGCTGGAGACAAAAAAGCAAGGTTTCAGTAAAATTAAGTTATTTCAAAAACTTTCCAAACTTCGTTTCAACGTCAACAAGCAAATCCTCTCCACAATTCATGGAGACGTCTGCCTGTGGTCATAGTAATCATTCATACAAAGCCATGATATTTAGGGAACCCTCTATATGGTCCGTATGGAGTCTATAAACAGTCTAATTTTACTAAAAGCTTTACTGAGAAAAGAAAAGAAAAGAAAACCATAATTCATAAACACATAATCCTCTTAAGAGCACTACCTCTCAGAGTGGTGACTGTCGTCGCTCTCAGAGCGGTTGCCATGGCCCATAGACTTGCTGTTATAGTCCATAGCAAGGGCTTCCAAATTCGCTGAAGATCCAAACACGGGAGGCGCCAATCTGCAACTCACCCACACAAACAACACAGACTTGAGCTCTCTAGATTTCTTCAAATTCTATAAGAGATCCACGAATCAAAGATTTCACTGATACACCAGGAAATCCTAAAGAGTCTTCGGAGGACAAGTATATATACCTGGATCTCGACATGGGGCTATTTTCTCCAATGCCCGATGGGCTCATTGGATCGTCCACGGACTCCACTGGAAGCACCTGCTCACGCAACCATGAAAATTTCCCTTAGAATTCTTAAAGATCAACTCACTTCAACAGAAAGTCAGATGCAACCTAAAACCACAAAATTCTAAAAAACTGAGTTGCAAGGGCATGATATTCACCTGAACCGCACGAACATGAAACACGGGCCTCTTCTCGGGGACAGTCGCCTCTTCCAGAAGTCGCTTGTGTGTGAGCACATCCTCGGCTCGGTCCGTGTGCACATCCAACGCGTATCTGCAGAACCAAAACCCAGTCAGAACAACCGATTCGCAAGCAACCCTGCGCAAGTCCTCACATACCCTTCAATTCACAGTTTGCAGACCTTACTTGGACTGTGTGCAAAGGACACGCCTACCGCAGAATACGTCCATTTCATGTAAAACCTTTGGCGTCAGTGAATCTTCACGCTTTCAGCAAAAAAAGGTTGCTCTAATTCACGACTCATGTGTCCAATTCCGGTTGCAGAAAGGGCGAAAGCTGGGTACCTGGTTGGCAAACGGTTAAAATGTGCCTGAAGCTCCTCAGCAAACTCAGGCTCGGTCACCACTTCATGTCCATCGTCGGCAAGTTTTCGAAGAATCTGTCCACACACCTCCCTCTTTTTCTCCGTCTTCGGCGACGCGCTGCCGGCGGCGCCTCTAGCAGCAGAGCTTTTTGCCATCTTCGTGAGCACGTCCGAATCTTCCATACCCCGCGAGCAATCTCCTTCAAATCTCGTCTTCCAAACCTCAACAATTCAACCAATTCCTAAACCAACTCAAACGACGCAACCAATGAAAAAAATTAATGCAACTCCTCCACCTCGACGGAACGCTCCACTCCTGTCGAAGAAGAATAAAAATCTAAAAAACAGTACAAAAATCCTGTCGTTCAACCCACGGTTGCAACCACAACGTGGGAATCCTTCCAAGGCCTCCTCCAGGCACCAGGCAGTCGGCACGGACGGCGCGTCGCGCTGGTGTAGTACACCAGCATGGTCACTCTACCCCAAGCCCCCACCCCCAACGCAACCCACCCCCTAAAACGCAACCACCGAAAACCTCCAGCCCACCCGCAGGACCCTAACTCCTACTTTTGCTCCGGCGGATTCTCTACTGTACTGAGCAGCCCAAAGCGCCAGGCGAATCTCCCAGTCCGCCAGCAGGCCCGGCGGCCCGGCACCCCCCTCGAACTCCCTCCACCTGTGCAGCTAAAAGCTAGTCCGGTCCCGGAATTCCGAGATCGATGACCACGCACGATAGCCAACCCGCCGTTTCCGCGACGCACCTGTATTAACTGCCGTGGACCTGCACATCCATGGAGGCATGGACCGACCGCGAGAGACGAGGAAAGAGAAGAGGAAGTGAGGCCTGAGGAGCACGCGATTGTTCAGCTTGGGGAAGCTACTATCTTGTTCGTGGTGGGGATGGAGAAGGGCCGCGGAGAGGATGTCGGAGGAGATGAGAGCGAAGACGAGGGATCGGAATCATCGAAGGTTGGGGGGCGACGGCGACGGCGACGGCGACGGCGACTGGGGACAGCGGTCTGCGGCGGACTGCGGGGGTGCGGTGCGGAAATCGTGTTGGATTCATTGGTGGCATAACTCCTTGCATTCCGCAGAGGGACTTCTTTGCCAACTCACACGTCAGCCACGGGCTCCTGGGGACGTGGAGGGATTCGTTTGGAGGTGGATAATCATTACCCACTACAGTACTGTAGTGCCGTTGCCACAGTCCAAACAAAAGTAAAAGTAATTTTCTAATTTTTTAGAATCAAAAACAACTCGAAAATGCATAACTTTTTCACCGCGAGTCAGAATGCCACAAAACTAAGCCCATGCACCCCTCCTCACCAAGAGCTTTCCGACGGTACCAAGATTGCGACCAAAATATAAGTGATAGTAATTTTCCAATTTTTTAGAACAAAAAATAACTCAAAAATGCACAACTTTCACACCGTACGTCCGAATGCTACGGAATCAAGCCGGTGCTGCCGAGGGCTTTCCGACGGTACCAAGCACACGACCGGGAGAAGTACGGTCCTGGAGATCTCAACGTGACAAACAAACAAACAAACAAACAAACAAACAAAACAAAACAAAACAAAACAAACATCCTATCTTAATAGAAGAGACTAGAGTGCCTTGTGGCGTTGCCACAATCAAAACAAAAGTAAAAGTAATTTTTAAACTTTTTTAGAACCAAAAACAACTCAAAAATCCATAACTTTCTCACCGTGAGTTGGAATGCCACGAAATCAAGCTTGTTCACCCCTCCTCGCCGAGAGCTTTCTAACAATACCAAAATTGTGACCAAAATATAAGAAAAAGTAATTTTCTAATTTTTTAGAACCAAAAATAACTCAAAAATGCATAACTTTCACGTTGTACTTCCAAACGCCACAAAACTAAGTCAGTGCACCCCTCCTTGCTGAGGGCTTTCCGACAGTACCAAGTATGTGTGTCTTGTACCATTGCCATAGTCAAAACAAAAATAAAAGTAATTTTTTAATTTTTTAGAACCAAAAACAACTCGAAAATGCATAACTTTCTCACTGTGAGTCGGAATGCCACAAAACCAAGCTTGTGCACCCCTCCTCGCCAAGAGCTTTCCAAAGGTACCAAGATTGTAACCAAAATATAAGTAAAACTAATTTTCTAATTTTTTTAGTTCATAAAAATATTTCAAAATTCAATAACTTTCACACTGTGTGTCGAAATGCCACGAAACCAAGCTCATGCACCCCTCCTCGCTGAGAGCTTTTCGATGGTAATAAGATTGCGACCAAAATATAAGAAAAAGTAATTATCTAATTTTTGAGAACAAAAAATAACTTGAAAATGCACAACTTTCACACCATACGTCCGAACACCACGAAACCAAGCCAGTGCACCCCTCCTCGCCGAGGGCTTTCCGACGGTACCAAGCACACGACCGGGGGACGTACAGTCCGGGAGATCTCAACGTGACAAACAAACAAACAAACAAACATGCTGTCTTAATAGAAGAGAGATACCACAAAACAAAGCCCATGCACCCCTCCTTGCTAATAGCTTTTCGACAGTACCAAGAACGCAAGCGGGGGACGCACAGTCCGGGAGATCTCAACATAATAAACAAAACAAAACAAATAACCAAATTTAAGGTATGGATTTGACGACTCGAATTTTTCCCTTATATCTACCTAGGTAGGAAGGGGGAGAAGTAATAACACCAATTCAAAAAGTGACTCTTCAAATTTTGATATTTTAAAAAATAATAATATTAGACAAATGTAAATAAATTAAGATAGGATTAGAAGGTATAAACATTTAGCCGGTAGAAAAAACAAAGTTTTTGATATTTGTGAGATGTTTGCATTCATCCATTGTTCAACATTGGACCACTTGGTCTTCTAGAGGTTCAAATTCAAAAATTGTTTGGGATTAGAATGAAAAGCACGGTTGTCATATCGGATGGAATCTCACTGTTCACGGACAAAATCGGACCGATTAGGGTTGACTGGCTGCAAACTTCAGAGGCATCTATAGTTTCTGTAGATACCTAAAAACATCTCATTTGCCCGATTTGAAGTATTTTTGCAAAAGTTATAAGCTTCTAAAGTTCGCAGCCAGTCAACCCTAATCGGTCTGATTCTGTCCATGAACAGTGAGATTCCGTCCGATATGACAACTGTGATGAAAAGGTACTAACAATATAACTTCTATAAAGAGTTAGGCTGAAACCAAGTCTTACACATTACATTAGAGAGGTTTGTTACATCAAGGAGGGTCATTTGCATTCATGACGTTTGCATATGAGCCAGTTGGGACTAACAATCAATATTACTTTAGAGAAGTTTATTACTTTAAAGAAGATTGTTTATTAGAAGTTCTACTCTAGTTGGAAGAAACATTGGCCTGAAGTAAAAGATTCATGATTTAGAATTTGAATGTTGGAGCACATAGGAGTTAAGGTGCCTACATTTGCACTTAGTAGTAGAAGTGGTGTTAGAAAAGTGAATCTAGCCCAAAGATACATCACAAAATTTAGACCCTACGGTTTGGCAACAGTTATCATGCGGTTATCGTTGTTTCATGGTTTCGCACGTTAATCGCATTGTTATCACATCATTACGGTGCATTGCTTTGCATCGTTACGATGCAATTACAATTAATGCATTGTAACGATGCAGAGTAATTCATCGTAATGATGCAATAACAATGTAATTAACGTATGAACCCATGAAACAACGATAACCGCACAATAATTGTTGCCAAACCACAGGATCTAAATTTTGTGTTCTTTCTCTTTCAAAAGTTTATCTTAAGGGAACTCACATTCCCTTCAAGGGACTATGGGCACTATCCAATATTGAACAATATCCACCAATTTTTTAAAATAATACTAAAATAATATTAAAATAACATTTAATAATATAAATAGTAATATAAAAAATAATGTAAAAAATATAAAAAATAATAAAATTAGAAATTATTTTAATTCACTAGCTAGTTTTATCTAAATTTTTTGGTACACAATAATCATGAATCATCAAGTGATCACTCTAGTTGCATTGTTGAAGAATACACAAAAATTTTCTTTTTTGACATAGATGGATGTACTTCATCCATTTTTTGTAGTTCACACAATAAGCTCTTACAAACATTCATAATCCACTCAATAGATGTTGGTTCTCTTAGGGATTAAAATCAAGCAAATATATCCTAAGGCAAATACACTAACACTATACCGATTTATTCCATTGGTGAGGTTGCAAGATTGATGTGACCTAAAAATAAGTGTCAATATCCAAAATTCTCTTTGTAGAAACAAGTTTAATACAATAGAGATATTTTTAAAGCCCCAATGTAGTTGTTATGTTGTATTTTTGGTTTGACCTTGTGTAAATTAGTCTTGGTATTCATCTTAAAAAAATTGTTAGGAACTACAATTATGATATCATATTGGACTACTAAAATCCAAATTCTATACTAAAATATGGCAACACATTCACCATTAGATTGATAATTTAATAAATACCCCCTAAAGAACAAGCTAATTGTTGTAGAAATCAGCCTTTTGCATACCATGTAAATCATTGTTTTGCTTAAATAAGCCAATAGCACTCATTGGAGATCCCCTCAATTTTTACACAAAATGTCAAGGTTGAACATCTACACTTTTGTCCTACATAAAATGATTCTTTGACATCCATTGGACACTTAATATCAGTGGTGTTCTTCTAGAATAAACATCCTTCAGATATCACAAAATTATGAGAGCAATTGGTTTGCATGATCTTATATTGTAAATAGATATTAACATTATTTTTTACTGTCTTGATCATTCACATGAATTGCTAATTAATTGATGTAGATAAATAATACTTAGGCTTATGTACGTGCACATTCCTATTTTGCTCTTTGATGATTTCTAATTTTTCATCTATGTTGGAGGTTTCTCTCTCCATTATTTGATAATTTTATACAATGTAAGATTGTAAGGGAATTGCACCTAATTATAAACTATTTCTAAAAATGACACTTACAATTTTTTGCCTAAAATGTGCAACCTTTATTGATGAGAACTTGGGGTCAATTTTCCAATATGCCTATTTCTAGCATCTTGAAAAATCATAGTTCATTCACATGGTATCTCGAAAAAACATTCAAATAAAATCTAAAATCTCTTTTGACTACCAATAAGATAGCCTTATAAGTAACAACCATCTAAAATTTGACTTTTACAAGTTTGGTATGAATTAGGAAGATTGAGGAATACATGCCTATGTACCAAAATATGGAGTTGATTCATACATACATTGTAATTACCTTAAGTTTTCAATTTGCAAATCTTTTGTTTGTTTCAAAAAAATTGGCTTCTTTGCATTGGAATGTAGTCAAAATTGTAAAGTTAAAGCAATTATTCACAATGCAGTTGAATATTGAGGCAAAAAGTGATCCATATTAGGTAGAAAATTGTAATTTTGAAATTGTTGATAATTGCATTGTCCAAGGTCCTAAGTAATATGCTATGGAACACATCTTAGAATGAGCTTGTCAAATAATTATAGTAGTGCTAAACAAACTTGATTGAACCCAAATAGGATTGGACATTGTAAAAAGAGTCTCTTCTATCATCTATATTGAATGAGAACCTATGTTTTTTTTTTGCTTTGACCTTCAATAACACAACTTTATTTTTAATATATAAGGAGTTGATCCCCAATTGGAAGGGGAGGTCTTCTATAGTAGGTAGATTCTCAATGAGTATTTTTGCAATTTTCTAAGTAGATGATTCACATGGTAACAAAAAGAATGATTTCTATAGTCACTAGTTTGTCTTTTAAGGGTTAAAAGCAAAATTTTAAATTGATAATATTGAATTGAACTCTATAACTATTGCACAACTAAGGATCTCTTTATTTCCTAGCATTAAAGCAAATCACCTTAAGCAAATATTTAGTCAATTACTACCATGTAACTAACTTAGTGTTGACTATGCGCCTTGTGTTGTTGCCACCACCAAAGTAAAAGTAATTTTTAATTCATAAAAGCTTTGAAATTCAATCACTTTTACACTATAGGTCCAAATGTCACAAAACAAAGCCCATGCACCCCTCCTCGCCAAAGACTTTTTGATAGTATTAGCATGTTACCAAAAAATGTACGCTTTGGAAGATCTTGCCATATTAAACAAATAAAACAAAACAAAACAACTTATCTTAATGGATGGATTTGTCAATTATTGAACACATTTCAATTTTGTAATGCATGCTAAATTATCATAGTGTTGTGATTTGTGTAGCATAATAAGAACACTAGGGATTGTCACATCTTCTTTTCTCCATTCTCAATCTTTAGAGAATGGGGGCATAACACTCTCTTATTGGCTTGTGAAGGGTTCATTCTTTGAAGATTGAGATTGGAGATTATTTTCCTTCAGAGGTGAAGAATAGCTGTGAACATTTCAAAAGCCAAGTTTTCATTTGGCTTTCTAATGTTTTATCTCTGTATTGTTGTCACCATCTTTCTTTCCACCTCTATACATGTTGTATTTTGGAAAATAGTCATGTCTCTATTTGATGTATTTTGGGAACCTTTATTGTGGATGTTTGATTGTCTAATCATATCTCCATTTTTCACACGACATAAGATAGACAAGCCTATTACTACCCTGATTTGGAATCTGAGTATCTTGGGGCCAATCTCAAAAGGGGCACATCTTGTTTCATGGATCAAAACCAAGTAGAATTATAATTTTTTGATTAAAATTATAATTTTTGTGAATTTTTGAAGTGGTATGCCTTGAAATTACAAAACCACTTATTGAGTGGGATCAAAAACATCCCCTAAACAACCTATTACTGTCTTAACATGTATCTATTGGCACTTGAGTTCCCACCAATGAAGGATTGACACATGGTTTCTTTTGACATTAATGCACTAAAATTGTCTGAAAAATGAATTAGATTTAGAACTAGACTCCATTAGCTGGCTGGACCTCTAGACTAGACCTGTAGCCTCCAGTCCATGTAATATAGAATTACAAACCTAGAGAGGCCCAAGGAGCTACTTGATAGGCTAATTGCAACAAGAAACCAAATTTCAAGTCAAGACACAACAAGAAACCAAATTTCAAGTCAAGATACAACAAGAAACCAAATTTCAAGTCAAAATACTTAATAAGCTATACATTCCATTGGTAACTACTGAAATTTTATTGGGCTACAAGCTCAAGCCCCCTCTCGCACTTGGAGCCTATTTGGTTAATGAAGACCACTTGGAGGGTCTAAAACTAGACCTCCATGTAGATAATGGAGACTGGCTCTTAGGTGTTGCAATGAGCGGAACGGAGACCAAAATTAAAGTAGAAACATCCAATTCCATCCTTGTACCTAATCTTTGTTCCATAGAGTGCCCTTAGAGTGTTCCTAAAGTTCCATTAATGTGTCTTATACATGTTTAACTTTAATTTGTTGAGTCACTTGAAGGACACATACTGAATTCTAATTTGCTGACAACTGATTTTTGCGCAGTTCAGTTTTGGGTGCACCTATGGGACAATTCCAATGGTTTAGGCAACCAACATTTTAAAAAATCATAAAAATTACATACAATGTCCAAAAAATCTATTTTTTTTAATATTCATGATTTTCACTTGCAACACTTTGAAAAATCATAAAAATTACATTCAATGTCCGAAAAATCTATTTTTTTTTTAAATTCATGATTTTTACTTGCGTATACCACAAAATATTATTTAAAAAAAAATTATGCCTCTAACTATGCTGAATTGCTTAAAGTAATGGTTTTGGGTGTTTCTACCTTAGGGGAAACAGAATTGGAGGTTTACCTTAAAACCGGTGCCCCTGACATCTTCTTCATGGAGAATTGAAGGACTCCCTATTCTTGGCTCTTCTTTCCCCTCCACAACTTTCCCATTCTTCAAAGCACGCTTGCTAAGTCCAGGTGTGAGCACACACACCATTTATAGCTTATGTGTAGCTCAGAGCAGATAGTTTGGGCATGCAGCCATGTGGAAGTCAGATAGATGGAGCATGTGTGCTAGTTCTGCATTGATTTTGGGGTGTTGGACTATTGATATGCTGACTGACTGGAGAACTTTTTAAAATTTAAAATTTAACATTGTCCACGGCTTAAATAACATAGTCCATACTCCATAGTGTGTTGGAGATGAGCTAGATTTGGGGGCGTGATGCAGCAGCTAGACACTGTGTTTTCCACTTATGGATAAGGCTGAGCTCACCTTGGGATCTTTTGTTAGTGGCCTCATTATGAGTGATCTTTGACTGTGCACCAGCACATGAGCACAGATGGCCGCAGCCAAAGTTAACCCCGGAGCGCCACTGGTGCCATTTCGATGAACATCAGGTAGCTGGAATGGACCACCTATGCAACCCCATAAATTGATCATCTAAGAGTTGGAATTGAATTTTTGGGAAATGAAGCTTCTCGAAGTACTTTTCAGTAAATTTTCCTTGAAAGATGAGTGTAATTGGCATCTAATTCAGGTCGCTTCATTTTTTTGGAGCTTTGTGGAATTAGTTATGAAAATTTGAAGTTGAACTAGCATAGGGCTCCAAAATCGCCTACCTCCTAAAATATACATTGTTTGTACATCAGTGAAGGCTATGAAAAATCAAGATGTTCAAATAGTGTACATTTCAAGAGGTCGGCAGTTTTAGAACTTGTGCGCTTTTAGAACCTCCTACCTTACTGTGAGTTCAAAAGCATTTTTTCATCCATATTTTTCTTGTTGACTTTTTCACGGTGGGTTATGAAGAGTATTTAATTGAGTTTGTAGTCTTGCAAGTGTTTGTCTTCACATCAATGAGAAGTTAGTAAAACAAAACGGATCATAGAATATGCTATTTTAGTGTATTTTGGGAAGTTGTTGTTCCTTGCTCTAAATCTCAAATTTCTTCACAAAAATGATATTTTTTGAATTTGAGTCCAACTAACAAAATGAAGGTCATCTACTCTAGTTTCTACTCCAATTTGAAATTTTGAAACAAAATCTAATATCGAATATTTTTATTGCAATTTGAACTTTGGATGTATTTTCAATGTTGATTATTTTCTATTTATAGAATGACACGGAAATCGAGTTTAACACAATGATGTTAGTCATTGTAATATACATGCATGGTGAAGTTTTCAGATTTTTTGAAATAATTTCCTATTTGATGTGATTTTTCTTCACTCTTTCTTCAAAAATTCCAAAAAAAATCTAATTTTTTTTTGTAGCACAAAAGACATGTAATTTCATCTCTGAAAAATAAATATAAAATTTTTTCATACATATCTAGTTGCAAAATGACAGCAAACTGAGAGATAGATGGGCAGTGAGGTTTGAAATCAATGGTCATGGGTCCATCATTTAGGGGTTAAGTTCACATACACCATGGCAAGTCTTCAGTTGTCCTCCAAGCTCACAAGCTCCTGGCTTATTATCAGCATATTCTGGCTTACTATTAGCATATCCTAGAGCCACTATCACACCTCCAGATCATCCTGCTATCACAGCATCACACAAGGCCTTATCATGTTGGCAGAGTGCAACTTCTTCTCTTCTCCTCCCCATCAAATTCAAAAGGAGTTTAAAAAAAAAACTCTTTGGAAAACTTTGTTTGTTTGGGTACGGTTCAAACCTGACCAGAAGAGCATTGGGCAGACATTAGATGAGATTTGGGGGTTGTAGAGGATTGTGAGTTTTTGGATTGTTGGGAACGTGGGAATTGTATCAAATCAACAACAGATCATTAGTCTGACATGGCCAAACTTCAGCATTAAATAGTAATATTTAATTGTTTCAAGTTTTTGAATATTTTTTAAAAATTATTTTTGATTTTGGATAGCAATGGCTAGTTCAAAACATAGGGAACATACTTGAAACAACCTTCCAATGCACCCCAAATAGAACTCCATTGGTTTTGTGTAGCTCCTCTATGAAACCTGTTAATATTATGGTGGGAGCATTCCTAAACGTAAAAATAAGCAATTCAACGTAGTTGATGGTACCTTTTCCTATAAAACAATATTTTTGTAGTATTAGCAATTGAAAAAAAAATTTAGATCTTTTGGATATGGCATGTTTAAACTTTTTAATTTTTTTAATTTTTAATGATGTGATTAGCGTGGTCACTCAATGCTTCATGATTTCTACATTCAATTCATGCAAGGATGCAAGGCCATGGGAATAATGAAGATCTATCATAATTCAACTATCCAGTGAAAAGAGGTTGCCCATCTTGGTTTGTATTAGTTGACCCCCTTCTCCCAAAAAATTTAAAGGCCGTTGATTCTTTTTTTTAAAAAGCTTCCCCCTCTAGAATGCCGTTGATTTCTCAAAATTTCTCAAGCTGTTGATCTTTGAGATTTAATCTGAGTCATCCATCCAAATATGAATACGAATACGGAATTGGAATATGGTTACAAATACGGTACCAAAATATGGATATAGATACTTGATACTAGAATATGATACAATACAAATACAAATACGGATATGATATATAGATACAAGATACAGGATTTTCATTGTCCCATATTGTTTGTCATGTAAACCTCGTTCAAAAAATTACAAGCAGGGGGAGGGGATGAAGAATTAGGAAATTCATTTTAATTAATAAAAAAAAATTATCCCATGGTAGAGGGGTCTCTGGGGAGTTTAAATTTTTTTAAACTAATTAATTAAAATTCTGAGTGCATTGTGACAGAAGTGTCGCTATGCACTCAAAAGAGGCAGGAACTGCCTTGCCACTACTGTAGTCTTTCCGAAGATCTATCATAATTCAATATGCCTGAAGAGCTCGGGACTAGCATTCCCCTCCGCCAAGGACTCTCTGAGGGGATAAGATCAAATAATATTGGGAGTACAATATTAACTTCAGATGACATTTAGTTGGTTTTGCTCCATTTCTTCTGTGACGCTTTCTTTGAGTGTGAACCACTGAACTCGAACAGTTTGTTTGTTTTTTCTGTTTTTCTTTCTTCCCTTCATTTTTCTTAATAGAAAGACCAACGGCTTTTAACTTTCCACCATGTCACCATGATGCCCTCATCGCCCTGTAGCGCACTCAATCGAAATAGACGAACCGTGAGAACGGGTCAACTCAAACTCGGCGTGCCTGTATGACGGGCAGCTGACGCACAAAGCAGAAACTGGAGGCCAGGCGCCTTTTCAACAAAACCCGGACGGTGTTGTTTGGCCGGAGGAAGGATTCAGGTAAGCTTCAGTTCACGCCAAGAAGGCAGTCAGCTCCGCTCTTTCGGTCGACGAATATTCCTGCCTTGTCCACCTGCCAGGTCTCCGTCTTATTACAGTAGTGCCCTACACATTGTCTCTCGCTACAAAAAAATTTTAGTACAACTTGAAAAGCTTCAAATCATGCTAGAAAGAGCCGACCCAATCTTCGGATACGAAGAAGGAGAATGGAGCTGTGTTGATCTTTCCTTGCTTCCGATCTAGTTGCCACTTGACGTACTGCAATTCAACCAAAAACTGAGTCAAAGTTGGTTGAAGGAATACTGTGGGGTTGAAGCCATGAGAGATGTGCCTGCTGAAGTGATAGTAGAGACCTTTGGCTAGAAACTGAACAGTTCACCTTCGAAGATTTATGATTTCCATGTCTACAAGTAAAACAGAACTCTGAAATAGTAGAATGTTCCAAAGCACTCTCAAAAATCAAAATCCAACGACAGCTCAGCATTGTTCAGAAAAAACCGGCGGCTAGTTCAAAGTTAGCCGGAGGAATTGGGAAAAAAAACGGTTGCAATTTGAAAACATCGGAAAAAAAACCGGTGCAAATATCTATAAAATTTCTATTTTGAGTAAAGAATAGAGAATAACCGGACTCAGTTCTTCAAAAACCGGTTCAATATGAGAATTGAATGAAATTAACCGGTAAAACTCAAAAAGTTTCCCGAACTATGCAGCTCACGACTTGAGAGTATGCGAGATCGTGCATAGGCTGTGACTAGTACGTGAGAGAAATGGTCAGCAGTTAGACCTTGGAAGTCGGAACCATCGATTCTCTGATTTCTCTCGCATGCTCTAAATCTAGTACTCATTTATTTTCAAGCCAACACTGCGAATGTTCTTCTAAAGCAACTGTAAACTTATCAAACTTCTGACTTTCTCCAAATGCTTTCCAACATGCTGTCGTGATCGCTGTAAATTTTCAGTTCTTAGAGTGAACCCAGTCCAGAACACGGGTCAGATTCACTGTTTGCCTGGTTTGTTGGACAGTTGGAGGATGTCGGTTCCAAAGTGCAACTGATGAGTGTGCCGAGGTTCAAACAACATAAGCGACAAATTGCGGTACTGCTTATTGACCAGCGGACATTCCTCAAGTGAACATCAAATATTCTCAAGCATCATTGTAAGGTAACTGCCTTTTTTTTCCTCGGCAAGGAATTTACCTTCATTTGTGTAAAAAAGAAAACGAAAAGTAAGGTAATAACACTCAATTGGGACTCCCTTGTAGTAGTCCTACGAACTTCTTCTGAGGGCAAGAATTTGAAGCTCCTCTCCTAATTCTAGACTCTGGGAAATCAATTATTTGTTGCGTATGATCAAATTTGGAACTTTTGAATTCTTACTTGAATATTTGAACCCTGCATTAAGTGATCTAGTCATGAAATGACAACATTGATCCCCCAAAATAGGGGGAAAAAATGTCAACCTGCCAATGGAAGGCTTGTGTGACTATAATAACAGAATCTAAAAAAAGGAATGCATATTAAGAGAATTTGGAATCTGTAATTGACAAGACCCTACCAAAACCTAGACAACCTAGTAAGGCCTCTTCACATGCAAGGACCAAACTGGAGGTGGGGCTCTTGGTCAAGTTGATACAATATCATGCTTCCAAATGAGTACTAGTTCTCCAAATTTAAAAAAAATCCACTTTTCTATTAATGTTTGGAATTAAGTGGCATGCGACAACCAATGAATGAAGTGAGATAACAAGACAAGTGGAGGATGTTTTTAGAAAAATAATAAGTCGAGTTGGTGGGAAGGAAAATGGGCTTTGCAAATCCTATAATCAAGAAGGGTGAAGAAAGGCGGGGGAACTGGAACCCCACATTAGGGGTAGTCACACCTTCTCGAAGAAGGGTCCAAATAATGGAGAAGTTCCACGTGTTTGTTTTTTGTTGGGCGCCCGTGACTTTCAGAGCAACCATTCCCCGTTAATGTGCCGGCCTCGTTCTTCACCTCCAACCCTGAAGAATTTGACGTCCAGAAGTTTTCCCGGTTATCTTTTCATCTTCTGACTTCGAAAATTCACCCTCCCGCGTTCTTCCTTTCACCCTGTGTTGCTTTTGAATCGCGTTGCCTTTGCTTTTGAAGAGTCGTTGTTGTTGGTGTCGTTGCTTGCGGTGGTTGCTTGCGGTGGTTGCTGGCAGTGGTTGCTCACGGTGGTGTTGCCGAGGTTTCCGCACAGGAACGTTGAAGTCTCTCCGTCGCTCGTTGCAAAGAAAGGTATGAATTTCTTCCTCTTACTGCAAATTAGCAAATTAGTGTTTTTGAAATTTTTACTTGCAAAATTTTTTACCGCAATTAAGGGATCTGGATGCATTATAACAGATTAGGGTTCACTTCTCAAGTGACAAGCCAATTTGGAGCTCAAACAGACCTGTCATGCTTTAAAGACAACAATTGTAAAACTCCAATTACATCCTAATCATTATGCAAACTTACAAGCTTGTAAATCCATTCTTCGATTTTCATTCTCCATGCTTGACACATCAAAAAGGGGTGTCACACCTTCTTCGTGCACAAGGGCTCCCCATTGGCTCCCTTTTTCTCTCACTACTTTCTCATTCTTGAAGAAATTTCGCTTCTTGAAGAAGGTGTGACTACCCCTATTGAAAATTGAATCCACCCTAGGCCTAGTTGGAGATTTGGTTTAGTCGTCCATGCAAACAACCCCTAATAGGAACCATGCTCAAATGCTTTTTAAAACCAAATAAACATAGTTACCTTATGAGATGAAGTTTGGAATTGCTCTCGTGGAAGATCAACATGCACAAAGAGTTTGTTGAGGTACTTCTACTCAAATACAATGTCACATGGGCACAGATATTGATTGGTGTATCGTTTGGAGGTAGACTAAGAAATGGACTCGTATGCAATAACCAATGCACACCAATAAAGTCTACTATTGATTGGAGGTAGTATCTCACAGTTATCACGTTCTCATTCCTAAAAGCATGTCATGTCATCTGCCGTACAAAATAATTTGCAACATCCACTGGAAATGATGAGAAATATGTCATTCAATCAGTAGAGAGTGATGACGATGGGTCACTGCTTCAAGCTCCAGTGTGCAGAAAATAATATTAGTCACAAACGAAGAATTCCGTGACTGAATCACAGCACAGCAGTCAACGAAAAATTTACAACCTCCACAAGGATGTGCACAGATCAAGCTAAAAAACTCAGTACCTTGTCCACCTCTTCTGGGCTGCCGAAGTACAACGGGCAACGTTGGTGAACCTGCACAGCAATCCCCACTCAAACAGCACATTATTAGATTCTGGTTCAAATTCAGGTTTCGTAATTGAAACAAACTTTCGCTAGTTTTTACGAAAGAGAATCTGGAGGAGGAAACCAAGCACACAACAGGGTTTCTTCTCTCTAAGCATGATGCTTTTGAAAATCATGATGAAGACCTCCAATTTCGGCATTAGGGTTCTCTTTGAATATCCTTATGGATCACCCTATGGAGCAAGTAGGGGTTTGGGGTAAGTTCAGAAAGGCAATAAATTATTATGTAAATAATTTTTTTACAAGAAATGATCCAGACGATTTTATCTCATTGCGTTTTGGTTTTTAAAAACACTCTTAATTACTCACAGTTCGGATAAGACTTCGTCCCTTTCAATACTAATCACCAAATAAAACACTGGGTCTATATGCTGAGTCCTCAATAAGGTAGGCAGGCCTCCAACCACCACTGATCTTAATGGTCACTATCTCATGCTGGTGAACATTTCAGAGCTCAAAGCAAGGTGAAACGTCCAACTGCAAGAGATTCTGGCAGTTTAAAGTTAATAATGGTATACGGCATACCAACCTAAATACTATTGTCTCTAAACTTTCATGTTCAAGAATTTAGAGTATCATGCAATTGACAAGCATGAACATCACAAACAAGGATTCACATTGACACCACAGCTGTTGAACAAGTAGACATTTCACAACAAATCATCTCGCAGAAAACATAGAATTAAACTTAAAATCGTGATAGTCATTTGACAACTGAGATAGATGTGCAAGCACCTCCTCAGGTTGGATGTCCAAAATCCGGCGTTGACCATCGGAGCTTTTCCCACCTGCCTGCTCAACCAAGTAACTCATGGGAGCACACTCGTACAGCAACCGCAGCTTGCTATTGGGGCTATTAGCATCTCGGGGGTAGCCATAAATCCCGCCATACAGCATGGTCCGGTGGAAATCCACCACCAGGCTGCCAATGTAGCGGCACGAGTAGGTCTCGCCGTCCGCGTCCGGCACTTTCAAGCTGTCGACGTAGCTCTTGACCTTGTCGTCCCAAAGCTCGTACCTGCAGTTATGTTGTTAAATTGTTTTCAAAATCAGCAAAATTACTACAGCTTCAAGTTAGCTCTCGATAACCATTTTGGTAGAACATTCTAGATTTCTCAATAACCTCGTGTCATAACATTCGCAATTTACTATATTTGATACATTTTGGGCTCATTGTGGCATTATTTCTTGTAGCGAATCCTGCATTTCCGGCTAATTGCCCTCGAAAGATCCTTTAATTTTAGCCAAGAAATCTAGCCATGTGGCTAAAAATTTGATTAAAAAGCATACCTGCCCTCGTTGAACGAGTACAGCTTCTTCGTGTTCTTGGGGATTCGTATCTTCTCGTGCGTGAGCACGAACTCCCCGTAGAGTGGGTCGAGGGTAAAGCCGTAGACGCCATCGCCGACTGAGAGCACCAACACAACGGAGCTGGAGTACATGCAGTATCCCGCCGTCAGGAGGTTACTGCCGGGTTGGCAAACGTCCACCACGCATTTCTGCGCTTGCTCGTCTATCTGCACAAGAACCAAAAGAATTAACTATTTGGAGGGTACGATATAATTAACCGAAATTAGAGCTCCGGTGAACGCATCTCTCAGAAAAAAAAAATAGGTCTAACTGTAATTGAATTACCGGGGTTTCGTGAGATGAATCGTCCAAACCCTAAATCTTTTTTCCTGATAATAGAATGTGACATGCATGAAGACGATCGCGCTTTGATTCAAAAATCAGCTCTCAACGGAAACGTTTCGTAATAGTACGATAGCTGAAATTGAACTCTGCTGATGTGCAACTGAGTGACGAACTTCAAACAAAATGTCCGTTTCTCTGAAAAATTACGTCAAACCTGATTTCATGAGATGCATCACCTAACTTTAACTCATTCCCTGATAATAGAATGTCACCTGCATGAACTCACGAAGACGATACAACTCAACCCTGAATGGAAAAATATTGAATCAGGCTAGCTGTAAATTGCACACTGCTGTTGATGTAGTAGGGAAACAACTACTGCTGAATTTGATTCCCTAAAGTTTTCCAAGATTGAATTGCGACTTGAGATGGAAAACTTACAGTGAAGTCGTCTCCGAGATTGGTCAAGCATTCCTCATTGCCGGCATAAATGCCGAAGATCGACCCCGTGGACACGGCAGCATCGATGTTGGCGGAGCCATCCAGAGGGTCGAACACCACGATGTAGTTCCCCGAGAAGCTCTCTTCCACCGCCACGGGCACGTCTTCTTCCTCGCTCGCGATGATGCCCGTTCGCCCGTTGGAGCGCAGACAGTTCGAAAACACCTGCACACTCCCACCGAACGCCACAACAGCGTTGTTCTTAATTTCATTCTTCGTTTTTCGATAGGGTGGCTTCAACAATCTAGCTCAGGATACCAGTTCAAGCATATATGGCACAATATGGCAGACAATTTCTAGTGATTCCCTATCTGGCAGCACAATACAATTTCAAGTAATCTCCAATAAATTCTCATAGAAATCTCTCTAAATCATCGCATTCTCTTCCAGAAATTTATCTAAACCCAAACATTTGTTGGAATTTGGAAATATTTCGCTCAAAAGGAATGGCTGCACCACAAATCAATTGCAAACCCTAACCCCTAAACCAGTTTTACCACCTTTACACTGCACATTACCAAATCCTAATTTTCGGCAACAAGCGCACACTCACCTCGTTCGAGATCATGTCCAGCTTCTTCTGCTCCTCGCCTTGGATATTCTCCACCCCTTGCAACCCCGTCATATTCGAAATCCCCGCTCGCTGCACCAACGACGCGATCTGCTTGCACGCCAAGGAGATGCTGGACAACACGATCGCCAATTCCCCATCAATGGTCCCCTCTTGCTCCTGCCGAATCAACCACGTCGTGAACGTCGTGATGTCGTACTGGCCTCTCCTCCCCTGCGTCGGCGGCCTCTTCTTAATCGGCAAGGAGCTCAGGGAGTCCACTTTCACAGCAGCTCTAACAAAGCCCAAATGTCGACCACTTGAAGGCCCAGGACGAGGTGTAAATTTTCCTAGGAACGAAGGAAGGTGCAATCTATTCTTCACCTCAGCTGCGGACGACCAGGTTTGGAGATGGTGACCTGCGTGAGAGGTCGCCATAGCTGAGATTTGCTCTGCAACGGCGGTCACGGGGTTACGTCAAAAACATCGTGGTTGTCGGTCATCCTGTGAGTGCGTCTGTTCAGTGAAAATCTCTTCGGTTTTAATCCTGCCAAAGCTTGCGAAAACCCGTAAAAGTGTTGGGGGATGCCATTTGGGGGCGTGAAAGACGAAAATGCGAAGTTCGTGAGGAGAGGCTGAGAAGGGCGGAGAAGTTCTGAGAAGGATTGGATAAGTTTCTGATGTCGTTCTGGTAAGGTGAGAGAAGGCCAGCTGTCCAGGTCTAATGCTGGCATGAATCCAAGGGCTTACAGCACTTCTCGACAGGAGTAATCTATTCAAGATTTGCAGATGATGGAGGTAGCTACACAATAACATGATGTGTGCTTGTTAGGAAATGGTGTAACAAAATTGGTTTTGTATTTTTTCAAGCTTGTATGAAAATAAAACGAATTTATGAAAACAAGTGCATAGATGCATTTAGTGTAAACAATAGACTAACACAAAGTGAACATGGAAACACCTAAAAGTAATGGACCTTAAACTTGTATCATGCTTGTTTTATTGGCTAACGCAAAATCCGCCTCTATCACTATGACACATTCATGTAAATTCACTTGTCACCATTGAATCCACTTGTGCATTATTTTGGAGCTTATTCTAGGTGTCGCTAAACAATTCCTTCTACATTTGGATATTCCTCCCTTATGGGGGGCATTATATCCCAAGTCTTGATTCAAAGTCAAATCCCAGCTTTCTTGGATTGTAAAAGGTGAATATAATTATACAAATGTGGGGCTTGGAATTCACAGTGTGAAATGACAAAGTCCCAATTCTAAGTCCCAACTCATCTATTATTTAGCATTTAAGTGCTCAACAGGTTAGAAAAATAGTTTTGGGACACTTTTGGCATCAAATTTACATTGGACATATTTTTAAAAAAATCCAATTCAATAAGATGCCTTCTAAAGTTTTTTTTTTCTTATTTTATATTCAAAAAAATGTTGGGGACTTAGAGGCCAAGTTTGGTTTCTAATTTGCTTAGATTCAATTTGGCCTCCAATTTCCACTTCATTGGCACCAATTTTTCAAAAAAGAATTGCCATATAGGCATCTTGAAGTAATGTAGGACTTGGGACATAGTGTGAAGCCTCAAGTCCTAATTTTAGCTCTCTACCAAATTTTGAGAATTCAACATGACTTGACTTTTTGGATGTAGTGTGAAGCGGCCCTAAGACTACATATCTTTGTTGGAGGAGAGACTCTATACTACATTACAATAATACTAAAAAGTAGTAACTATTTCAAAATGAGGGAATTATTTGAAGGGGGAGCATGGATGGAAATGGTAATGTTAGGATTAACCCTAAAGGACCTACCTATGTTTGTAAGCAACATAGAAATTTTGGATAGCTCACTACAAATGGAGATTTTTTTTCTTTGAAATTTTCACATGGGGATAAAGAGTAGCTTCGAGGCCCAAAAAAATTCATAATTTTTTTACTACATGGTCAAAAAGTTATTGTATAATATGTAGTTTTTTCCACCAGCCAAGTAATGCAAGCAATCTAAGTAGATTAGAAAAAAAAAACTTTTTCTATAAATGAAAATTTTGAAATTGGATTTCTAGATTTATACATACATAAATTACTTTAAATCATTCCATTTTGATTAATGAGATGAAAGTTATGACAAGTTCCAATTTATGAACAGTTACGGATTTTCTTCTCTAAAATAAACTTTAAAGCCCTTTATTTTACTTAGTTGAAAAAAAAAATTTAAAAAAATCATAGGATGTAGATTGTTTATTATAGCATTAACATCATTGGAATTGGAATTTTCAATTTCATAACTAAAATTTTTAACAATTTAGTATTTTATTTCATTTTATATTTTTTTCTTTCTACTTACTATTTTTTCCCTATACGTCATACAATTTGAAATGATCTAAAATTTTTCAATCATATATCTAACTTGCCTTAAAGAATGAATCCAAAGAGTAACCACCATTTTGGACATTATTTCATATGAAGGTGACCTTGTAAAGTGCAACTGCTGAGTTATTTGTAGGGCCAAAGAATAGGATATTTGTCACTTCAAACGCTAATATCTTACAATCTACACAATGGAAATTTCTCAAATTTTTTCCACATCTTCTAAAACAAGCATACTACAAGATCATGTGGTTACATGTGTCCAAAAATGTTTCTTTCTAAAATGTGTTACTTGTATTAGAAATGGTAGTTTTGGAGCATTTTTGGTGAAAACACAATCAAGGAACTTAAGAAGTTAATTATAGTGGGGGATATTTGTGGAAAATATTCGGTTGTTTTCATGTTTCTTTTATGAAGGAGAATGTAAGTTGTGTATATATGTGACAATATTTTTGATGTTGTTTAGAGTATTTTGCATGATTGATCATGGAAATCTAAACTCTTTGTGCAATTTTGAGATGGATGGAATATGTGTTGTTCTTCAACCACTAGTGATAATGATGATTAGTGTTTTGTTTTGTCCATCCTAAAATTAGTGTTAGATTTTGTAGTAGTGGCTAATATTTGTTTTCTTCTAGAGAGATGTAATAAGGTAGAGGTATCCATTTCCAATCATGTACTCATGTGCAACCTATAAAGTGCTCTACCTCCCACCAAGGCTAGGTTCAATTTCCAACCAAGCCTTGAAATTCATTCTAACTAATAAAATCATGAAACATGTCCCAAAATAATGAGCTAGAAAACAAGAAATAGTGAGTAAGAAAGTAGTTTGACTAAAATTGGATCAGAAGCATTTAGTGATTGTCTATGGATCAACATCACTTTTTGCCTCCCAAAATCCATAATAATTTCAGTTCAATCAATAAAACTACCTAAAAAATCTGCAATCCCAATCATTTCTATCAATGCACCTCTCAAAATATTTGCTTCCACTTGCAACACTCCAAACCATGTCCAGAATTGCTTGTCATGGGAACATTTACCTTAGTTGAAAAATTCAAGAGTCCTTTTGGCTTGGTTGTTTTTGGAGCAATCTCCTTGGAAAGAGGAACACTAGTATTTCTGTATATTGGAAGGAGTGCCACACAATGATCCTTCTACAAGTTGTATCGTTCAAGCTAAAATAATTTGCATGCAACTCCTTCATTGTCACATCCAAATCAAGTCATTGATGTGGTCCAAAAACATATGCTAAACTCGAGGTTGCAAGTTTTGGAAGCTACAATCCATGGGAATTGAAGTCATTTGGTCAACTCAAATCAAGAGAAAGAAAAAAAAGAAAAAAACTAGTGTTTTTTTTTTCAAATATAATGAGGCCATGAAAAGCAAGCCACATCATGGGCTGAACTTAAGAGGTCACAGAAAAGCAAGGACACAGTTCGATTGAGCTGCTAGGTCTTGAGCTGCTAGGTCTTGAGCTGCAAGGGAGGATTTTACTTCCAGTGTCATTACCAAGGGCAATAGCAATTGAAGGGCTTGTTTTTATCAAGGTTGTCTGCATGTGAGTTTAAGATCTTGAGCCCATGAATCTAAGAACTTAGGTTCCTAAATTACAAGCATTTTTTATGATTAAAATATTTTTTTATTATAAATGTTTATATTATATACACTTTTTTTAATTATAGGTATTTATGTTATAAGCACTTTCAATAGTTGTAAAGTACTTGCTTACAACTAGGCTTGAGACTTGTAGGTTCACATATTTAAGCTCTTATACTAGAGTCATTGCTTGTTTTATGGAATGCAATACACACTTTAACTTCTAAATGCCCAAGGCATCAAATTCTAGTGTCAACAATACTTTGAAACCCAATTGAGTTTCTATTTTTAGTAGTTTTTATTTTTGACAAATTCTTTTTCAAGTCTAGTCTTAGCATGAAAAATCCAATTTTGAAGATGAATGATTATAATTTTTCTATTCAAGATTTTGTGCAAGGGTGTCCACTGTAATTTTGACTTTCCATAGTGTTGACGGTCTTGGAAATGAGCCTCTAATATTCAAGATCTTGGAGAAAAAATCACATTAGAAATTCATTTAAAAAAATAGTAGAACAAATTTTGAGAAGCCATAAATTGATTGGGGTTATGCATGTTAGGCCTTTCAACCTTATATTTTTTTGGTGACCAATTCTTTAGATTCAATATGCAAAGTTGAAAAATTTTCATATTTTTAATACCTTCATGATCAAACATTATAATCTTTCAATCCTTAAATGATATTATTGTATTTTCTTTTCCTATGTGATCCCTAACATGTCTAATTTGAATTTGTACAATTACAATTCAAAAACAATTAATACAACTTACAAAAATATTTTTTTCTTTTTCAATTTAGAGTAAATTCCAAGAAGCTCAAAACAAGCCTTGGACATTTAGGGATTAAGTATAGTTGTCAATTGCAATTTCTAGCTAATTTTATGATATTTGTAAGAGAAAGGGATGTCAACCCTAGATTTAAGTCTAAAAATGAAGAAGAGGAATGCATTGTACTACAATTTATCTTTTTAGAAGTTAAAAATTAGAGCAACAAAAAAACATCATACACATTGCATTGGATTTATTTTTTAATTAATAATTAGCAGTTGGCACTTACTATGCTACACATTCACTATTAGAATTTCATTATAATTTTTATGTATTAGATAGAATGCAGAGCAAGAATTTCAATAATTAAATCTTCAGATAATAATTACTAAAATCTTCATATAATTTTTTTAATAAATAAGCATATATTGATATAAACAATAAAAATTTAATGAATGATGAATGATATACATGCAATGATGAATACAATAAAAGATACACATACATTAGAATGCATTAGAAATTTGACTCAACTATTACAAACAATGGCAACCCAAATAGAAGAATTTAAAGAAAAAACTTGTAAATCTCAAAAGCTTTGTAAACAATTTAATTGTTGTGAAATCCAAAATTGGTTCAATTTCTCAAATCATTTGGTAGTAACAATAGAAAATTGAAATCAAAAGCTCAAAGCTCACAAAAGTACAAAATCATAGAAATGCAAAAGAAGTATAAAGCCAAGAAAAGCAAAAGAATTGCTACCTTTATAATATCACCATATTGATCCTATTTAATATCACCTCAATTGCAATGACTATATTATTTCTATAATATCACCCTTTGTAAAAAGTGATATTATGAAAGTGATTGTGAACTGCTACTCTATTTCAGTAATATCACATTGTGTGAAAATATAATTTCTATATATGCATGATTGGAATTATTTTTATAAAATAATTAAAATAATTATTTTAAAGACTTTCTGAAATCATTATCATGCATTCTATTCAAATATATCAAATTTTTACTAATATGTAATACAATGAATGCGTTGTATAGCAAGTATGAGCCCCTAATGGTAGCATTTGTGATATTAATGATATTAATGGTAGCATTTGTGATATTACAGAGGGACTTATGATTTTAGTAGTATAAAATGATAAAATTCAATGTACTAAAAATTATTCTCACTTTATATGTTGGTTTTGCTTAGCAGACATTTTTAGTTTAATTGTTATAATACAATTTAAATCTATTTAAGTGCACCTATGTGGATCAAGGTTATATACAACTCTATACGAATTTAAATTCTGTAAATAAATATAGACTTAGTTATTGCACAAGTGCATGCATGTATAGAAAGTGCTATTTGAACCTTTGTAAAATTGATGACATATTGAATTATGTTAATTTTACTGAACATGTTATTATCTACAATGCATGGTCATGTTTGCATGGTTTTGTGACTTTTAGCTTTTTAATAGAAAAATAAAATCAAGATTTCAAGTTTAAATTAATTTCTTGTGAAGTTTTGAAGTTTAATTTTACATGACACTTCAAATCAACACTTGTAATCATATATACAAGTAGTGTGTTCCTAAATTGCAAATTTTTAAATCTATTACATTTCCCACAAATTAATTATAAGTGCAACTTAGAAATATGAAACACCTTACTCATGCCCATGTGACATACACGTGATGTAAACTAGAGAATTACCCACAAGCCCTTTACAATAGATTTCTGTAATTCTAACTATGATCCAATTCCATCAAAATGTTTTGAATACATTTTCTATAGAAGGTTCATCTAAGATTGTTTAAGACAACTTATTATTCAAGTGCCTTAGAATAAAAGATGTTCTACTTTCTTAGATTGACATTCTAAATGACGTGCCCTCTTAGATTTCAATGAAATTGAATCATAGTTGATTTTACAACCACCTACATTATTCACCATGGTCTTATTTGCAATCAACATTTCTTTTTGGAGGACGGGGGGTACTTGGCTCAAAAATGATACAACTTGTTTGAGGGAATATTAGGCAATATATTATTTTGTTTTCAATGAATGAAATCGTTGATCTGTTATATATTCTAAGGACAATATTGCTCTCTCTTTTTGAATGAATGTGTACTCTTTTGGATGAATGATATATGTTTCATCTACATTTTTCACATTTCATTCATTTATATATTGATGTAAACAATTGCATCATTCACTCAAATAAACACCTCTTTCTGCATAAACTGCCTCCAAATAAGGTAGTATGCTCTACCCCCCTGTCTTCTTCAAATCACCCCTATTATTAGTTGGAGAATGGCGATGGACCACTTTAGCAATTGAATGAATTGAGAAAAAATATTGTTTTCTTGTTGGGAGACCTATGGTTAGAAATAGATGCCTATGCCCCAAATCTTTGAAAATTTATAAGTAATTCAAAAATGCTCGGAAAAATTCAAAACCACTTGTGTTAACCCTTAAACGTCGAGGTGGACATTTTGTGTCCAATGGATGACAAAGGATCTCTCTATGTAGGACAGAAGTGCAACTATTCATCCTCAAAATTTTGCAAGAAAAAGGGAGATCTTCTACAATAGTTTGTCTCGTAATGAGTGCTTTTACAATGTTTTACACCAATGCTTCGCACAGTCATAAAAACTAATGATTTCCAAAGTCACCTTGTCATCCTTTAAGGGTTAAGTTCCACATCTATTTTTCTTTCTCTGAAAAATAACCTAAAAATACTTTTGTCCATGAGAACCTATGAAAAAGGCAGACCAACCTTTAAATGGTTGCTTTTAGAGCATACACCCTTAACCCTTAAATGTCAGGCTAGTGACTGTAGAAATCAGCCCTTTTGGAACTGTGTGACATCATCTAGTTTAAAAAAATATAAAATAATCATTGGAAGTCAAACTACTGTAGAAGATTTCACCTTTCCACCCCTAATTCTGAGGATGAATAGTTGCATTTCTGTCCTATAGGAAAATTCCTTATCATCCATGGGATGCAAAATGTCTGCCTCGACATTTAAGGGTTAAATGAAAAAGAAAATTCTTTGGCTCTGGTCCAATGTTCCTCTCCTTCTGCTTTCTGGAAGGCTAGCTGTCCGCCTCACAGCCAACTTGCTGGACTGCTGGACTGCTCCCTACGCACGTTTGTCATGGAACTCTAAAGCATACCTTACATTTCCCTATCTCCACTGTATCAATGAATTGAAAAAATTCAACAACAACAGAATTTAGAATGGTATGTTTGTACTTGGTGTTAAAGAGTGTTGTTACTGAAGGTCTTAGGAACGAATTTAGACTTACATCTGGACCAGATTCACATTGTAAACATCATCCCTAACACCAAGCGTGAACATAACCTTACAGCACTAAACTGTGGGTGGGCAGCAGTCCCGTCAAGTCCATTTATTGATTTTGATCGTTGAGCAAGCAATGTGGAATTCAAATCAATTCCCACTCAATCAATTTCTAACGCTAAAAGAAAATGGGTATTTTATGATTGCAATATATGATTGTAGTGAGTCACAAAATTCAAAAATAAGACTCTTTTAGGAATCACCATAGATGACACGCAATATGACTAGGTGCAGTCATTAATGGCTAGTTGCTTCAGACATGAATCATATTTATAAATATAGTTGTTGGAGGGTATAATTAGCCATATTTTGCCAATGTGGCATATACACTGACTTCCTTGGAGGCTTGAATTTTTCTTCACTTGCCTAGGTAAAGCAAAAAAGAAAGCCTACATGGCATGCGACTCCAACTAACACCCATCAAACACCCATCAAACACCCATCAAGTACAAGGTGGAAATATTACTGACACTCATATTTGTAGTTGTTTTTCCCCCTAAGGTATTGGCCTCCAAAAATATGACTATTAGTAGTCACCAATCATCTCTAATCATATTTTCTACAGTCATAGAACTCCCATTTTGATATAGTGAAGAATTCCACATTTCTTGTTCAAGGTCGATGATAAAAATCAATAAATAGAGCCTTTTAGTAATACATGCACTATTCCCGATTTGGAGGATAAATTTTAGTGGGATGGAGGGTTTATTGTCAAAGAAAGTAGTTCACTACAGGTTCAAGTTTAGAAAGTACATTCTTAAAATCTCAAGGGATCATTCATGATTTGTCTATGATTGAATGGTCTAACCCGTGAAAAACAAGCCTATGACTATAGATTTTAACATTGTTGGTTATGTATGCTCCCATTTTCTAACTTTCTAGGGATGAAAAAATTTATAATAATTTTTGAGATATGCCATCATATGCCATCATTATATGGTAATTTTAAAAGATTTTTTTCCTAAAAATTGAAATTACCATGAATTTTGAAGAAGAATTGAAAAAAATGTATATCATATACAAAATAAATTTGAAAAATCTAAAATTTTCACCATCAATGCATAATATACTATAGAATTGGGTTTTCTTTGCCAAAACAGTGCCAGATTGCACCCAAAAAAATGATTTGACTTTAAAATGGTAACAAACTATGAAGTTTTTTGCTAGAAAACTTCAAATTTTAAAAAAAAATTGAATGAGATTGCCAAATTGTAAATGAAAACATAATTACGGATATGTGACACATGCTAATGTGATATTTTATATCTAATATATGTGGATGAATGTTGAAATTTGGAGCACCACCATAACATTTTATATTGACACTTCATGAAAAATGAAAAAATGCCTTGGTGTAAAACATCATGGTGTGAATCAAAATTCTATTTTAGTAGAAAATTTGAAAATTAGTAGACTATGGTTATAGGCTTATATGACAAATTGAAATAGCATATTTATTTTAGAAATTTTTGGAAATCTTAAATGAAAAAATAAATTAGACTTTATTATCTTCATTTCATTAGTTGGGCTTGAATTCAATAACTATCATTTCCTTGGCCAAAATTCAAATGAAGAGCGGAGTAGGGACAAGTTCCTCAAATACCGCACTCAAATGCAAATTTTTGCTGATCCATTCTTATAGCATGTTCTTCTTTAGAAAATTCAAAAATAATGCAATAAGAGATTTTTTCAACATTATTAGCTCCTAAATTTCTTCAAACAAATCTCTAAAAAAAATTGGATAAAAAATAATTTTTCTCATCTTTACAAAGCCATTCTACCACAAAAAAATGATGTTGGCAGCAATCTAGGGTTAATGTTTCAAATTCTTGAAGTTCTAGTTTTGAATAAAACAATTTCATTTTATACTAGCCACCCACTCACATCACAAAAAGATATTAACTTCTCGTGTCAGAATGCTTAGAAAGGTGATGAATTTGAACATCTTTTAGATTTTAAGAATTTTTTTTAATTGGTCTCTCCTAAGTTAGCATCTCCTTTACTACAAGTGACAAATGGACATGCCACACATGTTCATGAAACAACCAATCTTTTTCTTCAAAACTGATGACACCTCTTCTTGGAGAGATTACTCGAGATTTTTAGAAAATTACGTGACTTAAAAGATAGGGCCCATTTAATTCAAAGTGGGCAAATTTTATATAATATATAAGGCTACTATTGCATTCATGAAATACTACATATTGTATTATATATAAATTAGGTTATGAAAAAACATCATATAGTAGAAACTATTATTAATAAGTTAGCATTGACAAATAGGGAATGTATAAATTATTATTATTGAGGTGAGTTTAGATGTAGACAAGTAATTTCATGTAGATGATAAAATGTATACAATCAAGTAAATCCAAGGTTTCTTCTAGCAATTTGTTGTTGCTATTAGGCAATTCTAGCATGTCTACATCAATCCTTTTCGAAATGTGCCAACAAAATGAGGGCATATAAGAATCTATTGTGAGAAAAAAGTGTCAAGTAAATCTACAATAGAGGCTGTATGAAGGGGATTTTTGTTTACTTGAAAGACCTGTGAAAGAATTGTTTAGGGTTTAAGTTAGTCCCATGTGGTTGGGGTTAATTTGAACTTTGGACATGTTGTGTTCATTCCTTTGCTTCTTTGTATGGTAGACAAAGTTTCTTGCGATTTTTTCAATTTTCTAATGTAGTTTTGAATTTAGGATTGTAAGGCAATCTCTTAGGTTGGAGTTTTGTATAGATGGGGAATTTCATTAAAATGGCGACATTCCATGTGCCATTTTCAGACCTCCCGCTCTGAATTGTAAAAGTGACATCTAGTACAGGTATAGTTTTCAATAATCTTGGACTTTTATAGATTTAATAAATCTATGACTATTATAGATTTCAGACCGCACGATCTGAGTTGTAAAAGTGACATCTAGCACAGGTATAGATTTCAAACATCTAAGAACTGTATAGATTTAAGTATCTATGACGTTTGTACACTTCAGAACGCCCGCTCTGAACTGTAAAAACTGCCAAAGTAAAGGAATTTCGCCATTTTAACGAAATTGCCCATATAGGCATTAGGATTTTGGTGTTGTGTACGCTTGGGGTTTAGGATTTAGGATTGGTCTTAATATTTTGCTCTTGCTTGGTACCGATGCTTTGTTAATATTGCATACTTTGGGATACAAATTGGTCAACAAGGTCTCATTCATGGGTAGTCATTGCCACACTAGTACAAAGTCATAAACAACACAAGCTTATATGCTAGCCCCAGTGCCCAATGCCAACCCTACAAAGTCAAGTGAGTTGCTTGCAATTGGGGGTTCATAGCTTGCCTTGCCTTTGCACCCATTGCTAGTGATTGTATAAAGAGTGGCGGTTTAGGGTTTGACAACTTAGTCACCAATCACAAGTGCTTCTGCATTTTTCTCTCCCATTACAACTACCTCCTAGTCATCTTCATGGGAGATAAAAGTGTAGAGACTTGCTTACAATACATACTACTTATAAGATGTTTTTGTTGGTAAACACTATGAAATGTTGTATCTAGAATAGGAGTGTTGTTTTGGATATAAAATTTTGTTTGGCTAGGATTTTAATGTAAGTTATCATATAATTAACAAAAAATTTAGTTTGGGGTTCTAAGATGCTCATTACTAATTAGTGTTGAATAGAATTTGTTGAGCATTTATAATATTGTTAGAATTAGGGAAAAAAGTGTGATGAATTGGCATGTAGTTAGTTGGTTGTGTACATATATTGGTTGTGTTGTTATGATTACTAGGGTGCAAATTATAGGTGGTCACTTCAGTTGGGGTAGAGGCAATGGCAACTTGATGAAGTTGTGTAGGTGGTTTAATTATTTTTGAGAGGAAATGGGCCATTGCGAGTTGACCAACATTAGAGTTGTAAGGGCAACATCATAGGTGTGGCTTGACCTTGTGGACACATAGATATAGCATTGCTTGTACATATACTTGTAAATGTTTAGAATCATCTTCTTTATGGTAGTAGTTTATAAACACTCTTTTATTTTTTAATCTTAAATTCTAAACCATTGCAAATATATATGTACAAATTAAATATATATTCTTTGTATTATAGTAAAGTTCATATTCTTGTGTGAATCTATAGTGTTTTTTGAATGCCAATTTTTCATGTTGTTCATATTATTGGTATTGGTTCCTTTTATAGTTTCAACATCATGACCATGTTTGATGCTTCTATATTGTTGTTTGTTCCTCTCCATACTAGATTGTTTAGAATATATGGCATAGAATTTAGAAATATCCAAAATTAGAGTTGAATTGCACATTCGTATTTGCTATCATTTGAAATTGTTCCATAGTACTAATATTGCATATATCAAAAAAATTAAGTATAAATGTAAAACATTGTTTTTTCATACACATTTACAATGATGGACACTGGATTTGATTATAAAAATGACATTCCCATCCTATATTCTCACAATTGTCAATGAAGTGTTCACTTCGTATTGCCATTAAACTTATTCAATTGTGGCAAATGGTCAATTGTCATTGGTGTTGATGCTTATATTCTTCTCCACGATGTGGATGAATTTTTTGGATGAGGATTGTGGAGAGGAAATGCAGTGGTAGTTGATGTACAAAACACAGAAGATTATGCTCCAAGTCTGACAACCGATAACTTCAAAATAACCCACTTATGCCAAACCAATGCCAAACCAACTGAAAACAAATATTTTTATACAACCTGTACCTTCTGATCTTTGTCAGAGATATTACGTATTCATGAGCATTATTACCAAACTCCAGGTGCGAAACACCCTTAAGCTTACGTGAGGTGACAAATAGCTTCTCCAAAGTACCTAGATAGTAATCTATCTTATAGCTACTTCCACAACTTCTGGCCTGGTACAACCCCATAATTATGGTTGTTGCAAGTGGCTTGTAACATGATTGAATCAGTTGGTTGTGTCAACATGCCCAAAATCTTCAACATTACTAATGTCAAGTTTTTTGTACAGTTGCTGTGCTGTGAGAAGTAGGCCACTCATGAGATGCTTGGAGGGGAGTTGGAACTGTTGTGGTGGCAATTGTTGTGTATGCCACCACAGTAAGCACTAAAGTAGGAGGTCCAAAAATCGCACACCTAAGAGCTGAAACTGAATTTTGAGGGTGGGAAACTTCATGAAATGTTTTTTAGTAAATTTTCCTTGAAAGACAAGAGGAATTGGCATCTAACCCAAGTTGCTTCATAGTTTTTGAAGCTTCGTGGAATTAGTTATGAAATTTTGAAGTTGAAGTGGCATGGGGCTCTAAAACCGACCACCCCTAAATTGTATACTGTCCGTTGGAGGTTGTGAAAAAACAACATGTACAAATAGCGTACATCTGAGAAGGTGGTCGATTTTAGAACCTCTGCACTTTTAGAACCTTCTTATGTCCAATTGAAAGGTTTTTAGTGGGATGGAGGGAGCATATGAACTTGAATTCAACCAATCCTCTATTGGAGGCAAGTCTCATGTTCCATAAACAATGCCATTGTTGGAAGGACATTCAAAACACCTTCAGGATTGTTGTGCTGGAGGTATCCACTGGCCACCCTTGCCTGTGAATGATGCTCAAAATTCTCAAAACTCTTTTTCAGTAACTTACAGCGTGTGGAACACATGGGAACTAATTTACTGGTTGTGTAAGGTAACAATATTTAAAATCGTACAAATAAGCAATTCAACATGGTTGCCATCATCATATTGAAAAACTTTTGACGGGATCTTGATGGAACCAAAAGGGGATTTTAGATTCTCTAAGAATGCATTTTTTTAGACACCACATGAATGAACTATAAGTTTTTAAAGTACTGAAAATAAGATTTAGGGTAACCAACTGTAGACTCTCTTGAATAGTGAAAATACATTTTAGGTAAGAATCTAGCGTGTTTAGTTTTAGAAATTGTGTGATTTAAGGTGTAGTTACCTTATACATGTACAAAATTCTTGGATAATTTGCTTTGAAATCTGCAATATACTAGTGTGAGATAACCTTCCAAAATTATGACCCTTTGTAACTCTGTTGCAAAATCAAAATTTATAGATTCTTATTTAAAATTTGTAGATTTGTAAATTTGTTTAAAATTTGTAGATTCTTGTTTAATACACATATTCTAAACATGAGAATCTAGGGCTGATTTAGGGTACACTTACATTTGCATTCAACACTTTCAAAATTCAAAATACATGCTAAAAAATTTAGAACTTCAATATTAGGATTGGTTGTATGATTATGTAATATCCTATATTGGTATATTCACTTAGTTGAGACTTATTTTCTTGTATTATTGAGTTGGTGTCGAACACTCAAGTCAAATTACCACATGTGAAGGTCAGAGCCTATAAGGAAATGTCAAAATTGAATTTTCGCTTCATATTTTGAAGGTCGAAGTCCTCTTGACCTCTAAAAGATCAAGGCCATATTGTTTTTGGTCAAAATCCATTCAAAATTGTCATTTCTACTACATTCATCTAAGAAAATGAAAAAAATATATTTTTATAGAATCTAACCATAGGATCTTGTACTTTATCATGTGATTAAAATTTCATGAAGTTTGCATTAGAAGCAAAGTCGACCCTTTGTGAGGCCTCCAATTTAGGTTCTACCCATCGTGCATTTGCATACTACTCAAGACACTTGAATGCATCATCCTTGTTGGACAATGATCACATGCCATTGATAGTACAAAGGTCATGACCAATAGAACGTGAGCGCCTGTAATCATTGCTGGCAGAGATAGAGCCATTTTTGATGAGTAGGCAAGGTGCTCAATGGTGGGAAAATTTGGGGTGGCACACTTTCGAGGAGCTGAGTTGAGCGGAGTTACTGAGCGGTTGAGCGGTGTTCTTTTTTCATTGTGAGTGAGTTTGTGATTGTTGAGTTTCATTTTGGTATTTTGGTGAGTTATTGAGCGACTTTTTGATTTGCATTTTGAAATTTGAGACACTAATTGCATAGAAATTTTTTCTTTAAATTGAGAAGTTTGCTTCAAAATGTCTCATTTGAGACCCTCTGATCCTCAAAGCATTCTCGGAGTCATAGTTGTGATTCATGGAGAGATCAAGGAACTCACCCATGGAAGTCGAACACATATAGAGTTGTTAGACGATAGTATCTTCTTTTACAATGCAAAATATCTACAAGATGGACAATATGGAAGATTGGTACCTATTGCTTTGCTGTCATTTGATTCTATAGAGTGGCAGCTACCAGATATGGGAAGGAGTGAGGCTTTTCATGCAAAATTATGTCAAGACTTCTAGACAACAATGAGACCAAACATTGGGAGCAAGTTGACACACTTATCCTGGTTCATGCCAATTGACGTTTTCATTGACTTGTTTTCTGTAGTAGAAGAACAAGTGCATAGACACCAACTATGTTTGTATTCAAAAACGTGAGTGAAGACTTATGCTCCTCATTAATGGATCAAGGATGGGTTAGCAAGATTACCATTGGAGCAAATATAATTAAAACAAAGGTACATCTTCCTTCTTTTAGTTTCCATTACCACTTGAGCAAATCCACGTTATACTCCAACTTTGTGTACAACCGTAGCAGAATGGTGACTGTAGTTATTGTGCATTGTGAAATGGGTGGCTACAAAACCAAGGTTTAAGTTGGCTTATCTTGGTCACTTTATGATGTCAGACAAGAAACTGTAGTTTAAATAGAGCTTACTCTAAAGTCTGAATTCCAAATGCATATCATCACTAATGATCAAGCTACAAAAGTCAATACTAGAAAAGAAAATTCAACCATACAAATTCGAAGGGTTACTATTAATTGATGTATGGATTGGGAGATATTAGCATTCAAAGTTGAAAAATAGTTTTTTTGAACATTGACCTATAATTTCAGATGACTTTGATGGTCATTTATGGAATTTTTTTGCACTTTGGACTTTGAATTAAAAAAAAATTGTTTTGAAGAATTGAATTGAAAATCTAGGGGAAAAAATCCTCCCTTCTTGATTTTCATTCTTTAAAAAATTGATACATAAAAGTATGTCCGAGATTGAAAGAAAAGCTAAATCATTAATAACTCTAAGATGGAATTGAAACACAATAATCCCAATAGTGAGATTGTTTTAGCTAGAAAACTTCACCCTGTGAAACAAATTTGTTTTGTTTTGTTTTGTTTAAAAAAATTTAATTGTGAAAATTGCATTTAGAAATGAATTCTATAAGTTGTTTTTTCTAGAAGATGCTTAGATTGCCTAAAAAACAAGATTGTCCATAACTTTCACATCACTAATATAAATGGAATGAATTGAAGCTTCACATGTAGACAAAAATATGATCTATAAGAAAAAAGATTTAATTTAATTTCAAGTATTTGTGGATTTCTTTTTTGCCTAGCAACATGGAAATTATATTTAGGTCTGGCATAACTTTTGCTTTGGGCACCAATTGAAATAAAAATTATATTCCCACGAAACTAAAAAGTTTTTTTATCTTATGAAAAAGTTTCACTAAAAATTGGGGTTATACGAATGTGGCCAAAGTCCATTTTGTGCCCCAAGGGGACAATGGTTCTTTAGGATTTAACCCAATTACAAAGTGACACATGGGCCTTTTCAAAATTAAAATAACTCAATGTATGTCCTAGTATATGCTAAATGTGATAATTTGAACGTAGGATAGTATAAACATATTATTGGAATTATTATATGAGAGACCTATATAGCAATGATGCGCAATGGTTCAAAAGTTCAAAAAGTTGTGTAGGCAAATGAAAGTGAAATATTTGCTAAAGGCAATATCGTACTTTACCAGCAACTTAGTCATTCACATGTCTAATATTTAGTTAAAGTCCAAAAATAAAGATAAGCAAGCCTAAAATTTAATCTGGAATTTAACTTATGCTATTTAGGCAACCATTCAAAATTGAACAAGGGACATGCATTTGGTAAGGTTTAGATACTTCATTTAATGGTTTCAAAAAAGATGAAAGGTTATTTGTTCATAATTGTATAGAGTATTGAGATAGTATTGCCATAAATGGCCAATACATAGAGAAGGATATTGTGATTCTTCTTCAATTAATTGCAACTTTCAAAAATTAAGTAAGATAGGAGGATAATATCTTGAAAAATTAGGCAAGAATTATTTATAATTATATTATGCCAAAGCTACTAGCAAGGTACAAGAGTGGCATGTTGGGGCCTATCATTTTCAAGAATTCAATTTTTTTTTATCTCTTTTAGAATTGTGAAATGTCGATATTTGGGACTAGTAGCATTTTAAAATTGTCACGTGGGGATTTTTTTAAAATAATCAAATAGAAGATTATATTGAGGAACATATGGAAAAACATGTACAAAAGTAATGCACGTTTATTTGGATAGAGATACTTGCAATTTGCTGCTTTTTATAATCAACTATTATTTCCTACACTTAATAGTGAAATTTTTATTTTTTGTTTACACTCATTGATGATATTCTTTTATATAAGGTGGATCCACCCCAAATTGCACTTTATTTAAAAGTACTACTTCAATAGAGTCTTCATTCTATGTACATTTTCTAAGTCAATGTGTATCTATTGTTGAAGAAATGTTTTGGGAACATTTGCAAAAAAAACTTTGATCCTTCACAACTTTTGTATACAATATCCAAATGTGTCATTCTTTGGTATGTTGAAACCTCCATTCATTTGCCAACAAGAGAATATAAAATTTAACCAATCTAATAACAATAAATGTGCACATTAGAAAAAGTGATGCTTTTGGATGTCCCCACATTTCAATGCTATATCATTACATTGCATAAAAAAACTCAAATATTGCACGTTAGGTTAGATTTGGCACCTTGGTGTTGAAATGATTTAATTTTGGCATTCAGACAATTTGGTCTCTTGATCCAATTTTCTTGGCTTCCGGCATGCCACTCTTCCTAATTTTTTGACCCTTCAATGAAATGATTTGATTTTTTCTATTCTTATGTAAAAGTGTTTCCTTTTAAAAAAAAATTATGAAAAAATTCTTTTGAATATTCAAAATTTTCAACAATGAAATTTTCAGAAATAGTTGTACAATTTTTAATATTTTAGACATGCTCCAATTTTTCCAAAACTATTTACAAAACTGACCTACACGTGGGTTGTGAAGTTGGGCATTAAAGTTTTCAGAACGCGTCATCTACATCAACCATTGATTCAGTGGACGGTGGTCTTCGCATCGCGAAGATGATTTAGAATTCATAGATCTTGTATCCCAAATCTAGGTTTTTCCCTGATAGGGGGTCGGCACTTTCGCTTGTCACCAGAGACTGCCAGTTCGCAAACCGATTGCAATTGATCGCAACAGACCGAGGTCCCCAGATTTCGAGTGGCAGTGACAATCGCGTCTACCTGAAACATTGATGGGTTTTCACTTCACGTCAATTTTTATCGCACTTGTAAGAGATGGAAGGCTGGATCGCAGACGGATAGCACAGAGCCGCCTCTGTTTTTGATCGATTCAATCAGGCGAGTGATTGGGATTTCGGTCGGCGCTTCTGGGTTGAGTGATTGCGATTTTGGAGAGAGCAAGAGAGTCCGAGATTGTGTGCCAAGAGTTCGACACATCGGAGAAGAAGAGCGTGCATTTGGTGCATTCGCTGCATTCTTTTTTTGCAACGACAGATTGTTTTTTCTCGCAAGGGTTTAAGCGATGTTTGGACGATGTCAGCGGCGGAGTGCGGAGCTACCGAAAGCAGCATTGCGATTGTACTCCTCGCACCGAGATAGCGTCGCACATGTCTTATTGGCGCCTCCTGCTGTAAAAAAATGTGTGGGCATTGATCAAGCCAGCACTTCAGGTATTTTTTTGTAAGTTTTTTTGAAAAAAAATGGGTGTTCCGGGTAAAAACGAGTGTGTGACCACGAAGTCTTGATCGTTCCTTATGTTTTTTTAGTTTTGAGTGGTCGTTTAGGAACTTTCTTTTATTGAATGTTATTTAGTTTTTGACTAACACATTTAGTGTTCTTCACTGATTCTGTGATATAGCGAAAATTTGGCCCCATCTGAATTCTAGTATCTCACAATATGCTCGATCGAATTGGTCATTTTCAAACTATGAAAACCTTGGTTAAATTTATTTGTAATCATCATCTTGGATTGGTCATTTTTTATTACGATTTTTTCAGGGTTTAGGCATTTTTATTCAACATCAAGCGCAAATGAGCTTCAGAAGATGGTAAAGACGTCATCGATACTGGGATGGAACACCATAGACAAGTGGAAGAGCCGCAAGGATTTGCTACCACCGAAATCTATCCTCCTAAAAGGAGGTGCATCTCTTTTCTCTTATGGTTGAGGGTCCCGCAAGCATAATGATAATGATAATCCTACTTATTTTGAAATCTACTTGATTTAAACCTTTGTTTTTAATCATTTCTTCCCTATGCAGTCGCTGTGCCGTATCCTGTGGCTCATATAATCGATGGCAAGGCCATTGCGCAAGAGATCAAACAAGAAATCGCAGAAGAGGTTGAGAGAATGAAATCTTCCGTTGGGGGGGTTCCCGGCCTCGCTGTGGTCTTGGTGGGGTCACGCAAGGACTCGGAGACGTATGTTCGAAGCAAGCAGAAAGCGTGTGAGCAAGTGGGCTTCAACTCCTTTGGTGTCTCCTTGCCAGAAACCGCCACAGAGGAGGAGGTTCTGGATGCCGTAAGAATGTTCAACTGTGATCCCAACGTGCATGGTGTACTGGTGCAGCTCCCACTCCCACGCGTAAGTGCCTTAAAATAATCTTATCAGTATCTCATATGTATTGGTCATAAACATTCATACTTACCTTCCATCACATTATTAGGGTTGAGCGTAATGAACCTATGTGAAGGCATCTTGTAAATGCTTTTTGTTTATGTGTGTGTTTATAATTTGTGCAACGGCTGTGAGTCTTGTTAGAAACTTACATCCAATGGAAATGGTTAACAATCACACTTACCGTCGAGTCTGGGCATCACTTATTAATTAGGGTTGAGCATAATAAATCCTAATTAGATGTAGATGGGTGGAAACTCATGTGAAGGCATCTTGTGAGAGGTGTAGGTTAATGAATGTAACTTATGTGCTTATATTTGGGTTCCATCCTCTATGGGTGCACAGCATATTTCCGAGGAGAAGGTAGTTGGTGCCGTGAGCATAGAGAAGGACGTGGACGGTTTCCACCCAATGAATGTGGGGAGGCTAGCCATGCAAGGCCGGGCTCCACTTTTTGTAGCGTGTACACCCAAAGGGTGCATCGAGTTGCTCCTACGGTCAGGCGTGGAGATGGATGGCAAACATGCAGTGGTTATAGGTCGCAGTAATGTGGTGGGAATGCCAGCTGCCTTGCTTCTACAAGTATGTTGCCTCCTAACCTGCAACTTTATTGCACAGCTTTTGCATTATACGGTAGATGATACAATTATTGTCACTTTGAGCATTATAACTTATGTAGGAGTGTGATTTTGGGAGATCTCTGCTGAGCTGTGGAGAGATCTTTGGGTACAAGAGCCAAATTGGTTGAGATCAAGTTTTCATCATTGTCTATGAGTTTCTTATGCGATTTCAAAATGAGAGGTTGTGGACCACTACAAGTGACAGTAGGCAAACCCATTTCCATTCAAAGATGAGTGGCCATGGCCATTTAGCCAAGTCATGCTTACAGTATTTGCTAATTGAAGGCCAATCAAGTGTATGAATTGGTGAATTGTTGTTGGTAACAGGGGTTGATATAGGAGGCGGGATCATGTCCCTGACGGTTTATTATCCTCTACCTTAACCTTCTCTTTGCAGTGATCTGTGTTGAATTGGTTCATCACTGACGAGTTGCTTCATGTTGGATGCAGCGACAAAATGCAACTGTGACCGTGGTGCATTCACACACGCCAAATCTCCCGGAGGTCACCAGGAATGCTGATATCATCATTGCTGCTGCCGGTGTGCCTTATATGGTGCAAGGGAGTTGGTTGAAGCCTGGAGCTGTGGTTATTGACGTCGGCATCAATCACATTGAGGTTAGAACTCCATATTCTATTGTCGAGTTTCATCTCTTGGGTTAGACCTGCAAATTCTGATGATTGCTTCAGGTTTGAACTCCTTCGAAGCCGCCAAACCTTTCTGATGGTAAGGGACGTGGAATGGGTTAGTGGTTAGTGAATGATTTACTCACTTAAATTGTTCAGCCTCATGTGATGTGATCAGTGTTCAATACATAGCATTGTTAGCACTTGTGAGAACTCATTGCAGACGACTACTAAAAAAATACGTGGTACTCAAATTTTTTGACGTGCACGGTAGTGATTACGCATGGCACTTGGCCAATGCCCGTCGTCTTTTAGCTTTTAGTAACTCCCACCTAAGATGAGCTCAAGGAGACAAGATCGAGCTTGGAATCCTTTTCACGGTATTAATCCAGCTCCTCAGGAATGTTGCAAGTAATTGAGGGTTTATGCTAGCTTTGACATTGCGTTTTTTGGTGTGGTCTTTGGTGTGGTCTTTGGTGCTACTAGGATGCGGACTCGGAGAATGGTTATCGAGTTGTGGGAGATGTTTATTACCCAGAGGCTTGTCAAGTCGCTTCCCAGATCACTCCAGTGCCAGGAGGTGTCGGCCCCATGACCATCGCAATGCTGCTTTCCAATACCCTTGACTCGGCGAAGCTTGCGTATAAATTTGTGGACAATTCAATTCAATCTACGTAGTCCCTTCTTCTTTGACGAACAGAAATTGTCATTTCTTTTAAACCACGGCCATAGTTGTTTAGATATTGGAGTATTAGGATAGGTTTTAGTAACCAGGGTGGACTAAACACAATTCTTAGCATGGTAACTTGCTGCCATTGGTTTACGTCTTCAATAATATTCTCACATTTTTTAGCATATCTTTTGGCATATAATTGCATATCACTGTGCCTTGTCTGGCATCTTACTGTAGTTCCTCTCTTCTAATCTTATCTTATGCAAGATATGCCCAGCTTAGATCCCCTTGTCCTTGGAACGATTCCCTTTGGAAATTTCTGATATACATTCAAGGAGAAGGATGCAATGCTGGTGGGACCAAACATTTTCATGTAATCTTCATTGAAGCAATGAGCATTTTTTTGACTCACTACGATGTCTCATATTTTTTTGATAGCCATATTGCATCATGTAATATGACGTATGTGACCATTCAATTGAAGGAAAGGCTGAATTGCAATAGGTCTACTCTGACTCTGTTTGTAGTGTGAATGAATTTCTCTCGTTCATCGAGAGTGAATTTGATCTATCTGCACTGAAATATATCGTCATGGTGACCTGCCAGTCTTACCAGGGTTAAAGAGGCTAGCTACATCCAAAATATTCATGAACACACTCAAGACAGGTAAAAGAGTAAACTTGTGAACTGATGCATTGGAGATCAGCATACCCACGTTCCTACCAGTAAGGTAAGGTAGAACAGCCCATTGTGGTCAGACCTATAGTGGACACCTATGGAATGACCCCATCATGATTTTCTTCAGTATGTGAAATTTTGACCACAATGCATGTCTTACATGACAGTAATGGAGTGATTAGTGACTTCATTAGGAACTTCCAACTTTTCAATGTGAATTCATTGTAAGAATTGACTTTTTAGGCCTTCTATGTTAGAAAATATAATGATTGCTTTACATGAACAAAATGAGCATGATGGATTCAAGTTTTGGGCCATGATGCATTGAACACTTCAAGAATTCACAACAAATTCGTACTTTGTCAAAAAAAAACATAATTTCAATTTGCTTTCACTGTTTCTTACACTTCTATTAATGTGGATAAAAAATTGAAAAATTTCAGCAGCAACATGATGTCAAACTCCTAATTCTGACCACAATGGGCTGTTTTACCTTACAACGGTGTTCAGAGTATTAAGTAGGAACACCCATAATCGCCACTGACCCAAATGGCCATCCAAATTGATAATAAGCACACATTAATTAAGTGGACGTAGGCCATTTGAAACATCTGTTCAAGTATTGGTTTAAAGTCATCTACCAGAGAAGAAAATGGAACTTTATAACTAATGCATATGGTATCCAAATAATGCAGTAGTTGGAGCATTGAATCCTATTTCAATATTTGCTATCAAGGACATATAAGGATTTGACCAGTCTAAAAACAGTACCTCTGCTAAGTACTAAAAATGTCGATTCTATGCCCCTATCCTACACCAGGTTTACGCACAAGGACTACGAAGCAAAAGAAACCATGCAATCATACAATTGCGTTGCGACACAGTTTGAGCAGAAATTCGCAAATGCATTACTTATTCATACAACCAAGAGCGATCTACACGCACACACATGACCCTTGATCATGCGATAGCACTGCACTTCTTTTATGAACAATTGCAGCCGGAACCATCAGATTGGTTTCGATCGCCCTAAATACATAAACCCCGAATCTATCTATCCGAAAGTGTGTCACAATTTACCTGCGAAATCTTCACACTCGCAACAGCTGGTCTCCTTCCACTTCACATCGCTCCACAGGCGCTGTCACCACCAGGGCTGTTGCTGGGGTAGAGAAAATGGCCGCACGCAAGACCCGCCACAATGGCCACGAAAACACCGCCGTTGAACGACATGGCTGCAAGCATGAGCAAGTAGCCTAACCCTACATTGATTCCAAACAGAAAGGCCTCCGTCGCCTTCTTGGAAACGCTTTTCTGACCTGCGTAGGCGTGCGTGATGAACGGCGTACGGTGATCGCCATTCTCCTCAGGAGCGCTCACCCCTGCCTCTTCACCCTTGTCGGCTTTCCCGCTCAACGCCGATCTCTGGCTCGCCAGCCACTCGTGCAGCACGGAGAATAGAAACACGACCACGAGAGAGATGGCGTACCACAGCCATGTCTTGACGCGCCAGAAATCAAACAGGATGGTCACCTCCTTCCCCCAGTAAAACGTCATGTGCATCATCTTGACTGACCTAACCCCCAAGTACTTGAAAAAAGTTCGCCGAACAAGAACGGGATTCTAAGCTCAGAATTCACCTCAAATTCGAAGAGCTTTTCGAATTCTCAAACTCAGAAACAAGGATCCGACGAAGGAAGAGATGGTCGCAGTGTTACGCCATCGCCAAGCGAGCAAAAGAATGTCGATGATGCACCAAAATAAATAGCGCGAAATTCTCTAGGGAGTGTGTGATGTGGTGAGGGATCTGGTTGTGGCGGAAGGGGGATTCATGGGGGCGACGGAATTTGAATCGCGGCGAATTCCGAGGTGAGCGAGATTGTACATTTGTACTGCATCAGGTTGGGAGTGGAGTACAGGTGAGTGGAGTACAGGTGCATGCAGTAGTACAGAAAGAAATAGCAGGGACGTGTGAATGGAGCGATTTTGAGTGTGGTGGAGACCCGTGTGAATAGAATCATTCTTGAACGATAACCTGTTATGTTATTAGGGAGTCTAGTCATTAGGACGCCCATCCAGGTGTGTTTTTTTCATTTTCTATGAAGTGCCATAGTGGCAATATTAAATGTAATAATGGTGCTATAAATTTCAAAATTCATCCACATAATGAATAGAAAACATCACATTGGCACATATCACATATTCATAATTTTATTTTCATCTACAATTTGGGGATTTCATCCAAGATTTTTTTTAATTTGAAGTTTTCTAGCAATTTAGGGGGATGTTCATGTTTTTTTTTTATAGGCATGGTGCCAAGACAAAAAATTTGGTGCAATTTTGCATTAAATCGCCAAAAAAGAAAAACGCTGTCCCATATAGAGTTGAACCTTCGTTTGATCAACTAGGATCTCGGGTACTTAGGCAAAGTGACTTCTTTGACTTGACATTCTTGTCAAATTCAATTTTACATGTGTTTTAAAGAAAGAGCACTTTTGTTGTGAGGATTGTGGTGTTTTAGCCTTCTTATAAATCTTTAAGTTTTTTCTTGAATGCATGCTTACTCTTGATAGAGTGAGAAATACTCAACTATCTTGTGTGATTAGATTTTCTATTTCTTTTACTCTTGAAAGGGTGTTTCTAACACTCTTATTTTTATTTTTATTTTTATTGATTGTTTAAGTGACAGTTTTATTTATGCAATGTGTTGCGTGTGGTGATCTATAATTTTATAACAACACAAAATCAAGAGTACTACAGGAAAATCCAACAATATAAGTGGGTCTTTTTTGAAATTATCACAAAATCACATTTTTCTTTCCTTAGTGTAGGTGATCTTTACTTTAAATTGCATCTTTCTTTTACTTTGACAACTTTTACTTTAATAATTTTTACTTTCATATTGAATATTATTCTTTTTATATATATATTTGATATTTACTTTATATATTAGAATGAAGCTAACTAGTCTTCACAATTAGAGAGGATTGGAGAGAATACCTTATAAGTTTTGATTAATTTTTTCTCTAATTTTTGTTTCTAATATCAAATTTGAATTGTATGATGGATAAGCCATCAATTAGAAAAGCTCTTGTACATTTAGTTGATACAAAAGATATTATCATTAAAAGAAAGTCAAGGAAAAAGCGGAAATATGAAGAAAATATGATGGTTGAATCATTAAAACATGTTGCTCGAGCATGTTTGCATTGTGCCTCCAAAAATGTTAAATTTTTGCAATTTGCAAACAAAAAAAATACCCAACCTAGATTTAATTGTCTAGATTGTAAACGAAATTTTACTCTTGGTGGCAAAATTAGAAACTTCAAAGTCAAAATTGATGATAGAATTGTAAATACAATTTTAAAGAAGATACCTAAGATTAACAACATTGATGCGGCTAAACTTATTCAATTACATGCAATGGAAGATAATAGTTGTTATAGCAAGATTGATAATGATGTGAATGGAAATAGTAATGAGAATAGTGATAGTAGTAGTAATGATGAGGATGGCAATAGTGGTAGTGAAAAAGATAGCAATAGTAGTGATGGAGATGGTGATAGTGATACCAATAGTGGTAGTGAAAAAGATAGCAATAGTAGTGATGGAGATGGTGATAGTGATACCAGTAGTGGTAGCAATGAAGATAGCAATAGTAGTAGTGATGGAGATGGTGACAATGATACCAATAATGATAGTGAGGACAATATTGATAGTATTAACGATAGTATTAACAATAGTATTAACAATAGTATTAACAATAGTATTAACGATAGTATTAACAATAGTATTAACGATAGTATTAACAATAGTATTAACAATAGTATTAACAATAGTATTAACAATAGTATTAACAATAGTATTAACAATAGTATTAACAAATGATACGAATAGTAATGGCAATGGAAATGAAGATACTGTTGGAAAAGAATGTGTAGACATTTCACTTTGATAAATGACCTATTGGGTCCTATGCAACAAAACAAGTGGTGTAACCTTGTTTCATCTATAAACCTCTTTATTTTAGATATCATTGTGAATTGACTACATTGAAATTGCATTCTTTCATTATATTTTTGTTGAACAATTATGGAAATTTTTTATTTATTACTAAAATAAAATCCTTCAAGTTCTAATCCTCAATGTCATGATAACCATTGGAGATCATTGGACATACTACTATTTAGGTTGAAGACCATATGTTCAATAATATATGTCTTAGATTGATAGAAATCTAGCTTTATTTGTGTTGCATTTCCTTACAATATACATCCCTTGTTAGGATCCTTTAACATTGTTGTGAAAAAATTAGTTATAAACATTCAAAGGACTAAAAGTGAGTTTGAAAAAACAAAATTAACTCTATAATATATTGATTCATTATTTCATTTCTTAATTCCAAGTTTTATAAAGATGTTTTACAAATAACAATTGGAAAAAATAATTTGGTATTGGAGGCACTTTGTTGGAATGACTGGTGTACTAGTTTTCATATTGCAATGCATCATCTTTCATTGATTTTTTAAGATTTTCAAAAATTTTAATCATCACCTAAGTCTATTGAATTGTTGCCTACTATTTTACAAAAAGAATAATTATCATAAAGAGGTCATCATATTGTTTATTGGAAAAAGCCTCCCTTGAAAGTATAGCTTCTTTTTATAACCTCGGGGGTGCACTTAGACAAACCACATGCGAACAAGTAGTTTCTAATAAACTACAATTTTAACTTCAAATTTTGAGCATTGTTTACAATGACTACTCCCAAATTTTCAAACTCAAATAAATATGGAATGATTTCTAGAAGAGGTTGAAAATGCACTAATATGATGTGCTTTTTTAACTCAAATATTTATAGAGAACACATTTAGATGACTATTGCATCAATATTCAATTCAAAATGAGCTTTCAATAGAGAGTTATTTTTAGGAATTTTTAGTTCATTTTTTAGACAATTTTTTCTTATATAATATAGGGGTGTAAAAATTATATTTTAATTCTATAGTGTATCTTTTTACTTCAAAAATTTATTAACAAATAAAAATATCAATAATTCAAAACATAAAATTTTAAAGTAGGAAAATCTATTTATATTTTTTTATTTAATTTTATTTAAAATTCAAAAAGTATATACGGGGTCCAAAGTTTTGTTCACACGCTAACATAAAAAAAAGGGAGTGCACCCCTCAAGATAACAACTTGGAGACTTTGTATGAAAGTTGTAGCTATGGTCCTCATGAGATATGGAACTACAACAAGAGTGGAGTTCAAGCAAGCAAGGATGAAAAGGATATGTAATTGCTAAGAAAATCTAGAAATGTTTATATAGTTACTCTATATCAAAGAAAGTGGTTGTTTGTTCTAGTATGCATCAATGTTAAAGAAAATTCCATCCCTAATTCTTACATCTTTAAAAGCAAGATTAGGAAGAAAAATTTCTTGAACAAAAAGGAAGAAAAATGGCAATGCAACCCATACATTGGATGACTTACATTTTATCTACCCATTGAATATATTATTTCATCAAAATTGTTAGAACAAAAGATCTCTTGTTATCATCCAATAAACACTCGCTCATAATGGATGGTCACTCTTCCTATGTCACCCTAAAAAGTTGTGAGGATGGCTATGTCAAGTGGCTTGGATTTACTGAAATCTCCTTCCCACACGTTCTATGCATTGCAAGCCCTAGACTTGAGGGGTGAAACTTTTTCTTACATTTTGCATACACCTACGATAATGACCTATTTAATGGGGGGGGGGGGCTATTTACCTTGTAAAATAGATTATAAGGCATGGTATTTTTTTAAAGTAAAGGTAAATGGTTGTGTTTTAGAGCACCCTATTAGTAATTATAATTTTGTGTTGGAGTCATTTTAAGGTATTCTATATTATTTATATCCCATTTTTTCCTCATACTCCATTTCAATCCTTATATCCTATTTTTTTCCTTATACCCCACAATTTTGAAACTTTGTAATATTGTGAGACATATTGAAATGATATGAACACAAGCAAAAGAGTAAACCAAAGGAAAAAGAAAGGCAATGAAAGCATTGGTTTAGTGTGTGAAAACAAAAACAAACACAACACGAATATACAATTTGTGTTCAAGAACACAAAGGAGTATAAGAATATGTATCTTCCACATTGCATATGTTTTTAGTAGTATGATAATGAACTTCAACACTTCCATGTAGTGTATGAAATCGCCTAAGGACTTTCACCATTCTACTCACCCAACCAAACATTCTAAAACAAAGTACAAGAATAAACCCCTTACAAAATGTCTTTGATGCTGTGAGTACACAAAGTCGAATGTAGCCACTTGATGCCTCCAAAATCTACAATAACAACAAATTTGGTAAGCACCGCTAGAATTATTGACTTTTTAAAGCCACACAAAGACTTCATCCTCATTTAAACCTTTTTCTTTCTAGTGCACTATATATATGAGTGACAAACACTAGTCCACAATGCTGACTTTTTCAATTGCAATCCACTACAATATAGAACTAGGTCAAATATGTTTGGAATGTGGAAGCCCCCCAAAGTCACCAACATCTGTTGTAGTTTCCACTTGAAGTCAAGAAACCAAAAATCCAGCATGAAAAATGCAGACGAAAATATGCCAAACCCCAAATAAAAGCAACTACAATAAATAAATGGGTAAAAATTTCAAATCTGTGGACTTCCTTTCCTTTGTTTGGAGTAATGACAACACATTGTGAACTACAATCCACAAATTAAACTGTGACATTAGATACATACAACTCAAGTAATGTGGAAGCGATCATCCATTCTATGATTTTGGTCATAGAAGTATAGTTTCCATCCATGTTGGATGAATCATGAAACCCAAACCTTATACCCTAAAAATCCTAAATCATGAAAAAACTACCAATCCTACCAATCCTACCAATCCAATCAATTCAAAAGTCATAGACAATAGCATGGGCCTAAGCAAAGTGTATTATAGAAGGGAAGAGTGAAAAACTCAAATTCATTTTCCATAGTAGCTATGCCAAGTGATGTCTAGAATATAACAAGAAGACATATTCAAACTAGAGTAATGGGAGATTCAAGAAATACATGATGAAGTACCTTCTACCTTATCACTTGCCAACATTACTATATGGATATAGAGAAGGATGGAAAAGATGTACGTAGATTATCATCATCATTTATCATCCAAATGACAATGAAAAAGAAGAAGCAACCGCCAAAGAAGAGGTGTAAGAAAGACAAGAGGTGATGGTTGAAAATAGAAACTTATATATTAATCAATTTTAAAGAGCTTCTTAGAGTGGAACTAACTCCAACTAGGTAATCACAAAGAGGTCTAGTAAAACTATCAAAGATGATTACAAATCAATCATGATGACTAGAGCATCTACAAAAGCTTGAAGAGAAAGCTAGGAAGAAATTAGAAATGATAGCCAATAAGGAGAAGAGGATCATTGAATCTAAGAAGGAAAAGAAAAGGCAAAAATATGAAGGAAGGAGATTGCATATTCAAAGAGGCTTCACAAAGAAAAATAGAGTGCAAGAATGTTGTAAAACAAGCTCCAAGCACTAATCAAATGTAGTTTCCCTTTGAATGGCTACCAATTTCTAAATTCTAAATTTCTACCATGAATGTGTGAAAAAATCCAAAAGATAGCATAGAGAGAAAACAACTCAAAAAAAGAGGTGAAGACAGTAGATTTTCACTTCTTCTTTTTGAAGTGCATGAAAATATGCCTCCAAAGTTATTTATGCATGAGTAAGGTTTCTTTCAAAGTCCACAAAACTTTTATTTACAACCATCTTAGAGTTCTCTTTCAATCCAAAATAACCCTTTTGGATTTGGACCCTCAATCATAATGGTGAATAGATGGGGAATTTCATTAAAATGGTGATATTTCATGTGCCATTTTCATAGTGTGTCATTCCTACAGTTCAAACTGGGTGGTCTAAAATCTATTAGTGTACGAGATTTCAGACCGCCCAGTCTGAATTGTGGGATGTCAAAGTCACACAATATTTGCCATTTTAATGAAATTCTCCATATAGGTCAATTCACTAAGACTACTAAAGATATATAGAGTAGAATGCCCTTGGTCATTTTAGAGTCATTGAAATGCAAATTTGGTTGAGGAGAATCATCAATGTATTAGAAGTGCTTAACCAAAAATATAAATAGTTGAAACAAGAAAAGAATAGTGAAAATAATATATTTAATCAAAACATAGTAGAAGATGAATTGTGGAGTACCTAGCTTCTATAATATCTTGAAGGAGGTTGTTGCCTTAGTAGGTTACGTAGTTGGCAAGGACCATGGCAATAGGTGGATACTTTGAGCCAATGAAAAACATAGTTTTTTGTGGTAACAAGACCTTTAGATCCTAAAACATAGCTGATACAATGAAGTTCCTGCACTTGAAACCATACATGAAATAATGAAGCTAGAAGGCCCCAATATTGTGGCACAAATGCTAATAATCAAAACAATAAGGGAGGATACTATAGGATGATGTTATATTACCTAAAATGGTGGACGATGTTCCATTGAATAAAGCTATGGAGATTGAGTTGTTCAAATGCATGGATCCAAACAAAACAAAGAGTGGGCATTAAATTAGGTAGAATAGAATAAACAAAAAGGATGGAAAAAGTAGTGAAGGTGGGGGAGGGTGGGTAGAATTTGATACCTAGATTGTTGCTACATCATGGCATAACTGAGGAAGCCAAAAGATTACCTAGATTCAAATAGGATAATATGCTAGGGTACTTCAAAGTGAAAGAAGAGGCCTCTTTGCATCACGACCTTCTGGGATCCATGTTCTTGCAACAATTAGAGAGTAACATGGGTAGAAGAATGGTGGGTCAAGTATGGGCATGGTGTGATGTAAGTAGATCACAGGAAAAGGAGAGAAAGCGTGACCACGAGTCAAATTTAGAGAGCGAGGTGCAACAAATGAAGCTCAAAATGAGAGACTTTGCTAAAGGGATGCACTTAGTTCTACTACAACAAATCACGTGCGAACAAGTGGTTTATAATAAACTATAATTTTAACTTCAAATTTTGAGCATTGTTTACTAATGACTATAAAATTCTACTCCCAAAATTTCAAAGTCAAATAAAATATGGAATGATTTTTAGAAGAGGTTAAAAATGCACTAAAATGACATGTTTTTTTAACTCAAATATTTATAGAAAACACATTTAGATGACCATTGCATCAATATTCAATTCAAAATGAGCTATCAATAGAGTTATTTTTAGGAATTTTTAGTTCATTTTTTAGACAATTTTTTCTTATATAATATAGGGGTGTAAAAGTTATTTTTTAGTTCTATAGTGTATCTTTTTACTTCAGAAATTTGTAACTAATTATTATTAAAAAATGAAAATATCAATAATTCAAAACATAAACTTTCAAAGTAGAAAAATCTATTCATATTTTTTTCAATTAATTTATTTAAAATTCATAAAATATATAGGGGGTCCAAAGTTTTGTTCGCAAGTGGTTTTTAATGAACACTCTAAGTGACACCCCCAGGCTAAAGTAGTGAGGCATTTAAGTAACATTTATGACCTAAATATTCAAGAAAAATATATTGCATGTAGTAGGAGCACTTGCAAGTGCGAGGAGGTCAACAAAATTCACAAATGTAGGAAAGGTAGAACATCTTGGAAGAAAGGCGTGAAGTCAAGGCATCAAGTTGATGTGGAAGAAGAGAAGCATGCAATCCATTTATAGAATTTGTGAAGGCCGGCTTTTGACAAAGGTGTGGCAATTAAATAGTTGACTTGGATAGGTTAAAGCCCGAGACATGGTAGAATTGTAGGTTTCATTTACATTATGGTTCATTTGTTAGCATTTTGAGTGGATGTTTTCATAGTATTCCATGTGATACTTTTTTAGCCTCTAAAGTCCCATTGTCCCTATAGATTTTGGATAGGCTCCTATAGTTTCAATATTTGTTGTGATTTCGAGAAAACTTTTTGTGAAGATAAAAAAATACATTAGCTTTTTGGAAATTCAATTCTTCAATATAAAAAATTAGAGAATCAAAATCAATAGTACAAGAATTTTAAATTAAGAAGATTCAAAGCCAAAAATGTAGTTGAGCATGGTGCAAAAATACTTGTTTTCTTCACTTTAAATGCAAATATCTTGCAATCTACAAGATCAAAGTTTTAAAAATTTCTTTTACACATTTTTACATTGGCCTAGTGGAAGATCTTGTAGTTAGATATGCAATTTTATTCTTTTTAAATTTTTTTGCTTTTTGCAATATAAATGACAATTTTGAGTGATTTTTTATGGAAAAGGCCTTGGAAATTTAGAAGTTAATGAAGTATGTCAAATAATGATCTAAAATTGCATTTAAATTGAATTGGTCATTCTTTGCTTTTGCTTTCTTCTATGCAACTAAGGAACATGCACTTCCCACTTGGAGCCCCAAGCTATGTGCTCAAATAGCACCCAAAGATTTTAGACCTTGAAAAATTCTATATAATTCAATGTTCATTGGAAAAATACAAATCAAATTTCCATCGAAGGACATTCCATTCATTTTTAGACAAAAAAATATTAGAAAAATACTTGGTCCAAACATGAGTCAATAATGTACTAGGAACTACTGAAATGGAATCATGTATTGACCACACTGAAAGACAAATTTTAAAATGAAAAAGAGTCATGGAAGGTACTTGAAGTGAAAATTTTGGTCTTGCATTGAACATTCAATGGATCTTGGATTAAACATTCACTCTATGAAAGGACTAAGTCCAAGAGACCACCTTATAAAGTATATCTTGTGTCTGTAGTCCACTATAACTATCCAATATACTCAAAATTATAAAGCTTTGGTAGGTATCCCTTGCAGCGGGTTGCGAAGCTATAAAACCATTGAGAGTAGGATTTTCTAAGAAGTCAAGGCTACAAAGTGTAGCTAGATAAAATTAATTTTTTTTGTAGTGTTTTTATTATATCTACTTGAAAATTTAAGATTTCATTAAAATTGAAAAGGATATTAAGTTATGAGTAGGTTCTATATAAATATCCAAATGATATCTTAAGAACATATCTAAAAAAACCCTTTGTACTTGGTCAATATTACATCAAGAGCAACCTTTTATAACGTCTATATTTTTGGCTTTTTATATAGAACCAATAAATTGGAAGAAATGAGGAAGTAAAATGAAGCCCTTGTAAATGGGGATTAATTTAGCTTGTAATTTACTAAGAATATAAATATTCCAGAAATTTGCTAGAAATTCAAAAAAAAAATTAAGGTTACCTAATTGCCTAGAGGATGCATTGTCTTATTCGAGATAGATTGCCTATTTGTTCATTTACCAAGTTAAGCACAAAATCATAAATAATATTTTCAATCTACCACCAATTATGGTGAGGCTAGAATAGAATCCCCCCCATTGTAGGTGAATAAGGTTCAAGTCAAAAGATCCATGACAAACATTTAGAAAATGACTCTATTATGGATTTTTTTCAATAAATAAGAGTTGGGCTACAATAAATGTTTTAGGTGACAATAATGGAGTGACTTCAATAGGAACTTCCAACTTATTAGTGTAAATTCATTGTAGAAAGTGACATTTTTAGGCCTTCAATGCAAAAAAATACTATAATTCTTTAGGTGAATAAGATGAGCATTATGGATACACTTTTTGTTGGTTTTGGAGGTAGTCTAGAGATCTTTGGAGCCATGATGGGCAACACATTTCAAAAATTCATAATAGATTCATATTTTGTCAAAAAAATTGTAATTTCAATTATTCTTGCCGTTTTTCACACTTGTCTTTATGTGGGAAAAGAGTTGAAAAATTTGAGCATTGGCAAGGGGGCAAACTCCTAATTTAGACTACAATGGATTGTTTTACCTCATTATAGGGTCTGCATAAGGGTTAGGGACAGAACATTGTTAACATGAGCTAGGAAGGTCCCTTTCACTCCCCTCCAAATTGGGAGCCCCTAACCAATGGAGTCCCTAGCATTGATAAACTACTAACACTATACATGTATCCATCCAATGGTGTATTCAATATTATAACTCAAATCCCCCCCTAAAACATATAGGGGCAAATGATACCTCCACTTGAGGGGGAAGCAAATGAATTGCTTAACAATGTTATGAAGGATTGACCCTCTTATTGTCTCATATTTTACCTTAGAGAAAATCTTGGAAATTTTTATCTACCGCATATGATAAAATTTGAAAATTCTGAATTCATATTTGCAGTTGGAGGTCCCAAATTATGTGTTGAAGGAGAAGAAATACCAAGTTTACATAGCACAAAATAGGGGGCAATTTTTACATTTACCCTTGGACGGGAAAATAAGGGGGTCAATCCTCCCTGGCCTGACCGAGTTACCGTGGAATATACTCGACGGTGGCGCAAGAAGATACCAACCAACGAGGATCCACTTGCCGAAAGTAAATTTTTTCAGTGCTCTTGCTTGCTGACTTGGTTTGTTGCTCCAATTCCTCGGCTATTGCTCCGTTTCAAGCAACCTTAGCAATCTAGCATTGCAAACATTTACGCATTCTAAGTAGCGTGTCTATGTCCCTGGGTCGGAGATAATGACATTGAAGTTATTCTGCCATCGAATGTTGCAGCAAAACATCTCGAGACCAACCGTGAGACAGAAGTTGTTAGATTGTTCATCAATCCAAACCACAATCAAATTCTAGGCGCGACATATTCGAAGGGTCAGTAGAAAATTTCGCATTGGAAACTTGGAGATGGGCGAATTCAGCGATTGAAGCTTTGGATTCCTGCATTCTCGAGATGAGAATTAGCTCTCTGGTTGTCCAAAGATTTGGAGAAGGGATCAACTCTGTATTCTGACACTTGGGAGTAACTGACAATCATGGCTTCGTCGAGCTCTCGCTTCCAATTGTTGGGTGAGTACTTTATTTTTGATGTATCCGAGGTTGTGAATTAGGGTTTGGTCGTTTCAGGTTCTGAGGGGGTTGGTGGGTTGGGCGATGCAAGGTTTTCTGGTGATTCTCCTGTGGACAAGTGCAAATGCGGCGCGGCGATATCCCTACTTCGCTGTGGGGAGTGATGAGGAACGGCCTGATCGTTTGCCGATACAAACGCAGCGTCCCTACAACATCGCGCATCGAGGTTCTAACGGCGAGATTCCCGAGGAGACGGTCGAGGCTTACCTGGTGACTTATGGAAATCCTTTTTTGAAGTGTTTCTTGTTGCTAATCGCTGCAATAATGTGTTTGAATCCTTCGGGTTGATTGGTTTTGAAGATTGTGTCCCTGATGCTCCTGCAGAGGGCTATTGCGGAAGGGGCAGATTTCATCGAGTCGGATATTACGGCCACTAAGGACGGAAAACTGATCTGTTTCCATGATTTGATTTTGGACGATGTAACTGATGTTGCGAGCCACGCTGAGTTTGCGGGTCGCATTCGAACCTACGAAGTTGAAGGAGAAATCGTCACCGGGTATTTTTCAGGTGATTTGCAGTGATCAACGAGGATGGGAAAAAATATACTCATGATCCTGTTGTTCAGAATGTAGCGATTGTTGAGAAGACTACATAACATTCTTGAATTGAACTCCTCACACTCCGGGGCCCATTTCCTATTCAAGGAAGAATCTTTGTGTCCTCGATTCAGTGACATTAACTTTCTTTAACGTACTTCCATTAACATGTTCAGTTCAACATCTGAAAGGAAAGTTAGGGGGTAAGGAGTCCTCATGATCGTTGTTCAGTGATTTCGGGTTTAATAAATCTGTTTGCCAGCTCGGTGGTTTCACATTATTTTAGTGATTTGCTGGTTTTTAGACTAGAGTATAAAGGGTGCAAGTCCAAAACTGCTTAAGAATGTTATGTTTTACATGAGCTGAACGAGTCAATTTTTCTTTTGCTGCAGTGGACTTCACTCTAGCGGAGATCAAAACACTACGAGCTCGCCAACGGTTCCCTTTTCGCGATCAATCTTTCAACGGTAGGTCACACTCAGCCATCTATTATCATGATGCTCAGGACTTGCTCATCGTTTCTATCAAATTTCCAAGTAGGAATCTCGGCACATTATAGATGGTTTGTTGTGCAGGTAAATTTCAGGTTGCGACATTCGAGGAGTTTATTGAAGTTGGTTTGAATGCCGAGCGAGTCGTTGGAATCTACCCAGAAATCAAGAGCCCTGTTTTTGTAAACAAACACGTGAGTAAGCATGGTCTCTGTTTGTTCTGAAGCTCAGAAGAGGTCATTAGGGTTTTAAGCGTCCACTCAAGACATTTGTTGGTTTGACTCGTTGCTTGCAGGTGAAGTGGCCAGACGGTAAGACGCACGAGGACATCTTCGTGGAGACGCTTTTGAAGTTTGGCTATGGAGGGAGATATCTTTCGAAAGAGTGGAAAGAGAAGCCCTTGTTCATACAATCGTTTGCACCCACTTCACTCATCCACGCTTCCAACCTTACCGACTCCCCTCTGATTCTACTTCTTGACAATGCTACCTCCGTCACTCAAGACACCAAGCAGGTCCGATTTCTTTGTAATGTATTATGGTATAGGATGCTATTTGTGATACTTTAAGCATTTTTAACACATGTAGGAGTGTGCATTTTTATGCGATCACTTCGTCTGTAAGAGCCAAATCCGTTAGGGATCAAATATTTGCGAATTTCTTTCTGCAATTAAAAAGTGGTTGCAGTCCTCATTAATAAGTGATAGTAGACAGACCGATTTCCAATCAAAGATGAGTGGCCATTGACATTTAACCAAGTCATGCTTACATCTTTTGGTAATTGAATTCATCTAATGGATAGATGAGTAGTTGTTGGTAACAGGGGTTGATATAGGAGACGGGATCAGGTTCCTAAGAGGTTCAGTATTCTCTACATTATAAACTTTGGCACTGATGTTCAAATGCTAATTTCGATATTTCCTGCATCACTCAGACCTACGCCGAGATCACATCGGATGAATACTTGAAGTTCATCAGCGATTACGTTGTGGGGTTAGGACCTTGGAAAGACACTGTGGTGCCGCCTGACGTCAACAACTACTTGGCAGCACCAACCGATCTCGTAGCGAGAGCTCATGCTCTCGGTCTGCAGGTTCTTTCTCCCGAGCATTGATATACCTCAGTGCGGTTGTTGATTCGCATTCATGGATCTCTTTGTTGCCAGCTCCTCTTGGTTTTGCATGTTTTCGATCTTATGGTGAGCAATGACACGATTTTGCAGGTGCACCCCTACACATTTCGCAATGAGAACAAATATCTGCATTTCGACTTCCATCAGGATCCGTATCAGGAGTACCGATATTGGATTCACAATGTTAGCGCGGACGGCCTGTTTACCGACTTCGTTGGGACTATGCACCTATATCAACAGTGGACGTCTCCCCTCACGAACGCTTGAATTCGTTCCAGAATTCACTTGATGACATTCATGAATGCTTCAGACAGAAACTCGTAGAGGGTAGACCGCTTGCTATTTCGGAGCTCGATCATTGGGGTATATTCCTCGGCGACTCTTTATTTGCACTTGCTAGCTTGTGGAACCTCCTGACAGGCTTCGCATAGTTGAAATTGTATCAACCTGCAGACTAAATTTTTAAGGATAAGTAGGAATCATTTATTATGTTTTATAGGACACTCGGAATTCTTGTGTACCAGAAATTGAACAGCTGCTGAAGGTGGGCGCTGTGGAATTTGCCTCTGCATTTTCGTGTAGATATTAACTTGTAATATATTCCAGTTATGGAAATTCCCAAACGAAGTAATTGCCTTATCTTCTGGCAATAGCAATTTGGCAATGTGTACAAGAACTTAATTCTATTCCTTCATTAACAAAAGTTTAGGCAAAATGAAGTCTAGCACCAATTTTTGCAGTGTAAGTTAATGCTACATAAAAAGAAGTCGCATTCATGGATACTGGTCCAGATTATCCTATTAGAGCGTGTAACAGTCATAATATTTTCAATAAATTTTTTCAACATAGCAACTAAGCAAAATATTGCCACAAATAAAACCCGGCCCACACCTTATCTTAGACCAAATGTTTTTTTTCCATCATGTAACTCAACCTTGGGACTTCCGTACCTTGGGAAACATACTCGAACAAATTGTTTGCCACAGATGATAAAAATTGGAAATCAGACATCCCGAATTTCATTGCAGAGGTCTCTAAATACAAAATTAACAGCCCAAATTAGAGAAGATTTTTACATCTATCTCCAAGCGTGGGAAAAGACTCGTATTACTCATGGGTCATCAAATTGACATGACGAAAAGGTGAGTGATGACTCAAAAGTGTCGATGATCTCAGAACCATGCGTTTTAGCACCGAAGCACAAGGCTTTCGTCAAGGAATCGGTTTCGTCAATTCCGTTGACAAGCACAAAGCATCTCTTGCAGCAATTTGTTGACTTCCATTCTTGCTAATATACACTCGCAGAGCTTGTGACCACTCACTCATCATTCCAACTCTTGGCGTTTCCGATAAGGGTCAGGTTCCAGGATGCTTTCCGTCAGCTTAAATCTTGCTTGAATTTTCCACACATTTCTACTTTCAATCTTTTCACTGTGACGCTTCGCCCGCTTTTCAAATAATTCAACTTCACGCTCTTGGAGGTCCTCAAGGCGACGCCGAAAACAGAGCCCATAAGTTAGATTTCACGTTTGGTGAGGTGAACTTTTCTTTAGCTCCCTTTGCTCGATCCTAGCAATCAGTATTGGGTTCACATTTGATTCAATTTGCAACGTAAGGCGTGTTCGGCTTGAGAATTTTGAGCAGAGGGGTACTGGTCCCCGCTGGTAGTGAAGCAGAGTGGCAGCTGCATTGGTGGTTCTGAGCTTATAAATTTGTTCTTTATTTGTAGAGTTGGTATTTTGTAAATTACGGAGAATTTGGGAACCGTGAGGTATTGTGATTTCGGCAATTGCAAATCTGATGGAACTCAGTCGTTGTGGGTTTTTTAACAGAACTCTTGACGAATTGCAGTGAGAGCATTTGGATAAGATGGCTGAAGTCCAAGACATGAAGCCCAAGACAAGGTTGAAATTCATTTGTTGCCTCCAGTTTTGCAAGATGGTGCTTCTTTGAATGCTTGGCATTGGTTCATAGTGTCATTGAATTGCTCATGTTTTGAATTAGGGCGATTGAAATGCAGGAAGGTGGTGGACCACGCGGTGTTGTTCAAGATGAAGGACGACATGACTGAGGAGCAAGAGAAGGAGATGCTGGAAGCTCTTTTCACTCTTCAGTATCAAGCCAAAGGCGTCCTCTACTTGTCAGTCGGTGTGAATGTCTGCCCTTGACAGGGAGCTTACTGTAGCACCGATGATTGAGTAGGATTATACCCTTCTAGAAACCTTAGCTGTGTTAAACCCTATTAATTGCAACGAATTTTAAAGCAGTTTCTAATTGCAATCTAAACCTTGCCAATTGTGATGTGGCTAGTTTTCCAAGAACAGATTCGTTTCTACAGGTGTATACTTGCAGTCCTAAACCCTAACACTGCTAGTGGTGTGGTTGTAATGTAATCACAGGTCCAGTGGTAGAGAAAACTGGCGATGGTATCACGCATGCACTTTTCTCCAGGTTTGCCAACAAAGAAGATGCCGAGTTCTACATGCAACACCCTGCAAGGCAAACCATCGCACGTGAGCTTGTGATTCCTTATGGCGATGTAGGTCCCCGAGTCTCCAGCCAATTTAGGGTTTAGGGTTTCTTCTGGATCGTCGTTTCCTTCTAATTTAGTGTTCTTGCATCTTATGTAGGGAACCCATGCTCTGTCAAATGGCAAGCTCTCCTTTTTGCATTTTTTTGTCTGAATCTAACCTCTTAGCTGGATACTTTTAGTATGTTTACTCCATTGTAGTCTATCTATAGCGAAAGATCTCCCACAAGAAATAGTTCACGACCTAATTAGTTGATTGCAACATTTTTGTAGGATTTCTGCACATCTGATAGATGGTTGGTGTATTAGGTCTTGGCAATGTTGGATGTTGAAGACGAAGTGACGGACGATTTGGAATCAATTTTTGGACGTGAATTTGTAAGATTCCATTGATATAATTGCTTACTGAATTTTTGCTCTATGAATGATCTTTACTTTACTGGATGGAGTCTTGAAATTGGAGAGGTTCTGAAAGGTTTTCATATGGTTTGGGGATATGCAGGCGCAAGGTGGGGGTATTGACCACTTTGTATTTTTCAAAGTGAAGGAGGGCACTAGGCAAGAGTCAATTGAGGCGATGTTGCAATCCTTTAGAGAATTGGCTACTTCACTGAACCCTTCAATCCTCTTTCAACTCACTGCAGGTGACTGACCACCTTGGGAAACCTCAAACTTTTCTTTTTCTACTTCAACTAAGCAATGGTTTAAAAATTTCAGGAAGTTATTGCACCCAATGAGAATGAGACACTTGTTAAAAGCAGTAGCATCATGTTGAGCCGATTATTATGAAATTATGGTAGAAAATCTTTGATTTTTTGAAAACGATGCTTTGTCTCTGTCAAGTCAGTGTCCTCGCCTCCTGGTTGAGAATGCTGGTAGGGCTCAACTTAGTACTCTTATTGTGTCTACATTTTGTTCCAATTAGATAACACCTGTGACATTAATTCGCCATTCTGTCTTGAGTTTTTTTTTACCAGTACAGTACAAACATGTGGCTTAGTTAACGTTAGACTGTATAACTATTTGCAGGGACCAACATCTCTCGAGTAGGCAAAGGATACACTCATGGATTTATTGCGCGTATTCCATCAGGTATATTGCTACTTCAAACTCATCATGGACTTTGCAAATGGAACATGGTTGTGGAGGTTGTGAACTAGTGTATGGTTTATAGTTTTGATTTTCTCTGTCGTTCTGAACCACTTTGCAAGCTTTTTTCAAATTAGAAAAGGGTTGAGTGATCATGTTTACCCTCAATTTCACAAACATGAAGAAAATTAATTCTGAAGATTGGTTTGTAACACATTCTATTGTACTTACATGGGCTGCAGAGGCTGCGCTGGAAGCTTTCGTCAACTCTGATGGCTATGTTCATGTAAGCTGTGCCTCAACTTTAGATGTTGCTGTGAGTTATGCACACTTTGAGCATCGAGACAATGGTCCAGTGTCCTGCGATCAGATAATTATGGTTCTAATTGCTGCTCAATTTTTGAAATCTAGACTAATTCTTGAGCTGAGAAAGTGCTAATGAAGTCTATTGATGTGAAATAGGCACTATCCAAAGAAGCACTACCGGACTGCACCGAGTTCATTTCTGCAGATCTGCCTTCAGCATTTCGAGGCTCTAGTGTAACCCTACACGGATAGTTGTAGCCGCCGTAACGTAGAACTCGTGCTTGCAACCATTTTGTGGTCGCAGCTTTTTTTATACAGGCTTGCCTGAACAATAGATTATCTTCATTTCCACAATGATATTTCTTCCTTGTAGTTCATCAGGTTATCTTTCCATAGCAATAAGAACTCTTGATTTGTCCAAAAACTTCACCTTGAGTGAATGTTTTTAAGTCAAACAATTCCATGAATCATGACATTGTATGACCAAGCAATGGTCCTTCCCATATTAGGAAGGTATTATGCTTTACTAGATGCTTGAGGACTTACCAATTAATTCAAGGATTGAGGTTGGTTGTGGAGCCATATAAGACAATTTTGTTCAGTGTAGAGGTTCCTTTTTCAAGGATGCAAAAAGGCCCCTTGTTGCAAGTTGCCTTGAAGTTGAAAGACAAACTTTGCCAATAAGAAGCAACAAGAAAAAATATTCTATGGACAAGGCAAGTAGGCAAGTGAACAAAAGCATGATTGGTTGAACCAAATTTCATCAATTCCTATTGGGAAGGACCTCATGGGCACTCTCATTCCAAATAGAATATTGGAGTTTCCTTTGTACTTCTATTCATTGCTAGGCATTGGAAAAAATCTTCCATTCCTTTGATCCTTTTATGAAGTGGAATACATGTTAATTACTCTTAATTTATTTGGTCAAACATGGAAATGTTTCTTTAGCAACATATTTAGGTCTAAAATCCATGTACTCACTGTTGTCAAAGACAATTTTCTTTGTTGATCCAAATCATCTTGCTCCACTATTGGATAGTGGACATTGATTAAGGTAAGCACCCCCAAACCACACTTTCTCTAAAACCACCATCAATATGTGTACATCTCCAAAATCAATATGTACCTATAGAAGAAACTGATTTAGAACATCTACTGTTATAACTTTTGCATACAGTATCCAAATGTCGTGGTCTTGTCGTGAACCTCCTTTAACCCTAGACCGCCTATGGCTGGATTGGATTAAAAACATTGTAGCTTTTGAAGTGCTAAAAATCTAAATGAGACTAAGTTATACAGATCTTAACCGTACAATCTTGTAGTAAACATGCTGTAGATGACGTGGAAAAAATTTGGAGTCATTTGACCGCATGGATTGAAAGATTATAATGTTTTAGTGTTGAAAAAATATGCTGAAATTTTCCTTGCAACACACTTGGAGGTGAAATTTGATTCCAAAACCTACTCAAATGAAAAAACTTAAAACTATAAAGTGATTTAAAACCAGGATACAAACACATTGGTGAAAAAAATTATCATTCAATTGACTCAATGTGCTTGCAAAATGGCTTGCAAATGTCAAAAAATAGGCAAGAAAAGTTGCAAAAAACACATATGAGGCTGAACCTCCATCTACTAAAACGCTTATCAGTAACTCATAACTTCTTGGATTGATATGAAATTTTAGCCACACAAACTAGACTAGTATGCGCAACTTTCCCAAAAGAAATTATTGGAAACGAAGAATGTATGAAGAAGATACAAGCCGCCGAAGTTCACTGTAGTCCAAGAATGGCGGGACTTTGAATTTCGAATTGATCCCAAACATTAAAAAAAAATTGGATTGACATGAAAATTTCACCACAATAACTAGACTTCAAGGGGAATCTAATCCAACAAATTTCATTGAAATCGAACATTGGATGAAGGAGATACAAGCCCCCAAAGTTGCAGCCATGAAGTGTACTTTGGTGAATCAAATTGAGCCTGTGAATTTCGATTGGCTTCTAGAAAATCATTACCTTTTGGATTGATTTGAAAATTTTACCACACAAACTAGAAAAAAAGGCGCAAATTTTCCAACAAGTTTTATTGAATTTGGGCATTGGATGCAAAAGTTACAGTGGTTTAAATAGAACTTAAAACTATGTGAGGACACTTTGTGTCCTATTGGGTGGTCTAGGGTTAACTTGCGAAATTTTGACCAGTCCAATAATTGCAAAAAGTGCACAGTAGCAAAAAGTGGCGGGTGCCCACCTTAGTCGTGGCACAAACCACAGGTCGAGTGCTTGAGGAATACTTAAAGACACAATCACATTGAAACACGGCAGGCTGCTAGGAAAGAATTCATTCAACGAGAGCAGTCCCAGAGCAGGTTCTCTCACAGCATGAACTGCAGTGATTTACTCAAGGATGGTAAAGCCCGTTTCTGCAAGAGATACTCGCCATGCCATTTAATTGAATCATATAAATGCTGGCAGAATTAACCGTCACAAAATGGTGCAATTCAAATATACAAGGGCCTTTGTGACTCGACCTATTTTCCATCAAACTATTCTAACTAGAAGCTGCCAATATTATCAACTTCTTATTTCATAGTTTCCACCTCGAGTTACAGCACGGAAACCTTTGTAGGCCGTATAATCAACACGGTTAATATCAACTTTGTCCGATCTCAAACCAGAGAGAGCAACACCCATGATCTTGAATCCCACCAGGAAAGTTGGATACTCCCGTAGTCGCTCCAGTCCAGCTTCTAGCTGCAGTTTCCCATTCAGACACGGTGCCTTGTCTTTGGGAATCCGACCTATAGTCCAAGTAGTAACCTGCCAAAATACCATCCATAATAAGTCTCAAGCTAATGAGAAGATGACAGTCCTACATGCACACACCTGCTTGTGAAGCGGCACTATCAATGCGGACATTAACCTATTAACCTTAATGTTTCGTTTAAGTGCTAAATATACCAACAATCAAGACCTCTGATGAACTGCTCACTGTCAGGCCCAACATGCAATTAAAACCAATTTTGAATCAGCCACTGAAAATGGAGTCACAGATTACCGCAGACAAATCACTACAAACGGATTGATTCATTGTCACTTTATCACAAATCTCATCATAGAGCAGAGTCAAAAAGCAACAGCCAAAAAACTTGGAGAAAGTAGAAAGTACCCTTGTATTGTGGTTCGGTAATACAGAGCCATGATTAGCTGTCAAGTCTGAAGAAGCTACTGACGGTGGTAATACTAATTGAAGCGTGATATTGTCAACAGGCTTGCCTACATTGGCCCGTATTCCCACCATGACAGTAGCTGTCACCACTCCCCCACCAGAACTGAACTGTGGTCGTACATAAATAGGTGTATTCTTGAGATTCTTGACTCTGATAGAATACAGAACGTATATGTAAAAGATTCAGAAACTTACACAAATAAATATAATTCAAATTATCCATGGGTTGAAGTTGGGCAAACTCAAACGGCTGATCTCTCTTTCACATCAGTAGAAACCATTGCTATGATCTAATGCATTCCAAGACTTAACGAAATGAAATTCAGAAAATAAAATATGGTCAGTGGAGACTAAATGTACAGTCGGAACAGAAGACTAGAGAAAAAAACAAAACCATGCACGGGTAAATACTACTTCTAGATGCATAAGATGCTCAGATGAAAGCACTAGAGGAAAATTCATCCATAGGTCATAACTAAGGGCCGCAAGGAGGGATGAATAACGAAACCTGTAACTCATGAGCTTGAAGGAACCATCTGGGGGCACAAAGGAGATCTTTTGGTTGCTCTCCCAAGATTGAAATCGGACACATGGATGAAAGCTGACATCGTTCAAAATCTGGGGATTTGTGAATGATAGAGATACATCTGGCATGCCCGACAGCCGTGATGAGGCCAGCACCTCACCGTAAACTTCACTCCTGGCAAGAAAACCATCCCTATAGCCCCAAGAGCTTCAGTGCTCCCACAATTTCATATGATCACTTTTGCATTGCTCATCAACCCAAGTGCAGAAACCCCTATCTCTGAGTTGTAACAATAAGATGACAAGGACGTTAAATGCTTACTTATTAACAGTGGCATCCATTTCTTCCACCAGGTCAAAGTAGATCTCGTTCTTGGAGTGCTTGATACCACTTGCTCGCCAAGGAACACCTGACGAAGTAGCAGATGGGAGAGTGCTGCTCAAAGTCGCCGAAGAGCCTGTTACCACGCTAAGTACCCTACTGACCAGATTGGTTGGAAGTATCATCTCCTTCAGAATACTTGGCTCAGTCGTCAATGGAAATCCATTGTCCATCATCTCATCCAAAAGCTGAAAAAAAGAAGCGACATGTTTCCAGAAACTTCAAACTCGTACTCCCGGCAGAACATGAATCAATTCGCCATGAAAGCCATAGAAATTCCAAGTGAGAACTACCACCTAGCATTGGAAATACTCCATGTGTGCAATCCGTTTATTTTCAAGATATAATATCATATAGCATAAAAACGTGCATGAGACTCAAAATTCAAGCGATGAAATTACCATTAGCCTTACCTGATAGATGGTAACGAAATTATCTTTAACCAGGTCTTCACTAAGACCACCCAAATACTCTGTTAGGACATCTGCGACCCTGCCCAAAAACTTCCGCATCAGCGGTGACCCAATCAGACATCTCCGCGTCGAATTTCTAAGCTCTGAACAGATACACTAGCCAAATCTCAAAATTAAGAACCACAACCAAGCTTAACTACTTCTCTCAGCAATCGAGAAGGAAAAAAACCCCGAGAATTCGACTCTCACAATAGCTTTCCATCCTTCCGTAACCAATCAAAGTCTTCAGTTAAAGCAAGTGCCAAGGTCGCTCACCTCAATTCCAAGCAAAGGAGGCATCTCTGACTTTGCACAAGCTAAGAAGGTAACAGCGTCACGGACAATATGTAACACATAATATGTAGGTGCCGCTATAACTGTTGGCACCTCAATGGTTTGTTGCCTGTCCTATACACATCAATTGATACAATAATCAGATATATAAAATACAGCTCCAGAAAAGCAAAATCTCTTATGCATTTAAACAACAACATCAGTAAACCCAAGCATGGTAAGGATCCCACAGAACACAATTAACTCAATTCAAGATCAGAATTACATACTGGAGGATGCGCTTGTTTCCAAAACCAAGCACAGATGGAGCGGTCCACCTGCTGCCCCATCCAATGCTTCTCCAGCATTACCTCCCTGCATTCCAAAACCCTAATTGTAATAAGCACTTCCATCACTCATCGAAATTCAAAGAGACGAGAATGTGGCGTGAAATCGCTCCAACACAATCAATGCCTGATGATCAAAGAGTTTATATAGCTTCCAAGTGACCTGGCTCAACAGTTTCCTCCATGATCCCTATTTTATATAAGATTTAGAACCCTACTAGTGCTCACGGTTGGCAAATCCTCCGCTCAAGAAATAGGCTCAAAAATCATCAATCCCGATAAGCAACGAAATTCCGCGATCTGGGATTTTATTTTGGCGGTGATTCGGAATGGAGCGCACAAATTTCGTTCCAAACTCAAAATCTCTGTGAGAAATATTGATACAAAAGTAGAGAATGGCCTGCAGCGCAATGACTACCGCCATGGAATGGAAAGACGTACCCGGTGTCCGAGAGAAGGAAGATGCAGTGCAACATGGTGGCGAGCTTGATCAATCAGTGCAGCACGAGAAGCGAAGATGACGAAGAGGAAGACAGAGCGCGAGATTAGGGCTTCGGAGTTTCTTCAGCGTTGGTCTCAGGGACTTGAGCAGTTGACGATTATGAAGAGTTTATTCACTTAGAGCATCTCCAGCGGTGCACGTCAAAACGAGCACGCCAAATCAATTCTGGTGTGTCCTGGTTTGCGGGCCCCACCAGAAATGGGTTGGAGCGGGAGGTTGACCAATAACTTGGTGGCCTCAGTTTCAAAATCACATGAATAAGTTCTATGGCATGACAATATGTTCTAGAAAATGAACAACAATTTTTGCACATTGGTGAAGGACTATGAATCAAAATGCAAGTGTTTTCATAATTTTTGGACACATTGTGAATTAGTTACAAATTTTCAAAGATGCAAGGTGTAGGGTGCTAAAAGTGTTATGTAGGTTGCATTTGATGCACATGAAGAATGACACTAGAGAAGAAGTTAAAGCAACAAAAAGTGCATCCAAAATTGTTCACTTTTAAGGTTGCCACCTCCATGATACAATAAATAGAGTTGCACACAACTCAAAATTTACTTTACATTTGTCTTTGTCATGTGCTTTATATTTGTTATCCTACTTGCTCAATTTCCCTTGAAAAATAGGGATCGATTTTGAGGAGTGGTCCATTTTAGGTGCAGTTATTTTATGAGTAATGTGGTGCCTTCCCTATTTTGCAATTGCAAGTGAAGGTAGCCCCTAAGTATGGCATTGTCAAGCTTGACGGCCTTTTGGAGGGAATGACAATATAAGCATTAGCATTCATTTGTTTTTGCGTGGAGTTCATAAGGCAAACACTTGAGAAAATTTTGTTGTCATACAAGCAAGCACTTGGGAAATTTTGTTGTCATATAGGTAGTACTAAAATTTTTTAACTAGGAGTCTACAACGACAACAAAAAAAAAGTGCAATGCAATGAAATCATGAACAAAATAATTTAAGAAAAGTATATTACAAGAAGAGTAGACATGTACAGTGCTTGACCATAGGAAAACTATAAAGAAAGTCATTTATAATTCTATATATAAAAAAATACTTTTCCCTTGCAAAATATTGGACTTGCAAGAACACAAAATACACTCCAACACTTAAGCAAGAAATTCTCTACATTCAAAAGTTGTTGCAAATCATCACTACAAGGGAAAGGGGCCCAAAATGACAAGAATTTAACACGAAATTATCGGAAATGATAGTACCTATCAATTGCAAACCTATTCCTATCAATTCTTTGTTCCTGTCAACGCTTTGACACAAAACTATCCAAATTGACAACAAGCATGTATTAACAATATGCTACTATCAAATGATGAGAATTCTATGAATTAAATTTTGTAAGATTGGAGGGTAGAGAGGCTATTTTTATAGTGAAATGTATTGTCCATCAAGAATCCTCAAAAATTATGGGATAATTTAACAATGAGAGCTTGACCGCTCATTGTTAAAAATTGCAGGAATTGTGTTCAAAGTTTACATTGTCTCTAAATTTTGTTCATAACTTTTGATTGGAGAATCTAAATCTAAAACGAATGTTTGGAGGTAAAACTTAAATTGATTTCCCAACTTATCTTAGTTCAAATTTTCTAAAAAAATATATTCTACTATGTTTAAGTGAGGTCTGAAATTTCACTTTGAACACAATTCCTACAATTGATATATCCCATATGAGTTGCCTTGCCTACCACCACCCTTTATGTATAAAGGAATTGTCGTCTACACTTGCCTCACTTGCAATAAGAGGCATTTGGAGGCATGTTTCTAAATGTGAAGCTTGATTTTGATAAATAATGATTTTAAGTAGTAAAACTTAATTAGTTGGTTGTTTAGGAACAATGTGGCAAACTTGGGCCATGAGCCTAGAAATCATTAGTTTTTTTGACATCATGGATGAAAATTAGGTTGAAAAGGTCTCAAATTCTGATGACAACTAATGACAAAATTTTGTCAACTAATTGGCCAAATCAAAATGTTCCCATTGACAAAGCAATTGACAAATTTTTGTTAATTTGTTGTCAATAGGACACAGATATCCTTGTAGTGAAACGAGGTCCTAAAATCCAAGTGTGAGGTCCTCAATCTGAAATTGAAGCTCCGTATTGGTCAACCGATCGGAATCTGTGGTGGTCTATGGGCCTATCTACGACAATCTATGGCTTTTGTTTGAACTCTAGAGTTGATTTAATTCAAAAGTCTAGGTTCATAATATAGTTCAAAAGTCTTGGTTTAAAATTTAATTCAAAAAATCTTTAGGAACTTAGTACTATTAGTTTAACTTCTAAGTCTAGGTGGATTGGTTTCTAAAAGAGTCATGATCAATATGAAAAACTCATTCAAATACATATATTAGCAAAAGTTGAAAAAAGAAGAGACATTTAGATAAATTGTTCACAATTCAAATAGATAGGAATTTCAAAACTCAACTAGCCAAAGGATAGATAGGAAAGAGAGAAGAGGTGAGTAGTTGCAAGTGATAAAATGAAGAGGCAAATTTGAAGTTTGAAAGGTTAGCATTTGAGAAGGATTAGGCGGAAATCCTAAGAAAGCAATTTAAACCATTAAAATGTAGATTGAATGATAATTGACTTGGATAAAAGAGAAGAGATTTTCAAAAGTTAGTTATTATTTTTAAGTTTAAAACAATAATTGAATAGTATCTTAAAGTCAAAGGAATTGGAAGAAAAAATTTAAAAAGGACTAGGACTAAAGTAACATGACCGAATTGTGACACTAGTCATTTATCGACATCCAAAAAGAGACCTAAAGGCATGGACAAGTGGATACAAACACACGGGTTGCCTATACTTGTCATGGTGGTGGGGTCTAATATTCCATTGGAAACAACTTAGGAACACAAAGTAAAAGTGGCATGGAAGCCACTGCTCGGTGTCCAAATTTTATCAAGACTACGGTTGGAGTTAGTTAATATTTGGTCAACTTTAGCAATCACCACAATTTGATTTAGATGCCTTGCTCCCCATTAGGAAAAAATTGAAACCCAAAAGAGGCCGCTTTGTAATGCCAAAACTTGGATGGAAAGAGCCTTCTCAACTCACTAATTGAGCCAAGAATTGCATGATGAATTCAAAAATTCATCATCATTGTCCAATTCATCTCTACAATCTCATAAATTTAGGTGGAAAGAGCCTTCTCAACTCACTAATTGAGCTATGAATAGCATGATGAATTCAAAAATTTGTTACTTAGCAAATTCTACCACCAAATTACTTAACAATCTTGACAGCATTTGAATTGGGTACAAGAAGCCCTTCAATTCCTACCAATTTTCATCTTTATGTTCATTTAAAATTCAATTGCATGTCTATAGTCTAAAACCTCTATAGTTCACTTTCTCCATCTTATGAACTCGCAAATCTCATTATAAAATTGTAGTCTATAGGTGAATTCCTTGCAAATTTCATTATAAAATTGTAGTCTATAGGTGAATTCCTTGCAAATTTCATTATAAAATTGTAGTCTATAGGTTTATTTGTGTGTAAACTTCCTGTTATGGCATTTTGAAGTGTATTATAAGCAATTTGAACTTATAGTGCGACCTCTATACCCATTGATTTTTGTGGGATTTTCTTCACATTCTTATTCTTCATTGTACATGGGATTTTCTTCACATTCTTGTTCTTCATTGTGCATGAGCTCTTCATTACAATACTAATTCCTTCATGCATTGTTCAAAGTTTAGGAATAGTCGTAACTTCCATGTTTAAAATTGTAGGGTAGCATGCATGTGACCAAAGAAACTTGTGTGTTGGAAGTGACTAGTGGGTTGAAGATGAAACTCCAACAATTCCAAGAGAGAGCTAAGATCTGAATCCTCACTAAGGCAAAGGCATCAAGGAAGAGAGTGAAAGATGTGAGGAAGAAAGTCATGAAGACTTTAGTGGAGATGAAATTACGTGGACAAACTTTCGAAGAGTGTGCATGCAACAAAGACTAGAATCTCCAAAAGCTATTAAGCTATGCCAGGGCTCATGGAATCAACACCAAATACAAGATTGAAGACAATGCACATTTGGTGTTGCTCCAAGTCAATGATCATACCACAAATTGGAGGTGGTCAAACATCAAATCTTCTCCTACATGGCAATATCAACAAAAGGTAGGACAACAATTCCAAACAAATTAAGGAGAGATGTTTGTTGCATTTACAAAAATAATCTGTTATATTTGCATAAACCACCTGTCTAACATTGCTCTATATGATGGTGACGTCAAGACCTTTAAGTGACAACATTGTCCAATTAAATACATTTAATTGCACAATCTTCCACTTGTGATTTGAGAAATGGTCTATTCCTTTTTTCTTGTTTTGTGACTACTTAATGTTAGTCCTATCACTTGTATATTAGTCTATTGTGTACAATAGGTGAGTCTATAGAGTTGTTTTCAAAAATTTATATTATATTCATATGAAGTCGAAAAAATATGAAATCAATTTTGTTGGTTTAATTTTTCAACATAGTTCCTATCAAGCACACGTAATTTTTTTTCTATGACCATTTACATTAAGAGAACCACAATAAGTGTCACATTTAGGTTGTGCTATTTTAGTTAACCCCTAAAGGTCCAAACATCATTTTTGGCATTGTAGTGATTTGGGGCAATTCACTACAAATGGAATTTTTATTTCTTTTCTTTGAAAATTTCACACAACATGTACCCAAGGAGGAGCTTCAAGGTACAATAATTTTAATAACTTTTTAACCATGTAGTCAAAAGTTATGGAAATTGTTGTGCCTTAAAGCTCCTCCTTGGGCACATGTTGTGTGAAATTTTCAAAGAAAAGAAATAATAATTTCATTCATAGTGAGCTACCCAAAATCACTACAATGTCAAAAATAGTGTTTGGACCTGTAGGGGTTTAAAGTTGGTTTGGGAATAACTTGTAACAACTACAAAAACTCATAAAAATTTAGAAAACAACATGACACAAGTGAAAGACTATGAGAATGCACTCCAATACTAGTATGACAAAACACATTCGAAAGTATGTTGATAAAACCTCTATTTTCACTTAAATGTGTTTTAATTAGCAAGTGTTATTTAAAGCCAAGGCTTAGGGACTTAGGATTAGGTTAGACCATTAAGACTAAGTGTTAGGTCAGATTTGAACTTAGAATCTTATAGTAGAAAGTTAGAAGTTTTCAAAAAAACATAAAATACATAGAAATCGGATTGACAACTACCAAGGGCTGCTAGTTTGGCACTTCAAGGACCCGGGTATTGCTAGGTAAACCACTGAAAAGAAGAAGTCCACCACTGGAACTCACTTGCCTTAAGTGTCGAATGAAGCTGGGAGGCTAGGTAGAAGTAGTAGTTGTACCCATTTCTGCAAGGATACACATAATTAGCTAGTATGAGGCATTAGAATTCCCAGGAGAGTAACCGAGGAAGAAGGGCTAGAGCTCCCTCAAAAATTCTAGAGCTTGTGTGCTCAATCAATTCCTTTGAATTTGAACACTCATGGCGAAAGCGTACAACATCTCATATAGGTGGTTTTTCTAAAATGAGTTTGATTGCGTCATTTGGCAACTTTGAATTCGTTATCCATTCTCCTCGCCATTCTCCAATCCTGATCAAGACTATCGTAGCAGAGAATTGAAAGCCGAGAAATCAAGATTAAAAATCGAGTCTCATTTACAACGCACACGATTGATCCGTTGAATAAATTCTTGGGCGCCGACTTCGTTTAGATTGCGAAGTCGTCAAACAAATTCTCGAAACGGAGATTCAATCTTACAAGTTGGTATTCCGCTGGGATCAATTTCGCAAGGATTCCATTGTTTTTAAACACTAAAATTCCTGCACCATATGAATTGTATCAGTCTATGTGGCTGCAAATTCCAAGAAAGAAAGAACGAGGGTGCGTTCGAAAACAACGAGCAACGAACTAAGAACAGGATTAGAGCTCAGTGATCAATTTGAATTCAAATTGAATGGCGCACATATTTCTGGTTTAAACGCCAATTGGAGTGCTCAAGTCCACCCTGGGCCAGCTGCATGAAGGCTCAAATAGTGGCTCCTTCAATTTTGACAAGAGTCGCCCCAGATCTGCTCTTGCACAACGCATCCACAAAACATCAACTTAGGTAAAGTGGCACGATCAATTCCGGCGCCAAAAATTGTGAAATGAAGGTCTAAGCTCTAAAAAGTACGGATTACTCTAGCGCTACAGTAGGATGTGCAGTCCATGAACCCAGGCAACAAATTGCAACATTATATCGATCGCCAGCAGATTTTCCACAAGTTGTAGCTTACTAGTCAAGGACCATCACTGGACTCAGAGCATCATCAATCAGGTATCATCGATCAACTGCTTCACGCGCGTGAGTATGTACATTGCCCGGTACATTGCGGGGGTACTTTCTTAATTCTGTCAAACTGCACGCTGCTCAACCCAGGCACGCTACCTGCTTTTGCATACATTTGTGGGTTTTACCTCCTTCGTCTATCTTCAGCTAGGTATCAATATTAATTTTTAATGACGCGGCCAATCTTGAAGGAATTTAATTCATTCTGTTCATTTTGTTAGGGTTGGCGGAAACTCACCACTGTGGCCTCGAAACGTAAATCTATAGATATACAGATATTCCAGTCCAAGTTTTCAGAACTTTGTGCAGTTGAATCTCACAATTTCGACTCTACAAACCACGTGCCAAATATAATGACATTGTTTTTGTCAGCGCTGTCGATGAGTCGAATGAGCTTTGTCGTCGATGCTACAACACTGCGGTCCATCCCTCCGCTAGTAGAAGAACTTCCTGGTTGCTAGTTCGCCCCTCGCAACGCAATATTCGCAAACGTGTATGTTCAATTCGCCAATTCTACTCTAGCACTGGGTTCACGTTCAGACTGACTCCACTAGCTTTCGATCAAACCCCGGGTTTCAAACAGTACATCAAAGTGTCCCTCTCTCACTTCCTAGCTAGTGATTTAGACAATCCAACGTATCACTATCTGGTGAATGACTGAGCTGCGATCGACACACAAAAACGTCAATTTCTCTCAATTAGCGCAATTCCATGCGACATGAATTTGACATTGGGAGGAGAATTGAAGTCGGAGACAGTTGGGCTTTCGACCCACTGCATAGACAACTACTTACAAAGCGGCAGCTCAAAGCTGACAACAAGATGTCAGATTGATTGGGAATGCATGCTCTTGTGTGGATTAGCAGGAATTTTTCTTGGTTGTGGACTTTCGAGGATAATGTCAAACTGCTCTTGAAAAAAAATGGTTTGAAAAGCAGCCGACGGAGCTAAAACTGCTCACAGGCACTGCTTTGATCGCAGTGAGTGACTTTTCACCTTCAAAGAATGCGACATGCATGCACTGGCGCTTGCAATATCAATTGAGATTCTTGCATCCCTTGCATCCTTGTGTCAATTGGAATTATACCTCATGGCATTCTGTCGAATGAATGAATATACATATTTATATATATAATCGTCGCAAATACGAACATATTCATACAAGTTGATAAGTAATACCTGTTGCCAAGCTTGAAAGTGGCCATGAAAACGAGCCTTGCATAAAATGTTCATATGTTCAGGATTAATAACAGTGGATAGTAGTAGAGATTTCTCTCAGGTTTCTCTCACTGTTACACCAATGAAATTTCTACTTCATATCCACCCTATTGAAAATTTGCATAAGGCAACCAATCGAAACATGCCAGGACAGCAAAACTCTCCTGCATTCACATTATGTCTATCCATTTTCTTTTGTTTGCATTCTCAAGCGGGAGTGGAGTAGTTGAACTTGGCAATTTGTGGCTGAAGTTCCATTGGACGTAGTATAGTCTGCAGCTATCTAGATCTGGTTGCTCGTAAACGCACTCTCGATCCGGTTCATGCTATGTTGCAAGAGAAGGGTTCATTGGACACCCTCGAATGTGGGAAGCATCTTTTATTCACAGCCAGAGGCCATTTCAACTTGTGTGGCGTGTTGTATGACTTGGATAAACAGAGTGCTATGGAGTGGCCATGATGCTGTTAATTAATTAATTTGCATCCTGCACGGGAATACGAGTATGATGGGTTGTTTCTTCAACCACAGCTCAATGGACCTCCATACTGATGATCCAAGACCACTGTTGATGAAAGCCCACATTGCCTGCCCGAGGACTGAGGACCATGCATGTTACTATACAGTCATAATCAATCAATATATGAGCTCAGTGACAGAATAAAATGTGTTACTTTATTATTTGTTGTGTTTTTTATTTTCAGTGTTTTAGTACTTTTGTAGTACAAATCACCTTTAGTACTATTGGGGGTACGGAACATGAAATCTAAACTGCCAATTAAATTTTAGATCTCCTATTTTGACAACTTGTGATGTTTATCATTGGGTGGCAAGGATGGATGTCAATACTTAATTCCCTAAATGACTTTGACTATGTTTTCACCAAAAATGCTCCAAAACTGCCATCTCTAGTACAAGAACCAAATTTTTGAAAAAAAATCACTTTTGACACATCTAACTGTAGGATCTTCTATTACTTTGGTTTGAGAATATGTAGAAAAATTTTCAGAAATTTTCACCATGTAGATTGCAAGATATTAACGTTTGAAGTAACAAAATCCTTTTTTTGTCCCTACGAAAAAGCAGGTAGTTGTACTTCTTAAGGTCTGATCATTATGAAAAAATGTTTAAAATGGTGGTTACTCTTTGGATTCATTCTTCAAGGCAAGTTGGCTACATGCTTGAAATATTTCAAATCATTTGGAATTGTACAACATATAGGAAAAAAATAGAAAGTAGAAAGAAATAGAAAATGATTCAAAATACAAAATTGTTAACAATTTATTTATGAAATTGAAAAATGTCAATCCCAATGGTTGACACTCAATTATTTTATTTTTTTCAAAAATATTAAAAATTGAGTTAAATAAAGGACTTCAAAGTTTATTTTAGAGTATAGATTCCATAACTATCCTCAAACTACCCACAACTAAAACTCCTCATAACTTTCATCTTATTAATCAAATAGAATGATCTAAAGCTTTTTATGTATAAATAAATCTAAAGAACCAATTTCAAATTTTTATTTTAAAAAAAATGATTTATTAAGAATTTTTTTTTGCTGTCCGGTCTATCTACCAAATGTTGAAAATTACATATCATACAATAACTTTTTAACCATGTAGTCAAAAGTTATGAAAATTATTGGGCCTTAAAGCTATTGCTCGGGCACATATTGTGTAAAGATTTCAATGAAAAAAAATAAAAATTCCATTCGTAGTGAGCTACCTAAAATTGCTATGTTGCCAAAAAATGCCATTTGGTCCTTTAGGGGTTAATTCACCATAAAAAAAATAATTCACATTAATAGATTGGAGGCACTATGGGCCTTGAGCAGTACTATTGAGTCTTTTTGAGTCTTTTTGTGTACCCTAAAGTACTACTTTAAAGTAAAGGCTTGAATTTATGATTGAAAATAGGATTTTTATTATTTATTTTTTAAATTAGAAAATGCATTTAAATTTTTTATTTTAAAAGTGGTCAAAACACACTTAGAACATGTTTTTGGAAATCCCTCTCCTAAAAAAGTATTTTTATTAGAAGAGCTAGCCTACCAAAACTAACAATGTAACTCTCCAAAAAAGGTACTCGTGAATATTACTAAAAAACACAAAAACCATGTGTGTGACATATACTCAAAATTCAATCTCACCTATTGAATTAATTTTGAAAAAAGTGAAAGAATTCAAGTACATTTTCTATTGATATAAAAAGCTTACTTCTGGATTTTATGTTCATTCAATCATTTTTGCAATACTTATGGCACAAAACAACTTCGAGCATGAATATGTGATGAAAAATAGAACAAGTGTTTCTTGTAATCGTCAACTTTTAAAATTATGGGAAAATTTGCTAATACAGACACATACAATTATTTTTAGTAAGTTGTGATTGATAATGTAGAAGTTTGAGGATGTTTTGTTCGAGTTACTCAAATGTACATGTTCAGAAGTGTAATACAGTGTTGTAGTGAATCAATTTTTTATTTAGATAATTACAATTTCTTAGACACCAATTAACTTAATTACATGATAGTATATGACCGGGTATATGAATAGAAATTGTTCCATAGTTGGAAGAAATGAATCGATGCGTTGAAATCATTTAGACAACTCATTGTGCAAGAGTTGGAAAAAAAAGGATTTTTCCTAGCCACGGAAGTAGAATATGTCAATTACGTTAACATTGGTGCAATTCCACTTAAATACAACAGGAAACCTAAAAAAAGTAAATGAAATGATTTAGAGAGTTTGAAGGAGATGGGGTGGAAATTCTAAATTAGTGGTGTACAATGTTGTGAATAAAATTTAAGTAGCATACTGATTGTGCCTAAGTATCCATTAAGACATCAATGTAAGGGTCTCTTCCCACCTACAACGTGTAGAGATGGTAGGCACAGAGACACTCACATTTGGAAACTCACTTCACACATGAATTGGTGATAGTTGCCAAACCAAGCCCAAACCTATGTGGTAAGTTTGGTGGTTGCCAAATGATCTATTGCAATTACTTATTGTATAGTTATTGTGTAGCAATTCGTATACTATAAGAAACTGGCGTTTTTTTTGACATTTTAAAAAACAAGAAGTGATGTTTAGTTTGACAAGGATGGTGTTTGAGTCAATGCAATCAAAAATCCGTTTATGTTAGATAAGCCAAAAATGTCCCTTGTTTTTCAAAAAAACGTGCAAAATCACAGCTTGTTTTTAGAAAACATTACATAGAACAAGGTTTTGGAAGCACCTAATAGTATGCCATGTGGAAGGTATATTTGAGCAGGAAGTGCCACAAGAGCAATTTTTTCATCCATGACGTGGAGGATGACATGGACCCAACAAAAAAGTGACATGGCTCTTGACGTGGCACTTGATGTTGGTTTAGTTTTTGAAAATTTTAATGTTTTTTTTTTAAACATCAAATTAGATGTTTTTTGAGACATCAATTAGTGCATACCACACCCTCAAGAAAATATCAGTAGAAATTAGTTAATTAAAATAAATTAAATAAAAAATAAAAATATTGAATTCAACAAAAATTGAAGAAAACTCACTATCTACCATTTCCTTGAATTTTTAATGGTGAAATGAAGGAATTTTTTCATTAAAAGCTAGTGAGAGTAAAGGGAAGAGATGTCATACTTATAACCATAGTTCATTCATAATGAGACAAAAGATATGAAATAATTGAATATAGGGACTTTGTTGTTGTCCATCTTGACATCATTATAGACATGCAAATGTTGTTTTAAACATTTAGACATTGCTTTGGACATCTACATGTTGTTTTAGACATTAGGAAAAACATCACAAACATTTTATATTGAACACAAATTTTTTTTAGATGTCCCATGTAGATTGTTTCACTTCCCATCACCTTACTTGTAAACAGACCAGCTCTTTTCATCTATAGTAGCATAATGCACATCTATCCATTTTTCTTTTACTTTTTGCAAAACATGCCACGTGGTTGCCTTTTCCTTCAATTTTTCACATATAGTCAACGTTTTACCATTGATCATAGTAATTTTTACAAATTTATCTATTGTCAAAATGAATCTATTTACTGATATGACATCTTTATGTTTTTTGTGATATTTTTCTGAATGTTGCAATTGACATGCTTGTCTATGATGACATCAACTCGTATTCTACCTTCTATATTAACATTTTTTGTGACATTACATACAATTCTGAATTTTGCAGTTTGAAATCCATTTTGGTTGTGATGTTGTAGAAAACATGACTTGTTTTGTGAAAACAACATCAAAAACATGGTTTTTTTATAGTGGTATAATTTCAATTTATCATGGAGTTTTTGAGATCTACGAAATGTTAAGATTTTAAGACATATTAGCAATGATTGCTACATCACCTAGACCCCGCACTTTTTCAATAGTCCTCAGCTCCTCACAATTTGCAGTCTCTTGTGTACGCTAGCAAGTTTTCATTGATTGCAATTTGTTTCATTCACACCTTGTTTTCTTTGCTTGCAATCAAATTGCATTCTCACTTCATCAATTTGCATGGTGTGCTCATTTGTTGCAATTTTGGATTCTTTGCTTTGGATTCTTGAAATTTTTCTTTTGGTTTTAGCATTCTACTCTTTCAATTATGGCATGCTTCCTCTAGCATCACTAGCTCACTTTCACTTTGTTGCTTGCAATCATTCACTCTTCTCACATTCCTTCTCACTCTAGAGAAGATCTCATAGATCTCAAAAATTCATATCAATCCATTCTTTGTAAAATTTGGTTGTGGATATTCTTGCATTTTAGTGAAGTGGAAGCTACATCAATATTAGGTGCTACAGGAGACTCCCAAAAATTTGATTGGAGCACAAAAAGTAAGTTCAAGACTATGTTAAATTAGGGTACAAATTCTATTAAACAAGAATCTAATTAGAATGTTGTTTGCAAAATCTTTCAAAATAAAATCTTGATTCCTAACTTGCTTTTTTATGCCTATGTGAGATGATGCCTATAAGCTTCCTTCTTCGTATTGTTGGGACCACATAATTCTTGATAATTGCATTCATATATGTATTGGTTCCTAAATTGTACCATGTCATGTCTAGACTCAAAATGTCTTGAACTAGCTTTCTTCTGTAACTCGTGAGTTACAGTTATCCTTGAATTGGTTGAATCTGCATGTGCTAGATTGTCTATTTTTAGTCACATTTATCTTCCAATTAGCCTTTTAGAGTTTAGTGTAGCCTTTCCAAGTAACTTACACCTTGCATTATTCCATTGAATATCTTCCATCTTCATAATCCTTTAGGCTCATGCAATTGACACTATAAGGATCCTATGTTCTTTGTGATGTTTTACAATTTTTACAGACAGATTTTAGGTGACATCAAATAAAACAACTTGTGTTTTTATATCAATAATGACGTTCAATATAACATCTAGATGTTACATTGAACGTTATTGTTGATATAAAAATACAAGTTGTTTTATTTGACATTACCTAAAATCCGTTTGCAAAAATTATAAAATGTCACATAAAACACAGGGTTCTTATAGTGTAAATTGCAATTGGTTGAGTGTCTCTATCAACTCAAATTTTTTTATTCATCGTGAAGCATGCCATGAAAAGTTGAAATTTGTGGGATATTATTATTCCAAAAAATAAATAAAAATAGTGGTTGTTATTTTGTTTTATAATTTAATTAAAAAAAACTTATAAAAATGAATAAAATAACATAGTAGGCTAATAAAAAATTGTTATTGCAAAATTAATTAGGGTTCAATTTGCAATTAACTAGTTAATTAACGATTAAGTCATGCACTTTTAACATAAACTAGTTAATTACTGTAAACTTAATTGCTATGCTACCTTGACTACATGTCTGCAATAATGATTTTAATTAAACTCTTGGCTCTTTTGAGAAGTTGCAACTAGTTACTATTTCATATTGATTGTTCTAACTACTTAGGCCCCATACCTTCATTTTATTTTGCATGACTATTTCATTTTATTTTGCATGATTGTTTCATTTTGTTTTGTATGGCTATTGCATTTTGTTCTACATGGCTATTTCATTTTATTCATATATATAGAAAAAAGAAACTCTCTCTAGAGATTTACAAACTGCATGGTATCTATGTTATGCACTAGTTTTCTATATGCTCCAGACTTCTTGAATGGTGTTCCAAGCCTTCACCAATGCCTTATTTCATCCATATCATTGGGAAAACAGAAGACAATTGTATCAAGACCATCTATCAGAAAGGAAGGTGTGAGAAAAGAACGTCAATCCAAATAGACATAGATTGGAATAACATGTTAATGATATTCATTCATCCACCTCGTTTATTCATCGATCCAATCATACCTGGATGCTTTGTATATATATTCATCCTTAGTCTTTAGCTAATGTATCATTGATTCAAGATAGTATGTTTGTGTGAGTTTCAGTTGAGTTATGAGTATTTAGTTTGAACATGGTATCAGAGCAATGTCGATAACTCGTTGAGTTTCTATATCTCGATTACTTGTTGAGTCTTTTGCATGTAAGATATATATCGTCTTGTTATGATTACTTGAGTAAATTAAGTATTACTAATAGTGATAAATTGAGCATATAATAACTATTGCTCGATAAACACGTTGAAAGACAATATAGTTCCGGATGATGTGAAACTGACAGGATCCTCAAACTTCTACCTTTGGAAGTATATGATTACCTGCATTACCAAAAAGGAGAAACTTTGGACCATACTCTCTTCATCTCCTAGTACGCCTTCTAGAAGTCCAATAGATTCAAAGAGTCCCATAGAATCTACAGAGTCCCATAGAATCTACAGAGTCCATTGAAGAGAAGCCAGAGCATCTCATGTACATTCTAAGTATGTCGATAAGACCTTCACTCTTGGTACAACTCACAGAGTATCAGGAACCAAGGACTCTCTGGAATTTCTTGTGTCAGTCATTTGAAGTTGATAACGATAGTAGGAAGTTCAAACTCAAGAACCGTCTGTCTCTCCTTTCCTTTTCAGAGAGTTTGGGAGTAGAAGCATACTTCTCCCAATTTTGTCAAAATCTAAAATTACACAAGTACAGGATGATTTCCAACACTCAATCAGCTGCAAATTCAATTGATGTTAGAGGAGAGTCGATGTCAATCGAAGACTGGTGGAAAAATCAATGTCAACTCTGAGGTATTATACTTCCGGGGAACATCACAGTTTCATTACAACCAACAGCAACCTCGCAACTCAGGAGGATAGCTCGGTCGAATGCAGCAAAGACCTTCAACCAGCTTCCAAGGTAACTCAAACTTGTTTGGCAATTTTCAAAACCACCAAATTAGATGTTTTTATTGTGGGCAACTTGGGCATACAAAAGATATGTGTCCACAAAGATTGGTAGACATTTGTAAGCTAGAGGCAGATCGACGCCTTAAACTTGGTATAAAACCAAGCTCGGCGAATATTGTCCAAGAAGAACTACAGTGGCCAACTTCAAATACAAGTCAAGTGATTGAGCAATAGCCAGACGAGCAGAAATACGACATGTTTGAGGCAGCTATTTCAAGTCTCAATATTCATGATTCCAACTCAGATTGGTATCTTGATTCTAGAGCCACACAACATGTCAATGGGGATCAAAGTAATTTTTCCAACCTAGACAAATGTAGCGGTAGTGTGAAGACTATTGGTGGTTAGAGCCATGAAATCTTAGGCAAGGGTTTTGTTCATTTTACACTTCCATCTGGTGAAAATAAAAATATTATTGGTGTTCTTTACGTACTTGGTTTAAAGAAAAACTTGTTTTCAATAGGTTCATTAACAAATGAAGGAATTGTGGCATGCTTCGATGATCAAAGATGTGTTCTTTATAGTCGTGGAAACAAACAAATCATTGTAGAGGATATATGAAACAAACAAAATGACTTTTATGAACTTTCAACACTGAATTTAGATGTAAACGTTAATTTACTTCAGTCACAGATTGATACAGCTCATCTTTGGCATCATTGATTAGACCATATTAGTTATGACAGACTTCATGAACTTTCTAAAGGCCTTGTGACTGGAATACCTTACATTCCTATTCATAAGGAAATTTGTAACCAATGTCAAGCTCGAAAACTGAGAAAGCTTTCCGCAAAAAACTCTTACAAGAGCATCTGAACCTCTTGAATTATTACATATCAATTTGTATAGACCTTTTCCAATTACTTCTCTAGGAGGATCAAAATACTTCATGGTTATTATTGATGATTTTAGACGCTACGTATGGGTGAGCTTTTTGCACAAAAAATCAAAAGCTTTTGATCAGTTTAAAAATTTCAAGACTATGATTGAGCTACAGCTACAAAAAAGCATTTGCAAACTTCAAAGTGACCGTGGAGGGGAGTTTCTTTCTATAGATTTCAAGCACTTATGCAATGAATCAAGCATTGTAAGACAACTGACAAATCATGATACACCAGAACAAAACAGAGTTGCAGAAAGAATGAATAGGAAGCTACTCGAATTAGCACGAAGTATGACAATATTAGCGTTGACTATCTCACCAACCTAATGAGTCAAGTAGCATGTCATCATGAAGTGGTTCAATAATAGATAGTCATGACCCTTCACTAAATACATAATCCCTAAATATAAATAGCCAAGGCAATCAGAAAACGTCAACTGATCTTGTAGTCGACAACAGGACAAATCTACCTAGTTACCGAACCCAACCACCTCGCATTAGAAAACCCTCTAGTCGTCTCAAAAATAGCTATTCCTATGCAATCAAAACTATTATTCCATGTCAAAATTTACCACCTGATTGTGTAGAAATGATAGAACTGATTGAACCAATAGAAGCAAGTTGTTTTTTTGGCATCATAAAAGAGCCCTCCGAGCCTCTTACCTTTGCTGAAGCTGATAACCATCCAAGATGGAGAGTTGCTATGCAATTCGAAAAAACTTTACTTCTCAAAAATAGGACATGGAATCTTTGTGATTCTCCACCGGGCACAAACCAGTAACCATACGATGGATATATAAGATGAAAGTAGGGGCAGATGGCAAACCATTGAAATTAAAAGCTCGCCTTGTAGCACGAGGATTTCAGCAAATTAAAGGGATACATTTTGATGAGGTCTTTGCCCTTGTGGCCAAGTGAAAGGCAGTCAAGATGGTTGTAGCCTTGACAACAAGTAATGATTGAGTACTTATGCATCTTGATGTTATCACAGCCTTCTTAAATGAAGACCTAAAAGAAATTGTATATATGGAGGTCCCTAAGGGATTTCAAGATTCTTCAACGAAAAATAAAGTATATAAGTTCAAGAAATCCTTCTATGGATTACGACAATCATCACGTACATGGTTTGTCAAGATCAACGGTTTCTCAACAGAATAAGGATTGGTCCATATTGAAGCCGATTATAGTCTCTTCTACATAACAAGCTCTATTGGGATTATTATACTCATACTTTATTGGATGATTTATTGATAACAAGATCAGACATCAATGGTATTCACAACTTGAAGAAAAACTTATGAGTCGCTTTGAGATGACAAATTTGGGTAAAGTTCATTACTACCTTGGGGTGGAATTTATACGATCTAGCTCCAGTATTTTCTTGTTTCAGAAAACATACGCAACACAAATTCTTGAAGAATTTGATATGTTTTCCTATACATCAGCATCTATCCCAATGTCTGAAGGCGTGAACCTTAGCAGTGAAGAAAATTCGCCACAAGTTGATATTCAACGATTTCAGAGACTAGTAGGTATGCTTATATACTTAGTTAATACAAAACCTCAAATTCTCTATACTACTGGGGTATTAAGTCGCTTTATGCACGATCCTCAAACTCCACACATAGATGCAGCCAATCAAATTCTAAGGTATATTCGAGGATCATTGGATTTCGGTATATTCTACAAAAAAGATTATAGTACATCTATGATAGGTTATACAAATGCAGACTGGACAAATTGCAAGACGGATAGAAAATCAATAATTGGATGGATTTTCAAATCGACAGGAGGTCCTATCTCATAGTCATCAAAAAAACAAAATATTGTTGTAGTTTCGTCAACTGATGCAAAAGCAAAAGCGATTACAGAGGGTATAAGAGAGGCCATATGGTTGAGAACCCTATCTTCTAAAATATATGGAATCATGCCAGACCCTATCACTTTGTTCTGTGATAATCAAAGCACGTTAAAGGTAGCGCAAAATCTAGTATACTATGAGCAACTGAAACACATAGAGCTTTGGTTGCATTTCATTATAGAGAATGTCAAAACTGAAATAGTAGAAACCCTCTATATATAGACTCGTGACCAAATAGTAGATATTCTCACCAAGCCTTTAGATAAAACAAAGATTCACAAAACTTAGGGATGAAATGGGTGTACAAAATATTAGTTCCTTATATGAAACCTAGACTTCTTGCAAGTATAGTTTTGCTTCATCTCAAGACTGGAAACTTTTATACTTTGAATTGCTAAACCCTATTACCTCTTTCTTACAGTCTTCCCAAGAGTAATAAAGTCCAGGTCAAAATCCATGATGCACCGTGTAGTACTTGCGAACATGCTCTTCTAACCAACTCTCTTTGGGTCGTCTCACTGATGTCACATTTGATGGAAGAACTAGAGTCTGGCGTGTGAAACTTGATAAAATGACATCAATACAATGATCAAATAGGTGTTGCAATATCACCAGGATAAGAGCTAGCCAAATCAAATCAAGCTGTGAGAGACCATTTGCACAGATTAGCAAACCAATTAGCAGGAATACTTGCAACTTTTGAAATCTCAACATAAAAGGAAAAAAAAAGTTCAATCTCTCACCATAGTCATTGTTGAAGAACACAAATGCCAATTATCATCACTTGAAAGTACTCTCAGTTGATTCTTCAACAAATTTGTATATATCATTTAGAACTTGTAGTTTACCTAGTTATTGTAGTATCTTGGTGAGGGGGGGTAATGATATTCATTCATCCACCTCGTTTATTCATCCAGTTTAACATAGATGCTTTGTATATATATTTGTCCTTAGTCTTTAGCTAATGTATCATTGATTCAAGATAATATGTTTGAGTGAGTTTTAGTTGAGTTATGAGTATTTAGTTTGAACATAACAGCCTTGATTCAAGCAAAAAGAGACAAGCTTTTTCACAACTTGGATAACATTTGTGACTCAAATCTTATACGTAGAGAGGCAATACAATGGAATGAAATCTTAGTGCTCAAAGGTTATGGAAATTTGCGGTGAACATGTAGAATATGAGCACCACAAACATTCTTGTAAAGGGCACCCTTCTTATGGATTACAAGAAGATTTTTGATCATCACAAAGGTATTGGAACCAGTTTATAGTGGAACATGACTACACTTAAATATGTGTCTCTACCTTGAAATTTCCTCCATAAAAACTATGACAGTATTGACAATTGGTATCATGTCAAACCGATCATAAACCCTCCACCCTTATGAGACCTAAGCCAACTTGAGGATGCAATGTACAATTGTGCTGCAACTATAAGTATGTATTGCCCTCAAAGACATGCAACATATAAATATTTTAGATTTTGGAAGTAGCGACATGGAAGTTCTAACATCTACCAATATGATTCAACATGGTCAAACATCCAATCTTGTGAGACACCATGGCATGGATTCTCCTATAGTATAGAATTCTCTAGTTTGTTAAGCAACAACAACTCTTGATTTTCTAGCTTCCTTTCATGGTCGACGTGTATTGATACCCTATCCTAATCAAACAATACTCTCTTCTAATCACCCGATACTCTCTCCCAATCATATGCATGCAAACAATCCTTTGGATCTTGTAAGACTCTCATCCTTTGAAGCTTCATTTGTAAACCTTACCAAAAAGTTTGGGAACATATGTCACTACCGAAAATTAGTTTTTGGTCACAAGCAACTTGTAGAGGCTACACAAAAGAGTAGTGAAAATTTAGTGAAGACAATGGAAAAATTGAATGAACACGACAAGAAGTTACAATGGGACATCTTCTAGGATCAACTAAATTACAACAAACAACAAAACATAATTGTTCAAGAAAATGCATGTTTGTCACATATCAATTAAGGATCCCTTGTTTAAGCAATCATTGAACTTATACAAGTTTTTAGTATTGGTTTGCATTAACCTCCTCCTTGTCCATCTTGCTACAATGCTCCTCTTCACCCTATAATGAATAAAGATGAACCTATTCACTCCCTCTACCATTCTACTACTAGTCATGCATATGGAATTGAAAGCTTTGTTGCTATTGGTACAGAAAATCAAGCTCATAGAGCAAGTAATTCTAAATGAATTCAAGGTTCTTACTCCAATAGATTCTTGTTTTAGAATTAGGTTTGAACAAATGTATCCTAGCGGGTTGGTCGTATAATTCCTCATTTGATGAGTTAGAGAATCCATTTGCAATTTATAATGATTATTTTCAATCATTTGGGATCACACTTCCAAAAATCACTCACAAAGTCCATCACACTCGAGGCCTTGCTTGGTGCTCAAAATTATTGTAATTTACCATTGCTAGCATCGTAATTCTAAGAGACATTAATAACTTTTAATGTCATAGTTTATATTCAAGCTTAACAATATACAAATTCAAGCTCATATACATGATGGTTCCAATTACACAAACAAACTTTCTAGTGAATCCCAACTAACCCTACTATTCATTATGCTCTTTTGATGACCTAATCAAATATTGTTGAAATCCATATAAGATTGAATGTAATCAAATAATGGGATAATCAATGTGATTAACATACAATAGGAGGTCGACTACAACAAGCGGTTGACCTGGTTGATTGATTGGGTGATCAATTTGGATGATTGATGTAGCTAAGTGACTAACAAGAAAAAAGGTTGTAAAAAATCAATAGATTGTGTACTTACTTGAGAAATCAAAGTAAATTGCGTTGCCTGCCAAGATATTGTCCTAGTGCTTCTCGCATGTGTGTTGCTTGTGGAAATTGGTGGATGTTCTCTTCCTGTACTTGATAAACATCTTCTTGATCAATTGCATCACCATTTACTAAGCCTTCTATCTGCAAAAGTTCCATAAGTCTCTTTACTTCTTGGAGATCTTGCTCAAGAAGGATGTTGTGCAAATAACAACATGCCATTACAACATCTGGCAAGAATGTAACATGAAGTTCGGATTTCTTCATTAGCTCATAAAATGTTTAGTTTAAGACCCCAAATGTGTGTTCTACTACACTCCTTCCACACTTGTGTTTACAGTTATAGAATTGCTCTAGAATAGTCAATCTACCCTCTCAATGAGGAGTCATGATGTATTGCAACAAAAGGTACCCTTTATCTCCAAGAAGATAAGGTAGAAATTCATCATCCAAAATTGGGAGACTTGTGATCAAATTGATAATTCTAGCTCTCTAATTATACAATCCATACCTTCTAAGCACCTTCACGTCATTCAAGCTTCTAGGCAATCCAACAAAAACATCAAAGAATTGTTTTTTCTTGTTCACTACTACTTGACAAACAAGACTATAGCCATTGGTTTTGAAGTAATAAAAGTCTTCCACAAAGAAGGTAGGCTTTGCAATGCTAAAATGGATCCCATCAATTGCTCCTAGCACTTTTGGGAAGTCATAGTACTGCTTGAACTCTTCCATGTTTATGAGAGCTAACTCATAATCTAGCCATTGAATCTTATTTTTGAAAACCATGTTGATTGCATTGACTACTTGTCCCAACATTGTTAAAATTGTAGACTCACCAATTGCAAAAAACTTTGAAACAACCAAAAGTGACATACTCTGTATAAGCTTATAGATTGTTGCTGCTATTTGAACCCTAATGGGAATGGCTTTCTGGAATTTGGTATCTTGCTTTCAAATGTATGGTTACAAGATACTTGCTAATTGGAATAGGGCCTCTTTTGTCATTTTAAATTTTGCAATCCACCTTAAGTCATCATATTTAGTGCATAGAAAGACAGTGAATTAGATTGTTGACCTTGGCCTTAATCCAAAATCCCAATTTGTCATCCAATAGTGTATCTACATTGCTAATGCAAAAGTTGTGGAGAACAAAAGACATAATACAATCCATCTATTGAAGTGCATTGTGAACTTGGTGAAAAGGTGTAATCTCCATTGGATTATTCCATACTAAGGTAAACGTTCTACAATAGTAGAATCAACAATGATAACAAGGCTACAATCTCCTCTGGATCTGTAATCATTGTGGATTCTACCATTTTCACGAATTTGATCAATATCATGATCATGTAAAATAATTTGTAGAAAGAAGCAAACAAGCAATCATGCTTCCCAGCCCTTCGCGTTGCTACTTACTATCAAAAATGCACATTGTGAATGGAATCAAGAAAAGAAAAGAAATCTAGGTTAAGAGATGTGCATCAATAGAACTTTTCATGAACTCTTCATAATAGAACACTTCATGAATGATGTTTATACTATTGCCTCCCATAGCATGAACTCTTAATATGAACTAGTTAAAAATATGAACTTTCAAGAGGAAGGATTTTCATCACATTAACGAGTCATGTCAATGAAAATTAAAAAATTTAGGAATTGAAACATGTAGGATTTCTCTCCAATAGACCAGCAAGCTCTCATCTAAGCAATCTATTTCTTGAATTTGTCATCCTACCTTTAATCAAGATGTTGTGAAAGATTATTTTCATCAATTTGTCCTCTTTTGCCCTCCTCATGACTGAAATTGTGCCTAACTAGTTCTTGGGTATTGTCCTTGATTCAACAAAACTTCTTCTTTGATAATTGGGACTCCTTCTTGCTCTAAATTTGAAGATAATCCATTAGGTCAAATTAAAGGTTACATAATCTCTTTGCCCTACATTTTCAACCTTAAATCCTTAAAGACCTACACAATTCCAAAGCCCAATTCCAATCTCTAGCAACAAAATTCATCTAAAAACTTCAATATATCTTTGCCATCCAAATTGAAATTGAAGAATTAGCACTCAATTTGAAATATGTTGCCTAAAATGAAGGATCATGAGAAGAGTTTTGAAAATCAATTTAGAATTATGGTGCGCAAGAACAAGAACAATAGTTAACACCCATTTTCTGATGTGAATGCAATTCAATTCTTTGTGATGATATAGAATGAAATTTGATAAATTTTGCCCTAGTGAGAAGAGAGCATTTAGTAACAATACAATACAAAACCCTCACGAGGGTTCTTGAATTCATCAGACCTCAATATATCTTATTTAGGATTATTCAATGTAAACACGACGTAGTTTTTTCAAAACTTCAATAGTAGACCTTATTGTCCAGATGATAAATTGCTCAGGTAGGTAAGGACCCTAATGGAGTTTGGAATGTCTTCAGTTGAATAAAATTGATGTTAGAACCATGGTTGTTACCATGGTTTTTCATCTGATGAATTATGTATTTTCTTATCCGTTTGGGAGAGGTTGGCTTTTAGTGAAAGTAAAAAAAATTTAATTGGATTTGCTTTATCTATAGTATTCAACATATGACTATCACTACCAACACAAGCCCATGGCACAATTTATAGGGTTAGGTACAAACACAAGGGTGAGAGTAGATATATGGAGCAGATATAAGAATGAGTGTAGATGCATAGGTGCCAAGTTCCTTTGGAAGAGGTTTTTTAGTAGATTGGGATTTGAGGTGGGTGGGGTATACTAATAAAGGCACAAACGCAAGGGTAGGCGTAGACATTGGGGCTCAAATGCTACAAAACAAACACAATGCATAGGAAAGTTTGGCTTTCTTTAGACCTCATACATTCAATTTGTCATAGGATTCTTAAAGTAATGCCTGCCAATGTTGAATTCTATTGCTAATAGTTGAAAATTGTCCACCCTTCCAAATCTTCATTTAAAATTATAGCCATCTCTAAAATTTGATGTAGTATTAAGTGTAAATGAATTTGACAAGAATTTTTCATTATCATACCCTATAATACAACATAAAGAAATTTTAAAATGAAAAAGAATAATGCGGTTGAATCAACCCATATAAATAACATGAAGGAAATTTTAAAAATAAAAAAAACGCGATTGATATAAATCATTGAAAACCCAATTATTCAATTTACTAATCAAAATGCCAAATCCTTCAATGTACCTACTAAAGTAATTCAAAACAAATTTTAAAATAAACTAAACATGATTGTTGTAAATTCTAACAAAATCCAATGTTTAATTCAACAATTTAAAGGGCAAACTCTTCTATGTACCTACTAAAGTAATACAAAGAATTTTTTAAAATTAAAAAATGTGGTTGACGTAAATCTAAATGCAAATCTAGTATTGAATTCAACAATTGAAAATAATATCAAATTCGTATACTTGTCTACAAAAGTAATACATAGTTAAATTTCTAAAAAATGTTGGATTTATAATATTCAAAATCTAAAACACACAATAATCTTCTAACAAAGACCTTCATCATGTTGTATTATAGGCTATGACAATGGAATTTTTTTGTCAAACTCATTTATACTTAGTACTACATCAAATTTTAGAAATGGCTATTGTTTTAAATGAGGATTTAAAAAGGTGTACAAATTTCAATTGCTAGCAATAGAATTTAATATTGTTTAACATTAGAAAAAAAATCCTATGGCAAATTGAATGTGTAAGACCCAAAGAAAGCCATGCTCTTCCATAGGTTGTTTTGTAGCATTAATTCAAGCCCCAACATTTGCACTCACCCCTGTGTCTTCATCCCAATCAATATACATTACCACCCTATCATAACATCTACACCCCATCCGTCTCAGTTTGTATTTTAACATAGAATGACATGTCTACAAACTCCACGCCGTATCATTCAATAAAAATAAATCATAATAATTTTTTTTTCACTTTCCAAAATCTCAAGCTCTAAAACCCCAAGCAATCTAGAGCATCCATTGTTCCATCTAATTTGTCCACCCAATAGTCAGATGTAGTGATTTTGACATGTCCAACATAACCACCCTAGTTAGAACACGTACTTTAATAAAACAGAAATAATATAGATTGATTGGAAATTAAGAGATGTTGGAAACTATACTATAGAGCTTGATTTGACCAATAGTATTGACATTAGAATAAATTTTAGTAGAAAAAACACGCAATAAAAGCTTGATATGACCAACAAAATTAATGTCAAAACAAATTTTTGAATTTGAAAAGAATTCTTAGAAGACATTTTGGAATATAGAATTTGGTTGGGAGCTAAATAAAGCCTATATAGATGAAACTTGGCTAGTGCCCTTATATGTCATAGATGAAAGAACTAATCACATTCTAGAAGAAGGTGGTAGAACTCAAATGGTTAGCAATTTAATATAACACATCCTAGAAGAAGGCAATAATGCTCAAACAGTTAGTGATTTAACATGTCATGGTTGGAAAGACATAAGAGAAACAAATAGAAGTGACTTCAAAGTTATGAAGCTTTAAGAAAACACTACAAATGAAAATTTTAAGACTTCAATATTCTATGGCTTCTAAAACATTCTTAATCCTTTACCAGGGGTTCATTTTTCCACCATGTCATGTCCACTCACTCCTAGTGAAGAGTATTTATAGCAAATTAAGTGACATATTCCAAATTCATTCATAGGTTCCAATTAACCTAAATTGCCCTTTCCTTTTAAGTATTTTAGAAAGATATCCCTCTTTCCAAAGTTGAAACCCTAACCATTTTCTACAAGTTCATTCAAAGGCTCCAATTAGTCTAAATTGTTTTTCCTTTATATAAGTATTTTAAAAGGAAATTCTTCTTCCTAAAGTCATAGGGAGTTGGTTGCTGAACCTCTAGCAATAAAGAATATAATGCCAATTCACTACTAGAATGTCCTACCCTAATTGATAGGACATCTATATATTCACATCAATTAGGCAAAATTGAAGATTTGCTCTATTTGTTTGGCAAATTCAGGATTACTGAATCAACTTGTCTCTACTAAGAAATATTTGATTGGATTTGGACTATGTGGCATGCACCTCTTGACTTCCATCACACTTGGACTCTCGCTTTGGGCCACAACATCCCACCAAGTAAAATATGCTTGGAATATTTCAATCAAAATTTTCCACATTCATACATGCAAGCAATCCCATCTATCTTCATCCATAAGACGTGTGTGGTTCATTCAACATTGTTTTCCATCTTGTAGCCCTGGGTTTTTCTCTGCCCAAAACAAAGCTTATTTGTAAGGTGGGTCACCATACAAACATGTTAACAAATGTCTAAATCAAGTTCTCCTAATCAATTGGACATGTAAATATAAAACAATTGATTTAAATGCAAAAACAAACATATATTTTTCTACTAGTAATTGTCTTGTTTCAAGACATGTCATGGGCATTGGCAACAAGGAAAAGGTTGGATACCCAATTAATCCATGTCAATTGTCTTGCGTCACATCCCTATCTCCTTGGGGTGCCCAAAGTGCCTTAGTGAGCAAAGGGGACCTTGGGAGTGACTTTCCAAGCCTTGCAAGAACCTAAGAAGGGAGAAATGGGTGTCTCCCGAGCTCGCTTCCAAGCAAACAGGTTGCAATACCATCCTAGATTTGAAAAATATGATAGGGTATCATACATTCTCGGAAAGCTTTTAAGAATATGCATCCAACCGTCCAAAGAACACGTGATTTGGACTTAAGAGCTAAAAGTTATGGCTGTTTAAAGTTAATGGTGTCCCGGTGATGCTGGGACATTTAAGAGCTAAAAGTGAGAGGTTCCCAATGAATCCTTTATAGAAATATGGCATGTAGCATATCATTGGAAAGCTAAGAACACAAGAAAGCTAGAATGATAAACATTACAAGGTTTTAAGCTCTGAGTCAAGAGTTATGGCCAAGAGGAGGGTTGTGGTGAAAGTATGACGCCTCTCACGGTGAAATTGAATCTTTGAAGGGCCATACCTTTGTAAGAACATGTCCAAATGGAACGATTGAGCAGTCCATCGGCATCTACTCTTAGTTAAAATATCCAAAATGGGCTCGCATGTGAGATTTGGAGCTAGGACCACAAAGTTACGCCATTTGGAAGTTTGGGAATCCAAAAGGTGGCATAATGTCGTGATTTTAGTTGGAATCGGGTGTCTTCCACAACCCAAGTGTGTTTGGGGATCTCTTTCGACTTAGGACGGGCTTTTGCCAAATGCCACAGAAAATACTATAAGAGGGGTTGGTCTCACTCCTCACTCCCTCTTGGAACCTTGGTGAGTCCCAATGACTCAAGGTGGGTGATGCAAGTTCACCATTGGGTCTAAAACACCATGGGACACTAGTGTGTGTATTCCGTAGCACCGGTTGGATGGAATCCCACTCCTTACTATGTCATTTTCTATGTGTCCTGAGGTATGAGTCTTAATTAGTAACAAAAGGCAAGTAACAAATACTCATAGGCTTAGGATGGAGTTGAGGTGACATTCAAGGGCGGTTAATACCGGTAGGAAGTAGTCTCTCCAACTGGTGCTTCAACATCAATGGAAGTTCTACCCCATGTCATCAAGTAACATGCCTGATATTATAAGTGGGATGTACGTGTTAACAGTCTTGGGGATTGGGATTTGGTAATATGAGTGGGAAGATGATAATTAGTACTTTGGGTGCTTGGCATGTGTAGTGTTAATGAGTTGAGATTCAAGTAACACTAAAAGTAGAGCATGGTGAGTCTATTAGAAGTTATAAAGTATTATTTGGGTCACAACATCTTGCTTCAGAAAATGTTGTCAAAGTTCGCAACAAGAAGCCCCCATGTATGTCAAATACATAAATCAACTATGATGTAGATGGCATCATAGGAAACTTGATAGAGTATTCAAAGATGTTTTTTGTTTGCTCTCAATGAATGAAGTTTCTAACTGCTTAAAGACCAAGTGTCACCTTTGAGAGATAAATGAAAGTTTGGATAGATTCCTACAATCTCAATTTTGACAAAGTTTTTGAAACTTGTTTTAAAGAATGAAAATAAAGGAGGTGGTGAATTTTTTTCAAAGAGTCTCGATTTGATTCATTACAAATTCAAATATCTTGCAATTTGAATGGTCAAATGTTTTTGAAATTTCTTCTATATATTTTTATATTACTTTAGTTTAAGATCCTACAATTAGAAATGCAATAAATAAATAATTTACATATTGCAGTAGAAGTGGTAGTTTTAAATGTTTTTTTGATGAAATAAGGCCTTAGTTCTATAACAAGAAGACCCTAAGTACATCAAATGCATAAATCAACTCTAACATAAAGGTTGGACATCACTGGAAGTTTGATGGCATACTCAATGATATATTTTCTTTTTTTCATTGAATGCAGTTTCTAAATTGCTATAAAACTTAAGGATGGCATTTGTTTTTTTGAATGAATCTATACATACATGGATGAATAAATTAATCTTCATCCCTAGTTTGCTGATTACATTTGTACCCATGGATACAAATAGATCTTCTTCACTTTACTGATGATGAAGATTGGTTATTTCAAAAGCTATCTAAAGTAGCACTATTAGCATTCCACAACATATATGGACAATAGTAGAACCTTGGTTTCTATTTTGGAGTGGTTAATATGACTTTTACTTGCTAATTCAATGTCATTGGTTCTCAATTCAAGTTTTCATTTGCAACAAATATAAATTACTAAATTTTTTTCAATATAAAAATTTGGAGCTTTAAATTTTTTCCTTTTGTAAAAAATTCATTGTATTGAATAGGTTCTTGAAGTTGCCCTTTTAATGAGGTTGCCCAACTTAACATACAAGTAGATGATGTAAAAATAGATTTCAAAATCTACAATAATTTAGATATATAACAAGAAATTTAAAAGTATCTTATTCATCATTTCAATGATTACATAAACTAGTAAGGGGTCAATCCGATGAATCTATTTGATATTTGGTAGAGACAATCATTCTTTTCTAATTTCAACACTCTAGATTTTTATAAATATTGTGGTCTAGCCACAAACAATATAGGAAATTTAAGGAGAACTTTATGATTAATTAGCTTGTTTATAGTAATTTTTTTGACAATTTGTTGTAGATCATCAAAAACATTATTGTCTTACCTAAAGAACAAAAATATTTTACAAAAGTTTGCTAGAACAAATAGCCTCAACTAAACTAAATTTTGGAAGCTACTTTCATGAAATGAGAAATGAAAGACTAATAATCCATCTATTAAGTCCAACGACGCTAGCGTGCGAGCCTTGAGTGGCGAGCTTGTGAGCTGCGAGCGTAAGCCTTGCGAGCGTGGAGCCCCAAAAATTATAAAACCCACCCCCCACCCCCCCCAAAAAAAAAGTTAAAAATTTTTGTTCTAAAAAAAGACTTGTACTTACTATTTTTAGTAAAATTTGGGACCTATGATCAAGCCACCTATGATCGTGAATTTAAAAAAAAATTATTTCAATAATTACCATTTGATATGTGAAAATTTTCTTCAACATTAGTATACAGTTAGGCATGTACTTCCAACTCTATAATGCAACTATGTATGCAATCACCAATCATTTATAGGAAAAGATATAATTAGTTTAGCAAAGAACACTATAAAAAATATTTGATGGACATTACCTAGCCTCCACTATAGCTGCTCTAGAAGAACTCTTAAGACTTAGCTCAATATGGGGATTGCGCCCAACGGCATAATTTGGGGCCTCACGGGATTCGAACCCGGGCCATCACATTTCAGTCTCATGGACCTCTCGCTAATATACTCCAACTTAATGGAGTGATTACTCAATTGAAAAAAATAAATATAAAGCATAGAAGACGTCTTCCTAGAAAATGGGTAAGCAACCATGAAAGATAAATGACATGAAAGACAAAAGGAAAACAAAAGAAAGAAATGGGAAGTAAAATGTGAAAAGGAGGATACTAAATTATACAAAATAGAAAAATAAAATGAAATACAAGTAATAGTGGAGGAAAAAAAATAGTATGGACTTAGGATAGGAAAAAATAAAAAAACATACAATTGCATGACGAAACAAATGAAAGTCAATATCAAGAAGAATGGAAATACTAATGGAAAGCCAAGGTAAAAAAAGGGGAAAGACATGTGAAATACAATTCAAGAAGAGAAAAAGAAAGAAGAAGGAAAAGAAAATGTCATTCATATTCATATTTTCATAACTACATTACCTCTTTCAATTGTAGTTTTCAAGCTTCCATTTTTCTTTACTTCCCATCAATTCAATGGTATTTAAATATATTAAAAAAATACCATTCAAATACATATGAAGTTTAATACGTGCCTACTGTGGCATAGTGATTATTCTTGCTCGAAGTAAAAGAAGTTTCAACTCATTGAAACTATAACTCGGTGCATGAATGAATTTGTCGTCATGGATGTCCATCTTGCAGAAATATCGATACAAGTAATATAGGTGCTTGCAATTCACATACTGTTGACGTCCTCCAATAGTTGAAGTAGACATGTTCACAAAGTCTGGGCATGTGCAGGAAGGGAACATACCCACGGTTACTCGATACACATTTTTGTTCTGATCTATCCCAGTCTCTAGAGATATGATTGCTCCTAGTCCCGGGAAAGGAAGCAAGGTCACTCCCAAAATTTGACCTCTAACATTGCCTGCACTCTCCCACTTATTGCGTTGTTCTGCAGTTGGTGCATTTGCTATTCGCTGTATGGTTCGATTGTTCCTCACTGTAGGATACACATCTGCATTTGTTGGCGGGACTTCATCATACACAACACTTTCAAAAATCTTTGACATGCTGAACAAACGACGTGGTGACAATGTAGGTTGTTCTTGCAACCGGAAGCCAGCATGTTGCAACAATAAAGTCTCGTCTCGACTGAGGTTTGTTCCTGTCAAAATAGGCCAAATTTCTGGCACATCCGGCCAATCTATTACCCACTTACGCTTCGTACCCTTCACACATCGTTCAATATCATCTGCACAGAACCAAAAGTCTGCAAATACCTCTCGTTTTGTTCCATAATCTTCTTTTCTACCACGATAAGTTGGAGTTGCTGTTCCCTTTCGTCCTCTTGCAATTCGAGCAGTGCACTTCATATTTGACCCTCGCTGTTGAGCTTGACACTTAGCATTAGATTTGTGACTGATCCTTGCAATGTGCCACTTTGATGTGTCACAGTCACTTTCAAATGCGATTGTGACATGGTTATACCTATTTGACTCTGGTTCTTTTCCTTTGCCTTCCGAAGAGTTTATAGGAGGAATAGTGGACCTTGTTCGGACACGAGGTTGAGAGAAATTTACTTTGTCTGGTCGATGTGAGTCTCCTGCATCGCCAATTGGAACGTCCAATTTCCTCTTCGTGCTCCCAAATATCTCTTCTCCTTCCAAATGTAGTATACGACTTCCAATTCCTTCAGACCCAGGTAGGGAATTCAATGCTTCTGCCATTTTCTTAGGGTCTCCACTTCATCTTGCAGTTCTCAACTTCAACTCCCCCTTTGACGGACCGGATCCAGAGGCATGGCTTCTCAAATATGCACGGTAGTTTGTCATTTGCATCCACGCACGGATGCTATCATCACATGTGGCATCAAACAAATTGTTTCCTCGGTTGCCAGACATTTGAAGCCATTTATTATGAACTGTCTCTGATAGATTGCACGAAGGCATATCTGCCATCTCTTCCAGATTCAAATCCTAGACATGCATCCAATAACCAAAATTACTTCTCATAATTACTTTCATTCATTCAACCTATAGAAAATACTGAAGACCATTAATTATGTGCATGTATAGTTCAAATGGCATAAAAGGCATTCCTAAATAATTAATTAGAAAACACATACTATTTATGCTGAAACAAAATAATACATCATCAATATACAATTCACTTTTTACGTTGAATATGACTACAACTTGCTTGTACGGTAACAACTTCACATATAGAAAAGTGAATATTCTCTTACCATTTGCATGAAACCCCCCCACTGTCGGTATCCGAAATACCAACCAATGCTCAAAGTGATGAAGTGCATCTTCCGTGGTAGCACCTGATGATAACCACCATGAACGAATTGCTAGGTAACGTGTCTCTGCCTCCTCCATAGTTTTAGCATCTTTATACTGTTTGTAGAGTGTATTGTGCTGTTGTTGAAATACTTCCTTAATATGTTTCTGAGTATGTTTTTGGAGAGAAGTACTCCAATGTAGTAAGCATGTCCTCTCCCTATTCTCCATTTTTTCATTGGCACATCCACTTCCGTAGACAATTCGAACTGCATTCCAATTGGCCATAGCACTATTTGCCATGAACCCTTTGAAGTTTGGGTGATCTAGTCCATGTCTTGACATGACAACATTCAATGACCTCCAGAATTGCACTTGAATTTCCATATCTTCTGATTGCATATCGCATGTTGCAATGGTCATTACCTTTTTGTACTCGGAATCGTACACGTGGCAAGCCATTATAGTCCAGTCCTTCACACGCTTCACGTGGTCAAACATCATCCATGCATTCTGCAAATTCCCCCCTGGCTGCATGCGCTTCACCAAGTCTACTCCACTACCAGGTCCTTCGGTCAGCATCTTGAAAAGGTATACCTTCTCCTTTCCTTGACCAGGAAAAATGCTATCATGAATGAACTCAAACTTTGAGTCTCTCTTCATGGTCATAATGTTGTCTATGACTCCTCCTCTATTGTTTGAGCGAAATGAAGAAATCACATTCCAAATGTTTGGACTGCTCAAATATTGGAAACGATCCATCACTTCCTCCAATTCCTCCCCTTGCAACATCTTCTTCTCTCCATTTCCGTTGTGGAATAGATAGTTTGTAAGGAAGTCTTTGCTTGCTGATAGAGCAATGGCGGAGTTCGTGGCCGTTGGTGTTTTGGCCACTTGCTCTACAATCAATTCATTAATCTTCTCTGCAGAATCTCTATACATGCCTTTGGCAGTAGGGTGAGCATGATGTCCAAAATGAATAGCGGCCCTAGTCATTTTTGGATTCTCACTATAGTAGTAGTACATCCTAGCATCACAGGTGCTTAGACACGTAGGAGTTTTTCTACAGAGTTTGCAAACCAGAGTACAGTCTTTAGGAGGAGTATCCCCTACTGTGAAAGCGAAGGTTGTCGCACCAGTCCACTCAGTTTCGTTGCGCTTTGAAGCCCTCTTCAGATAGTCACACTCTACATTTAGACAAACAAGATGACCAGCGCAGTATGACTTACGGAACTTCAACTTGTCGGAGTTGTGGATGTTTGTAGTCACTAACTTGCACCATGGGTGTCCATCATATCTCTTGTCCATTCCTTCCAAGTTCTTGGCCGCTGATGAAGAAGAAGATGAATGACATGGAGGCAACTCAAATATGACATTTCCATTGAACATGGGTGGAAGAAACTGTACGCAATGGTGCTTCATGCTGTTCAAGTCCGTCGTTGACAACTCATTTCGTGAATGATGCATTCTGCCTAATCCCCTTAAAGACTCCATTATACTGACTCGGTTCTCTATATTTGGTGGCAATGGAGGACGGGACAGTTTAATTTGACCTCCACTGTCTGATGGGTTGCTTGACACTGGCTTCACTGAAGCATTTCCCTGCCATGCAACTTCAATTTTGCATGCAGTTCTCCGGACTGTTAAGTCAGGGGACTCTCCTTCGGATTCACTAGACAACTCTATGATGGTATCTAACTTCTCAATTTTAACTGGGCGAAGACCTGAGTTATCAAAAAGGACTGGCAGAGCTTGACGACTAGGACTGCATGAAACCATATGAGCAACATATGGCATATCTACAGAAGAGTTATCTGACTGCCTACTTCGAATTTCAGTTGATGCATTTACCATAGACAATGGTAGCCCATAAGCTCTATAGTTTCCAATAGGAAGATACCAACACTGACTTCCTTCTTCTATAGACTTCAATATTGGAATTGACTGCTGTACTTCTTCTGATTCAGACATTCTCTCTTCTTCTACATAGATGGACGACTCCACAAATCTAAAACGGATGTGCAAGAGATGGCTCAGAACTCTAGCGTGTCCACCCTCATCAACTGGAAACACTAGGGGAATGTCATGGCCATCTACACGAATGCAAGCCATGATACAATCTTCACTTGAAAACAATAGTCAAGATCAACTACAAATTAGTCTTTGGTGTTCTGAGTATGAATACTCACTCTTTTATAGTGCATTTTCATGCATATTGATTTTACTATACAACTACTGAAAACTGAATAGGATACTAGGAAGTAGTTAAACTTCAAATTTACCAGACATTGACAACTGTCTTGCAACTTCTACAACATTCTCATAATAGGGCCCCACAATTAAACATTTATTGATGTTGGCGGCTATGCCTGGCACACTTACACTACGTATAGAAGAAGTACTTGCGCACCAATTTCAAAAAATAGAATAATTGGCAACTAAGCCTAGTACTCTAGTAGGCTCAGATTGTCTACAATAGAATTATTTGCGCAACAATTTCAAAAAATAGAATAATTGGCAACTAAGCCTAATACTCTAGTAGGTTCAGATTGTCTACAATAGAATTCTTTCTGCACCAATTATTTGAAAGTTGATAACATGACTACCACTGAGGTATACAGTACAAAAATATAATAGAATAACCTATTTTCCACATACAATAAAAAGGGATTGCATTGCAATTTTATGTACATAAATGAACACATCCATTTGTACTGTCTATGCTTCAGTAATTAGAACTGCTTCCAAAGCACTTCTTAAAGAAAGAAGATGGTTTATATATTCCCTCGGATTGCCTCATGGGGATTGCATATATGTTCCTTCAAATTCCCTCATGGATGGCCCAAATGTCTACATTCATTACAATTGTGATGAATATGAAACTAACTTCTGATTGTGAGTTCTTGGCTAAACTTTATTTATAATCCTATTTAACTTTCATAGTTTCTGGTAACTATAAATCATGCCCAATGTTATGGATATAGTACAATAAACAATGAAATAAGCCAATTAGCCTGCCTCTTTAATTAGGTTCCTTCATCATGGCAAGTTCCTTTATCATTCATTAGCTTCGGCATACGGTGGCACACACCATTTTATAAGCCCAAGCCATTAACCTTACACAAATCCACATAACCCACATAGTTGCATCCTTTGACAGGAAATGAAAATATTTATCTAGTGTAGAATGTGAAGAGAGTATAGTGGTATCGTAAAACTTAATTTTTCTACTCACTGTAGTGGGAATGTAATTATTCGTATAGAGTAGAAATTGAAGATAATAGTTAGAAGAGAACTAATTTAGCATAGCATTCCTGAACATTGTGTGAAATTAAAATTAATCTTTCTATTCCATATTTGACAGTAGTCATAATGAGTACTCTTTCATTTTGTATTCAACAAAATGCACTTCAAGTTTTTGGTTTCATGAAGTTTGGACCTGCATTAGAAAATTGATCGATTTCTAAGTATGTTTTGAGTTGTGGCAACGGCACAGGGCACTCCAGTATTCTCATGATATAAGGTAGGTGGCTCTTAAACCGACCCTTAAAGAGGTCATTGCATTTTTGGGAAAGCTAAACAGCTCGAAACAATTTTTAGTGAATTGGCGTAGAAAAAAAAATTGAATTGACATCTAATCCCAGTCGTTTCATATTCTCTAGACCTTTGTGGAATTAGTTACAGATTTATGAAGCTGGAAAATAGTGGTTTATAAAACCGACTCCCTTCTGAAATGTACGCATTTGATACACTCTAGAAGTAAAATCTACCAAATCGGTTTTAGAAGCGGGTCCAGATTAGAGCCACCTACCTTACGGTTTAGGGTGCAATTTGAGAGTATCGACTGCATCAACTAAAATGACACACTCCTCTTCATATAAAGGAAAACCTGATTGAGTAGGAATGTCTGAGCAGGATTCAAAGTAGAAACAAAGGGCGAGCTTCAGAATTGGCAACTGAAGAAGACTGTGCTGCCCTCAACATTTTGAAGTGATTCTTGGATTCTCATGAATATACCAACTTCCTTGGTACGAACTGAGTGGAAATGAACTCCCTCCCGTCTCTTAAATTATTACTGTCAGCCTGTTTATCGAGGTATTTAACCTTCTCTCTCAATACTCTTCTGCTGAGCAAGCTAGTTTCATGGAAATCAAGCAGGTTTTAGAGTGCAGCCTCTTTGCGGTTGGTAGATTTGGACCCTAAACCGGATTTATAGGAACAAAATTAAACAGTGCACTGTCTATGCATGCACCGAATTCATAAGCGGAAACCACATCTGAGTGACATTCTTCCGTAAACAACCGAGCTCATTCAAAAAGCGTGCACCGAATTCATAAGTAGAATACACATTTGACTAGGATTCTTCCATAAACAGCCGAGCTCATCCAAATGCATGCACCGAATTCATAACCACAAACCAAATTTGATTGACATTCTTCCGTAAACAGCCGAGCTTGCGCATGCAAATGAGCTTTTTTTTTAAATCAGCATATTCTCAATTTAAACGTCAAAAATTACAGCACATGACGACGTCGCATGCAAGATGTGCCATCTCAGGATCTAAACTCGCTAAAAGTGAAGGCCACCGAAAATTCTTTTCCCCTGAACTAGCTGTACTCCATGTACACCATTATGAGATTGGAATCTCCTGCCATACTGGTATGACGGACCGCATGTGGCCATACTGAAATCGAGGGAAGGAATGTTTTAAATTTGAAAAGCGTTTTCGGAGGTTCTTCCTGGGAATCTTCCGTAAGAACTTCCTTCCTTCTTTCCTCCAACTTCGATTGCCTGCAGTATATAATTATAGTGTCTCCCACACATCCTCAATTGCTTGCTTCGTGCCTTTAGTACTTGACGTTCTCTTGTTCGAGTCTCTGGACGTGTACTGTGGCAACTTTGCCTCATCTAGACAACTTTCTAGTTACCGTCTTCCATATTCGCTGTCCTACATTGAGCACAGTCGTCCGAGGTACAAGGTCCACGAGTTTCCCGTAGTATCCCTGAAGTCCCCTTTGGTAAGTGTTCTCTCTTGTCTTACTGTAGTTTCCAGTTCCCATTTCCCGTTCGTTGAAGCTTCATTGAGTTGCTCTTCTATTGTAGTTGAAGGCCTGTAGTCCTGCAGGTGGCTTCGAACTTCGGCGGTACGCTCCATCTTCCGAGAATGCGGAACACTAGGAGACGGCAGCGGGTGCAGTCAGAAGAGGTGGACCCGGCACCGACTTTAAATGACCTGCACAACAACCAGGTTAGCATGGTACTTCCATCGAGATGTCTGGCTCTCATTGCGGAAGATCGCCCAGTCTTTGTTTGGTATACGAATGCCTTCGATCAGTAATATCAACTCGATCATTAGAATCTAGTTCAATATCATGAACCGCTAGTTCAACAATATGTTGGGCGTCTTCCACAACTGGATCAACAATGTCAATGTGCACTCGTAAAGGGTGTGACAGATGAACATACCCTGTCGTCGGGCAGTTCTTACGCTTGCGCAACATTGTTTCCAGGCCGCCTCGGGTCAGAAAACTCCTACAGTTGACATCAGTGGTGATCGATAAGTATGATTAGCAGGACTATATACGTGATTAACTGTTACAAACTCGTATCAAACACCGCGTATAGGTTTTGGAAGTTGCAGAAATCCAGACAAAATTTAATTTCAAGGTTCTCTCAATACTCACTTGAAGCGAAACATGATGGCTCAGAGTCGGGTTCGGAACACGCCCCACATTGCGGTCGTGTCTTGACATGATCGATAGCTTGAAATTAGCGACCCACTGGAAGTGGTCTCAATAGGTTCCAAGCCGACGTTCCAAGTTCTCGATCAATTGGGCTTCAGCGAGGTTATAGCGGGGGTTATAGAACTGAGAAGTTAGAGAGATAGTTTGATGACAGTGATCACAATGCAAGTTAAAGTGCGCAGATCGATCCTACTTACAATGTCGACTGCAATGGAATGGCAGACAATGTTTGTCTAGGACGGACCGGACTTAGTCGCCAAGCTGCAGCTCATCAGCAATAGTAGTTTACGTCTGCCGACTAGTTGAACGTCCTAGTTCTAAATTCCTGCCACGGCTTCTAGCTTAGGTTGCGTGCTGGAGTGGAACTGAGTCTAAGTTCATCTCTCCAGTTTAATTTCCGAGTCCACCACATAGAGAAAGAATGATAAAAATGGGCAATCTCGTCTGGCCGTAGTCATTGCAGGAGCTTACGATCCCACTTACGATGTCGGCAGCTCTGTAGGTAAAAAATAAAAAAATCAATCTTTTAGATCGAGGCAGAATTCGAGCAAGGCCACAAAGCCAAAAGTTCCGGAATATGCTGGAGGTAAGAAGGGCAAAGTGACCAGCAAGACACGAATTGGGGGTAGCGTGAGCTACCCCAAGGAACCCTGTCGGGTCCGATAGGGTTCCCTGGGGTAGCTCACGCTACCTCCAATTTGTGTCTTGCAGTACTGCAGTGAGGATTCAACATGGTCCTTCGATTCTTTATTTTTTTTATTTTCCATTCCTCCGATCTTGTCATGAGCAGTTGATTGGGTACAGCACACTTCGGTAGCAGTATAGTAGTGATGATAAATACTGGTACGTATACTAATTGATTTAAAAAAGTCAAAAGTTTTTACTCTTGATGAATATTTTTACCAAGTGTGGTTGTAGAGTTTTCCCACTTAGAATAATACTAGGATTTATTATTTTCACGAATATTTTTACCAAGTGTGGTTGTAGAATTTTCCTACTTAGAATGATACTAGGATTTATTATTTTCGTGAAAATACCTACAAGGAGTAAAAAGTTATAGCATTTCTAAAGTAGTTAGTGTTACATATTATTTCATCAAATTACAATGAAAAAAATAAAAACCTAAAAATATGAATTAAGAAATGGTGAACACAACACTAAATGCAAACCAATTGAAATTTTGAGTGGGTGTGGTAGAAATTCAAGTAAAACTATTAGTAACATAACACTAAATACCATCATTAGTGTAGTCGACGTGACTTCAAGTTCATTGAGAAATTCATGGTCAATGCAAACGCTCTGGACCAAAACGCACACGCCATGAAAAAGCAAGACCAAAACCAGGGGTAGCGTGAACTACACCAAGGAACCCTATCGGACCCGACAGGGTTCCTTGGGGTAGCTCACGGTACTCCTATTTCTCGTCTTGCTATCCTAGTCTCCATGGTGAGGGACACTGAATATGGACGTTAGTAGTGGGTTTACAGTACGTTTCAGCAACCATGTTTGGGTGCATTGACCGGGAATGACCTCAAGTGATGTCCATGTGATTTTGTTTTGACTCTATTGAAAAAAAGTTGGATTTTGACTTTATTTTCCTCCAAGTCTAATTTAGTTTCTTGTCATACCTTTAATGGAAAAATCACCGAAAATTAATTGTTTATTCTTCATGGAAGTTTACGAAATCCATTGTGAGGAAGCAATGAAGGAAACTACTGTAAATTAGTCGTTTACTTTGACCTTTAATGTATTTACTAGATATGAAGTGTCCAACCTCTACCTTTAAGTTTCTGTGAGTGCTGGACTGCAAGACAAAAAAATAGGGTAGCGTAAGGTACTATATAAACCCCCGTTGGACCCGACAGGGTTTATGGGGGGGGGTGGCATTACACTTCATTCTGGTCTTGTAGAAAGAAGTATATTTTTAATTTTAGGAATGTTTCAATGTGCATGAGTTCTATTTTTTTAATTGTTTCGATTCCTTGAGTTTCCTCCCTGTATGATTATAAGGAAGGGGTAGGCATATGTCATAAGAGGGCTTTCCCTGTTTTTGTGCAAATTACAGAATTTATAAATATTTGGTATTCTAGCTATGGGAATGCTGAAATGGAAGTCAAGTAAGTTTGAGATGTCAGTTTCTGTTTTTAATATTGATTTTTTCTTCTTACTTTTTATTGATGTACTCTTAGTATTATTTTTAAAAAATTTATTCGATTGTAACTAATATTGGCCTACCTTATTATTAAAATGGTTTTGCAGATGAATACACATGAGAGTCTGAACGACCATGTCCTTTTACCAATACCTTCCAATATGACAATCCATATTGCAGATGTTGCGGGAACTTCGGAACCTAGGACTCCAGAAGATAGAAACATCAACATTGCTAGCCAGTCATTGCCTCATGAAGACACTGACTTGGTAAGCCTTGGAGACATTCTTGATGCTTGTGACCGAGCAGCTGATCAATTAGATGAACCTTGTTGCAGTAGGTTCAGTGATTCCAAAAAACGAAAACGAAAACAACCAGTGTTCTCTCCTGAGAGTTCTGAGACTGAGTATAGTAGCTCTAATTGTCAAACATCAATCTCCATTTCTAGTCCACCAATTGAGGATATTAGAGATACTGCTGGAAGCTCCGGATTGGGCAGGCACGATATTGTCCTCATCCACTTGAGTTCTGATTCAGATGCTAGTGTAGAAATTGATTGAGTTTGAAAGGAATAGAGGCAGCTGCAGTGTTGCAGCATTTGTATTACTTAGTCATTGGTGTTATTATGATACGGGCGATTATGTATTACTTGTACAATCCTTTGTATTGAGAATTTTCTTACCATCATAGTAAAGATTTGTTTTGCAAGTTTAACTTGGAACTTCTGGAGGACTTCCGTGTATTTCGTAATTGCTCTAAAAAATGTACATGATCTTGCAGATGGAGGAGTCACCAATTAATCTATCACAGGCAGAGGAAGTTCATTCAATTCCACCTACCAGTGAAAGAGGTCAACCAGAAATTGGCACTGAGGAAGAAGGAGATGTTGAGGTGAATGATGTTGATGAGGAGGAGGAGAAGGAGTTGTTGGAAGATGAACTCCGACGGTTGCAGAAGGTAGACTCTGTGGCCACCATCGAGAGTTTGAGGATGAGGCCTCAGAAACACTCCCGAATGCGCATACCTTTGTGCAGATTGGTACCCATGCTAATGGTTAGGCCCACCCTCTCTTGTGATCTTGTAAAGCTTGAACAAGAGTTTGTTCATGGATATCGGAATGGAGCCGCAGTTTTTTATGTTTCCACAACTAATGAGGCGGGGGAGTCTTCTGAATTCTCGAGAGATGAAATGGATGCTTGGGGTCCTTTGTGGAAATTAGAGAATGACATCTTCAATGAGTACTTAGATTCATTACCAGAGTTGAGGTACTTAAAGAACTCGAAGTTTTTTATCTGTAATGGAAATCACCGTCGCTTGGCGTAGATGAATCATATCTCGAGGCTGCATGTGACGGATCGAGCTTGGTACATTTCAGTAGACAGCATCATTTTGGACACGAAAGGGAGAATAGAGCTTGTCATGCAGATTATGCATGACATCAATAAGTAAGCGTGTATCATATGATGTTGTTTGATTGAACTTAATCTTTGACTTTTATTATTTTGTTATTCAATTTATTCATATGTATGAAATGATTTTATAGCCTAATGTGAATTGTAGGTCAATGGAGGATTTCCATGTGAAGACCAATCTAGTTCATACTCTTTATCGTGTTCAAAAGTATGGGCTTCTTCCCATGGAGAAGTTCAATGAAATGTTGAGACCTTCTGAGAGGAAACGTTGTGGTACACAATCAGTGAGAAAAACATGGTACTCAATGCCAATGGAGGTCTTCACGGCTTTTGTTTTTCGGGTAAGAGTGAGAATGTTGTAACTATTTTATATATCTTTCATTTTAGGTCATTACAATATAGGAAGGGCTGAAGAATGTGCAAATTTGGTATAATTGAAATTGTGTTGATGTTATTTTTTAGCAAGAGATAGCTCAAGGAGCGAATGCCGCAGTACGGAAATACAATGAAGTGACAGCATCTGAAGATAAAAGTGATGAAGGAGTGGCTAATGCCATGAGGGTTGGAGCTAAGGAGAAGGCGGCAAAGTTGTACGTGAAAATGGAAAAATTGCTTGCGGTGGCAAATCCTACTCATGGTCCAGGATTTCTGGAAGAGGTGATGAAGATTTATGATGTAAAAAACGGTTGTCTTATTTTTTATTATTGTAATTTATTTAATGCTGAAATTTTTTTATTTCCTTGTGAAGGTTGAAAAGCATTGGACCACAAATGAGGTTCCTGAAATGACATTGGAAAAGTTACAAATGATAGCCACTTGCAATACCTCTGCAGCACAGAAGACAAAGTTGTTGAAGTGGTGGAACTCGTCCATGCCTTCACGGGATGCCAGACGTTTCCCTCCAAAGCTAGTTTCTGAAGATAAATTGGGGCCTTTCCTCAATAAATGGGTTTGGTGGGCAGGGATAAGTGTTTGTATTTATGTCAATGATATTTCATGTATATAATGACAAAATCATGAAGTACTACATTTTGCAATTTTGTTTTTTCATGTATACGAAACGATAATGGAGTTGTACTGATAAGAATATAATGCAGATTGAGGATAGTGCGGTAGAGTACTTTGACAATGTAGTCAATAAAGATGGCCTAAAAATCAATATGGCATCCCTACTTCAACCGGAGTGTCTTCCAGAGTATATAGAAGGATGGAGAAGGAAGATTTGGGATCAAGGTTTTGGCCCGGCTTTGAAGGGATCAAACCCTTTTAAGAAGTCGGAGACCTTCTCAAATTTTGATGGATCAAATGATGCTGTTCGTAGAGTTCTTTTCCGGTATGTTTATGTAAATATGAATTTTATGTTTCCTTACTTTCTTCGAAGGATGAGCATACGTAGTTATTTGTTCAGTGAATTTGTGTTATTTATAACAAGGAATTCGGCTATGTGATTGTTACTAATTTTTTGAATGTTCTTATTGTAGGTATTTCAAGTACGAGCTTTTAGGGAAGAACGCCATACCTAGGGAGGATCTTCCTCCATTTCTAACCACATGGTTGGACCGGAGTTCTGAAGAGTGCATGTTCACGTCAAGCCAATTGAAGACATTCACGACGGCTCATCTGAGTGGTGGTGCGTGGTATCTAGATTGTCCGTTGACATTTACTCATCCATCGGAAGTAGAACTTCGGAAATCACTAGATGGTCTTGGCGTCATTGACTTGGAGGTTCCCGAATTCAACAACTACACTGATCAACAGAAGAAGAAAGCAATTGCAAGGAGAATGGTTGCTGACAAGAAGAAAAAGAACAAAGAGCAAGAGATTCGTGAGAACAAGGAGAAGAAAGAAGCGGAGCGTCTTATGAAGTTAGCAGAGAAGGAGAAGGAGAAAGAAGAGGGCAAGGGGAAAGGCAAAGGCAAGAAGAAAGAAGAAGGCAATAAACAAGTACCGGCGTCTTCAACGGTTGATCAGAACTCGCACATGCAAAGTGGATCCCAAAGTGGGTTGAAGAGGAAGGCGATACTTCCAGATTTCACAGAGGACATCGTAACACAAGGTACTCAAGCTATAGTTCTTGGTGATGATGCAGACGTCACTTCAGAGGAATTGATCCTGAACGTCTCTATAGTAGACATGATGGATAACATGGAGTCCGAGGTGCCTAAGTGCTATACTGAAGTGACGACCTTTTTGAAGAAGGTAACCATGATGCTTTGTCTAGAACTATGAATCCTTTTTTTTGTGGACCTTTGAAAAAAAGTTGTATAAATAATTGATTGTTTGCATAAATTCGTTTCTGCAGTTGGCACTAGGGAAGTCCCGTATGTATGGAGGTAAAGTGAGCCAAGCACCTTTAGTGGACCTCATCTTCTTTGACTGCCAAGAGAATTTACCTGTCCCAGATGTATCTTCTCCAGAGAAAACAATACCTTCATGGAATTCAGATCCAGAGTATGAAGCCATTCAATCGGCCTTCTTCTTTGCAGATATGCACTTATAAGACCATTGTTGCATGATAGTATTTCAGTCGTGGTGTGCCGATTCAAAGGGCATTATTGCAGGATTGTGCGAGTCTTATCCTTCACTGGTAATGAAGAAGGAATGGTTGGGTATCAATCGTATGCATTTAACTTCAGCTGTGGAGGACTCGGAAACGGTTAGTGTTTTTCAAATATTTTCATAATTTTAATGGAAACTGGCATTGATAGATGGTTGTATTCTTTTCTAATACATAATTTTTTTGTGACTGTAGACTTTGAAGTTTGGAATCACTCTCTTGGTGAAGGACCTCGGTGATAAAGAGAACTCAGGGTTCTCTTTGAAGCGATCACAAGCAATGCAGAAGGCAAAAGTAGACCTACGCAAGGATGATACATTAATTAACTACACAACTGAAGAGAGCATGTTGGTCAATCCACTAACCAAAATTCCATGGCGAGGCCTCGCGAAAAGGATGCTAGGTTCTTCCAATTCCTTATAGAGGGGACAACTGAAGAAGGCGACTTGGTTTTCGACTGCACAGCATCCACTGGTTAGTTTTCATTTTAGTAACTGGATTTTCATATATGTGTTCATATAATGATTCATTGATATGAATTGCATTTTGTAATTTGTAGGTGCATCAATTACAACATGTCGCGGCACGGGACGACACATAGTGGCTTTAGAGGAAGACAACACTGTTTTTCACGGTGTCCTTGAACCTATGAAAAGGAACACTGAAGAAGATGTGATAATAACTGAAACGCAACTGCCACTGCCGGCTGCATCTTCACAAGATCCGAACGCAATGATAGTGGTTCCTCGGAAATTTCCTCGCCGAACTAAACCTAGTAAGTAAGTTTTTCATATTTTTCAAGTGCTATTTGACATCCTACTTCTTCTATTTCGTGACTTTAATATTCTATATGTTTTTTTTGTAGGCGTAAGAAACTGATGTCCACAGATGCATTGAGGAAGAGACGCAAACTAGTACTAAGTCCAGAGAAGCCTTTTGATCTCCCAGTTTATGCTGAGCAATTAGCATCAACATTTGCAAACTTTGGTAGCTTAGAACCAAAACGTAGAAAAGATACCTATGCTCTTAATGTTCTGCAATTTATAGATGAATCGGCAGCAGAGGGGAAAGAGACTTCAGAGTCTGAGAGTAGCTTGGCATCTGCAACTCAGTCCACTACAACCTAGATTTATGAGATTGATATATCTCATGAGTCAAATTATTATGTATTCATTTACAATATGATTTGATTTGATTGTGTGTTTTATGGCTACATCTTTAGTATGATTCATTCCCCTTCAACATTTTGCATTTTATGTTTTCTGTCAAAATTAACTCTTGAACGTCGGATAGGGTCCCGTAGAAATCAATGATTCTGGAACCGTGTGACATCATTTACTTTAACAATACCAAAAATAATTATTGGGAGTCAAAGTATTGTAGAAAATCTCTCTTTTCCACCTTTAATTATGTCGATGAATAGTTGCAGTTACGTCCTACATATGAGATTATTTTGTCATTCATTAGACATTTGATGTCCTGTATGGCCTTTCTGGGTTGAACACAATTGGTTGTTGCAATTTTTTATTTCATTTAAGTTTGTAAGTAAGTAAAATTTCAGAAGAATGAGCTCAAATCTTCACAAAAAAAAATACACTTACATCCACGGTCATAGGTCCCCCACATTTTTTTAATAAAAAATCTTTCCCGCTCATAGGCTCACAGGCTCATGGGCTCACGCTCACAAGCTCGCCTGCTAGCAACCCTGCTATTAAGTCAAGCTATTTGTTTGTTACGTTGAAATCTCTTAGACCATGCATCTATAGATTGCATGTTTAGTATCATTGGAAAGCTTTTTGGGAAAAATGATGCATGGGCTTTGTTTTCTAGCATTTGGGCCTATGGAATGAAAGTTATTGTTTTTTGAATTTTTTATGAATTAAAAAATTAAAAAATTAATTTTTATTTTTATTTTATTATATTGTGGCAATGACACAGGGTACACTAGTCTATACATTAAATTGGGTTGTATATTTTGTTATATTTGATTTGTTATGTTGAGGTCTCTGGAATTGTGTGCTCTTCGGTTGCATTCTCAATACTACTAGAAAGCTCTCTACAAGGAAGGGTGCATGGGCTTTGTTTTGTAGTGTTTAGACCTATAGTGTGAAAATTATGGATTTCTTGAGTTATTTTTAATTATAAAAAATTAAAAAATTACTTTTTAAAAATTTTGACCACTAATCTATAACCTACCTTAGGTTAGGTTATTTGTTTTATTTAATTGATACGTTGAGATCTAACAAATTGTGAGGCATCAAGCCTTGTTTTTGATACTGCTTGAAAGCTCTTGGAAAGAAAGGGTGCACGGACTTTGTTTCATGGTGTTTGGACCTACAATGAGAAAGTTATAAAATTTCAAAGTATTTATGAGTTAAAAAATTCAAATAAATTACTACATATTTTTATTTTGGAAAAAAATATAGTTTTGTGTTGCATGTCGTACCGCCAAGAATCAAAACCCTTGCATTCCTACGTGTCTTGAATCTTTCTATTTGCGCCAATTTTGTGACATTCGGACCTATCATGTGAAAATTATGGGTTTTTTTAATTAAAAAATAAAATCAAACCATCTTTATTTTGAAAAAAAACCATAGCTTTCACATGACATGTCCAAACTCTTTGAAACAAAGCTATGTGCATAAAACTTTCAAACAACAAAGCCCTTGCACTCCTTTGTTCATAAATGATACTGAATTTTTAAATTTTTAAAAAATTGAAAAATTACTAAGTTATTATAATTTTAAATTTAAAAATTTTAAATTATCTTTTATTTTGACTGTGGCAACGGCACTGGGCACACCAGTAAGTCATGAAGTCCTGAAGAGGCCAGCGCTCCGTGTCTGCACTGCCCAAAATGACTGAACCAATAAGCCCCTGCACCCTATCCTCGACAGCGACAGACAGGGATGACTTCGCCGACGATGACATTCATCTCTCCCCAGGCTTGCCCCGGATGGATGATATTTCGCCCCCAGCATGCTCAACGGTGGTGATCCGATGGTTGCTTCGCCAGCTACCCCTTTTGCACCCAGCCTGGTTTCATCCGCAGTAAAGCAGCAGGCAAGCTTCAACACTTTCCTTCCTTCCAGTCTCAGTCAGACGGTGGCTTTTTCTTCTCGATTGTTCATAGGGGGAGTTAGGCCACTTGCCAGTTGCGGTGGAGTAGAATTAAGTCACTTCAGGTATTGTCATACTGTCCTCTAGTTGTGGAGGATGAAGCGTGTGGGGTTTTCCCGACTCGTCCGCTGCTTGCATTGACAAGAATTCATTCGAGATTGTGCCGTTGTTTTCTTTCTCTCGTTCTGCTCTTCTATCTTTCTTTTGTTCTAGGAGAGCGAGCTCGTCGGCTTGGCGCTTCCGTCGTAACCGCATTCGTAGGAGTGGGGAGTTGCCAGCGGTTTTGAGGTGGGATAGGTGAAGGCGGGGGTCTGATGAGAGAATTCCTCTTGGAAATTGTATGTTAGATAGGGGGTGGGGATTTCTGAGAGTAGTGGTAGCATTGATCGAGGTTTCTTAGAAGGCATGGAGTTTTGGTGGTGTGGTTGTTGCCACTGACGACAACCGTGTCCCTTGTAGGTAGGGTTTTGTGATTTCGGATTGAATTGAAGAATAAAAGGGGACTTCTGTGGACGTCGACAGGGGAGTGCGTGGAGACGATGAGAATTGGTTCTTGCTGGGAAACGTCGACGCGTGAAGTGGTGTTTGCGGTCTGTTCATAGCAAGGAGAGCGCAGTCGGAGGCTCCAATCTATGGATGCAGGGACTTGGGGGAGTGCCTGTGAACCTCTCGGGCTGCGATCTGGACTTAGAAGAAGGGCTATCTCAACCGCGGATGATCGCTTAGGAGGAGGAGACGAAAGCCAGTTCAGTAGTAGTGGGCGACCAGATTGGACTCGCAAGAAGGATATCTTCCCGCAGGTACTCGCTTGGGAAGGGTTGTTGTTTTCTTTTGGGTTTTGCCAAAACGTGGTTTCAAGAGTGCACATTGGTTCAGGTGCGAAATTAGGGTTAGTCACAGCCAAGATGTATCCTTTAAGGACGTAGATGCCATATTTGGCCACGTTGTTTTAAGCAGTTTGGGGAAGTTCACAGGGCTTCTTATTTGTTTTAGAGATTATAATTTTTAGCTATCACATGCAATGCTCTACACTCAGTCTGGTGACATAGAAGTTTTCCCCATTTTTATTATACTTTGTGCGATATGATGGTTCAGTAGTCCTGAGAGGAGGGTTAACATTTGCAGTGGATTTTGGTTTCTTTTCCCATCCTTTCAGGTCATCGCGTCCCGCTGTCATGAACTTCCGGAATAGCCATTTGACGAACAGATGACCTCAGTGGCAGGGACAGTATCAGTAGGAGGAGAGAGTGGGAGCATGCCTCCAACCCAGCCGATGGGGTTGGTGGAGCATGTGAAGGGGCGGCAGGATTTGCCAGAGAAGAAGCAGCAGGATTTGCCAGAGAAGAAGCAGCAGGATTTGCTAGAGAAGAAGCAGCAGGATTTGCTAGAGAAGAAGCAGGATCTGCTAGAGAAGAAGCAACAGGATTTTCTAGAGAAGAAGCAGGAGTGGATCTCTCGCTACCACACGCGCCACACGGAGCTCCACCAGTGTGGGAGCATTATGCTGCAACAGATCAAGGTTTCTTTAGGGATTGTGTGGTCCATTGTGCGCCGCTTTGACGAGCCCCAGGTGTACAAGCGGTTTATTCAAACTTGTAATATTATTGAAGGTAACGGGGAAGTGGGGAGCATCCGGGAGATTCACTTGGTGTCCAGCGTGCCGGCCACTTCCAGTGTAGAGCGTTTGGAGATTTTAGATGATGAAAATCATGTGATCAGCTTTCGGGTGCTTGGGGGTGGCCACAGGCTGCAGAACTACTCCTCAGTGACCTCCTTGCACGAACTGGAAATTGACGGGTGTCCTGGTACTTTAGTCTTGGAGTCGTATGTGGTGGACATTCCAGACGGAAACACGAGGGAGGAGACGCACATGTTTGTGGACACTTTTGTGCGGTGTAATCTCAAGTCTTTGGCCCAAATCTCCCAGCAGCAGTATAGCAAGGAGTGTGCTGCGCAACAGAAACTAGAAGAAAAGCAGCAGCAGTCCCCTTGAAAATATTTGGTTTTGGCACCTCCTTTTTCTCGGGTACCCAAAGGTAGCAAGTGGCTTGAAGAGGTAACAATCCCAACCTGGTCTTTTGAGAATGCCTTACTATCACATTGGTATGCAACTTCTTTTGACCTCAGAGAGAGTATGGAGTGCTTTGTGTTTGTTTGCGCATGCACCTTTGCAGTTTTGCACTACCTCTGAATCATCAATTGTGTCATGCACAGCCCTCATCAAATTGGCCATCATCAAGTTGGAGCTGTGTGAATATTTGGGTGATATTTGGGGAGGAGGTTTTCCAATTTTGTTGAATGGGTGGACAATGGATGAAGGCTTTGAAGGAGTTCGTATTTGACGAGCGTACATGAACTGTAATGTGCACGACCCAAGAAGTCTCGTGGAATGGACTTGGTTCTGTCACTCTCGGTGCGAGCTACTTCAATAGGAACTACAAGGTCGTCTCTGTTTTAGAATGTCTGGATGTGAGACCTAAGAGAGTTGGATCATTTAGTTCAAGTACAGAGAACTCAGCTCTGCTATTTTCTTTTGTTTTTATATGTACCTCTCAGTGGTAATATTACACTCCTTTGTGGATATTTTATTGAACATCAAAAGGGCTAATTAGACCATGGGGTGCACATGTCGACATCTAGACGGGAGCCAGATCTTTTGGCCCGTACAGACAAGTGATGCCAATGGTTCGAGACCTTATTGATTGCTCAACAAGAAGTGTAGAAGATCCAATAGGTAAAAATGCGTAGGACCTTCAAAATCCAGGACAATCTGACATTTTGAACGGAGCCGTTGATAATCAATAAACCTTGCTAGATTTGAATGCCAGTGTAGAAACAGTATACCTGTAATCTCTGAAACTTCTTTTTCAATTCTGAAGCTGGAGCATTAGAAAACTCTATTGAGGCTTTGAGACTTTGGTTCTAGAGAATAAGGTAGATGACCCTATATTGCGCAGAATGGTTACCTTGCACCAAGGGATCGCTGAAAATTTGTAATGTTTTTAATCATTTGTGAGAAGCTTAATCGAAGGTAATAGCAATGGAAATTCAGACAAAATGAGATATTTTGTGATTTTTTGAAAAGTGATGTGAATAGTGCTAGTGCCTTCGGTGGAGAGTGATACCTTCCATGATGGCATGCTTTTTGAAAATGGTAAATTTCGAATATGGTATAAAATAGTTGATGAAAATTCTGTGTGCCCCTTCCTCACTGACGAATATTGCGGAGTACTTCATAATTGAATTGCCATTCAGAAATGGAATAAGGAATAGAATATAGCTCACCTGATAATAAAAACGTGAACTGGGCAGATGCATTGATTGAAAGAAAAACAAAAAAAATTAAGATTCTATTCGTATTGCAAGGTTCCACAGAACGAGGTTCTAGAATGTGCACATGTTCTGGCGTCTCTCTTTCTAGAGTATTTGCTCTTGCGCACACCACGTAACTTTATTCCTCAGTCTTTCTTTCTATCTAGAGGCACGACAATAATACTATGGTACCCCATTTTAGATACCGAGTACAAGTTTGGGCAAGCCCATTTCAGACAAATTTCTTCTTGTGATAACTCAATATACGACTCCCTCTGTCCCAGCCTCCCAGGAAAAAAACTCCAGAAATTTTCCCCATGACGGATTAAATGTATTTTTAGTCTTTGCACTAACAATACATGCATTTAAAAATCAATAACCCATCCCTTAAATCCATGCAAAATCTCCAACTTAGTCACCATTGTTTAGGCATCCAAAATCCATGCAGAAAGTATCATACTTTAACATAGTTCATGAATGTTGTCGGCTCGTCATTCTTGATGATTAAAAGGTTGGTGGCCAAAGGTTTATGCATGTCCCAAACTAAGTTGTAATGAATCCATGCACTAACAAAGGTTTATGCATGTCCCAACTAAGTTGTAATGAATGTTCACCTAACAGATGTCAACTTCCAACAAGTTTATGCATGTCTCAGACTAAGCTGTAATGAATGGCCACCTAACAGATGTCAACTTCCAACAAGTTTATGCATGTCGTAGACTAAGCTATAATGAATGGCCACCTAACAAATATCAACTTCCAATACTACTTTTGAGAGAATGTCTTGGCCACCTAATAGATGTCAACTTCCAACACTACTTTTGAGAGAATGTCCTTCAAATTGGACACACCTACAAACTCCATTACTCCAAGTTATGCACAAAGAAGATATGCAGTAAGAGAGATTCGGCCTATACGCACAACAAGGAAACCTGACCCACTTCATGAACAAATCTTCATAGCGCCCAAGTAGTCACCGAATACATTGTCCACACTAGGGCCCGAGGAAGTAGCAAGTACAAGGTGCCTTGCATGGACAACGCCAAGCTTGCTACCTGATCGCTTGACTTGCCCCCACTAGGCTGTTCAGCACATCCAATGCTTACTCAACGGTGGAAATCAGTGAAGAGAGCTTTTTAGTGGGACAAGAACTGTGCCTGATTTGGAGTTTTTTAGTGGGACAGGGGAAGTACATTTCAGGCTTCACATGATCCATCACAGGACAAAATACTCCTCCGTCTGGGGGTTCTCTGGTTCATGACTCATGAGTAAACTTTTGAGGAGGATCGACTGCATGAAGATTTGCAAAATTTTAAATATCTTCCTTTTTAGGATAAACTTATGGTTCAAAGTACTGGAGCACCATTCTGCACTTGTCCAGGACCACTTGCTCTGACCCACGGACAGATCCAATGAATTTGAGGAAGTGCAGACGTCAGTGCATGCAAAAGGAGTGAGATTTGTCCTCTCGGTAAGTTACTAAGGTAGGAGCACCCATAACCGTCACTGTACCCATAACCGTCACTTCGAAAATCTTGGGAGGTGGATAGATGTGGTTATAAGGATGTACTACATCTGAAAATCAGCCCATGGTGTTGGTATTAGGAGCATGTATAAGTTGGCTCTTTAAAAATTCACAACTTATTCTCACAGTGTCCAAATAATACATTTGAAAGTGCATAGGAATTCTTTTTCTCTTGCTAATAGGGTTCAATAATTTTTTGAATGTTTATTAATAGACACCATATCCAAAATCCTTAAATTGACAGTTATGGATGCTCCTACCTTAAAGTTGAGGCACCAATAACCGATCGTTTAAGTGATTTTGGAGTGGAGGTGATGGATATTTTTCCCATGTAGGAAGATAGGAAATATGGAGATTTCTAATTTTTCAGAATTTTATTCCTGAAATTGAAATTATTGTGAACTTTCGGAGCCAAAAAAATGCACTTGTTCAGTAGCCATTGTCTAAAGTCTTCTAATTCCAATAATTCAAAAATTACTTTTCTGCTCACTACTTTCTACTTTCTTGCTCACTACTTTTGGACATGTGTTATAACCATATTAGTTCCAACTTTGAAAATGACAAAAAAAACCATTCCAAGCTTGAGTTCTAGTCTCACATTGGAAATAACATCCCCTACATGTTGGATACTAGGCGTGGTTGATAATTAGTGCCTCAACCTTAAGTTAGGAGGTTCTAAAAGGGCATAAGTTCTAAAATCAAACACCTCCTCAAATGTAAATTATTTGTACATATTGCTTTTTTGTGGCCTTCAACAATGTACAAACATTGTACAATTCAAGAAGTGGGCAATTTTAGAGCCCTATGCCATTTCAACTTCAAAATTTCATAACTAATTCCACAAAGCTCCAAACAAATATGAAACAACTTGGGTTATATGTTGATTCCACTTGTCTTTCAAGGAAAATTTACTAAAAAGTATTTCAAGAAGCTTTGCTTCTCAATTTTTAGTTTTAGCTTTTAAACCCGGGAGGTGCACTTAGTTCTACTACAACAAACCACGTGCGAACAAGTAGTTTATAATAAACTATAATTTTAACTTCAAATTTTGAGCACTATTTACTAATGACTATAGGATTCTACTCCCAAAATTTAAACCTCAAATAAAATATGGAATGATTTCTAGAAGAGGTTAAAAATGCACTAAAATGGTATGCTTTTTTAACTCAAATATTTATAGAGAACACATTTAGATGACCATTGCATCAATATTCAATTCAAAATGAGCTTTCAATAGAGAGTTATTTTTAGAAATTTTTTGTTCATTTTTTAGACAATTTTTTCTTATATAATATAGGAGTGTGAAAGTTATTTTTCAGTTCTATAGTGTATCTTTTTACTTCAAAACTTTGTAAGTAATTATTATCAACAAATGAAAATATCAATAATTCAAAACATAAACTTTCAAAGTAGAAAAATCTATTCATATTTTTTCATTTAATTTTATTTAAAATTCAAAAAGTATATAGGGGTTCAGAGTTTTGTTTGCATGCTAATATAAAAAAAGGGGGAGTACACCCCCTAAGCCTATTGAACATCATGACAACTTGTAAGGTAGGAAGTCTTGAAACTAACTAGGATCTAAAAACATTTTGTAACAAAGAGGTACATTTTTCTTTCTTCAATGCATCATCAATATACAAGGATTGTCAAATTTTAGGTGATAGATATTGTTACTACTACCCATCATCTTCAAAAATTCATAACTACTTCCTCAAAAGTTCAAAAAATATGAAATGAATTGAATGGGTTAAATGGCAATTCTATTTTTCTTTCTATAAAAATTTACTTAAATACATTTTTAGGAGTTTATCTTCCTCCAAAATACAATCAGCTCTTCACCCTTTAACGACCAAGGGTGCTTTTCAAGAGAAATAGTCAAAATATAGTAGAATATTAGGGTGTAGGTGAACTAATAGGAGCCAATGGCAACCATGAAATCATAGTGGAATGTTCTACTCAAAAACTTCATCAATTCAATCAAAATTAGTTTTAAAAATTATTTAAAGTTGTTGGCAATGACATATTCTATCAAAATATCCAATTATTTTCCATAAAAAAGTTTCTATATAGTCTAATTTCAAATTCAACAAAGGAGTAAAAAGCATTAGAGTAACCTTGCCATTTATCGCACAGACAAATTTCAATTTTGTCTCTAAATTAAAATAATGACTTGACTAATGTAAAATTTGGCATGATATTGCATTGTCAAGAGAAGATTCAAGAACAAAAATCAAAACGCAAAAAAGATTTTTAGAATTTTTTTTGCTGTAGTGCAAAGGCAATGAGTTTCAAATTTGATAAAATAACTCTGGTGGCCAAACACCGGACACCGTGCAGTCTTTGCATGTGACACGTTCTAATCCGTTCCCCTAATTCCAATGAATTTGTTCCCTAAGTTCCCAAAGTTCTCGCATGTCCGGTACCTGTGCGGATTTTGGAAAGGCTGTCGTCCGGTATTTGGGTTTGTCCGCTCAATGACGGGCCTACTCTAGTTACAACCCTATTTTTGTACTTAATTTAGATTAAATGATGACACCATAGGCTACACAATACTCAAACATGACACTATGACATTTATGAATAGCAAGGCATGTTTTTTTAGAAAAATCTAAGAAATTTGAACTAGACATTCAATAATGGTCCAAAAAAAATAGTGGTTACGTCAAAGTTGGCTCCTATTACCTCATTTGGGCTCATTATTACAATGTATGGGGACATTTTCAGTCCATTTGACCACATGGATTGAAATATTATAATGTTTGAAGAAAAAAATATGTCATTTTAACATTCTTGCAAAACAAAGGTAGTAGACTATAAGCTCTTTTGGAGTAAAATCTTTGCTCTTGATGAATTTGCATCCCCCTACCATTGAATTCCAAATCTTGTTAGCGGTACACTCATGCATAATTTCATGAGAAAATATGAAGTCTAGCTTACTTTAAACCACCTTGTAGTGTGAGGAGGTTAAGTAAATTTGGCAAAACACTAGTCATTTTGTAATGATTTCTTGTATAGTGAGGAAGTTTTTAATTTGAAATCCATATAGTGAAAATTTAGAGACAAACATTTGGAATATGTGGGAAAATTTTAAGAACTTTGAGATCACAAATTTCAAGCTAATAGCATTTGAAGTAAGAAAAAAATGATTTTCACAAATTTGTTTAATGGAATTAGTATGATTTTCACAAACTTACTCTTGGAATGAGATTTTTATACTAAATGTAGTGTTTTCTTCTGAATTTATATTGTATTATATTAGTTAACTACTTGTCAAATTTCAAAAGTAGATGAAGAATCGACAAAAGAATGCCCAAACTACTTGAACTCCCAAGATTTTTTTAGGCAACATAACTTTTGATCTAGGAATCCTATTGAATTTTTTTTTCATTCTTACAAAGAGGATAAAATGGTGAATGTTCCCAACTTGTTTTTGAATTTGACAACATCCATTAAAAATGATGTAGAAATTTCTATAATTGTCACTAAATCACTCTATTATTGACAAATAAGATTGTGATTGTGGACACTAAGTTAGACCATTGAAATCCAAGTCTCACTTACTAAAGAACATCTACAATATAGTTCTAATGTAAGATTGTACATGTAGAACCTCTCTTGGTGCATGGCATTGGGACTATGCACTAACAGAGATTTATGCATGTCAAAGAGGTGTAATGAATGCCCACCTAGCAGATGTCAACTTCCAACACTAATTTTCAAAGAACGTCCTTCAAATTGGCCCACCTACAAACTCCATTATTGCAAGTTATGCACAAAAATGATATGTAGTAAAAGGACTACTTGTATTGAGGCCATTTCATAAGTATTTGCAATGGGCAAAATAGACACAACATGCTCCTTTACCTCATAGAACCATGTAAATGAGTTGCCTTTTAAAAATTCGTTTTTTTAATTTCATTTATTTTAATCAATGCCAAAAGCTCTCTCTATTGGATTGATGAAGCTATCTACATCCAAAGACATAGATGAAATATGAAAAACATGAATGGAAGTCACAAGTACATGTATCCAAATGTTGTATACGTTCATCAAAAAACTATATTATCCTAGTTCTCTACATCATGCACATGCCTACAAATTTCTAAACAATACATTTATTTCTTCACTTTGGAGACGTATGCACAACAGAAATTTTAGTATTTTTCAAAATCTTTGTGTCAATATTTGTAATACTAATAGATGAAATCATTTAAATCCCAATTAATGCCTTGGAGGGCTTAAATAGTTTTTAAAAACTAAAATTCCATTAGTAATAAAAGTAAGAATTCAAATGAATTTTTCTTTGATAGTTGATTATTTTTGAAAAATAAGCAAAACGTTTTCAAGGTTTAGCAATGTTCTATGTATTTCTAGTCCAAATTTGAAGTTTAATGCAAAAACAAGGCCTAAATACCACCCTTTTAAACGGTTGAGGATAAAAAATAGGACATGTGTTCATTGCAATCATCCTAATGTATACAAAACAAAAAAATATAGAGAAATAGAAATCAAATAAGTAGCACAAAAGATTTCAAATTTCACTAGGGCTTCTTTTTTTGGCATTGAGGCGCCAGTTTGCACCTAGGAGGGAACCCTAGTGAACTCGCTATGGGAATTCTAAAACATAAAACAGGCATTGTTCGCCACGTTTGCATCGGAGGTGGATGGCATTGGGCCAGGTCGGCACCGTACCCATCCCAAGATGTCAGACAAATTGCCACTCCCCCTTCAACTGAACGCCAAATCTGTTATGTTTATTTTCTATCTTTGCCACTTCGCTTCTTCATTCCCCACTTCTTGCTCTGGATGTTGGATTGATGTCGCCACTCCCTCTTGCATACTACGATCATTTAAACATTGAGGTTGCCACTTGCTCCGTAGGGTTGCGCTTCGAATTCGCCAGTGTTGACTTCATTACTCCATCTGTCGCCACTTCGTTGTTGTGGAAGAGCTAGAGCTATCACCAAGCTTCCGCGACGTCGTAGGGTATACACTAGTTGTAGTTCACTTCTTGCAATTTTAATGTTGCCCGTTAATTTCACTCATAATTTGCTTGTTGTTTGTGCAAATGGAGGTATTGTGCCACCATGCAGGTTGGGTGGGTTCCTTGCACTTCAAATTCATGAGAATTCTTGTTTTGGCTCATGTGTTTCTTCTACAAGTTGCCTCTATAGATGAACTTGTGATTTCCTTTGAGCTTGCAACTTTCTTCCATATACCTTGCTTGCTTGCTGTTTGCTTTGCAATTCCATATTCCATGTTTGTCTGTTGTTTGTTTTGCAAAGTGTGGGTTTTGGAAGATGGAGTCGGGCCAGGAAAATTGCGGGGAAGATCCAGTCACCAAAGCAGTCCATACTACAGAAGTAGCACAATTAGCAAAGAAGAAGGCAAACAAGATTGCGAAAGAGGCTTTACAACTTGTGTGTAGGAAACTGAAGCGGCTGGAAAAGATTGTGCAATTGCGGAAGATAAAGTCACAAGAAAATAATGGATTCTTATTTCATGTCTTTACAAGGCTCGGGAGCAGGTCAGCCACTTTCTTTGGTATTGGATAGTTCAATGCCAGATGTTCTTGGGGCAAAGCTGATTTCCATTGAAGAATATTGGAGTGATGACAATGAAGGGCAAGAGATTGCACGGGGTCAGAGCAAATTGCTATCTGGAGATACTGTAAAAACCCTCGGTTCATCTTCCGTTTTAGGGGATACAATTGTACTAAGCGCCAAGTCGCCATTGATTGCTCTCTCAAAAGACTCTAAGGAACCAGATTGTGATCAATGGGTGGAAGTGCTGGTGGATTGTAAAGGCTCCGAGGATGACTTGAACTTCCAGTCATCCCTGCTAAAGAGACGTGGTAGTAGTTGCACAAAGTCACATATCTCACAATCAGAGGCTCAAACGCAATACGATAGACATCATAAGTTCCAAATCGTGTGGGCTACGAAATTTCCTTGGGCGGAGGGTATTATGGCAACGGATGGCATTTTGCATATGGTGAAATGCAAAGTATGCATTGTCATTGATTGCAAATCCTACGTGATAGCACCAAAGTCTGATACTTTGTTCAAGCATGACGGGAAACGGATAGTGAAAAAAGACTTGCCTCAATACAAGATTAAGGCCGTAGAGCACTACATAGCAATGCAATGCAAGCATTGGAGAAATATGAAGTTGTACATAGCTAAGGCACCAACATCTGTCTTTGAATAAATTAACAATTGCACAAGTTTGGAGGCGAAGAAAAAACGGGTGCAATTCGCAACATTATTTCAGTTGCTTGCCGATGGACGGCCGATGCTTGAGTTCCACTCCCATACTACCTAAATTGTACAAACTTCTTGGTGTAGCTGATCTCCCCTCTGCTCATTGGTGCGACAATTCAAGATGAATTATGGCAGGGTACATGTATAAGCTGTACTTGAGGAAACTAGACACTTGGTTGTAAATGTGCGGTACGTAGCCGTCACAGGTAACGGTGTCGTATTATAAATACATTCGTTGTATAGAATGTATGTATATTATACGTTTTAGAAGATTGTTGATTCGGAAGAGAAACTTACTAGTGACGCTTCCGTTAACTTCAAGATGACGCTTGTTAGTAATAGAATTGTTTATAAGGTGAAAGCCTTAGACAAACTTCATCAGTTCAACGTATTCTTTCAAATTTTTTTTTTAGAATTTGTGTTTGGGTTTGGAGTTCAATTGTAAAATGTCGAATTGGAGGGGTTTTATGGAGTCACAAGATGTAGAGTCTGAACCAGAGGCGGAATTAGAACTTTCCCTATCATAGTTGCCTAGTCAACCATTTTAGTCGGCAATTTCTAGACCATTGCTTACCTATTTCACAGATAAGGCCGAACCTTCTCGTCCGTTGAAGAAACCTCGTTTGGACCGTCGTTGGCATGGAAATCTTGATCGAGATGCCCGTGCTTTGATGATTCTACTTCAAGTAAGATGTGTTGAATCTGGTATACATGATGTGACATTCGAAGCAAGCTATGAGGGCCTGAATGAAGACCAATATTTTTATATAATGAGACCAGAAAAGAAGGATTTGGCCATCAACATTGGTTGAAAGGGCCAATGAATCCTTTAACCAAGGCTGAACGTGCAAATTACGTGGTGAATACAATTAGGCGCATCCTCAAGTTCTTGCAGATGGAGTAGCACTCTTCATTGACTTTAGTTTTTATTTCCACTGGATGATAGTTGGAGTTTAGTATGATATACAAGTGTTGATAGTTTATTTGGATGTTAGAAATAAAAGAATGGAAGTTTAGAAATAGTTTACCTCCTAGTTGACCTTTGAGGTTCATTGGCCTTAGAAAAGAAGGAATAGGGACTTACCTTTAGGTATTTTCCTTGGGCTAATGGTTGTTTGGAAGCCCATGTGTGGTGTTCATGGGCTGGTCCTACTTTCCTTAGGGATCTAGAGAGTAGGTAGGCATCTTCTTGCTCCTTCAAGTCGGGTTTGTGTGAAAAAAGTCTATCTAGTTGTTTTGGGGTTTGAAGCAGACATGTGTGTAGTAAGTCGAAATTTTGTTCAGCGATAACTTTTGTTGTATCAACAACATTGCAATGAAAATTTGAGGGTTTTTCCCTTATGTTTTTGTGCTTCTATGGACACCATTCTTTCTTGATTTGGATTTGTAAGTAAGGAGTTAAAAGCATGTGAGTGGAGGAGGGTCTGCTGCCATCTGACGAAAAAGAGCAGAGATTCGAGCGACCACCAAAGTTTGTAGCTTATTTTTTTCTCTTTGAAATTTTCAGGCATTAGAGAGGTTTTTCTTAGCTTTCTATAGACTCATGATTCAAAACATTTGAAGTTCTGACTCAAGAGTTATGAGTTATTGAGTGACAAGGAGTCTGCTGCCTTTCAAAAGAGAAGGCCAAGACTTTATTTGTCCATAGCATTTGGACAGTAGTTTGGAATGCTTTTATACTCAAGGAGAAGTTAGTTTGTGATCTTAGCTTTCTAAGTAACTATAGAACTTGTGAAATGAGCAAAAAGTGAAGGAGATATAGGAGTTTGAGTTAAGAGGGGTCTGCTACCTTTCAATAGAGAAGGCCGAGACTTTGATTGTCCATAACTTTTGAAAAATATATTTGTTTGATTTTAGATTTGAAGAGGTATTAGATTATCCCATTAGCTTTCCAAATTGCTATCACACTTAGCATTTGGAGCTGGGAGCCGTTTTTGGCAGTAGTTTGAAGAACACAGAGTCGTTAGGGTTAAATTAAAAATTCATTTCTATTTTCTTAAAGACTTTGGGGATTTGGAGAATTGAGATTTTAAAGAGATGAAGACATGAAGACTTGAAGGATGAAAAAACATGTGTAGTGGCATGTAGCTTATCATTCCTAGCCAATTTTGGAGGCTCATTGTCTTTTATTGTTACTCCTAGCTGGTTTTAAAGGCTTGCTGTTTTTTGTTTTCTGCATTGTAAATTGTTTGCGAGCCGTGGTTATTCAGTAAGTGCTCCATTTAGTGTTTGTGGCAACGAAGTGGGATTAATGGCCGACATGGTCGATCTTTTATGTTGTTCCCAACAGTGAAAGGCGCTTCCTAGTCACTGTGGGTTTGAAGTTTAGAAGCCCATCATCCGGATGGTCACTCGTGTTGGCTGTCCCATTTTACCCGTTCGCGACCTTGTTTTTTATCACCCACCTTTACCCTTTGCCCTTTACAGCCACATCAAGAGAGGCCAACGAAGAGAAGATTGAAGAATGAAGAATGAAGACAAGAAGATTGAAGACCATAAACCGAAGATTTGATTGAACTCCTTAGCAAACTATTCCCACTTGCAACCAGATATTCTGTATATTTCCAAAGTGCACTCCTCTCTACCCGACAATGGTAGTGGACAATTCTAGCTTCTTCTCAATTCATGCTTACATTGTCCAAAATTGGGTCCGAATTCCACTATTAATTTCTCTTCAACGTGTACAATGTGCCCCAAATGCGGAGAATCTGACGGAACTCATTGTCGGAGGAATGACCTCGAGTAGGGGGCTTCATGATATGGTTGTTATAAAGAAACTGATTAGTTTCGGGGCGGATGGAGCTTCCACACTCCAGGGAAGTAGGGTAGGTGTTCCTCAATAGGTTAAAGATAATTATGCTTTTTTTGTCATTGGCGTACATTGTGTGGCCAATCGCCGCAACCTTACGTTCAAGGCATTGTCTAATTTGGGTATTTTTGTAACCATCGAGAAACTTCTCACTGTAACTAATGGGTACTTTTGCAAAAGTCCAAAATGTTTCTTTGAGTTCAAGCAACTGGCTGAGCTTATCCAAACTAAGGGACTGAAGATGCTGAAAAATGTTCAAATACGGTGGGTTAGTTTGATTGAGCCTCCTCCGACGTCTCTTGTCAAAATATTGTACCTTAATCTACAAGATGACTGCTGATTTATAGGAAAACAACAAGGCAAAGGTTCGTATGTACTTCATTTCCATTTTCAAAGTACTATCCTTATGTTTGTACTATTGTAGTGTCGAACTTATGGTTATAGTAAGTGGTTGTTGTCTTTGAATTCACAGCGATGCTCTTGTATAATATGGTAGTGGTTTCTTCTGTGTGGTTTGGTTGACGATGTTCTTAAATGGTTGTTTACGGCCATGTGCAGGCTTGCTTACAATTGCTTTTAGATCCATATACTTTACTTGGGATGTGTACGCTACTTTCGCTCCTAGAAGCAATCAACAATAGTTGTCTTTGTACAGAAAATGGATGTTTATGTTTGTGACTTCGTCGCTGTTGTAAAGGTATACCAGGCCTCACTGTATCACATGAATAAAGATAAAAGGACCTCATTCAGCACCAACAAATTTTGGAGCTTCAATAATTTGCTCGATTGCTCCCATGAACAAATCCACATTAAGTGGATGTGTGACTTGAATGACCACTCTGCGGTGTTGACCTTCATTTATCATGGGGAGCAAATTCACGCTGAATACAAGGTTGCTCCAGTGGATCGGGATGTGTGGGCAAAGTTACTCGCCAAAGTTAAGAAGGAGTGTACAAGTAAGTCTGTAAGCGTAAATCATTCAATTTCAGTGACTTGAAATTCATGTGATTATACTGAATGATGTATTGAAAAAATTTATAGTTCCAACTTCTACAACACTTAAAGGTGGTCCTCTTGTCTTGCTTTGAATTCTAAGTGATAAAGATGAATTCATATAGCACTTGGAATCAATGGTAGCAAATTAACTAGTTGTGTAAGTGGTTGTAGGTGCTGCTAAAGTACTTATAGCAAAGCTAGATGCAAGATTCCCAAATCACAACATTATGAACACATTCAGTATTTTCTACCCTCAATATTGGTGTTAGGTGAATGCAAAGGATGCATTTGACAATCACTTGCATAGTTGCATACCCTAATGGATACATACGGACACGGGAAAATCTTGGGGGAAGGTGATAAAAGACTCCTCATTCCTCCACTCATTGACTGTGAGGCTCTCATTTCAGAGCGTGCTCTATTCAAAACATGTATGAAATCCAATTGTCGCACAGCTATGCTTCCGCTATTTGATGTTAATCCGCTGACAAAGATCTGGTAGGTCCTTGATAGTAACAACAGCTTGACGCAAAAAATTTGTAAGTTCCTTAAACTTGCCGAAATGGTTATAGTGCATGTGCTGGGGTCCGTTGAAGACGAGTGACTGTTCTCTAGCGTTGGATTTCTGAAATCAAAGTTGCACAATAATTTGGAAGAGCACATTGAGGTGGTTGTTGGGATGTACTCTCAATGAATTTTCACCCTTGAGAACTTTCCTTATGACAAAGTGTTTGAGGAATGGTTTGTTTCTGGAGGGCGGGTAAGGTATTTGGCAGGTGTATGAGCAGTATCATAGTTGAGTGACTTCATTCAGATCTTGCATAACTAAGTTGTATGTTAAAGCAACAGAATGTGTGGTGCAAATAGTTGGTAGTTGGCAACTATGTATGGGCAGGTGATTTGTTTTGTAGTGCAATGAGGTTGGTGAGATCTACCTATACACTAGCATGAAAATGTCTTTCTTGCCTGTTCTTTCATGTTCACGGCATTGTTGAAAGTGATTTTTCATTTTCCTCTTGAATTATCTTTTGTGCATGTGTTTACCAATGCGTATGTGTTTTGTCTTTCTTTCCCCAATGGCTAAGGTTTCTACGATGGTATGTCAAACTTGCACAATGACGTCCCAGATCTTGGTGACTTGCTTGTATTTCAATCATGGCAACTTTCTGGTACCTATATGTTTAGTGAAGGAAGTTTCTCATTGTAGCATTGGAAGATTTTTTTGGGGGGTGCAAGACAATGTCACACTCCATTACTAGTACTTGCAAGTAAGGTAGGTACTTCGTGTGGTCGCTTGTTTGCAGGTTTCTACTCTTGTACACGAGGGCTATGAACTTGCTATGAGTTTCCTACTTTACTTTAACTATCTTAAAAGTGTAGTGAATCTAGACGTGCCCTTAAACCAAATGAATGGGTTGTGAAGTTAGGGTTTGAATCTAGCATCCTTACTGAAGAAAACAAAAAAAAATGGGGTGTTGAATTGCCGTTGTCTTCATTTTACTAATTTAAGCACTGGAGGGGGTTTGGGTGGGTGTAGGTGCAGGTCTTCACATGTAATTTAGAATGTAGTGGCAATTGATTGAAGTTTAGATCTTGTTTTTGTAAATGTATGATGTGCACATTGCCTTCATGTGGCCAATTTTGAATTTACTATCGCAAGAGAAAAAACCTTCCTCAACTAAATTTTGCCTACTTGGTTGCACCCATTGACCAAAATTTTGCCATAATCACTTTAGTTGAAGTCCCTAATTTGCCAAAATGAACTCACAGTCTTAAAATTCATCACCGGCCAGATGGTACTCCCAAAAATTTTCCCAATTACCACCTTCAAATTGCCAAGTCACCATAGAATTCGCCACTACAACGTTCAATGAATACAAAGTATCGCCTTTTCGTTCATTCAGAAAATTTGAAAAAAGAAGCCCTGAATTTCATATGCTTGACAACATAATTCATTATTGTATGACCTTTAACTCAAAGCTAATTCATGCCACAATGTATATAGAATCCAATTGTCAATCTTTGAGTAGACAATGCTTTAGGATGGTATTAGTGTACAACATTTTTTGAGACATCATGACTTTTATGTAATTTGGGCTCCATACAATTATTTTGGCTAGCCTTTGGTCTATTTTATGACTTGATAGTTGAATACACTCGTTTTGCACCCTTTTATAAATAATGCATTAGTTAGCTAGTGTTTTGAAGTTCACCATTTGGACTTCTATGTTTTGCATTTGCATTTGAAATTCAATAAATTACAAACTGCAAATTATAAATTAAAATATTATAAATTTCAACATTTTACAATCCTCTTGTTCATAGATTTCAAAAATGTAAGATTTTAACATTTCAAATTTTTAATTGATTACAACTAGTAGTGTAGAGAGACATATTAAGCTCTAGTTATTTTTTATAATTTTATGATGATATAAATTGGAATCCAATATCTTGTTATAATGGGGCCTACTAGGTTAATGTCAATGAAAAAAGTGTCCATTTAAATTTTATTTTTTGAAGTTTTTCTTTATTCATATGTATTTTTTTAATTAGGCAATTTTTATTTCTATGTTTTTTTAGAATTTTATGACTTTCACATTGGAAAGACTTCAAATTTTAAAATATTATATCTATTAGGCCCCAAATATATAAAAAAATTTAATTGTGCACTTTGTTTTCAAGAGCCTAAGAAATCAGAAATGTCCATGTTACTTCACTAATTTTAGAACTTGTGGCTCAAATTTAAAACATTATTAATAATGATCTTGGTGGTCAAATTTATTTTTTAATCTATGGTCCACATTCATTGGTTTAAATTTTTATGTATTCTATTTATGTATATGAAAGCCTATCAAGTCTAATTTCTACTCCATTTTTTCAATTCTAAAAAAAAATCAACAATTTGGATATAACATTTGTAAATTATCTATATACTATATCTTATCTCATTAATTTATGTGGTAAGGCCAAAGAAGATGGCATGTACAAAGTGAAAAGTTACAGAAACATTAAAAAATTTATTTGTAGTAAGCAAAGTACACGTCACAATGGCATCCACGCTCCTACAATCTATTGTGACCTAGTCTATCATTGAAAAAAAATTAATTTTAATATATTAAGCATAGTAGGAAAAATCAAATTCTTTGAACATGTAGTTTTAATGCATGAAGTGGAGTGTAGTCAAAACAATTTTACATAATTTGTTATGTTGTCCTTTTAATGTTTTTTGTAAGGATCAAGTTGTTTCCATTTAGTTGTGAAGAGACAAGTTGTCAAATAGTTCACACTAGTATGAAAAGCACTTACAAATTAAATTTGAACAAGGTCAATTTGATAAGATTAATAGGGTGGCAATTTGGCTTAGTGTCTATTTGGATCCATTGTTGGACTAGCTGCTATGCAACTCTTCAAGAGGCTATATAGCTAGATCCATTGGACTTTAGTTTTGAGTTCATATTCAAGCTTATTCAACGTTTATGGCTCATTAATGATTTTGTTGTATTAATGCATTCCTTCAATCAATTCCTCTTTGTAAAATTGTAAAATTGCAAGCGTGTATTTGCAATTTGCCTTGTATGAGATGGCTAAAATTGTATTTGTGTTAGCACCTTGTGGATCCATAGATCCCTATTGAATTCAAATCGTCAATTATTTGTTTATGCCACTAGCCTGTGAGAGGTCTAGGAGCTCAGGGGGTGCACTCCTCCTTTTTTGATGTTAACATGTGAACAAAACTTTGAACCCCCTATATACTTTTTGAATTTTAAATAAAATTAAATAAAAAAATATGAATAGATTTTTCTACTTTGAAAGTTTATGTTTTGAATTATTGATATTTTTATTTATTAATAATAATTACTTACAAAGTTTTGAAGTAAAAAGATACACTGTAGAACTGAAAAATAACTTTCACACCCCTATATTATATAAGAAAAAAATTGTCTAAAAAATGAACCAAAAAATTCTAAAAATAACTCTCTATTGAAAGCTCATTTTGAGTTGAATATTGATGCATTGGTCATCTAAATGTGCTCTCTAAAAATATTTGAGTGAAAAAAGCATACCATTTTAGTGCATTTTTAACCTCTTCTAGAAATCATTCCATATTTTATTTGAGTTTGAAATTCTGGGAGTAGAATCCTATAGTCATTAGTAAACAATGCTCAAAATTTGAAGTTAAAATTATAGTTTATTATAAATCACTTATTCGCACGTTTGTTGTAGTAGAACTAAGTGCACCTCTCGGGTCTAGGAGAGCATTTTTTTAAGTCGACTGCTTGCAAATAAATTGGAATATTGACCTGGAAAATCAATTTTCCAATTTTGTGAATGGCAAAGTCTAGGAGGGACTTAATAGTGGAACAGAATTGAGTCGGGCAGCGTGGAAATTAAATTGCAAGAGAGAAGTGGGACTAAAAAGTGGACTTGCCGGGTGGACAAAGGAGTCAAGCAAGTGTGGAAGTCAAATTGGCAACAAGATAAGTTGCTTGAAGAAGATTTGAATTTGTAATATGTTTAATGGCCATTTTCTTTATTTAAATTGTATATGTTGATATTGTTGATTTATTGTTGTGGAAGTTGTGATTGAACAATTGGCCTAGAATTTGTCTGCAGCAAATTGTAGTATCTAATGGTTCATAGAACTTAGTAAATTGATAGGTTTGTACACCATTGAATCTAGTTGAAAGAGGTTGAAAACTAGGCTAGTTGTACTTGAGAACCAGCTAGTAGGTTACTAGACTTAGTAATGGACTGATGAATCAATTATAGCAATTTGATAATTTATGGTGAGTTGGATCGTATTGATATTAAAAGAGAAATTGCTAGTTATAAATTGATTCAGTTCACTTGTGGCATTGTCAGCAAGCCTCACACTACGAGAAAATGAATGTTTTATGACTGTAAAATAGGACTGCAGTGAGTCACAAAATCAAAAAATGTGACTCAAGCAAAAATCACTATAGATGGTCAGGATATGATTAGGATGAGTCATGGTTGAGTCATTCACTTTCAATCATATGACTGGTGAATCATATTTGCACTCATATGGATTTGGAAGTATAATAAACCATTTTTAGACATATTTTGCTAACATGGCGTATATGTTGACCACCCTTAGAGGCTTGACTTTTTCATGAGTTGCCCGAGCAAAAAAAAACCCTATATGGCATGTGACTGTGCTCAGTCATATTTTGGCTGACGTGGAATGTGATTGTGGTAAATCATATTTTGAGTGATATGCAATACAACTGCATAGGGTTATATTTTAAAGAATATAGAATATAATTGTGGTGAGTCATATTTTGAATCATACTTTAAGTGATATGGAGCATGATTGCGATGAGTCATATTTTGAATCATATTTTAAGTGATATGGAGTATAACTGCAGTAAGTTATATTTCGAGTTATATCTTAAGTGATATGGTGTCACGGACGTGCCATACTGGACTTCATCCACACCCCACGGATTCCCGTAAGACCTAATACTAATTAGTTTAGTCGTTAATTAGTTTAGAGTAACTTCTAGAAGGTTCTAGAACCTTCTACTAGTATCTAGAACCTTCTACTAGTTTCCGGAAACTTTCACAAGCTTCCGTATAGTTCTAGTAGTTTCCGGAAGCTTCCACAAACTTCCGGAAGCTTCCACAAACTTCCGGAAGCTTCCACAAACTTCCGGAAGCTTCCATACAAATCTAGATGCCTCCGGAAGCTTCCATAAGCTTTCGGAAGGTTCCGCTTAACCTTCTTAGATTCCGGAGGCTTCCATAAGCTTCCGGAAGGTCCCATGGGTGCTTCCCAAGGTCTCTAGGACCTTACTCTGGAAGTTTCCAAAAGTCTAGTATCAATAGAGAGTCGAGGGCCGTTGCTCCTCACTCTCTTCAACACCAGTTGTACCTTACTCTTGATTACATCAATCCAAGTCTATTTCTGCATCTTTGATTCTTCTTCTAGCTCTTGTTGGAGGAATCCCCTCCATTTTAGTCTTGATTCAGTTCTTGTTTGAGGTTTCTCCTCAATTCTGATTTTGGTTCCGTCCAAGAGTTGTGTCCGCAACAGTTTGAAGAGAGTCCTTCCGAATCTTGCTCTTTTTTTGTTCAGATCTTCTATACTTGAGAGTTTGTTTTTCCCAGAGTTTTGATGTAAGTAGTGTATGGACTTGGATTGTCCTCCAATTCCAATTATACCAGTGTCATTAGAAGTTTTCATAGCCTGCAAATCAAAAACTGAGTTGAGGGACGTCTTTGTTCGAGTGCGCGGAGAAGTTGAATATCAAAATTTTCTGAGATCTTCTCGTCCATTAGTCACACCAAGGATTTTTCGAGGGGAACTTTGGTTCTATATCTATTTGTAGGAGTTGGTTGAGTTCAAGATGGGAGACACTAGCTTCGATCAAGGAATTTCAGTCAATGAAATGTGGAGCGCGTTGCAGCAACTTCAAAAAGAAAACAACAACTTGAGACATGCATTCGAGCAGCTTCAAGCTTCAACTTCAAGATCTCTAAGGCCTGCAGCTGCTGTCACAAATCCAGCTCCACAAACAACGAAAGAGCCAAGGATTGGACTTCCAGACAAATTCGATGGAACCCGCTCAAAGTTTCGAGGATTTGTGAATCAAATCCAGCTGATCATCCGTATGCAGCCATTGCGATATCCTACTGAAGAAACTCAAGTAGGACTTATTGGTACGTTACTGTCTGGATCTGCTTTATCATGGTTTTCACCACTTGTGGAGAAAGATTCTCCACTACTTCAAGATTTTCATGGCTTTCTTGAAGAGTTCACCAATACTTTTGGTGAAACGGACAAAGAAAGAACTGCAACAACGAAAATTCGTTCGTTGCAACAACGATCGCGTGCAGCTTCCATTCATGCTGCAGAATTTCGACAACTTGCTTATGACGTAGATTGGGACGACAAAGCCCTTATCAACGCTTTTCGTTGGGAATTACGAGACGACGTCAAGGATTTGTTGTTGAATCTTTCAGATCCAACTACACTTTCAGAAGCTGTTACACAAGTAGTGCGGTGTGACAATCGACTTTTTGAGCGTCGACAAGAGCGCCGATCATCATCAGGACCGTTTCGAGTTGATGCTGCAACGCCAATACGTCAAAACAACGCATCATTTCCCGAACCAATGCAAATTGACGCTTCCAAGGTCTTGAAGCTTTTTCAAGAAGAGAAAGATCGCCGTTGTAAAGAAGACTTGTGTCTATATTGCGGTGAGAAAGGTCATAGAGCACACAATTGCCACAAGAAGGTCTCTACTTCGAAGCCTCACAAATTCCGATATACTTCGGTAGATCATTTGGTCGTGAAGGAGGTAGAAGACCAGGAAAACGACAACACCCAGCCACAATAGGGACCGTGCGGCTAGCGAGCGATACGCAGTCTACAGGTCCTATCCTATCTTCTGAACCTTCTCCTTGTTTCTTGGTACCTCTATTATTAAAGTTTGGCCTTTCTAGTATTAAAACAAAAGTCTTGTTAGACTCTGGAGCCTCAGTCTGTTTTATAGATAAAGACTTTGCGCAAAAGCATAATTTGCCCTTAGTCACAAAAAAATCCCCTGTTCATATAGAGGTTATTGATGGTAGACCCCTTGTATCTAGTGATGTAACTGAAGAAACAAAACCACTAGATATCTTTGTAGAAAGTCACCAAAGTACTATAGTTTTTAATGTTATTAAATCCCCGTCTAACCCTGTTGTGTTAGGACTTTCCTGGTTAGATAGATACAACCCTGATATTGATTGGAACACTCGAGTATTGACATTTCAACAAAAAAGTAGTGACATCCCTTCTAGCATTAATACACCTATTGTTCAAAAATCCAAAAATATAGATCCTCGTCCATTCAAGGCATCTAGAGCCCAAATCCCTCTATTTGTTGGCGTTAGAGCATTCATGAGAGCTGCAAAGACAGGAACCACGTTTGTTATCTATGCGACTCCTACATCTGAACCAGTCCAAGCTTCTAGTCAACTTCCGGCTCGATACAAGGAATATGAAGACGTATTCGAAAAGAAAAATGCAGATATACTTCCTCAACATCGGCCGTACGACTGTGGAATTGATCTTCAAGAAGGTACTCAACCACCTTTTGGACCAATCTATAGTCTTTCTTAGAATGAGCTCGCAGCTTTGCGAGAATATATCGATGAGAACCTTGCCAAAAACTTCATCCGACATTCTAAGTCGCCTGCGGAAGCTCCCATTCTTTTTGTGAAGAAAAAAGATGGTTCACTTCGAATGTGCGTGGATTATCGTGGACTAAACAAGATTACAATTAAGAATCGATATCCACTGCCCTTGATCTTTGGACTTTTTGATCAACTGGGTCGAGCTAAAGTATATACCAAAATCGACCTTCGTGGAGCTTACAATCTAGTACGCATTAAAGAAGGTGACGAATGGAAGACCGCATTTAGAACAAGGTGGACACTTTGAATACAACGTCATGCCTTTTGGTCTTACAAATGCACCTACCATATTCCAACATCTAATGAACGACGTCTTCCGAGAATTCTTGGATGACTTTGTCGTTTGTTATCTTGATGACATTCTGATCTTTTCAAAGAATGAAGAAGATCATGAGAAACATGTTCGGTTGGTATTGGAGAAGCTACGCAATGCTGGGCTATACGCCAAGCTAGAAAAGTGCGTCTTTCACCAACCCCAAGTCGAATTTTTGGATTTTATCATCTCTGGAGAGGATTTATCCATGGACCCTAAGAAAATTCAAACAGTTCTTGAATGGAAGAGACCGACAACAGTTCGAGATGTTCAGTGTTTCCTCGGCTTTGCAAACTTCTATCGAATCTTCATTCAAGACTATTCCAAGATTGCTGCTCCGTTAACACGACTCACCTACAAGGACAAGCTTGAATGGAGTATGGGAGCAGACCAAGCATTTCAAATCCTGAAAAAGGCATTTACTTTGGCGCCAATCTTGATTCATCCTGACTTTCAGAAGCCTTTCTTCCTTGAAAGCGACGCTTCTGATTATGCCCTCGGAGTGGTTCTCTCCCAACATGGAGAAGATGGACGCTTCCATCCTGTTGCTTTCCACTCGAGAAAATTCACGGCTGCAGAAATCAACTATGAGATTCATGACAAGGAGTTATTGGCCATTGTCGACTCGTTTCAAGAATGGCAACATTTCCTTGAAGGAGCTCAACATCCAATTACAGTTTACACCGATCACAAGAATCTCAAGTACTTCATGTCAGCAAAAGTGCTAAATCGGCGACAAGCACGTTGGAGCATATCGCTATCACGCTTCAACTTTATCATCACATATCGGCCTGGTTCGCAACAAGTTCGTTCTGATGCTTTATCAAGACGAACTTATCTTGCACCAAGGGAAGGCGATGCAACGTATGACCAACAACAACAAACCCTACTCAAGCCTGAACAACTTCTGCTCCGAGCCGCGCGCACTACAACTTTGGTGGATGCAGCATTTCTCCAAGATATTCGCGTAAGTTTACGCTCTGATCCTTTGGCTTTGAAATTCAAAAGACATTCTGATGTTCTTGATTCTGAAGATGTTTTAGTCACGAACTCTCAAACTCCTGAGGCTATAGATTTGGATTCCCCGAATCTGCCTACTCCCAATTCACGGATCCATAGATCACATGGAGGTGAAATGCCCCGAGATGATACTGATCCAAGATTCCAGTTCAAGGATGGACTCTTATACTATCAAGGACTATTATATGTTCCTGAAGGTCCATGCCGACTTCGGGTGCTCCAGTCTCGACACGATTTTCCAGCGGCGGGACATTTTGGCTTTAACAAGACCATAGAGCTAATTTCAAGAAATTTCTGGTGGCCACAAATGTAGAAATCTGTCAAAGATTACGTCACGACACGTGACATTTGTTCTAGATCCAAAATCCCTCGACATCGACCATATAGGTTATTACACCCACTTCCAATTCCGGACAAGCCATGGTCTTCCAATATCCATGGTCTTCCAATATCCATGGACTTTATTACGGACCTTCTAGAGTCCAAAGCCTTTGATTCCATCTTCGTCATCGTCGATCGCCTAACAAAGATGGCACACTTTGTGCCATGCAACAAAACAGTCACGGGTGAGGAAATGACGAAATTTTTCATAGAGAATGTGTACAAATATCATGGGCTTCCTGATGATATCATCTTTGATCGTGGTACGCAATTCACATCCAAGTTTTGGCAATCCTTGTTCAAGATTTTACAAGTGAAGATCAAGTTATCATCGGCATATCATCCACAGATAGATGGACAGACCGAACGAGTTAATCAAGTGTTGGAGCAGTATTTGAGATGCTCCATCAACTATCATCAAGATAATTGGGTGGACCTGCTTCTAGTTGCTGAGTTTGCCTACAACAATACATTTCAAGAGTCAATCCGGCAAACTCCATTCTTTGCAAACTATGCTTATCATCCACGATTTAATTATTTGAATCTTAGTCAGGCAGAGAATCCAGCTGCGCAAGATCTTGTTTCTAGGCTTTCGGAGATTCACAAAGAGATGAAGGCAAGACTTGTAGAAGCTCAAGAACGACAGAAAATGAATGCAGACAAGTCTCGAAAACAACATCCGAAGATCTTAGTTGGAGATAAAGTCTGGCTTCTCTGTCGTAATCTGAAGACTCGCCGACCCAGTGATAAACTTGACTATCGTCGTCTTGGACTTTTTCTTGTGAGTAAACAAATCAATAAGGTAGCATATCGATTGGACCTATCCACATCTATGAAAATTCATCCAGTATTTCATGTTTCCTTGCTTGAGCCCTACAAAGAATCAACTATTTCAGGACGGCTGCAAGCACCTCCGCCACCAATTGAGATTGATGGAGAAGAAGAATTCAAAGTCTCTGAGATCCTTGATTCCCGCATCAACCGAAGAAAATTGGAGTATCTTGTACATTGGCAAGGCTATGAAGTAAGCGAACGAACTTGGGAGCCTGCTACTCATTTTGATAATGCTCCTAAAATGATCGAGGAGTTCCATCGTCAATATCCAACAAAACCAAGTGTAAAAGATGTTTGAGTCCAACACGTCTAGACCAACGCCAGCACCGAGTCTTGTGTCTTGTTCTCGGTGCAGGTGCAAATGCAGAAGTTTTGGAAGGAAACAGTGAAAAGAAGGGGGTACCGACGACGCAACAGTCAAGGATTAGCTCAGTCTCTTTAGGGTTAGGGGTCAGTACGCAAGCGGAATCGAACCCGCGCCGCTTACATCAATCGGTGCGATCTGACCGCTATGTCGCCAGTGCTACTACCTGACTGAACTATATTATTATACTACCCGCCTACTGTTCCTAATCGACTGCTGTACTGTTCTTGCCGCCGCCCGCCGCCATTCGCTGTCTTCGAAACATTCTTCACCGCTAACGGTTCTCCGACAACCGTAACGATATTCCGTACGCTGCCTTCCGCCACCAGTGCTGACATTCGATTTAACGATTTTCTGTACTCCGTACATTCTTTTCTTTTGTTTGGTCCACGTGAATCCCACGTGACCTTTTTTTTTCAGTTTTATTATTGGCCCACAGGGGAACTCGTGGAACTCATACCTTAAAGGGGGGGTGATGTCACGGACGTGCCATACCGGACTTCATCCACACCCCACGGATTCCCGTGAGACCTAATACTAATTAGTTTAGTCGTTAATTAGTTTAGAGTAACTTCTAGAAGGTTCTAGAACCTTCTACTAGTATCTAGAACCTTCTACTAGTATCTAGAACCTTCTACTAGTTTCCGGAAACTTTCACAAGCTTCCGTATAGTTCTAGTAGTTTCCGGAAGCTTCCACAAACTTCCGGAAGCTTCCATACAAATCTAGATGCCTCCGGAAGCTTCCATAAGCTTCCGGAAGGTTCCGCTTAACCTTCTTAGATTCCGGAGGCTTCCATAAGCTTCCGGAAGGTCCCATGGGTGCTTCCCAAGGTCTCTAGGACCTTACTCTGGAAGTTTCCAAAAGTCTAGTATAAATAGAGAGTCGAGGGCCGTTGCTCCTCACTCTCTTCAACACCAGTTGTACCTTACTCTTGATTACATCAATCCAAGTCTATTTCTGCATCTTTGACTCTTCTTCTAGCTCTTGTTGGAGGAATCCCCTCCATTTTAGTCTTGATTCAGTTCTTGTTTGAGGTTTCTCCTCAATTCTGATTTTGGTTCCGTCCAAGAGTTGTGTCCGCAACATATGGAGTATAATTGTTGTGAGTCATATCTTAAGTGATATGGAATATAATTGTTGTAAGTCATATTTTGATTGATGCAACATATGACTATCATGAGTCATATTTTGGTTGATGAAGCATATGACTATCATGAATCATTTTTTTGTTCAAGTTAGTACTGAATGTTAGTAAGAAGTAAAAGCTAAGGTATAACAAGAGGCAACAACAACTAAAACTAAAAATCAATAAAAAGTAAGAATAAGACAAGTGAAGATACACTAAAAGATTAGCAACAACTAAAACTAAAAATCAATAAAAAGTAAGAATAAGACAAGTGAAGATACACTAAAAGATTAGCAACAACTATAAAGCAACAACAAATTAACAACTATGAAACAACAACAAAATAACAACAAATAAGATGTAAAAAACAACAATAGATTAGTAACAACTAAGAAACAATGACTAAAACCTCAATAATTAAACAACAACAACTAAAATACATCAATAAAACAATTAGAACTTCAAAAAACAAAAAGAGGAAGAAGAAACAAGAGTTGAAAAGCAAGAAGATGAAGCACATGAAGTGGCGGCTATGGTATTAAAACCCTAAAAAGTGGTAGCTAGGGTTTTAAAACCCTAAAAAATGATGGCTAGGATTTCAAAAACAACAGCTACGATTTTATAATTTTGAGCAATAATTTATTTACATTTTTTTAGGTTGCCCAAATTTTTAAGGGGCTGCCCGGAAAAAAACTTCAAAAAAAATGTGAACTTACAAAAAATGTGACTATAGAATATGATTGCATGTTGTCATATATGCAAAAATATGATTGACAAATATAACTGGTGTTTCCGTAATACATTCCCTACAATTTCCTAAAAAGAATTTTGCCATTTCCCATGCATGTATACTATACATCCATGAAGTACAAAGGCAAAATATGACTGGCAATCACATTTACAATCATGTTTTTTCCCTCTCCAAAAATATGATTGTGAGTAGTTGCTAGTCATCTTCAGTCATATTTCTGCAGTCATAAAACACTTAAATCCTAGTAGTGTCATGATTGTGTCCAATTGACTAGTGATTTAGAAATCAATAGAGTCCAATTGTTGCATAATTAGGCAACATACGGCATGGTGTCCAATTGCCGATATTGAGTAGACTAAGTTAAAGCATTTTAGGACTAATTGACAAATAAATACATTTTCTACTATAACCTACTTTAAAAATGACCGTAGATACCTAAACAATAGAAGAATTGATCTTTTCCCAAAGAATCCATGTACTAGTAGGTCCTTGGGCTTTATCCTAGAATAGAAAAAATCCAACTTACATGGAGCATAACTCTATAAAATTTGAAAAAAAAATTACTAGAAAAACTTTGAATTTTGTGTTAATTTTTAGTTGACTTGGTATGCTGATTTAGTTTTAGAAAATTCTTTCTAGAACTCATCCCAATTTTATTTATGTTTGCATTTTTAAGGTCAAAAAATATTTTGATACCAATTTACATATTTTTATAAACTAAATAAGACCCAATATAATCAAAATTCATAAAAAACAACTTACATAAATTTATAGAATATCATTAAAAAATATAAAATATTCTTTTTAAAAGCATTTGCAATCTTTTGATGGAATCAACCAAACACAACAACTTATTGATTGTGGTTGTTTTGGAGAATTTATAGGTTGCAATGTTAAATCTACTTTGTGTATTTTTGGAGAATTAAATTACTTTAAACAATGGCTATAAACAAATTCAATTTATTTAGAAATCATATGAATTTTTTTATATGGTGTCTTTGTACTTTATTGTATGACAAGGATATTGGCCCTACTTTAATTACTATAGGATTGATTTGAGGACCTCACTATTGCCATCAATTACATGTGACCTTCCAAACCTTCCTTTTCAACCAAGGTGGGCATCCCAAATGCGCTACTAATCCCAAACTATCATCATCACTTTATGTACATCTTCAAAATCAATATGTACCTACGTTGAAGAAACAATTTGAACACCTTTAAAAAAAATTCATTAACCATTTATAACTTTTATATACTAGATCTAAATGTTGTGTTCTTTGGTACATTAGAACTTCCTTTCACTTGCTAACAATGAAATATGAAAATTTAACCATTCTAATAATAGCAACTAGGTACAATAGCAAAAGGTGGCATTTTGGAGGTATCCTCCTTAAATGTTTTAATCCATTTGCATTTGTTGTAAGGTTGTCCTATTAGAATTAAATTGTAAAATTCATCCCTAATGGTGTGAGAAGAAGGTTTACAATAGTTGACTCCTTTCCAACCAAGCACCTATTTTGGTAGATTAGACTGTTAATATTTCCAATCAGTTGTGGTTTAGGTGACAGCTTACATGGAGTAGGAACAATACAAATGTTAGGAAGGTGTACATTGAAAACAAACAATGATCATAAGATGTACATAGGAAGCCATAATTATCACTTATATTGAAGCATTGTCAAATTTTCTAGTTGAAAAAGGATGACCTGTATAACAAGAATGGGTTGAATGAAATCTTCATTAAAAAAATTTATTGTAATTCTATTTTTGAAAAAATAATGTAAAAAAATATGAAATCCTTCTAAAATCTATTTTCTAAACAAAAAAAAATTCCCCTCACATACCCATATAATAGATATATTGAATTGTCAAGTGATCACAAAAGGGTTGTCTACCTTAACTAAAAATAGTACAAAAGAAAATACCAAACTCCATTAGTCCCTAGTTTGGGTGCTCCAAAGAATTTTGTCCTATGTTTTTTTCAAACTCTAGATTTTGGGTCCCACATTGCACACACTTTACAATTAACTCTATTATGTGTAGAAAATGGTACAATAGAATGTGATTCATCCCTACAAGGTTCCATATCTTTATAATACTTGAGTGGTTCTCCAAGTGCTTAATCCCTAAATGCCTAAGGCACCAAATTTTGGTGTCAATAATACTTTGAAGTTGAATAAAACCTAACCAAGTGGCTATTTTTTATAGTTTATATTTTTGAAAATTCTTTCCAAAGTCTAATTTTAGCATCAAAAAAACAATTTTGAAAATTATTGATTATAATTTTTCTATTGAAGATTTTGTGCAAAGATGTCCATTGCAATCTTGACTTTCCACAATATTGAGGGCTCTTAGAAATGAGCCTCAAATACATTAGATCTTGGAGAAAAAGTCACATTAGAAATTCATTTTTAAAAATTGTAGACTAGATTTTCAAAAAGTCGTAAATTGATTGGAGTTACACATGTTAGGTCCTTTACCCTCATATTTTTTCAGTGACCAACTTTCGAGATTTGACATGTGAAAAGAGGATTGAAAGACTTCAAATCATTTTTTGCAATTTTAACACCTCAATCAAACATTGTAATCTTTCAACCCGTAAGTAATAATTGTTGTGTTTTCTTTTCCTATGTGATCTCGAACATGTTTAGTTTGAATTTGTACCATTGCAATTCCAAATTTTTTTGATACAACATATCAAAATGTTGGCTTTTTATTCAATTTAGAACAAATTCCTAAAAGCTCAAGAAAGGCCTTGGACATTTTGGGGTTAATATTCTTCAGCCTCAGACACTCTTGCCTCATTTTTCTTGTGAGAAGTCTAAATTGCCTGTAAAATACAATACGTCGTTTGACAAATGGAGACGTGTTGCAGAACATGTCATCAAGAAAGGGATGCACTTGAATGTTCTAAAGCTGGTTGACAATCGCACACCAGACAGTGAGAGTAAGTTACAAAAGTTCACAACAATTATAAAACTACAAGGCAGGAAGTAAGAAAATAAAAATAAAAATAAAAAAAACTTCAAGACAGGAAGTCAAAAAAATAAATTTAAGTTAAAATTACAGTACAGTACAATCATGAAGTCAGAGTTGCCGTGTAACTTGTGGTAAAAGGTTTCATGTAAGGTACGTACACCCAAATGTGCCGCTGACCTTAAACTGCCATCTATACCATATGTACATCTCTAAAATCAGTTCTGTACCTATGTGGAAGAAATGCTTTCAGAACCAAACTTTGTTCCTTAATAACTTTTGCATACAATATCCAAATGTCACGTTCTCTGGTGCGTTGGAACCTCCTTTCACTTGCCAACAAGAACATATGAAAAGTTGACCAATCCAATATTAGGAAATAGGCTCAGTAGCAATTAGTGGTGGTTTTAGGTGTACCCACCTTATGAAGTGAACATTGAATCTCCATTCCGAAATTTCCAATTGAACATACAGTAAACGAAGGGAACAGGTCCAGAAATCGCCCACATAAGAGCTGAAACTGATTTTGGGGATGAGAAGCTTCTTGAAACAATTTTCAGGAAATTTTCCTCGAAAGACAAGTGGAATTGGCATCTAACCCAAGTCGTTTCATATTTTTTGGAGCTTTATGGAATTAGTTATAAAATTTTGAAGTTGAAATGGCATAGGGCTTTGAAATCGCCCACCTCCTCAATTGTACAATGTTTGTACATTGCTGAAGGCTATGAAAAAAAAAATGTGCAATTCTAGATACCTTATCCCATTCCAAACTAGACCAAATGGAAGCAAGCCCATTGTGGGCTAAATTATATTAGTGGTGTACATTTCAGAACATGAATATACACTACTAATATAATTTAACCTACAATGAGCTTGCTTCATTTGATCTAGAATGGGGTAGTTTATCTTAAGGCCTCTTTTTCATCAAAAATCACTCAAAACTGCCATTCCTATAGCAAAGAGGAGGAAAAAATTGAAGAGTGTTTTTTTTGTATATCTAATTGTAGGAACTTGTGCTACATTAGTATAAGAATGTGTGGAAGAAATTTCACAAACTTCGCCTATATAGATTGCAAGATATTTGAATTTAAAGTGAAGAAAACAAGTTTTTTGCACTTTGTTTTCTTAACTTTGTTCAAACAAAGCATTGTAAATCAATGATGAACAAAGTGTTGTAAATCATTGATGAACAAAGTGTTGTAAATCAATGTTTTGACTATATTTTTTGGCTTTGAACTTTTAATTTTCGTTCTATTGATTTTGAATTTCTAATTTTATATGATAAAGAATTGAGTTGAGGGTTTAGAGAAAAAATTATAAAAAAAAACACACTTAATTTTCACTCATTTAAAAATTATTGAGTAGAAGTAGGTGCAACATTGAAGGAAAATCTAAATTGTTAATAAATTTAAGATGGAATTGAAATACACTAATTTCAACGGTGAGATTACTCTAGCAAGAGATTTTAAACTTATGAAACTTTCTTTTTTGAATTTTTTTAAAAATTGAGGTAAAAAATGAATCCTACAAGTTATTTTTTCAAGAAAATGCTTTAATTGCCCATAACTTTCACATAACAAATCAAAATGGAATAAATAAAATATTCATGTACACAAAAATATAATCTATACAAAACAAGATTTAAAAATTTGCTACTTTGAGTTTTTTGAAGGTTTTTTTTGCTCGCCAAACTAAAAAACATGCTTTTTGTGCCATAATTTTTGCTCCCAAGCTCCGATTGAAATTAAAATTATATTTTCAAAAATCTAATGTGTTTTTCTCTCTTCACCAAAAAAATTCAAAAAATCACAACAAATATTGAGACCATAATTAATAGCCTACTTGAAATCCATTTTGTCCCCTTGGGAGACAATGTGACTTTAGGATTAAATACTTTCAAGCATATATCTATTTTTTTGAATTTCTCCCCATTCTTGCTTACATCTATAGACAAACATATTATTTCCATCCATTTGATCAAATTGGTCATGAAAAAATATCATTTCTTAAAGATTCAAAAAATTGCTTGGGATGAATGAGAAGATATATGGTCAAAGCATTGATTTACAATACTTTGTTCATCATCCATGATATAATTGTCAAGATATGTAGGAGGTAAATCAAGAGAGCATTATGAATCAAATGCAAAATTCAAAATAAATATATTACTATCTCTTAAAAGGACATAAAATTAGCACTTGAGATTACCATCATTGGAAGCACATTGAAAGTCATATATATAACAAATAAAAAAAATTAGAATTAGACTTTGGACAATTGATATAGAGTTCATGAAAAATAAGTTAAAAGTCAAAAAATATATAATGTGTCAAGATAAAGCATACTTTAGGGAAAAAAACCTCATGGAAATGGCATTGCAAATTTTTAAAACAATTTCCTCTTTTTCCAATGTAACATTCACTATTCATGTAATAAAAAAAATCATTTAATAAAAGTATTGGATTAACACTCAAATACAATTTAAAAGTTCCAACTAAGTTGAAAAATAAAGTTTGACCAAATGAAAATGAAATAAGCCATTTGGGATTAAATGCCATTATTTTTGAAAATATACCCAAACATCCATTAAGCACCAAATGAATTCTATAGCCACATAGTCAAATTTCATATCCAAAGTTCAATTTAGGTTATAGACCTATTTACATAAAGAGAGACACTACATACAATATTATTTTCATTACATGGTACTATGTGCCTATGTGGTATCTTTTTAACCCCTAAATGACCAACATGTGTTTTTTGGTTATATAGCAATTTGGGGTAGGTACGTGGAATTGGAGATTTCCATATTTTTGGCCCAAATTTTAATAGAAGGTGGAGGCAAGGAATATTTTTCATATGCACTAAATTTCATCACATTTAAAAATACAAGCCAAAAATTATGGCCTAATATGTTACTTTTTTTCATAAATGGGCAATATGAGCAAATCAGAAAAATTACTTTTCTTCATAAACAAAAATTTGAAATTGGTTTTTGTACTCTTGCGCTTAATTTGTGAATATAGCCTTAAGCTCTTGAATTTCAAATTGTCTAATTGCCATTGTGTACGCCTGTGTGTGCGCTGGTGAGTCAGTGGTTGAAAAAGCAGTCGAATACTGCAATGTCTGTGAGCGGGTGATTTGTTGATTTAGCTGACTGATTCGACCTGGTATTTGTGTGTATGTGATTGAGTTAAGTGCAACCCGTGTCTGTTTATCTGTGTGCATCAAAGCGGTCAAGTTGTTGGGAAGGTGCTGTGAGAAGAATGGAATTTAGTCCATTTAACAAGTAGTGATATTTGTTGGTGAAATTGCAGTCTGTATTCAATTAATTTACAGTACGCTTGAAATTGTTGTCTGAGATTAAAATCTAATTGTCTGAGCGGGTGTGCTTGTGCTTTGTTCGAACATGTTGACGAGCAAAGAAGTCAAGTGGACTGTGAGACACTGTGTGAGGAAAACAGTTGGACCAATTGAAAATATATAATGGAGGAATCACTGTGGTGGTCAATTTGTTGAGTGAGAAATTGTACGAATAGTTGTCAAGTTGTGTAGCTTGACTGGTACCTGGAGAGTGGAGGACTAATTGAATCAATTTTAGTAATTCGTCAAGTTGCAGGAGTGAATTAATTGTTGAGCGTCGGCCTGTCTGTGTAAAGCTTTGGTCAAGTCGACCGAGAGTAATTGACTGAGCAAAACATTTGACGAGATTGATATTTGTGTTTGTATGACTGGCTACTGCTGTCTTATTACACAGGTGTGTGTTTGAAATTACAGGATAATTAACTGAGTATTAAAAAATTTGTGAAGGTACACAATAACTAACTGATGGTGTGACCTCGTCCAGTTTATTCATCATAGTCATGATTATGTATACTGGTGTGTGCAAACAGCCCATGGTCTTGTAATTTGTGCGGCATAGTTTGTGAGTGACTTTAGTCACAGTTTAGATGATGTTATAATTCAAATTGCTGAGAGTGTAAGTTGCTCATATGAGCTGCATCTCGAACGAAGAAACACGTAGGTGGATGCTCTAAACAAATGGAAGTTGAATCAGCAAGGCAATGCGATAAATATTCAAGATAAGGGGTCAATTTGTTGTAAGGTGTGATGCTCAAATATGAAAATTGTGAGTTGGGTCTATTAGATTGATTATATTTTTTTAGTGAAGGTTGTCGAATTGATGCTTGAGCTAGTTACACTTTTGAATTGATGCAATAAAAATCAGGAGTGATTAAATTATCACGTGAAACCGAGAATGCTTCACAGTTGTGCGTATATGAACATTGTGAGCACTGGGTCTTAGGTTCGTGTTAAGTCGATTCAAGTCCAGTTGACGGTACCTATGCTGGTTTTATGACTTGTATAAATTGATGTTGTACCAATGTACTAACATTGACGATGTCTATGAGTGTGTAATGTTGTAAAAACTAGTTGACTGATTAAGTCTAATTGATAATAAACTGGATGAATTCCAACTAAAGTATTGTGAACTGATATGATCTAATTGTACCTAAGTCTATATGTCAAGCAATTTGACAGAATTAATTCTTATCAAAATTAAGACTGACCATATTGAATAGATTATGTTGTTGGAAGTTGGACTAATGGACAGTTTATAGCAGAAGTGAAGTCGAATGTGGAAGCCAGTGCTTGGTGACAAGTCGATTGTGTCCCAGACAAGTGAAGATAGGACAGCCATAGGGTCTGGATTTCGCCTGTGTGTTTCTAGATGCCTTATGTGACAAATTGATCTTATTCATTGTAGTGGAAACTAAGACTAATTGACATGTCCAAGATGGAGCGAAATGGGCTGACGTGAAGATCTAATTCAAGTCTAGGAAAGAACTCATTCTTTTATCTATTAATTTATAATGTAAAAGAATAGTGGAAATACAGACAAGATATGTAACTAGAATTACAATAGTGTAGGATACTATTAGAACTGTTCAAAAGAAAAAAAGAAAAGAGAATTTAATACATGGAAAGATATTTATTTTTTATTTTATATATATATATATATATATATATATATATATATATATATATATATATATATATATATATATATATATATATATATATATATATATATAATATTAAGTGACTAGAGCATGCATGAGACAAATTGATTACCTCCCAAAGACAAATTGACAAAGAGTATTTGACATGAGCTACACACTAGGTAGGACTGGGACGCCATATCATTGAGTCTATATAATAGCATTGGAATTTGAATTGAAGAAAAATTGACATAAAGTGCATATCCTTGGGTTTGTTTTACAAAATAAATTATAAAACAAACGTAATAAATATCTGAAACGCTAAGCAAGTGACCTTAGTCACAAACTATTAGACTTATTGACCTTTCCCATAGGGGATTAATCCTTTAATCCATAGTTTTGGGATTTTGACAAGTAGGCAAAATCTACATCGCAATTTTCTAAAGTTATATATACATGGAAAGCTTTGAATCATTCTATTTTGATCAATGGGTCACAATTTATGAGTTTTTGTTTCCAAGCAGTTATGGATTCTCTACTCTAAAATAAACCTTGAAGTTCTTTATTTTATTCAAAACTTGATATTTCTAAAAAAAATAAAATCCTAGGATGTAGATTGTTTATAACAACATTGCAACCATCAATTCCATAATTAAATTCTTAACAATTTAATATTTTGAATCATTCTTGACTTTTGTCTACTTACTATTTTTTCCCCATATGTTGTACAATTCCAAATGATCTAAAAATTTTCAAGTATGTGACCAACTTGTGTAGGAAAAAGAATCCTACGAAGCACCACCATTTTGGACATTTTTTCATAGAAAAGTGAGTTTGTGAATGTAGCTTCCTTGTTTTTCATAGGACCAAAAAAATGATTTCAATGAATTTGAATGCTTATATTTTGCAATCCACATGGTGAAATTTTTTGAAATTTTTACCACATGTCATCAAATCAATATACTTCAAGATCCTATGGTTACATGTGTTAAAAGTTTGTTTTTTTCAAAAATTTGGTACTTGTACTAAAAATGACAATTTTCAAGTGTTTTTGATATAAACACAATCATGGAACTTTAGGGGTTAATGAAGAAAATTTTAATTGATTTCATAAAATAATGTGGGTGGTTTAATTTTTATAAGAAAGTATGCAAATAAATAGGTACATAAAAATTTAATTAATAAAACTAGCTTCCTAAATACAACTTGTAGTAGTGACAAGGAGTGTAAAATTTCCTAAAGAAATTATTTTATACATTACAATCCAAACACCTTTAGTAATGACCCTAAAATTATATTTTTGTGATCAAGCTAATTTTAGCTTTAAAATTAGATGGTATTTCTAAGTTTAAAAAAAATGTGATTTTTTTTAATGAAAAATGAAAATGTTATATTTAAAAAAAATTATAATATATAATGATGCTAATTATTTTTTTAAATCCATGTATAGATAAAATCATATCTATAGATATTTAAACTATAACCATAAGTTCTTTCTAAGAATAAAGGTCAGAGAAAGAAATAATACCATGTATTTTATATATTTAAACATTTTAGAAATAATAAAAAATAAATTATCGTACTACAAAATCTTGATAAATTTTGTCATTTTAAGATTCTAGTTGCAACAATTGATTAAACTTATAGAGTTTTTCAAAATTTTCAAGTAGTTAAATTAAAGAATAATTTTATTTGGCTTCATATGAAAAAATCAAATGTAAAAAATGGATACTATTGATCAAGGTTACAATTGAGTTTGGATGACAGAGTAATTTTGAATACAAAAACTTATAGGGATATAGTTGAAATTTATTTTCAAGTAATCAAGGTTTGACTTTTCATGAACATGGTATTGTATACCACATAGAATTTTTGTTTTAAGTACTTTGATTTTGGTGTGATAGACTAAATTTACAAGGTTGTCATCATTGCATACTATGAGTTTAAGTATTTTATTATTTGTATGTAAAGTATTAAAAAATTATATATATCATGAAAATTTTAACAAAAGATATAGTTGGATGTTCACAAGATATTTTTAATGATAAAAAAAAAACATTTAATGATAGGTATCTTCCTTGTGCATTCAATAATTCCATCATCATCTTCTTAAAGGATGCTATTGGGTAAAAATTACTTTCAATAATATGTATATATGTATATGTATGTATATGTATATGTATGTATATGTATGTATATGTATATGTATATGTATGTATGTATATGTATGTATATGTATATGTATGTATATGTATATATATGTATATGTATGTATATGTATGTATATGTATATATATGTATATATATGTATGTATGTAGCATTTTATATTAAGGGATTGAGTCCCATTGCAAGAGCACTTCCACCACACTCCATGAAAGGCTAATTCTATAAACCATGCAAACAACAATAGCTTGCAAAACCTAAAGATGCTAAAATAGTTACTTTTAGCCATTTGAAGACTTAGGATAGATTTCTATTGATGGGTGGAATTCTTTGTCAAAACTAAAGATTTTGGGTGCTTACAAAGGCATTTTCCAAAAATGAACAATATCTAAAAATTCTACTGTGATTTTTGAGAAATAGATTTAGGTTTTAATACTACTAACAATTGCAAACCAAATGTCAATGACCCCCTAGCTTAATCAAAACAATAGGAAAAAGTTATAGCAATTCACATTTGCAACATTTTTTGGATAATTCTTTGTTTTGTATAAGCAATTTGAACTTATAGGCCTACTCATACTCAATACAAAATTTCAATATATTTCAAATAGAAAAAATTATCCAAAATCAATAAAATTAGAAAAACAAATATATTGTTATGTAGCTGAGCCTTCAATATTAGTTGTCCAAATTAATAAGGTTAGAAGAGCAAATACACAATTATTTAGTGAAACCTTCAAATGTCAAACATAAAAAATCAATGTTCAAAACAAATAAGATTTGAAGCCAAGAACAAGTAGCAAGACTAAGAAGGTGACCAAGAAAGATGCATGTCTTGTATAAAGAAGTTTTAGAAACAACCTTTGCTATAAGGCTTGAAGATTTGTGTTGGCAAGATAAATAGTAAAAATTGCCAAAGTTGTGGAATGGCACCATTTTAATGGAATTCCCCACATGAGCAATTAAAATTTATATTTATATTTTGCATGTTTCATCCATATCCATAGAATGATGTATATAATTTCAACGTTTCAACAAAAAACACTTTTGTTGTACTACTCAAAATAAATGCAAAATCCCTTTTGATCCCACTACCACTAATTTCACTAGATCCCACTAAAATCCCCCCATTGTGATCTCCCTCCAAATATTAGAGTTCATTGTACATTGCCCTCCACTTTGTAAAAGGGGGTTAGAGGAAGGGCTAGAGGAAGGTTTGACTAAGAATAGTACAAAAGAAACTAAACACCAAACTCCATTAGACCAAATTTGGGTCAGCTTCAAGGAGTTTATTCATGTTTTTTTTCAAACTCCAGCTACTAGTCCCTCATTGCACCTTCAAGAAGTTTCTTCTTGTGTTTTTTCAAACTCCAACTATTGGTCCCTCATTGCACCTTCAAGAAGTTTCTTCTTGTGTTTTTTCAAACTCCAACTATTGGTCCCTCATTGCACCTTCAAGAAGTTTCTTCTTGTATTTTTTCAAACTCCAACTATTGGTCCCTCATTGTATACACTTTACAATTACCTCTATTTGGGTTGAGTTTATAGTAGTGCAACAAGCCTCTTGTGGAGGCATTTTTGTCCCTCGTGTTTTACCTTTGGGAAAACGCAAGAACTTTTTATTTGCTATACAATTTTTTTTTTTTTTTTTTTCAAATTTTGAGTTCGTATTTGCAATTGGAGGCCCCAAATTAGGTAGGAGTGGGATTAACAATAAAATTGAAACAGTACAAAATAGTGTTTTAAAAAAAAAATTACATTCACCCTTGGCTGTACCTCCGAAAGAGGCTCGTTGCACTACTGTAGACTCACCCTCTATTCGGTGGATGAAGTGCGGACAGCAAAGGGACTAGTGGATTGCTGTGCTCTAGAAAACCGCACTGGTCACGATTCACGATGGTACCCGAAGATTCCCGACGAGCTTTCATCAGTTGACATGATGGCGTTGAATAAAATCACGGTTCCGAAATAAATATCCACTATACCGCCAACCAGTTAGGAATTCGAAGCTTGAGTTGCGGCGCAGTTGCAGAGATGGCGACGGAGTCCACTCGCTGTCGGAACCGCGGCGCTCACAACCGAAACCCGCGTAGCCACGCAGCCCCGCCCGAAACCTCATCGACCAACGACGAAGGGCGCTCGCCGTCGAGGCGGTCCCGGCGGATCCGGATTGGGTCAAACTCGGGGCTGCAAAGCCACAACATTTGTGGAGTCAGTCAATTCAATGGGCTGGAACCTTCGCAGCGGATTTTGGGGAAGGCGTTCGTGGTACGTGGCGGCGCTAGTTTAGTATTCAGAGATTCAATCTCTGTAGGGGGGAAGGGAGTGCGTGAGACCGATGAAGCAACCATTTGAACTTCGGGGCAATTCGCAGCGCGGGAAACTGTTGCTCTTCTTTTCAATCTGGAGGTAACGAGCGAGATCTGCTAGCTTCGAATCCCATCCCCCGCCATTTCAATCTCTGGGTTGGTCAGGTGCGTTCTGCTGCTGGTTTCCGTTTTCGTGGGATCCAGATGGTACAGTTGTGTGCTGTGGGAGCAGCGGCAGATTGATACTCTGCGCTGCTTCTGTTGGAACACGTCGAGTTTGGTGGCGTCA